>SSOS01000007.1:2008875-2743248 GCA_004849945.1 Aspergillus ochraceus | reverse complement strand
AAAAAAAAAAAAGAAAAGAAAAAAAAAAAAAACAACTTAACAATCAGAAAAACCGAAACTACGCATAGACAAACCTCTGGAAACCCCGTCTTCTGCCAGGACGAAGAAATCAGGGCATAAATGCACACGTGACAAAGAATGACCGGACTTCGCCCAGGGGAGACACTACCTACGATTGTGAGTAAGTAGATATACAATTCTGTACCTTTGCCTAGCTAGGTAGTATGTATCTTACTATTATCTGAAGTATTCTGGTACTGCTGTGGAGAGTTAAATCCTTTGTTGTCATTTGACAGAGGAGGGAGCGACAATTGGGCCAGGCTTACGGCTTTCCGAGACATGTCAACGGATGTCGATTTGTTTGCACCTCCTGGTGGGCTGGACTGTGACTCTCCACCCCTGCAAAAGATTGCTTGGCTTGGGAAGCCAAATTCAGATCTGTTAGCGCCGCCAGAATCAAATATATGATGACATCTGTGCAACAGAGTGCATGTTTCTCCATCAACCTTCTCCCAGCAGATACCCTGCCATTTACACCTTTCGATCCAGTGCAACCCCAGGTTTTCTCTACGTTCGCCAGCGTCCAATTTGAGGCTGCAGCCATGAGTACCACCCGCCGCAGCAGAGCCATGCCAACGGATGGCCCGACGGTCAAATTCCTCTACACCATCATCAAGCAGTTAGATCTGAAGGCTGTAAGTGAAGTCCACCCAAGTTTCAGTCACTCGCTAATGGACTTGTCATCTTTTTCAAGATTGACTGGAACGTCGTTGCCTCCCAACTTGAGATTTCCAACGGCCATGCGGCACGGATGCGCTATTCTCGCTTCAGACAACAGATGGAGGGCATCACATCCACACCACGAGCACCCCGCACCAAGAAAGCCCCGAACAAGTCCAAACCCGGCTCGTGCAAGGTGGATGTGCATCCGGAGGCAGATACCGCGCAGCCAAAGTCGGAGGTGAAGCAGGATCCCGGTCTCCTGCTCTACCAGTCGAACCCGTTCATCAAGGCCGACCCATACGGGCAGCGGATCCCTTCTCTCGCCGACATACCTCAAGCCACCTCTCCTCAGATGCTGCCAAATACGACTTTACAGATGCCCACAATTCCGTATCCGTCAGTCACTGTGGCTCCGTCGGATCTGAGAATGTACGCATCGCCTTCTGGTTTTCCGAGCCTGTCACCAATGGAGTATGGGCAATACCCCGGCCCCCGCCATCTTTGGGCTCCTGTCAAAGCTGAGCCGGAAGACCGGGGGGAACTTGACGGTTTGTTTGTCAAGGTGGAGAAGACCGAGGAGACTGGGATCTCTGCACAATGTGACGAGGTTGAATACCAAGGAACAGCCGTTGTTGGTATGGAAGGAGGGCTCATAGGAAGCCGGAAGTGATGGTTTTGATTCTGCACTTGGTGTTTCCGTAATGAATTCATGATAATCTCACCTGGGACTGGTATTTAGTTTTATGAATTAATGATGAATAGACAACTCACTGCGGTAATGTAGTTCTTACCTCATTGGAATACATCCTGGCTGTGGAAAATATGAGAGGTCTGCTTTGCTTCTAGCTTGCGATTCATCGGCAACACTCCATTACTATGACAATCGTCACTGGAAGTCACCTGGCTGACTCTACAACATAAGCACACCAGAAAATATAAACCCCACCTAGAAGACGGCCATCCTCTTCTTCTGTCACTAATTTCTTCTCTTCTGTTTCCTTCACCCCTGCTTCCCTCACCCCTGCTTCCTTCACCTCTGCTTCCTTCACCTCTGCTTCCTTCCTCCCCATCCGCCCCATCCTCACTACTTCCATCTGCCCACGCTATCCACACTTCCTCCATACCCGAATCTTCGATCACTCACAATTTCTCGTCCAATTACTTCTTACTAGTAAGTAGCTATAATCTGCTGTTCCCACGCACCAAGATACCAGTCAAAATCTCTACTAACCATGACTTCAGCGAATCAACATGGTCGCCACAAGGAAGTCAGGTGGCACCACCGAAGGTGAGATAAGCCAGCCCGACGCCAGGTTTATCCTCGAATGTGTAAAAAGTCTCGACACAAACAAACAGGTAAGTGGAACTGAGCATGACTCCAACACTATCATCTACTGATTGATCTCACCAGGTTGACATCGTAAAGGTTGGCCAGGCCCTGGGGTACACCAACCCGGCCTCTGTTGCAAACCGCTTCCGGTTGCTACGCAAGCGCCATGGTTTCAACAATCTTCAGTGTACAATCGGCTCCGGCAAGAGCGAGGAAAAACCTTCTGCCGCTTCGGCCATGGCCATTGCACCCAGCACCGCGACCAACGCCAACGAGACAGCCCCCGAGTCTAGCGAGGACGGCGACGCCTATGCTCCTGTCAAGCGTCGGCGCGTGGCGAAGAATACGACCCGGGGCAAGGGCGCCAAAGCGTCGTTGAGACCCATTTTTGCAGCTGCACCCACCCGTCGCAATGGCGCTGGTGCTTCCAAGTCCAAGGGCGCTGCCAAAGCTGGGAACTCCCAGGATGCAACCTATTCTGATGAGGAGAACGGGGGCATCGACTCTTACCTGTTGGACGCAGTGGATAAAATCGTTCAAGAGGAAGATTTGGCCGAACACAAAGTTCACAATACCCGCGGAAAGGCTTGATGGTCCTCTTCCCCTTCCATCTGTGAGTTTCCTTGACGGAGAGCTGCGAGTCGCAACTAACCGTCTTGTCCAGTCATTCCGGAGATCGAGAGTGCTGTCGCTTTCCTTATTTTTCTGTACTTTGTTCTCTCTCGTTTGTTGTTGCAGAGACTCTGGGTGGACTGTCCTGCGGTGTGTACCTCTACTTGACGCTTCATGGTGAATTGCTAGCACATGGAGTCGAGCCCTGGCCAGACCACTCCTTGAAATTGTTTCCGAGGCATAGCTATAACGCATACCTTTCGGTTTGGGAGGGGATTCCCAGTTCTCCAACACTGCACTTATCCACGACCAATAGTCAATACACCTTCAAGGTCCCTATCCAACCCGCCTCTGGGGTTCGTCATCCCGCGGACTCTGGCCTAATCGCAGGCTCCGACCCCTCTGACTCAAAATGATGGGGATTCAGTATGGATTAAACGATTTCATTGGCTTTCTATTTTGGGTAGTACGTAGAAAGACTGTAGATGCGGGGCCAGAAATAGTATGTCTCATCTCCCCGAGGACAGTTAAATTTCTCCCATTTTTTTTTTCTGCAAAAGAATCTAGGTCCCAGTCGCCGCGATCAAGCCCTCGATGACGGAATGCTCATTTCCACCAGGTAACCGTTAGAAGCGCCAGTGCCTACAACTATCCTCTGCCCGTTCCCGAGACAGAATAGGAGACAAAATCAAAAAGTAAAAACCCAAAAAGGAAGTTTCCAATATCATGCAGGATCATGCAAGGACGTTTTGTGCTTGCAGGGTACTGGGATCCATTGCAATTGGCCCTGGTAAGCGTTTGTTGAATTCGTGCAACCGCCGTCTACGCTAACAATCGCCAGCCTCCCCTGTCGACTGCCAACCGACTCGAAGGTCTTCGGTTTCCGGCATAACGCAGCGCTGCCTGAACGATGATCATTTCGAGTAACAAAAACTAAAAAAAAAAAAAAAAAAGAAAAAACGCCCAAAAGAAAAGGAACAGAGACACAGAGGTGCCGGGCACGGAAAGTGACGTCCACTTCGGCCGTTCAGCCCGTCTGATCGAAATTTCCTTGGACGTGGTACATACGTCATCAACAAATGGCCAGGAAGCCCGCTGTCAGACGTGCGACTTTCGAAGTCAAATCTACATTTCCATGACAATTGAAAGATGACCGGAAATTTGGTCGGTGGAGCTAGGACAGGCACCAAAGCACCGTGATTGGCGACGATCGCAACGGTCAATCATCAACTTAAATCTTCGACCGGTGGATCAGCTTCATTTCTGAGTCGAAACTGCAACATCATTGCCCTGACAGGATGACCTTTCCCTTCCCCGAAAATAATCAGCCCGTGGTGATGATGTGGAAGTTGTAGATCGACTTCATTCTGGACCGTCGGACTTGACGTCTTGAACGAGGTAGGTGGTCAAAGTAGATTTATTTAAGCTGGCTAGATATTGTTTCCTATTCTTGCCATTCAACAATCGGTCCTCCATCTCAGACCCATTTTCATAGAAGCCCCTGCGAAGAACATCAAAAAGTGCCACGATGAAGATCTCCATCCTCCTTCCTCTCACTGCCCTGCTTTCCTTTGCCGCAGCCGTAGAGTCCGGCTCGTGCCTGGTGGGTTGCCCTGCCGTTCCTGCACTCGGAAGAAGTCATGCTAACAATACAAGAAAAACTGTCTAACCAAGGCTGGTAGCGCAACCGGCTGCAAGGACGCCTCGTGCGCGTGCTCTAATGCGCAGTTCAAGGGTCAGGTGCAGAACTGCATCTCCTCGTGCCCTGCCGGGGATGAGGATGGTGGGTGAATATTCCTCGATTATCATTTTGAACCTTGTCTGACAACTTGAGCTCTTAGCTGCCAAGCAGCTGCAGCAGCAATGCTAAGGGCCGGCGGACTCAATATGAGACTCGTTGTAGACAGTGGATTATGGCATGTATAGGTTAGAGGTTTAGATGGAGTAGCTGGACCACGCATCTCAGTTGAATTGGTTTCGTGATTATCCGCGAAAGGAACTGTGTCTGCGTTTGGAAAGTAGATCTAAATTGCAATCACATTCGTTTTGTTTTTCTTTTGTTTCTTTCTCCCTCTATGATCAAGATTGCTACGGCTTTGGGTGTGCAGCGATGCCCTTGGAGACAAACATTCTTTCTTCAAATAGTAATAATTGAATTGCTCAGGATGGCCGAGAGATATGAGCAACATCAGGCGATTCAGAAGGAGAAACTTGACTGATGGACCTCTCAAGACTGTCACTGTCGGCCTGCAAGACATGAGTGATCGACTACAACTCTCACCATACCTAGGGAAGATAGACGATATCTTCCGGGAAGAACCCCAAGATTACACCCAGTCTTAGTGCTGATTTGTCCCCCCAGCAAACGAACCCACCGGATTGGTACCACCTGCAGAACTGGATTCATGTAGAGAATCTCCCCCGACAAGAGCACAATTCGTCCCTTCACTGTCTACCCCCTCCAGTCACCCCAATCGCACCATTGGAGCTTGGACCGCGTCCAGGCACTGAATACTTTGGAGCAGACCACTTCTTCTCCCTGCTGACTTTCCCCCCCAAGAAACCTTTCATCTGCCACCATTTGATTCTGAAGACATCTTTCATCAGTTCATCGCCTTCACACTTCTTCAACAACCAGACCTCTGTTCTCTTTCTGTTCAAAACAAGTTCAAATCACTCGACATGGCTCCTACTCCTGTTGAAGGACTGGTCCAGTTCCTGCTAAGCTGCATCCGTCATAGCAACAATGGCAAGGTGAGGGAATCCAAAATCCACCCTCCTCCCCAGCCAAGATTGTCATCCTACATGATCTTAGACTAATTCCTTCCGTAGATCGATTTCGAAGCCGTCGCAAGAGAATGCGACATCGTCTCCAAGGGGGCTGCGTAAGTTATCCCCACCTGTCTTAACCTCTCACTTTCTCCTTCCCTGACAAAACCACCAGAGCCAAGCGTTACGAGAGGCTGTTGAAAGCAAATGATATCAACCCCTCTGGCGGCAGCCTGGCTAGCACTCCCAACAACTCCCCCGAGAAATCGACCACTGCCACTGCCACTGCCACTGCCAACACCGCCAGCACCACCTCTACCCCGACCAAGAAGGCGGGCGCCAAACGGAAGGCGGCGGGCTCCAAGCCCGCGCCCAAGAAAGCAAAGCTGATGAAGAAGGCGGCCGTGATGTGTGCGGAAGATATTGTGACCAAGAACCAGGGCTCTGGCGATGACGACAAGAACGATGATGACGCGAATGATGACGACGAGAACGGTGACGATGACGATGGCTCTTTGGTTAGTTATGCTGATGCCGCTTGTGCTTTACTCTTTCTTTCGTGGACAAATGCTGACTGGCCATGTCGGACAACAGTTCAAGGGAGTGACCATTTGAGTCGGGAGAGGAGGTATCTGCAGGATCCTACGCTTGGGGGCTTCTTCGTAGAAGAATCATGGCCATGAATGGGGGTTTCTGGAACTCTTCAGGTAGTATTTGGTTTTGTTCTTTATTCTAGGGCTTGGGATCATGGCGAGCGTGCCTTAGGTTGCCGCTTCGTTTTTCAAACTGTTTCTTTATTTGGCTTTTGTTTTCAGTTAGGCAGGGTTCCTCATGCACTTACGTGCTACATACAGTGGTTGCAACGTACCATACTTACTCCCATACTTCGGATTAATAATGCAGGTTAGATAGCAAAAGTAGTTCAGAGTATTTCGCCCGGGTGACTTTGGCGCAGGTGGGAAGATTCCGAACTTCAGTCTAACTACCCACAAAGCCCATAACCTCGCCTTTTGGGTAGATAGTTGGGTTTTCGTAGCCTGCGTATTTATCCCACGGGATATGTATGTTCCTGCGGAATAAGGGTTTTTAAGGATCCGGGCTTTGGGGGACTCCAGAAAAAGCCGCGTGAAACTATCTGGTAGCTGAACTGGTTTGTCATTGCCAGGGCCCACCTTTCATTCATATAATGCGCTCTTCAACTGCCCATGTTTCTTGCGGGACAGCCCTCGGCGTCAGCAGTTACACACCAAGTCGGAGGACCATGTTGACGACGCCAATCCTCAGGCAAAACGCCTCATGAGGGGAGGTCGGACAGGGTCCATGAAGGTATACAGATTACTGGTAATGGATGAGTACAGTGATAGGGCTGTCTGGGCCTCATCATATTTCATACGACCGAGACGCGTGGAAGCTGGGGCCCGGGAACGATTCACGAGGAAGTGGTCAGAAAAAGGTCCGATTCCATGTACATGGCGCTTGGTGGTGGTGAATGATACGTCCTTCGCGGTGATCTTTTATATGAATTTACATTTCAGATTTAGCCTAGGGCCTTACTGGAATCAAAAACAATTTCCGCTGTAAAAGTAAATCAAAGCAAAGGCTCTAAATGGAGTACATCAAATCCCAATAGCAAGGTAAAGGTCACTCAAAGGGTATCCAACAAGAATTGAAGTTAATAATAGAGACATCATTCCGGCTCACGTACATAAGAAAGAAAAAGCAGAAAGTAAAAACAGTTACATAGAATCACATCGCAACAATGTACAGAAATATGGGGGGGTATCACGATATGATTATGCGAATATTGACAACGAGATTACTCTCAGAACAATGGCAAGTCCGTTGCCACCTGCTCCTGCTTCAAGGGTTGGCAGAGCTGAACTGGGTTAGATATCTGCCATGACCGACTCGAGAATCTTGCGCTTGTACATGGTTAGTGAGCGCTCCCTCTTCTGTAACTGCGCCCTCATTTTCATGTACCGTTGCTTCCAGGTCATGTCAGAAGCATTGCTATCGGCCCCATCGACCTCAAATTCGGCATCGGTCAGACTGTCTAACTCTGCGATGCTGTTGTCAGGGTCGTCAGTGATTCGAGAGATGCTCTCGCGTTTGCTGCCGTCGTTTTTGCCGATGGTGAAATCGCCGTAGGTGATTTTGGTTGTAAAATGAAGACCATGTTTGTACTCGTGGGAGATGCTGTATACAAAGTTCGGTGGAGCGCCACCAGGACCGGGCGCACCTGGCATGTTTGCAGGAGCGACAGGGGCTAATTCCACATGCACAACCATCGCGCTCTCCATGACTCCGGGGTAACCGAAATGCGGCCCTAGTCCCAGGTGAAGAACGGACATGAGGACCGGTGACCCCAATGGCGCGTGGGAGTATGAAGCCGTCAAAGTGGTCACGACGGACAGTGCCAAGTTGCGGGCCTCTTCGGCGTTGAGGGGGGCTGGGCGACCAGTGACCTTGGCTCGTAGCAACTCTCCTGCCAACACCCGAACCGCATCATCGGAGACTAAATCCGCCTGGGAGTGGCCATTTCGGGCCACCGGGATTTGAGAATGAGGGGCAACCGCGCTGTGCATTTCGTGAGTCGGAGCGGCTGCCCCGTTCCGCTGGCTGCCTTCGATCTTCAAAGGACCCGAGGGGTTGTTGATACCGTTGACCATGAAGGTCGGAGGCGTGGCCAAGCGGACCGGCGCGCCTGAGTGATGCGGCACCTGAAGCTGTAGCTTGTTTGGTCGAGGACCAGGAAACGGCGTCGGTGACTGCTGGTATTGGGACTGAGAGAAACGGTGGGAAGAATCGTGGTTGAGAAGGATGGCAGGCGACGGCCTTGAAGTGGGTTGATGTATCTGAGTGGGATCGGAACGGTTGGGATTTACAGGAAATGACGAGAATGGGCCCGAGACGGTTCCCCGGTTTGGTGGTCGCCCACGAGTCTTGCCCGTGGATGATCCATTGTTGCTGGGCCAGGCGGATGATACAGCAGGGCCGTGTCGTCGCTTGGGACGTGGCTTGTCACCCGAAACCGGGGTCACTGCGGACCGTGGTTCGGTAGAGTGCAAATAAACTTCGGAGGGATGATGGTGTCGAGGTATGATGGCCGACTGTGGATAGCCCGCCGGGGACGCATCGCGCTCGATGGGCTTCCATCGCGACGAGTCTGGGGGCGCGGCGGTCGGAAACGCAGAGGGAGCGGCCATCCACGGATCGTGCGTCTCGATCTCGTCTGGGAAAGCGCTGAACGGAATGGCGCTTGGAGGGAAGGTCGTCGAGTGCCCCGGAAATGGGCCTGCGTGGATGATGCCGACGGAGGTGTCTAAAGAGGGTCGTTTGGTAACCCGTTCAAATGTTATGTCCCGCTCGTCGGCCCTTTTTCTACCTCGTTTGGGTTTCCATTGGGGCACAAGAGCTCGCAGCGCCAGATCCTCTTCCAACGGTACCCCGTCGCGACTATCGCTAACAACTGAATTATTGGTGGGAATCTGATTGTAGTAAGGATGTGGATGGCCGAGACAGTACTCGAAGAACGCATCGACGTGCATCGCTCGCATCCAGCGCTGATATATGCGCGTTAGCATACGGAATATGGTATACAAAAGGAAGAGGAGGAACGGCAAACACACCTTGAGACGGACCGCGTATTGTTGCACCTTCTGCGTACTCTGGCCCTTTTCCATCACGGGTGGTTCAACCCCAAGTTCGGTCGCCAAGGAGATCCAAGTCTTCAATTCTTTATTGTCAAGTTTGCGAATCAGTTCCCACAGCGTAAATATACTGAAACTCTTGCCGTCACTTCGGGGAGGCGACCGGAATGTTTTTCGTAGCTCGCTGGTGTCCACAGACAGCGGAACGTTAGGGTTACAGTGGAAGATAAACATCACGTAGGCATCGTCGATTGTATCATCCTTGATGTCGCGAGACGGTAGCGCTCGAGAATCCGGCTGATCCATCGATTCTCTCGGTTGTCTCTGGCGCAGAGGGTCGAACATCGGGGGGGACATTGAGGGTCCGGGCTGCGCGGCGGTTGCTGGAGGAGCTGCCGATCGCACTCCGGTTGGCGATGCCTGCAAGCTGCGAGGGGTTGCTTTGCGATTAAGCGGAGGTGATTTGGAGGCCGGTAAGCGACTGCGAGCGCTTCCCAGCGAGGATGCGCTTTGTAACCCGGGCTCGAGGGTGGGCGGATATCTCGCATACTGCTGGATGACCATCGGGGGATGCCCCAATTCATTGCGGTCCGGTTGATTCATCACATTGGGAAACGGGCCTTCCATGGTGCAGCGATCGCGACGCGGGGCCTCTGGAGTCTGGAGTTGAGGCCCGTCACAATATAGTAGGTGAAAGCACCCGTCGAACCGTAAGCGCCGGGACGACAGCCGGGTATCATAAATAGCTGCGAGACCAGGTCCAATTTCAAATTCGTGTCAATAGCGTCAGACCACTAAGCCGAAGAAGGGAGCACGAAATCAAAAAGAATCAGGGACCAGCCCAATGGAGCGCATCAATTGATGGTACAGGACGCCGACAGCTAGCAAAATAGGCGACGCGGCGCAGGGTATTTACTTATATTGAATGCGAATCAGAACGAACAATACAGTAAACATGGACGGATTATAATGGCGGAACACAGCCCATGACGAGAAATGTCCTGGTTGGGAAAACCCGATCGCCATGATCACCGCCAGAGAGATGGGGAGAAGAGGGGGAGAAAGAAGAGAAAGAGGAGAAGGTGGCTGGACGACGGCGGGCGCTTTAAACGAAGGCCGATGATAGACTGAGAGGAGCTGACTGTTTCTATTTCGGGACGCTCCTCGATGCCCCTCGCGGTCTAGCGTTGGCGCCTCAGGGCGGGGGAGTTGATGCCTGGGGCCTTGGCCCGTTCGGTCACGTGAGAGCGCTAGTCCACCTCGGGACAAGACTGGCCGGCCTGGCCCGTAAGGCAGAGAGTGGGATCAGAATCAGGCAATCTTCAACCGTCTCTTATCGATAAACCCCGTGCGTCTTCCCTTCCTCCCTTCCAAGTCGTCATCGTTGCTCTTTCACTCTTCTCCCGCATTCACCGATCCGATCACGCCTTGGACCTTCACTATTCCTCATGTTCCCAGATTCTCATACTCACCGTTGAATTTTAGACCCCTCTATGTTGGCTCCAGAGTGCTCTGGATAACATCTGAACTCCGCTTCTCGTTTTGAATCGTTCGCTCGTTCACATTGGAGATCATGTGCAGTCCGCCTCTCTCAATGTTCCTTCTTCGTCTGTAGGGCGAACAAGCTCCGTTGCCATGGCTCACACTTCCAACGCACGCACCTCTCGACGCTCCCGCCCCGTCCGCTCCAGTCGCACCCAGGTCCAGTCTTATCATGAAGAAAGTAGTTCTGACGATCACCTGGACGACGATAACCCTGCCTCGGACGAAGAGCGGCCGTCGCTTTCCCTCCGACCTCGTGATTCCCACCGCGCGCCTGTCTCCTATCGCGAAGAATCCTCTGACAGCACATCTGAGGGGTCAACTCCAGAAGATCAAGACGCCGAGGCGGTGATGCCAGTTGAAACGTCTACGCATTTCACCTATCCATTTCCGGAGCAGACTGGCCGCAGCAGCAACACGCAGAACCGACCCTCTCGCAGAAAAACCGTGAAAACCAGATCGCAGACAAAGGGCACTAAAAGAAATGCTGGCAAGCGACACTTGGAACTGGGCAGGTCGCTGAAGAAAAAGAGGAAGGTTGAAACGGATGAAGCCCCCTTTGTAGGCTCGGGCGTGATTCCAGCCTGGCAGACTCTACCATATCATGTCTTGTTTGATATTTTCTTCTTTGCCTCGTATCCACTGGTGGAGGAAAAGCTCGGTAGAAGACACAGCTCTGTACAATGGCTGGTGAATGTCTCCCTTCTCTGTCATGCTTTCAATCAACCAGCATTGGCTGTGCTCTATCAAAGCCCGCCGATGCTACCGGCCGCCAAGACACATGGCCTACTGACTCTGCTTTCCTGCCCACCACAGTCTCTTTCCACCAACTATGCGAGCAAAATCAGAGAACTTCATGTGGATGTGGAAGTCTTGCTGTTATACAAGAGCGGGCCAACTTTGGGGTATTTCGAGTTGCCAAAGTTGATCGAGAAGACGCCTCAGGTAAAGCGACTGCGGCTATATCATAGTGATGACTACCTGGTTGGTATTCCTATTTGGCAGTTAAGTCGTTCAAAATGGGCCTACCCGGATACCCTTTTCTCGGCTATTGAATCGGCACCGATCAGACTGCGTAGCTGGGATTGGAACAGTCGGTTCATGGAGACGAAACTGCTTCTGCCGCTTATGATGGCGAAACATCTTCAACCAGCTTTCAAAAACATCACAGAGCTGAGACTATTACATATTGCCTGCGAGGATGCGTACGCCGATGAACCTGGTACCGAGTCTGATGAGCGAGAGATCGTCCTCGCAACGGCCCTCAAGGGACTCCCACATCTGCGCCATCTAGAATTCCACGAGTGTTCGATAGTCAATGAGTATCTGATGCCTAACTTGCCCACGGGACTTCGCTCGCTCACCATTAACAACTGCGACGACGTGACCACTGCCAATTTCAGCGCCTTTATTGCAACTCATGGCCAGCACCTCCGCGAATTGATTCTCAGCCACAACCGACATTTGAGTCTGTCCTTCATTCAGATCCTGGCACAAGCATGCCAGAATCTCGAGAGGTTTAAAATGGACATTTCAATGCATGACTGGTCTAGTTATCATGATGTGGAACCCCATTTCCGGGAACTCCTCAGTCCTTCGGAAGTGCCCACCTGGCCCAGTACCCTGCAGGAAATTGAGCTGGTGCAATTGCGCAAGTGGGACGACCGCACTGCCGGCGTCTTTTTTACTTCTTTGATCGACGCGGCGCCTGAATTGCGGGATCTACGGCGCCTGATGATTAGTGCAATTTTAAAAATCGGGTGGCGCGATCGTGCATCATTCCGAGAGAAGTGGATCGGCAACCTGGAGAAGGTGTTCTTACGGCGAAGCGCGCCTCCCAACCCGACCTTTCGCACCATTACCCGGGATGCGCCCTCCACCAACGTGGAAGAGAGCAAAATCGACGAAGCTGCTACTCAGTCTGATGCACCGCAAAGCGGGGTGTCAACCCCTTCTAAGCGCAAGAGTGCCCGCCTGGCCCAGCGGAAACATTCCGAGGTCGAGGACAACGCGGATCAGAGCCCGTTGAGTAGAGCCGCCAGCGAGGTCAACGACGAATCGAGCCGTCTTCCAGTGCAGGGCATGTGTGACGTTGTTTCGGTCCGGATCGACAACCAACGTCCTACCGAAACCCAGTTTAACGAAGAGGATTTTCTCGACGACGAGCTGAGTGGCGACGAAGACTGGACCGGTAATGACATGGATATTGGGGATACTAGTCATGCGTGGTGACGAGGCCGCGGCCGTCTCTAGATAATCTGGCGGGCTATGACTTATCTTCTTTTTTTTTTTTTTTTGTTTTTTCATTTCCTTTTACTTTCTTATGTTGCCTCGGGAAGCTCACGGAACCAAAATGGCGGTATTTTGCTTTTTTTCCCCCTCCCGTCACCATCCTCATTCTCTTTCTCGTGCCTTTTAGTTGTACACAATAATACACATGGGTGGGATTGGGATGCTTTTGAGGAGTTGAGGCTGGAGCATTATGAGTTTTCTTTCGGGAAGGGCAATGGGCTCGGAGCAGGTTGCTTTCAGCAAGATTTTTCATATGCGTTATTATTTGCTTTTTTCTCGCGGGATAATTTCTCAGAGGGTATTTGACTTGTTCTGTATATTCTGGCAACATGGCGCTCATCATGGACGGAATTTCCGTAAGCTGAGTAAATGAAAGAGTTACATCAAGACGAAAAGATCAACAGGCTTCTGTTACACGGTATGGTAGGTAGATATGATCATCTATTGAAACACAAAGGCACCATTGTCGTTCACAATGCGCTCTCCAAGGTTGATATCGGCGTCAACCTGCTCTCCCTCCGCGTTGTTCAGTTTAGCCCGCAGCACGGGCACCTCGCCGTCTCCCTCGATGGAGAATTCAACGTCCTCGGCGGTCTCGGAGAAGTTCTCGCCCTCCCACTCGAAGGAACCTATGTAGCTAGAGTTAGAGCATGCTTTCTGTCTGTGGGAGGTGGGTGAACGTGACGAACCGTCGTTGTTTCCAATGTAGTCGTTAAGATCGATGGACGCGTCTTGCAATTCTCCTTCGCTGTCCGCCAGCTTAGCAACCAAGATGTGGTTGTCCTCGATCTCGATGTCCTCGGCGCTGTGGTGGAAGCTCATTATGACGAGGTGACTGGGATATCTTTGAAGCGGATGTGGAGATTGATAGTAATGCAGGAAGGAAGATAGAGGAAGGAAAGAAAAAAAAAAGATGAGACGACGGGCACGATTGACCGACTTTATAGCCCGCGACAGCTCCCACCGTGGGATGTTTAGCCCCAAGTTCCCCACGGCCATTGGCACCATACACATGACTTGGAACCATTTGTTTGAATGCACAAGCATGGGCCAGGAGCAGTGGGGATTTGCTAGTGAATGTGGAACAAGGATACCGATTCAGTCTGCCCCTCCATCACCTGTCGTGATTAATTTCTTTCTGTTTGTTCTTTTTCCCCCAAAATTTGTCCAAGGCAACAGCGATAATGCGCCATCGGGGAGGGGGTGACCGGGAGGCTGTAGCACAACGATATGCGTAGATTGGATTGAAACTGCGGCTGGTGAGCGAATCCCCCACTCGGTCTGTATCCCTGGAGGCTCTTGGCAGTTGGCAGCCAGTTCAGCAGTGGATACTTGGAGGGGCATTGCTCTCCATCCGTCAGAGTCTGGGGCCCTGTCACTCAAATGTTGGATGCGATTGCGTGCCTTCGAACGGAACTGGCAGGATTCAACGGTCTTCGTCCTTGTCACGGCATCCATGGCGTTACGGTCATGTGTGAGGGCAAACTTGAACGTCTTTTCCGAAGCGGCTTTCTTTTTCTTCTGGACTGCTCGGCTGTACGGTCTGCCATGACGGACGCCAAGGACGTTAGCCTGGATATAAGGCTGACAAGTTAAGTCCTTTCCGATGGTTTTGTGTCCGGGTTGCCCGATTGATTCCAGTCCGTCCCTCCGATCCTCCCCCTCTTGGCTGTGGTGTACAGAGATATTGAGAATCCTGTTGGTCGCCTAGTTTGCATCACGTAGCTTTTCAATTGGACCAGACTGGTGGTACAAGCGCTTGGTAGTTGGAGGAGATGATTAGTTAGTTCCAATTGACAGCCGTCATGGGGGGACATGGTTGAGACAATCTCCACTCACTAGGGACTCACTAGGGACTTTCTAGGCTGCTCACTCCACCTACTTTGCCCCGCCAGAGGCGGTATCGCTAACGGCCACATCGACAAGAAGAGAAAAGACGAAGAAAGGAAGAAAAAGAGGGAGAAGTGGAAGAAGACGAACCCCTGCCGACCATATAATATAGCATGTCTCATATCGCATCTGAAATACCCAGTTCACCGACCCAATCGTCGTGTGGGTTGTCTGCTGCTTTATACTGTACCTTAACAGTCCCTGTTCTTCCCTGCGCTTCGCTTCTTACCCGTTGTCTATTCCTCCCCTCTTCTCTTTGTACTGTACATCCCGCAAGTGTTCTCGAGGCAATACTCTGCAGTAGACACTATGCGGAAACCCTCATCTCCCTTCTTTTTCCTATCCTTTCCAAAATCGCCCCTCATGCTCATGTTTGAGGAACTCGGTGGCTAGACGAATAACACGGTCGCAGCAATGAATGTAGGGAGACAGGGTATAAGGATAACACAGGAAGCTTTGCAATACCTTGATTCCTTTCCTCTTGGTTTTTCAGGTGCGCCTGTGGGCGTTTTGCTCATCTCCCCGCAGGTCAAGCGGACTGATCTATTAGACCATTGCCCACATCGCCTGGTCTCGATTACCTTTTTAGTTTCACTCAGCCCCAGAGAGACACGTGGTTCCTGATGAGTCGCACGGGTTCCCCAGTCTATATCAAACTCCTATCTACTACCCATGGTCACCTGACTGGATGGGAGAGTGCATTCCAGGATATTTGCAGGCTTCGTTACGCTACAGTCACGCGATGCTCACTCAGAGGCCGGTAGGCAATCTTTGTGTGGTATGTGGATATCAGTCAGAGATGAGACACCCTTGGTCAACCAAGAGTCCGAGTTCCTGGATCCTCTCTGTGCAGCGCAGTGTACGTCGATGCGCATCGGTCGAGATCGACTTTTTCGAGGGTAAAATGCAGAGATGTGCAGAGAGGATGGATTCGAATTGTATTGCGGGGGAGAATGACGGCTGGCTCTGTTTGCTTAATCTTGTCCAGCCTGGCGACTGACGCATACGCATTTCTCCACATGCTCTCGGCTCAGTGTCTACTAAGGTTCGAGGTATTTTTACTACTCATCATAACTTAAAATGAATCTACTGCTTGAATATGTGTTGTGCAATGATACAGCTGTCACTAGTGCTCCTCGTGCGGAATAAACACCAGAATACTTGCTGAAAGCAACCATTTCACGACCGAGAAGGTATTCGGTCACCAACAAAACAGATCAGCCGGGTGGAAAAGGAAAAGGTACATGTTTCTTTAGTGGGTTGTGACAGTGTCACACTTCGCCAGCGCCTACGATGTACTTTCAAACACCAACCCACACTAGCCAGGGTAGAGCGGTGTCTAACTGTAACAGGTAGACAGTAAACCCGACCTGGCATGTATAAGACAGAAATTAACTGATCCTTGATAGTTACATATACACCATACAGAGCACGATCCAGATTCTTGGTGGGTCAACGGTACGTCAACAGATGCAGCGGCGGTTGGCTGTTTGTCTGTATGCCTGCATTTTTCTCTCGCATGGACCGCCATTTCCTGCCGCTTGGCCCCGGTCATCGATTGCCTGTTCTCTCAGTCTTCCACGGAGGAAGTTTTTCCTCGATTGTTTGCAGAAAACCAAAGCAGCAATGAGCCTAAAATCCAAACGGTGTTTAGTCCCGCATTTAGATTCCGAGCGTCGACCGCCGGATAACAACACTCACCATCACCAACAATCGTTCATCCCCTCCCTTGATGCTTTCCTGGCTCTTCCGGCTCGATTTACAACAGAAATTGTCTGGTGGTACCTTTTCTTCTTTTTGACCCAGCAAGGCCCGTACTTTTACTTGGAGAGTCCGAATTGCGGCCGGCGGTCATGTCTTCCTCGCCCAGGTCGCAGGAGACCGCCGATCCTGCCACGGCCTCCCACTCTGTCCCGCAGCAGCCCGAAGCTCAAGAGGCCTTCGACGACAATGCATCGGTTTCCGTGAGTGTTTCTTTTACGCCTTTTCACTCTGACTGGTCCCATAATATGGACAGCTAATCGAACTTACTCACCAGGTTGAGGATGATGATGACCCCTTCTCGGATTATGCAGAGGATTTGTGAGAATATTCCCCTGTCGCAATCCCGGAAGGAGCTCCAGCTGACCTGAGGGCAGCGCGAGTGATACCACTTCTATTAATTCGATGATTACGTCCTATCGCTTCGAAAATGGGCGACGGTACCATGCCTACAAGGACGGTGCTTACTGGTAAATACGCTCGAATCGGTTTGTTTTGTTGCTCGATAGAAAACACAAGGTCTCACTATTCCCTAGGGGCCCGAATGATGAAAAGCAGAATGAACAACTGGATATTGCGTAAGTCTTTTTTGAAACTCCCCGCGCCTTTCTCCGGACGAGGCTGACGTTGGCATTCAGCCATCATATGTTCACCATGCTTCTCGACAATAGATTGTTGCTCGCACCGATAGACAGAAACATCCAGGTTGGTCGACCTGATCGCTGATTGTAGGATGGATTTGGGTATGAGCTGATCACTGTTTAATGGTCGTGCAGAGAGCGCTCGATGTGGGTACCGGCACCGGGATTTGGGCAATGTGAGCTCTGCCGGGTTTCTATCGTTGCATGCGAACCATTTGCCTAGGTAGCTAACGGTGGACGTTACCTAGAGACTTCGCCGACGAATATCCATCCGCCCAGGTTATCGGCACCGACTTGTCCCCTATCCAGCCCGGCTTCGTACCGCCTAATCTACGGTTCGAGATTGACGACGCGTCCGAGCCGTGGATATACCCGGAGAATCACTTCGATCTGATTCACGTACGGTCTTTATACGGGGCGATCTCGGACTGGCCCGCGTTTTATCGCAATGCTTTGAAGTAAATCCCTCCATTGTTTCTGCACCGCAAAGAGCTGACGCGGCTGATGGCGACCGAAGACATTTACAACCTGGCGGGTGGTTTGACCAGCTGGAAATGTCCATTCAGTTTACCTCCGACGATGGCACCGTGACCGACGATCACGTCCTGGCGGTCTGGTCCAAGACTTTCATCGATGCCGGGGAACAATTCGGAAAGACATTTCGTATTGCCGATCTGGCCCGGGGTTACATGCAAGACGTTGGCTTTCAGAACGTGACGGAACGACGATTCAAGCTGCCGATCGGGCCTTGGAGTCCGGATA
Source organism: Aspergillus ochraceus (assembly GCA_004849945.1). Classification (NCBI taxonomy): domain Eukaryota; kingdom Fungi; phylum Ascomycota; class Eurotiomycetes; order Eurotiales; family Aspergillaceae; genus Aspergillus; species Aspergillus ochraceus. Next base: position 2,725,276 of record SSOS01000007.1, on the reverse strand, counting down.
AGAAGCTCAGGAAATTGGGCAAATGGAATCAAATCCATTGCGAGCAGGGGATTGAAGGATGGGCTATGGCATTACTAACGCGCGTGATGGGCGTGAGTTTTGTTCATTTCTTCGTTGAATTTCGGATTTGATTTCCTTCCAAAGACAACTGCTAACGTGTGCATGTCTCTGAATTAGTGGTCCTACACGGAGGTGCAGGTCTTTTTGGCGCAAATGCGCAAAGGCCTCCGAGACCCCGACACGCATTCTTATTTCCAAGTGTACGTTTCTCTCCCCGCGCTCTCTATTTGCCCCGTTTCATTCTCAGTTATTTTTTATTTATGATTATATTTTGTGGGGGCGAGTGCCGATCTAACTACATTGTCTCCTTTCTTAGAGTCGGGGTGTACGGCCAAAAGCCCTTCGGAGATTTTTGAGCAAGGAGAGCGCTCAATCAATAATAATTGAGGAGGACGAGGAGAAGCGGTGTGGTGTGCCAATGAGTCGAGTCGGGGAAGGCGGGAAGGAGTCCGCCTGCATGACGATTATGAATTTCTTCATCCTCTCGTATTGGTTTCTTTCCCTGTTCGTCCGTGCATAAGTGACCTACTTTAATGCCGCTACTGATGAGACTTAATAACGCCGTTGTTGGATAACGCCCAATTACATATTATTGGTATCAATTATGCTTATGGACAAATTGTGCGTTCTTCGAGTTTGTCCGCAAGATGGTGTCGTCACTCATCATGATTATCTGTATTTGGACTCCACCAAGACTCCACCGCGCTTTGTCTGACTCCGACCATCTGAGGAAACTTGCTGGTTTGCCTAGTCCTTACCGGTACTACTTGCCTTCTGAGGTCTTGCTCTCGCACGGATCTCCAAACCGAGACAACCCCCTCGGCACCGGCTCATCGTTTTCTGCAACTAATCCCTAGGCCCAAGCCACCGGGTCCCGTCTCGTTTCTTCAGGAAGCCAGGAAGCCAGAGTAAACGGTGGATTGCATTGGACCACTACGCACCATAGCAGTGCGAACAGGCACCGCGGTGCGAGATACTGTTACCGAACGAAGCACTATCGCCGTGAATGGCCCCGGTTCGATAATCGTTGGCTTATCGAAACAATAGACATGCTTCGTGCTTGGCCTGGTCCCGAACTAGGTAGTCCGATGTGACGCTGCCTGTCAAAGTTTGGGATCTTCCTCGTTCGTGAACCTGTGTGGCCAGACACGAACCATGGTCCATTCGGGGCGAACAACTAAAGACCACTATGGAAGTCATCACAGATGGCTTTCGCCTCCCAATTGGCGGTCATCTGTCAAGTCATGCGCGGGGTCTTGCCTACTTCCCTTAGATTCTGTCTTGCATGTGAATTGGGACGGAAAATCATACTATGACGATTTGTAACGATCCATTGTCAATTGGACATGAATTCTTTTTTTCCCCCCTTTCCTCTGGCTGCTGCTGGGCGTCTTGATTGACCTTCTGGTATCTGAATTGTTTCCCTGAGATCTTGTGAGATCTCATCGGAGGTCCGATCATGGCGCTTGCCTCTACTCTATCGAACATGACATGTTTGGATATCTTACGGCTGCTGGCAGTCTCACTAACGGTCGCAATTCTGCTACGCGGCGTGAGCGTAGTGGTCTATCGTCTATTTTTCCATCCTCTGGCCAAGGTCCCAGGGCCGTTCTTTGCCAGAGCGTTCTATTTCTACTCCTTCTGGTATAACATACGCGGAGGACGCATGTACTTGCAGATCCCAAAGCTGCACGAGAAATACGGTGCGAGAGCGCCTTATGCCCCAGAGAGGTCTGTTCATAAGTGTCTGATTCCATCTTCAGGTCCAATCGTTCGAATCAGTCCGAACGAGATTCACCTGAGCGACCCTAAACAATACCAAAAGATATACTCCGTCGGATCACGGTACGGGAAGGATCCTGTCTTCTATGGCGCCTTTGGCACTGCAAGGTCCACCTTCACGACGGCAAGCCCGGACCTCCACCGTATCAAGCGATCAGCACTAAATCCCTTCTTCTCGCGGAAGAGAGTACTCGACTTGGAGGATATAGTGGGACAAAAGGCGAACAAGTTAGTATCGCGCATGCGACAGGCATTTGAATCCGCGGGCCACATCGACCTGCATCATGGGTTCAGGGCGATATCGATCGACGTAATCACCGATTATGCATTCGACCAATGCTACAACTTCCTGGACGATGAAGGCTTTGGCGTCGACTTTTTCAATATGATGCGAGGACTCGGACCCGCATTCTGGTTCTTCCAGCAATTCCCAGCGCTGCAGGCGATTGCGGCCCGCACGCCGTTCTGGCTCGCCAAATTGACGAGCGGATCGTTGACGAGAAGAATGATGCATCAGCAGGTGTGTTACTATCGATTAATTTGCCTTCATACGAACCTAGTGCCTCCATCTAATGATCTTAGGAATCTTATTGTCATGTCCAACGGGTCAAAGACGCCGTGGACCGAGGCGAGAAGGTGCCGCGCATGACTATCTTCCACCAGCTCCTCTCGCCCGATGCCGCGGAGGGACATGTGGTACCGACGGTAGACGATCTCACGGACGAAGTTTATATTATCCTCGCCGCAGCAGCAGATACGACTGGTAATGCCATGACAATCGCAACGTACAACGTTGTGCGCAACCCGGTCATTTACAACCGGTTGACGACCGAATTGAAGGAGGCGTTCCCCGACCCGGATGACGATATGGACTATGTGGTTTTAGAGAAGCTACCTTACCTGGTGAGAATGCGTTGCTCGGTTCCCAAAGAAAGTTGAACTAATGTTGTTGTCAGACTGCTGCCATCAAGGAAGCTTTGAGGTAATTTCCCGTTGTCTCTGTCAAAAGTAATTCTTTCCCTAACGATACCCAGACTGTCTTTCGGGGTCATTGGTCGGCTTCCACGAGTTGTTCCCGAACCTGGAGCAGAGTTCAACAATCATCCAGTGCCAGCAGGGGTAGGTCAAAAGGAGTTCTGGATCCAAGGTAGACATGAACAGCAGCTGATTTATCCAGACCGTTGTCAGCATGAGCTCGTGGATCATGCACCACGATCATAACTTGTTCCCCGATCCTGAGAGATTCGATCCCGATCGTTGGCTGGACCCCAACCACAGCCCTTATCTGGATAAATACCTGCTCGCCTTTGGAAAGGGCTCAAGGCAATGTGTTGGCATGCAGTACGTTGTTCCGAATGAATTTACATACCGAAACCCTCCACTAATTAACTATTAGACTTGCCTATTGCGAAGTATATACAACTCTAGGACATGTTTTCCGGCAGTTTGGTGACTTAACAACGGCATATAAAAGTCGTGATGAGCTACTATATAATGACTATTTCTCTTCTTACCATCCAGAGGAGAACAACAAATTTGTGTTTGAGAGAACTTCCAAGGGCTTTGGGGGATAGCACCATGGCTGTGAGTTTGTACTTTGTTCTATAAAAGACAAACCGTAAATAAGAGTGATGACTATGCACACATAGTTAATAACTTCCATATGAACAAGTTCACGAGCACACTCTTCCAACCTGGAATGAAATAATGTAGGTCCATGTGCATCAGCTGCAATTGCTCTTTATCGATTCGGCCTCCTGTGAAAAATATTTACTTCCCTCAAAGATTTCCATAACACAAACCTCCGACTCCGTGTGGAAATCCATTCTATTCACCACACCATCGGCAACTGTTTGTTCCTGGAACCCAGAGTGACTAGCTTGTTTTCAACCAGCTCTCGGCGCGGGGCCGTTTGTTCATTCCACGAAGAGGCCCACGAGAATAAGTCACACGAAACCTCACCCCCAGCCATAAAAGCAGTCCCAAGCCCTCTAAAAACTCTCTTCCCTTTTAACTCACCTCTCCTTCTCACATCCCCAGTCCGAGTGAGACCCAAACATCCAGCTACCTCTTGAGCGCTGTCCGTTGCTCAACTACTCTTATCTCAACTCCAATCCACATACATCTCTCTGTCTGCACACTGACGTGCACCCACCTTCAAAATGGTTGTTTGGAATGATCAGGCAGATGCCAGAGTAAGACGTTCCTCCTTCTCCCTCTGCCCCTGGGCATTTTCCGAAACCAACCAACTGACTAACCACCCAGCTCCTTGTCGCCATCCTCAAGAACATTCCTGGCCGGCTGGACCACGCTGCCATCGCCAAGGATATGGGTGCCGGTAAGCTCACATAACATTCTGATCTTTTCCTTCTTCTAGCTCACATCCTTCTCCAACCCTTCTTGTTGATTACCCAAGCTTACAAACCCTCCCTGCTCTTCAGACTGCACCGTCAGTGCCATCCAGCACCGCATCCAGAGAATTAAAGAGAGAGCCAATGCCAACGAGAACGGCTCCGTTTCCTCCTCTGGTGGCGCTACTACCGCCGTCGCTACCTCTGCTTCTGCTACCGAGCAGGCCTCAGTGACTCCTTCTTCTCCCGAGAAGAGAAAGAGAGGTAGACCCGCCGGAAGCGGAAGGAAAAGGGCCACCAGGTCGGCTGCCAAGAAGGCGAAGACCGCTGTTGAGGATGCAGCTGAAGGCGAGAACGAGGGCGAGGACATGGGAGACGGCATGGGTGAGGATAACGGTGAGGGAGCGGTTGAGACTTGAACGCGGAAAGAGGGGAGGAGGGGGGCTTACACCGTTTTCTTTTTTCTTTTTCTTGTCTACGAGGGCTGATCTCTCTGCTATTTTGACTGCTCTGGATGTTTTGATGGTTCTTTTCTACTTGATGACGCAGAGTTGATTTCGGGGTTTTGAATTGGGGAGTTCAGGATTGCAGGAAATGGGACTGGTGGTGCTGTTTCAGGAAGTAATTATCTGAGCGTGCAGATGGAATCGAAGTTCAAGCTTTCAAATGGGTGGATTCAGTAAAGGCAAAAAAGAAAGCCCCCCGTGCGTTAGATACAAAACCATCCCCACCATGTCTCGTAGACAGCAGTTCAACCGGACCTCCATAAAAGAAAAGAAAAAACCATTCACCGAGAAGATCTAATCCACCCCAAAAGAAAACAAGCAAAGCAGAGAACACCCAGGCAACTAGGCATAGAGATCCTCATTGTCCACGCGGACATGGTCAGGCGTATACTCAGAAGCAGAGCTCTCCATGTTCTCATCCTCGTCTTCATCGTCATCGTCAACCTTGTAGTTGACCATACCAGATGGCAGGGCGCTCGCCTTGCGCAGCCGCTTCACGGGAGACTCCTGGCCGACAAAGCTCACCTCGTCATCGTCTTCCACTTTCAGAGTGGCCTCCAGTTTCAAAGTGGAGCCGATCTGGCCGAGCTGGCCGCCGTTACTGTTCAGACGCGAGGGCTTCCTCGTAGGGGTATCGCCCTCTTCGATGGTCTTCAAGCCATTCGAGTCGGCATCACCGGCTGGGCTGGGACGCTTACGTTTGCTCGAAGGGGTCTTGATACCAGCGGCACGAGGCCTGCGGGGGGTCGAGGGGCCAGAAGCGTTGCCTTTGCTGATGCTGAAGTGCCCGTCGTTGCTGATGCAGGTAGACTTGCGCATGCGAACGAGACGCTCGGTGATGGCGCGAGGAGTGGGACGGTCGATCTCCTTGCCGTTCTCCACGGTAGTGGCTGATGAATCGTTAGAAATGATCGAGGGAGAATGGAGGAGGGGAACTTACGCCAGGCATCTGCCACACGCTTGGGATCGACGGAGAGATCATGGGTCTCGAGAATTTTCAGGAGGAGCTGAGAAGGTCAGTACTCAGTATTTTGTCTGGAAGTGGAGAGGGCAGCTTACGAGTTGGTCGTTCTCGGGGGTCCATTTAACAGGCATTTTGGCGGTGGTTCGAGGGGAAAATGTACGAAGTTAAAGTGGAAAGCAGTGAGAGGAGAGTGATCAGCAGTCAGAAAGAGACGATTCTGAGGAAGAGTTGGGTAAGGAAAGAGAAGTGGAGGATATTCTCGAGGGAAAGAAAAAAGGTTGATCGGGGCGAGGGGGAGAGTGGGAGAGTGAGGGACGAGTGAATGGGCCTGCGTGGAGAGGCCAGCCGGCGTTTGCCAGTCTTCCTTTGGGCTTAGAAGGAGGGCGAATGTTCAAACGGAGGCAGCTCGTTTATTGTTTGTGTACCACACACCAGCAGGCCTCGACTGACTGCGACGTTCCTGCGTTTTCCCAAAGCAGTCAACCAGTCACGCCTCTGTCCAGCCTTCCGGGATGCTGCAGCGGATGTTTGAAGTTGTATTCCGGGCTCCATTCACCTTGTCTGTCTCTTGTACCCACCGAATCCTACCAGTGAATCCTGTTCCTGGATAGCTGATACAACTTTGGCCAGTCACCAGTATCCTGGTCCTTCCCCCCGGCTCTAAACAAAGGTGATTTGCTGGGCCGTATGGAGGGTGAAGGATCTGCATCGCCTCGATCTTCGCCATCGAGTCCTCTGTCTGTCCCAGACCTGCCCTCGCTACGAAGCCATATAAAAGTCCGTTCACTCTAGTCTCTTCTCTCCTCGTCCTTCACTCATTCATCTCTCGCTTACAGCTCTCTTACCTGCACACCCCCATACTCTCCCTCCATCAAGTTCTTCTTTTATCTTCTCTTTTCTTCCCATACAGTCCTTTTTCATTCTCATCTCCGAGTGTCAATATGGTTGTCAACTGGAAGGACTCGCAGTCGACTGATCGCCTTGTGGCAGCGATCGTTGCTGCTCACCCGGACCTCAAAGTATACACCTTCTCCCTCATCCTTCTCGAATGCATGAAAGTTAACGAGAACCAGTTGAATTACCAAGCAATAGCCACCTACTTCGGCCAGGGGGCAACATACGATGCCGTCGAGGGACGATTCCGACGATATCGGAAAATGTCCGATGAGCTCAAGAAGGAAGCTTTCGCGCAAGGCATCACCCATCCCCCCAAGGGACGAGGATCGGGCGGATCGACGCCTCGAACTCCGCGGGTCGCTCGAGGCATCACGAAGAACACGTCTACTGGCAAGGGCCGGCAAGACACCCGATCGAACTTGACGTCTCCCACCCGACACCCGGCCGCCCGTCGCCCAGGCAATAATGGCATGAGCTCCCTCGATGCAATCTGCCTCGACGGCGACACCTCTGATGACGAGAAAAAAGATACCAAGGTCAAGTCGGAAGCCAATGCTGCATTAATAGGGCCCGCAAGATTCCCTCACTTGGGGCAGGGTGGCGCTGCTGTGCTGGGTCAGGGTGGTCTTGATGTGGAGATCGTCGAGGCGCCCGTCCCTGTCCAGCCTGCCGGGGTCATGTTCCCCAAGCCCGAGGAACGCGAGAAATTGACCAGTAACGTCTCGTCCTACCCAGACTTTGGAAGCGTCAAAGGCAAGGAACGCGCCGATTGTGCCTTCTCCGGCGCGGCACCTCCAATGGGCTTGAGCCGAACTAGCACAGCCCTGGGGCAGACCGACATGAATGACGACCCGTTTTACCAGTCCGACCTCTTCTTCCCCACGAACCATGCCGGCTACCCGACGGATAGCATGTACTTTGATGAGTATGATGGCATGGCGTAACTAGTGGGATCAATCCTACAATCAGGTGCTCTGTGATTTTTCGGCCCCGTTTCGTTTCTTACTTTGTACTCTCTTTCTTCTTTTCCGGTTATTTTGCCCCAGTCGGGCGGACTTCTTGATCTTTCGGTGATACATAACAAGAGGCGATGCTGGAAAGTGGGATTGGATTGCCCACATGCAGGTAAATGCACTATCTTGCAAGGAATGATGTCCGCTTCTTACTATTGGCGGGCGGTTGGGTGATAGGTCACTTATGCTCGGGTTCGGCGATTTAGATCGATTTCTGGAATTGATCTGTCTTGCGGGGTTGGGTCTAGAGCGGCACTGCTGGGTTCTAGACGGAGTGCCAAATTATAACTAATCAGAAATTCCATCAAGAAACCATGCTTTTTGTTTTTCAGGCTTTGGTCTTTTTGCTCGTACGGCAGCAGTCCGAGAGTCACTGAGAGTCACTGATCCGGCCCTAGCCCTGTGCCCTAAGCCCTACTGTTTGGCCGTACAAAGTACCTCCTCCGTACATGCAAGAGTGCATCCCTTCATCTGGGGTCAACGAACAGTTCATGAAAATGATTGTCCTACACTGCATCGACAAAGGCTACGTAGCTTGGGTCCAGCAGGGACAAGAATAGCACTGGCTTCTTTGCACGCTATCCCCACTCAAATTTTCGCCTTCTCCCGGACTCGCAAACCAAAAATATGCAAGACATGGTGACTCAAAGCAAGCAGATCCCCATTTTCCGCCACAATCTGCACCTGCACGTCATATCGGCCATCACGTACGCTATTGGAATTCGACTTGACCAGCACCCATTGCGTCGACGGGTCCGGCCGTTGCTTGAACTCCACCGACAGACAGAGCGTGGAGAGACCATACTGATTATAGAACTTTGACTGGTGGGTTGCGGGCGGCTGCAGGGGCTGCAATTTTTACGTGCGTCAGGTAAACATCTTGATGGATTTCAATGGGGGTATACAGCTTGTTACCATATCAGACAGCAGCGCGAGATGCAGGATATCCGAGATGGCGGACCCATCCCGAAATGAAACCCACACCTCCCGCTGGTGGCCTCCGAGTCTATGGCCCCATAGCCCGTTTGATGCGCGGGGTGCACGCCAGTTCAGCTTGCTGGTGACAGGAGTGACATCGACAACCGGGTCGTCGATGACCTCGCAATCTCGGACGCGGTCGGGAAATTGACTCGGGCCAATCGAGGATGAGCCCTGCGTAAGACCGTGCTCCTTGGCCATATCCGCATACGTCGCGATGGCTACGGCCGCAGGCTGCTCTGGAGCGGCCGTTGATGCAGATCCCCGCGCTGGAGGCTGAGATCTCGTTTGCGTGAGGTCTACCCTCACAACGCACTGGCGTGAGGACACGCGCAGGCAGGTGCAACGCAACGAAACCAGGCCCGGGACCACCGACTTCAAAAACTGCACGAAGACATGGATGGGGTCGGGGTATCGGGCGCCACCGAATTCTTGCGCGATGAATTTCTGCGCAGCAGACAGGATCATCACGTTGAGGAAGCCTCCTAGTACGGAACTGCCCACGGAGCAAGGTCAGACATGGCTGATTGGTTTCCTATGAGTGGCTCAGTGAAGCCAACGGGAACGTACTGCTGCGTGGTCCATTCAGGTGAGATGTTGACGGCGAAGCGATGGCGGGCTCCATGCTCTGGGGCTACGGCGGACGCTGCGTCCAAAAGTGGAGACGGTTTCCCAAGTGACAGCATGGGTCTTGGATGATCGATTCTTCGGTGGGGAAGGACTTGTAAGAATGAGTAGATTAAGCCAATCTCCGGATCGATTATATCCTCTAGATGGGCGTGTGGTGCTCAAACGGTGCAGGATGTAGGAAGCCGCGGGCATTTTCCTGATTGACGCCGATGACAGCCGACTCCAAACGGGACAGACCAGGCATGTGTTAAGTCATCTCTGAAATGAAAGATCAGTAATCGACGCCCCTTGTTGGGTTCACCAATTGAAGGTGAGAGACAGCTCTGGAATGCGAGCTCGATCCTCGGAACTGCCAGGCGGCCTACCGAGCGATGTAGAATCGATGATGCAATCGAGTATCTAGACTGGAAAAGAGCGCAGTTGCTTTCGACCAAACCTGCGAGATGCCGTCCGTATGAAATTTCGACGAGATCGATGAATAGGGGCGAGTTGTACAGAGAGAATCGCCGCCGGGGGAGGACCGCGATGATCCCCGATCGGGTAATATTGAGCAATCAGAAGTAGCACCAGCAAAAAAAGAAAGGGAAGTGGAATGAAAATGGAGTCGTAGAGATCTGGATTCTGAACGGCAAACGCCGATGGATGCCTGAGCCGCCCCCCTTGGACAACATGCCATTTCAATCTATTAAAATTGTAATGAAATTGTGTTGGGAATTATTTGCCTCCCATCTCGCCCCCCGTGCTGGCCTGACTGCCCAAATCACGTGCCCCGCCGCGGAGTCGCGGATTTCTTTTTTCGTTTCCTTTTCTTCCCGTCAGCCTTTCGCCTTTCGCCTTTCGCTCTTCCACCTCCTCTTCTCTTTCTCTCTCTCTCTTCCTTTCCCTCCCCACCTCTCCTATCTCTTCCCTCTGGGGTCCAATTCCTCCCATGGACACCCTCCTCTTCTCTTCTCTCCTCCTTTGATCCATTCCGGCGCTCGCTTCCCTCGGCAAACATGGAGGCAATGGAGGCCCATCTCTCCTTATGCCGCCCTCCGACGTGGCCGACCAGCCACCCCGGCTATGACCCCAATCTCACACCGCAATGCCACGGCCCCTCCCCCTCGACCTCGAACCCTCCACTTGCCGCCCCTCCTCTCCCCAACGTCTTGAAACCTTTCGTGGTCCAGAATAATTATTCCGGCCGCGGTTGCCAACTCGATCCGGATCAACAGCTCCGACTGGTTGAGATCTGTCGATATGCCATGGAACACTGCGATCCGAAAGCCTACCCGAAGAGTTTCTGGATTAACATCGCTGCGACGTTCGAAAAAGTCACCGGTCGCAGCTACTCCTGGCAGTCATGTCGTCGACGCATGATCACCCTGGTCACCAAACGACTCGAATTCTGGGCCGTCTTCGAGGATTGTGTCCGCCAGAAGGAATATCCCGACGACGACGTGATGGAAGATGTGGCCGACGAGCTGGATACCTGGCTGGAGTGCGAGGGACGAGTTCCGCACGACTGCTTGCATAAGAAGGACGAGTTGTGGAAGGCGCATGATGCGTCACGGCGTGCCCCCCGCCCGCCAGAGAAGGCGAGCCCTCAACTGACCCGCACCCCGGAAGTCCCGCATGGCGCGAAAATCCAGCGGGTCGTCAATTGGGTCATGGGTCTGCCGTCCTTGGACGAAATGGATCTACTCCCGCTACACTGGGGTGAATCTCGAATGGAGTTTTCTTGTCGGAGTCGGGTCAATGCAGACGACGAACGCCTGTTGGCTCACTCCCAGTCCCAGTCTCACTCCCGCTCGCCCGCTCAGGATGCCAACATCTCTTACCATCCACGCTCTCGCTCACCACAGGCAAACCCACCGACCCGAGCCATCAACCCCGTGCTGGCTCTGGATAAGATCGGTCAGAAATTCCACGCCGCCGCAATGAACCTACATCCGCCTCTTCAACAGCGCGTCAATCCGACCGGGGCAGATGAATCCTCCACCACACAGAGCCCCCTCCCCGTTGTCCCCGCTGCCCCCGCTGCCTCCATTGCTCCCTTTGGCCCCGTTGCTCCCCTGATTGCCCAATCGACCAACAAGCGACCGCGGGGCGATGACCACGAGGCGAATGATCGACCGGTCCGTCGCCTTCGTCAAACGCCTCGCAGTCATCCGTCGGAGACGCCGGCATCTGACCAACTGGGCCTGCCGCAAACTCACCTAAACAACGTCGAAAACTCGGTGGATGTTGTTTTTGGCAATTTCTGGGGCGGGCTAGCTCCGCTCTTTGGGGATCGTGATCTCAAGCAGCAAGCATCGGCTACGAAATCGGAGTCCGTCATGCGTGATATGCTTCGGGACATCGCCACCGCAATCACCAAGGCCGTCTTGAAAATGAGAGAGGCCGATGACAACGAAGCTTGAAGTCTTAAATCGCTTCTCTATTTTAATGCCCTCATATCCATCTCTCGTTTCCCTGCTCAATTTCTCGTTTTGTTACTACCCCCCTCAACGTTTGATTCTCATCTCTCATGTCTTTCAGCCATATCTTTTTTTTTTATTCTTCTGTTTTCTCTCCATGTGCATGAGATTGCCTCGAGATACCCCTTCATTCAGATCCGATGTGTTGCATTTTCGTTGCGTCTGTTCAGATAATGTTTCCGGCTACCGATGTTTGTGTGGATTTTGTCTTCTTTTCGAGTTGCCTGTTGCCTGTATAGAATGACCCATTTCGGCATATGTTTCGGCAAGTGTTTTGACTTGATTTATTGCATACAACAAATGCGTTTCCATTATTCGTGTGTAGATATTATCAATCTCCATCATGTACGTACATACCAAATCCAAATCGGATGTAAAACCCCCTCTCTTCCTCCCTTTTGCAACGATATTCAATTCCTTCATGCCTCGTCAAGTATACCCTCGACATCATCAATCAACCGGCAAACACGCGACACACATGAATATGGATATATATATATATATCCAAAATGCCTCGATGGGGCGCTAGGAGCCCGTTGTACGCTTATTTATTACTCCGCACGCTCGAGCTGGACTGGTTGCACCTATCGCCATCAAGAATGGAGCCCAAGGCGGGAAGTCCCTTTGGCTTTTGGGAGACCTGCCCGAGATGGAGAAAAGCCAGTGGGAAAACACTAGGTTGTGCACTTTTGTGTACAGTCTGACAAGAAAGTCGATTTCGTATGCCAAAGCTCTTCTCATTTACCAATGGCTTTGCTCAACAGGGGGAGCTAGCGGGCGCCTTCTTAACGAGCTTAGCATGGTTGGCTGACTTTTCAATGATGAATGTTTCAAGATCTCGGTGTCATATGGTCTCCAGCATAAATACGAGTAAAATATCAAATTTTATGATTCAGTTTCGCCGCTACTCTGCTCCGCAGGCCTCTCCGCGAGTTCCAGCGGGGTATGGGGTATAAGATTCGCTGTCAAACCCCGGGGATTATGGCTGGGCCAATCTCCGATATGATCGGCCGCAGAGACTCAATCAATGTTTGCTTGTTTTTGGTGGCTGATTAGAACTGCCATCTAGGCGAGTGTTTCGTGATTCGGCACATTGATGGCTGGTCGTGTCCTCAACGGGGTCTGCGTTGGTATCACATCGTCCCAAGCCCCTGTTTATTTAGCCGAGATTAGCAAGAAGGAGAAGCGTGGCTCTATCATCGTCATCCAGCAGCTGGCCATCGAATGGGGTATTTTCATTATGCTTTTCGTCGGCTACGGATGCTCATTCATCAATGGTCCGGCGTCTTTCCGTCTTGCATGGGGTCTACAGTTCGTGCCGTGTGTTATCTTGATGATAGGCCTGCCACTCCTGCCTCGATCTCCTCGTTGGCTCGCGAAGGTGGGCCGCACCGAAGAGGCGATCACAACGCTGGCCCGGATCCAAGCTAACGGCGATGTCAATGTCTCTCTTGTCGTGTCCGAGTAGGAGGAAATCACCACGGTCCTGGCGGCAGAGCGCTCGGCGGCTCCAGGCTGGCGTAAATTCTTCTACAATGGTATGCGGCGTCGAGCCATGGCAGCAGCTCAGTGGCGCGAACGTGATGACCTACTACGTGAGTTAAGTCTTCCAGATGGCCAAATAAGCTTGCTGAAGTCTCACACAGGAAATATCCTCCTCATCTCGTCCGGCATCCAATACGCCCTGTTCATCATCTTCACATCCATCATCTTCTTCTACATTGACAAGACCAGCCGTCGGAGCCTCCTGATGTACAGCGCCATAGGCATGGCCATCTGCCACTTCGTCGTGGGCGGCATGCTCTCCTCCGGCGAATACGTGCCTGGCGGCGTAGACGGCAACTTGAACGTGCTCATTCGGGTGCGCGGCTTCAAGGCCCACACCGTGATCGCCTTCTCCTATCCCCTGATCATCGTGTACGCCCTCATCCTCGCCCCGGTTGCTTGGGTGTACGCTGCAGAGGTGTGGTCGCTGGAAACACGAGCCTCAGGCATGGTATGTCATCCCCCTCTCCCTTTCTTCTCTCTCTGAGCTATCCGAATGAATGACCGTAAGGCTTTTCCACGATTCGCACCCCGCCTTTTAGTTGGTTGCCAAACCGACTGGTATAACCGATGGGGTGGCGTTGAGTGGCTTTGTTTCCTGGGGCTCGGATAGGCCCCAGACGAGGGAGGCGCTGGCATGGTGTTGATTGAAACCGCTCTGGTTCGCTAGCCGAGACGTTCGTTGGTGGAAATTATCTGAATCGTGGCAAGCTTGACCATATTGGGGTCGGGCCAGAGGTCCCAAGCACCTTCATTTGAAAGGATTTGAGATCGTCGGGAATGCCCTTGCCAGCGGTGTGACCAAGAGATGAAAGCCCAAATCAACTTATGAGTCAAGCTGATGTCCCCATTCTATCCTGCTCACGGTGGGAAGAGTACTCTACCCGGAGCAAAAGCAGCCCCCAAGCCTCGGGATGATAGATTCGCAACCCAGTAATGTCACATTGCATGTCACTAACGTCTGGATGGCAGGTGTAAATAAGTATGGATCAGTGATCGTCGGAAACCAGAGAGATGTGTCAATCTAGACGTTGACGTTGTGGAGTTGGAGAGGAAAAGGTGGGGATTAGGTGGGTTTGGGCACGTGGGGGTCCACGATCGATCGGTGCCTGAGGCGGTGCCTGAGGCGACTCTTGGGAATTCCGATGATAGACATGTCCTCGTTACTTCAGCCATATGTGTCGGTTTGAGAACCAATTATTCACCTCAATACATATATACTGTACACAGATAATAAGGTATATCAGGACCAAGCCACATCATGCATATGACAAAAACAAGGGGTATTGAACAGTAAAATAAGTGAAACCTGCTAGGTCCGAACATCAGCGCTATCTAATGGCACAGAGTAATCCACTTGTCAACGATCTCCTCCATATCATGGGCAATCCCCCATTGTGATATGAGGCAGCGGAACAGCTTCTGCATGGAATTCATTTCGTAGAGCAGATTCCGGCTTGCACCCATACCCGGTAGAGATTCCGTCCTCCCCTCTTCGATAAAACGCCGCGTCTCGGATAGCGCCGACGATCCTGTACTTTCGCATCCGAGGTTCAGATCAGCTTGAGATAGCAGTGCATCTTGCCAAACGATTGTGCGCGGCAGCTTTACATTTGTCACGCCGGCCAGGGAGAAAATGACGTAAATAGTTGCCGCCGCAAAAAGTGAGCTGGGCATATGGATAACGTGAGCTCGGCCTCTAGGCAGTTGCTCGATAATGTCCTGGATCGCAATAGCGTGCAGCAAGGCCCGCCGCGCGTCTTCCGTATTGACCCACCTGGCCATATCAAATCCAGCCTTCATGGTACGAGAACCACCGGACACATGCTGGGCGACGTCGAAGCGGGAGCAAACATGTCTACAAAGTACGGTCGAGTTGATCATCGTGTCCAAGCAGATTGTGTGCCAGCGTAAGAGAACTTCAAGCCTTTCAGGAGCTGCGAGATGGATGCTCATAGAAATAGTCTCATGGACCTGGGTCAATGCTCTTTTGACGTCAGAGCGGCTGGGGACACCAACGGCGACCAATTCACTGTCATCGGAGTCCGAAACCAGTGACTGCAACCCTTCAAGGACAACCCGTAACGCAAAAGCTGATAACGGATAGTCAAGGGGCCGGATACTGCCGACAGGAGGGAAGAGAGAGCGGAATATCAACCTAAATGAAGGCTGATCTGTCGTTTGGGAACGCATGTGTACTAGCCACTCGTCGGGGCTCCCAGCATCAAACGCAGCCTCATTGCTGGGCAAGATGAGAGGGTTGGCGACATGTCGTGTGGATGCACCGTCCCCAGACATCTGTGCAACGAGACCATCCAGTACGTGGTATGCAAGCAATGCGCGTTGCTGGATCTCTCTTGCGGCCCATAGTCGCCATTTGTGGTCTTTCTCGGTACTCGAAGCCGTTGGGAAAGGAAGATGCTCTAATGAGAAAGGCGCGCAGTCTAACATGCCACAATGCCTTGCCCAGAAAAATCCAAGGGGGCGGAAAACCTGACTAGTTGTGCGGACGACTCTGTTCTATGTCGAAAGGCCTTTTAGCTCATCTGCTAACTCACAGGTATCGATATTGTTAACTTACCTTAGACAATGCACCGTATACCTGACCCAGAAGGGCAGTGACCAGAAGCTGAACGCCTTTGCAGGCATCGTAAGGGCCCCGATGTGTGATTAAAGATTGCCACTGCGGGTGTTAACGTGATAGAATGGCAGAGCTTAGAGACGAAGCTTACCGAGGTAGCTACAGCGGTGTGGGCAAGCCGCCACAATGCCTCGCCCTGTTACAACATCATGAGTAATCTTTTTATTTAATTTGATTATAAAACAACTTACCTTTGCCACGGAGTCCTTAGGCCCGAGGTACAGAGAGCCAAGAGCCATGGCGTTCAGCAGAAGAGGGTGTGTACATTCCCGGAATACGAAAGTTGCCCGATGCAAGATAGGAAAGGTCGGAATGAACCTGACGAAAAACATATGCAAGCACTCATCAAGAAATACTGAGTTAATGGAAGTTGCCTTAATCGCAGCTGTCACGCTAGAGGACTATTAACGGTAACAGTTAATCTCTGATCACTCTCGCAAGGAAGCCTAGATCACCATACCGAGCTCGCCACCATCTCAGTGACATCTCTCACAGCCTCACGGCTGCCTCCAAAGGGGATTGCACCTATAGATGAGCTACGGTCATCGAACGAATTCGGAGATCCAAAAGACATCGTATTGGCATCCTGGACCACGGGCGGAAATGGCAGAGCACCCAAAGGCATCTGCCATTGATCCGTGGTGTCCGATGACATGATGCTTTGGAAAAGTCCCTCGGAATCGGGCCATATCAATGAGAAATCTAGATCCGAGGCCGCTTGCTGGAGTCCGAAATCTTGATCGGATTGTGATGCCTCCCATGACTGAGTTGGCGTAGGGGTTGGAATTGGGGGTTCTGCAGGGACTTTGATAGTATCCCAACACGGCAAGGGGTTTAGGGTGGTGGTCTGTGCGACCGCATGCCCAGGTTGATGTTCTCGGGCATGCTTCGAGTTTGCAGCCCGAACATGCAGCTTCTCATGTCGAGTGAGGGCATCTTGACGAGCAAATGGCCTATTGCATTCCTTACAGATAAACGGCTTCGATCCAGTATCTTGATTGTCACATCATCAGCGTTCAGATCGGCCCCTGGGCTTAATGGCTTGGCTGCGCATGGGGAATCCAAATCAGAGGGCGTCCTTACGGCAGCGTTCATGTCTCTATATGCCGGAGATTAGCAATGTCTCCACCAAGGCAATCAGGGACGGGAGTTGTAATTACTCTTAGATGCTCCGCTTTGGAGAAGGCCTTCTGGCAAACTCTACACACCAGCGTCTTGACCCCTGGGGATGTAGTGGTTTGTGGCATGACAATGACCAACACCGGTTTATAGGGATTAATTGATGATGGTAGTGGTGAGTGACTAGCACAAGTGCCCAAGCACCGCAAGCATTAGCGAGTGTAGCAGACAGGCAACGCCGTGCATCGTGGTTCCGGGGGGAGTCAAGGCGATACTTGTTCGTTGTTAGAAAAGTGGATTGTGGAGAGCCCGCAGTTTGTGGGGCGCGTGGCAACCGGCGCCTTGGCACGTGAGGCCCGGCTGTCGCGAACGGGATCTTTTGAGGCTTTGACGGCTTCTATCTTCGATTCTACTCCGTACAATTTACATCATTGCTCTAATTTCCACCCGATCTGTTTGAGTTTAGGCTGACAAGATCTGACGTTGCCCGAATGTCCGAAAGACAGTGGCACCTCATATTATCTCATTCCAGAAACTTGTACGGAGCACCCTAACACACCAACAAAACGACGACTTTAACCCGAGCTACCGAGTCAGCTCTCGGATATCCCGATGAATTCGGGAGGCCTGCCTCAAGCAGACCTTGAAATCGTGGCCAAGGAGCTAGTAGAATTGCTGTACGAGGGATTCGATTCCCATAGACAAGCCTCGGCTCCAAAAGACTTATCCACCCTCCAGGCGGCCTTGGGTTCTTAGCGAGAAGATTGAAAATCGGGACCGGACTTCGGGCTCGTCGGCAATCCTTCTCCCGACGAGGTTGAGTTTGTGGTTCTGATTTCTGGTCCGTCCAATCGACTAAGGCCGGACTATTCAAGCATGACAGACTCTGGGGTCTCCTGACCATTGTCGGATTCGTGACTCGACGAGGCGGTGGGGTGCCCTCCGCAAGTTCTCCACGACAATTCCTCCCCCAACTGTTGACCGGGGAGTCGTCAGTGTCCGGGTCTCTGGCAATACCCCGGGATGAGTGCCACTCCCGCGTACCTGATAGGCTGAAAACCCTTACCGGTCCAAATCCGCGTGGGCCCGGTCAGTCTTTTTATTCTTCGGCTAGAAAGGCCTGACTGCATGGAGGCGCAATAGTGCATCCTCTTTAGGGACTGTGCGTGGTCCTCTTTTCCTCCTGCTCATCCCCTGGGCCTTTCCAGTCTTTGTCCGGATAGTCGTATCCAAAAGCACTATCTCCCCCGGTCGTCAGTCTATTCATCGGAGAATTCGCTTTTCAATCCGAGCCTCCGACGAGGAATCCGCAAACACAATGACTGCATCTATGGAGATGCAAAGGCATGTCCATGCCGACGACAATCAAGACATTTCTCAACCAGGGAAAGTGGACGTTGACCTTGTAGAAAGCACGGAGGCTGGAATTCCTACAACCTATGCTGATATTGTGGCCTCGCGTCTTTCGAAACCACACCGAGATTATTTGATGGAACGCCATGGCACGCTCGAGCTGGACCCTATCCCCAGTCTGGACCCTGCTGATCCCTATAACTGGCCGGGATGGAAGGTTAGTGCCTTTTAACGATGAAAGATAACGAGTTGTCGGCTCTGGCTGATTGATATGATTTTCGCTTCTAGAAATTAGCAAACTTGCTTTTGGTAGCATTTCATGCATGCATGGGAACTTTTGCTGCGGCGGGTATTATACCGGCTTATGCAACGTATGGCGCTTCCTACAGGCACCTCACTTGATTTGACATCGGCTAATGGAATGTTCAATAGAATTTCGGAAGAATATGGCGTTTCGATCCAGAAAGCCAGTTATCTGACCTCGCTTCAAATCGCCATCCTAGGTGGAGCCCCTTTGTTCTGGAAGCCTTTATCCAACCGCTACGGTCGTCGACCCATCTTCCTTACCTCCCTAGTATGCAGTCTCGTCTGTAATGTAGGATGCGCCAAAAGCACTGATTATGCATCAACCGCTGCCTGCAGAGCCTTGCAGGCATTCTTCATCTCACCAGCATCCGGTAAGGCGCGAAGAATTACCCATATCTCAATGGCTAGATTGCAGCTGACATGTGAAATAAGCTATTGGAAGTGCGGTGGTGATGGAGACGTATTTCAAGAAAGATCGCGCTCGGTACATGGGCGTGTGGACTCTGCTGGTCACTTTGGGAATCCCGTTCGGTCCCTTCATCTTTGGTTTCGTTGCCTATCGGGCAGGCTATGAATGGATTTATTGGGTGCTTGCAATTGTCAGTTCTCCTCTTTTTCTTACCCCTTTTGCTGCATCAGTGGCCGATTGCTGACTTGCTCTGTACTCCGAATAGGTTAATGGGGTTCAATTCATCTTGTATCTCTTCCTGGGCCCGGAAACCCGCTACATCGACAGTAATGTCGATCCGAAGCAGCCACCATGGATGAGAGAATATGTGCTTTTGAGACGCATTGACCCAACCCCATTTTCGTGGTTTGAGTTCGTCAAGCCGCTGACCATGTTCATGTATCCCTCCGTGGTCATCCCAGCCGCAGCGTACGCAATGGTCTTCTGCCTGAGCAACGTGTTGGCGACCGTTGAAGTACCCGAATTGTTTCAGGAAAAGTTTGGGCTGAACACAGAACAATTGGGACTCCAGTTTCTCGGCCCAATCATCGGATCCCTCATTGGCGAGCAGGTCGGAGGCACGCTATCAGACGCCTGGATGAACCGGCGTGCGAAGAAGATTCAAAACAAGCCCGAACCCGAGCATCGTCTCTGGCTCAGCTATATCGGGTTCGCCCTGTCCATCGTCGGAATAATTGTTTTCCTCGTATGCACGCAGCAGGCTACGCAGGGACACTGGACCGTGGTCCCGGTCGTTGGAATCGCCCTGGGAGCCGGAGGTAACCAAATTATTACCACCGTCCTCATAACGTACGCCGTCGACTGCTATCCACAAGAGGCTGCCAGCGTCGGGGTGTTCATCACATTCGTCCGTCAGATTTGGGGCTTTCTGGGTCCTTTCTGGTGAGTTGATCCCCTATCGCATCCAAGTCGGTGTGTTATCTCCATCGCTAACGGTCATGTCAGGTTCCCGCCCATGTTCGAATCCGTCGGCATAGCTGCCAGTTCGGGTGTCGGTTGCGCTCTCATCGTGGGTGTCAGTGTGATCCCAACGATCATCCTCCACTGGATGGGACGAGCATGGCGTCCGGCCATCGAGTAAATCTAAGCTGGGATGTTTCGCAAATTCGAGAATGGATGAATCGAAGGTAGGGATAGACGTTCGACTCGGAGGGGATATAGAACTAGACTCGATTAGAATCAGCACTGGGAATTAGACAAATTCAGTATATAAGCGTGCTAACTGGTAGCATGAGAAGACACAGTATATACAGGAGAGAAACAAATTCTTCAACCGAAAAACGTTCCATACCAAATTACTTAAGTACTTCCACCTAAAAGACCATTCGCGATCCATAGTCCACAAAAAATTTTCTCAAGCCCCCGAGTTTACCCATCCGATATCAAACCATCGGGAAAGCGAACAGTCAGACCACTTTTAGTGCCCAGACGGCTTGCCCGATCGGCCGCCCCGAACAAGAATTGGCCCGGTCCTTCGGGAAGTTGCTAAACAATGTCGGCATTCAGCGTCCCTGGATGATTGTTTCTTGACTACATGGATAGATGCTTGTTTATTTCAAATTATATGTTTACACTGCATAGGAAAGTGTGGGATATGCTTATCACCCACGATTGAAGCGTACAGATATCCTCAGCAGCTGTGATTGTAAGCTGTACCCTATTGCAAGATGCGGACAAGGCCTCCGCCGCCCGGGATAAACTCATATCCACTCCACCCATAGGCCATAACCATGCCTGGGCTAGGGAGTAACTCTGATACATTGGTTCAAAATCTTCAAGTTCTCTTGGTGAATTTTCCGAATTGATCGTTTGTTCTTCGCTTTCTACTCTTTCGTATTTCCGACCTCGGCTTATTATCTCAGCTTGCAACTGCTATTCTCCTGGCGAGTGTGGGGACTTTGTATGCGCGTCGTGGGGATTTGTGGAGAGACAAGTACACAGTATAGGAGTACGGAATACGCATCGCGATGCTCACAACGCCCCTGCTAATGTTTTCTTCATAGAGCAGAATAAGAAAGACCTACACGAATGAATCATAGAAATTTATCTCATGACAACAGGATAAGTTCTTGGTATTGGTTATGTATTCTATTTCTCTCATGGTACATACATTTCATTCAGCAGCCTCTATCTGTAAATCAACATGTCCTAATCTCGTTACTTTATGATTGATTTTCAATCTTGTTGATAAGCGTTCCAACGTGCGGGAGTAACTCGACAGCAAATTCATCGCCTGCCTTCAAGAACTCCTTGGGGTTCTTCGCCGCTCCGACGCCGGGAGGGGTACCAGTCAAGATGATCGTTCCCGCAGGCAAGGTCGTTCCTTGGGACAGGAAACTGACCAGCTTGGGGACACTAAAGATCAAGTCCCTGTTCCGTCGAGTTAGCTTCAATATCACCGGCTTCGTCTTAGCAGGGCTTGACGCCTTACGTTAGAGGGCAATCCTGCATAACCTTGCCGTTTTTCAGCCCGCGAATCTGGAACTTGCTGACGTCGGGAAAGTGGGCGGCGGAGACGAGGGTAGGGCCTAGCGTTATTGAGACAATTAGCGTTCTGACCTATGCAGTGCACCAATGCATGGAGATGTAGGTCGGTCTACCAATTGGGCAGGCAGTGTCAAATCCCTTGGAGAAGCACCACTGGCTCTGATTCATCTGCGAGGTGCGACTAGAAACATCGTTGGCTGCCGTGTAGCCAAGGACGTAGTCCAATGCCTCCTCCTCGCTGACGTCCTTCGCGTCGCGACCAATCACGATGACCATCTCCGATTCATAGTCGCCGGTGCTATCGACTTGCGTGATCTTGGGGAGAACGGTGGGAGCTGGCCAGGGATCGGCGAGGGAGGTAGACGGTTTGATGAACAGAGTTGGAAGGTCGGGAATGGCCATCTTCATCTCAGCGGCGTGCGACGCGTACTATGCTCAGCGTTCAGCAGCGGGTCGTTGTCTCCAGGTGTTCGCACCAGTGCGCCTTGGCTGCGATTCATACGTACGTTCAATCCAATGCATCGAATCGAGCCAACTTCATTTCGCGACAACGGGGACAGAATTCGCCCGATCGTTTCTATCGACTCGACCTTCTGGCCGGGGCTGAGCACCGATGTCCCAGAGAAGGGCCGTACGGAGACATCCTGCCCTTGATAAAGAGCCAACCCCACGTCAATTTTGGGGTCGACCGGCTCTCCGATCAAGATTTTGGAGGGGTTAGACTTGGGATTGAAGCGCACAAGGCCTGCTTTAGGTCAGATAACTTCAACTCGCCCCGAACGATGCGCAGAGCAACAGATCGAGTAGTACGTACGCGAGAAAGTGGATGCGATTTTAGACATCTGTGCTGTTGTGTGTAGACAAACTGGCGTGGTAATTGGAGACAGGGAGATGGAAATTGAGATGATAAGCGTCAATGATAATAGTTGCAATGTCGCAACCCTCACGGAATATCCGACCACGACGGACGTTTTAGCGGGGGAGGAAGTGGGCGCGTCGGAGGAAGGCCGGCACGCTTCCCCACGTTGCGATCGTGGGGATGTCGGTCCGATCATACGGAGTATCCTTAAAAGCGAAAAGGCCCTTGAAGTTTGTTAATATTAGTCCAAGGTTTCATTCCACTATCTTCAGATTAATCAGTCACTATGGCATCTCCTCAAGGTCCCTACCGTCTTGTCACCGTCAACACCGCGCCCGAGAGGGCCAAACGGCTCATCGGACGGGTAGTGGAAGCTCTGAAAGACCAGTACATCATCATCCATGTGGACAACTGCGAGAGTATGACAGATCCATACGACTTCCATAATGTGGCTTAGATGCTGACGGTCAGATAGGAATCGAAGAAGTTGCTCCCAAGGTGAAAGAGCACATGCCTGACGTCCTGGTAGGTCCACGCTGTTGGCGATTCCCACTCATTCGCGAGACCTGAGAAGACCGAGCATAGCCAGTACTTTGCGACTAACATTCCCCTAGTTCAGCGCTTCCATGTGGACCGATGAGCAGGCTCGCGAGATCCATTCCATTGCCCGAGACATCAGGCCGGACATCAAGCTTCATGCCATCCCAGAAGGATTGCAGGTAGAACGGGGTCCCGACGCGGTGGTGGAATACCTCTGTGAAAAAGTGCCAATCCTTTTGGGTTAGGAGATGGACCATGGTGCTCTGTTTAATTGACTTTTGTAAATAACTTGATGCCTAGTATGTTACGAAATAGATTTGGTGGACAACTCCTGGTCTCTGGAAGTATATTTATGACGTAGATTGGGTTTGTGGATGTCCTGAATGAGCCACGAGAGAATATAACGGAGTCCAGGCACATGCACGGCTAGTAATATTGACTGAATGGTCCTTGAGATATTTCCCTCGGTCATTATCTTGCCCCAGAGCAACTAATTTCAAGTAAAGATGGCAATTGAAAGGGGGGAAAAGAAAGGGAAAGCGAACGGACTAGTTAACTAACAAGCCAGACCTGCTTAGTCAGGCGCGGAAGGGCAGCGAAGAAGAAGTCTCCCAATGAACTCATCGGATCCAACTAAGGATCTGCTTCATCACGCAGCGTTATAGAATCATGCAATCCATACGCGTGGCTCTTCGGGGAGCTTCAAGCATCCGTGCATTCTCGA
This sequence comes from Aspergillus ochraceus, assembly GCA_004849945.1. Lineage (NCBI taxonomy): Eukaryota > Fungi > Ascomycota > Eurotiomycetes > Eurotiales > Aspergillaceae > Aspergillus > Aspergillus ochraceus. The sequence goes on along the minus strand of SSOS01000007.1, from coordinate 2,701,593 downwards.
CCACCCGAGGCCTCCGGTCGGAGCTCTCCTTCCAGGTTTTCGGACCGGAAAAGGAGGAAGCCAGCCGCAGCCCGATCGTCTTTCTGCACGGCCTGTTCGGTTCCAAACAGAACAATCGTAGCATTAGCCGGTATGTGCTTGAGAAGTAGATTATCATCTCTCTGTGATTAATTCAACTGAATCATCATATTAGGGCCTTGGCACGTGATCTCAACCGTCAGATCTTCACATTGGTGTGTGTCCTGTTCAAGTTGGAACCTCAATGTATTCAGCTTGTATTCATTCGTGCTCACGAACGTTCTTAGGATCTTCGAAACCATGGCCAGTCATTCCACGCCAAAGAGCACAACTACTCGGTCATGGCAGAAGATGTGACCAATTTCATTCATCAGCAGAAATTGGATCAGTGTGTTCTCATCGGGCATTCCATGTATGTTGAAGCTAGTCATACTGCCAAAGGAACTGAACTGATCCGGGCGACAGGGGTGCGAAGACCGCCATGGCCGTGGCTCTTAATTCTCCCAATTTGGTCTCGGCCTTGATCCCCGTGGACAATGCGCCCGTCAACGCGACATTGAAGAGTGACTTTGGCAAATACGTCGAAGGCATGCAACATGTCGAGGCAGAAAAAGTTACCAAGCAATCAGAGGCAGACAAGATTCTCCAAGGTTACGAAGAGGTAAGTTGTGCCATGTTGAGTAGGACTTGATTTGAAAAAAAAGGGCATGCATGCTAGGTATGATATTCACACGATACTGTCCTCTAGTCTCTGCCCATTCGTCAATTTCTCCTGACCAATCTGGTCCGCTCGGAAGAAGACAAGACGATGAAGTTCCGTGTGCCACTTTCGGTGATAGGCTCCTCTCTCGACAATATGGCGGACTTCCCGTACCAGGAACCCGACCTGGCCAAGTACGAGGGCCCGACGCTTTTCGTGAGAGGCACGAAAAGTCGATACGTCAGCGATAAAACGATCCCCGCCATCAAAAAGTTCTTCCCCCATGCTCAAATAACCGACGTGGAGGCAGGCCACTGGTTGATATCGGAGAACCCGGAAGCTTTCAGACAAGGTGAGCGTCGAAAGTGTTCTAGAGGATGCCATCCAGCTGACCTCTCTACCTCTAGTCGTCGTTAAGTTTTTGCAGGAAACACCCTAGACACTTTATTGGACTTAGGCCAAACGAACAAGAACCAAAAGAGAAGGTCGGGGAAAAGGATAGACTAGATGGAAACTTGGTGGATGGCGCTCAGTTGCTTATTGAGATATGTGCAACAGCAGAAGCTCAAGATTTACTAAAAAGAGTAAATATGTAGAACAATTATACATACATTGGCCCGAAAGAGACAAGGCCTGAAAGAGATAAGACCCGAAAGATGACAGAACCCGAAAGATAGCAAAACGCTAGGAAAAAAGAAAGGGAAAGTCATAAAAAGGAAATCACAGCTAGGCCGAGGTATTCCAATGTAATGAAGCCATGACATGGGTGGTATCTGATGACGCCAAAATATCGCCGAGAATAAACAGGGGTGATTGATGTTGATGTACAAACAAGTCTTCATCTTAGTCGTCGATGGTAATCGGTCCCTCGACCTTCCGCTTCTTCTTTCTCCTTTTCTTCTTCATTTCTGGGGTTTCATCTGGTCTAGGCGTCGAAGAAGCCGGGGATTCTGACGGAGGCGCTGAGTCCTTCTCTTCGTTCGCTTGACTCGACAGACGAGGCCGTTTCTTTTTCCTTTTCTGTTCCTGCAAAGCGAGAGCTGGGCTGGTCTCCGCAGCGGCTTTAATTCGAGTCGCCTCGGGGGCAGGGCTTTCCTGCTTAGTCTTCTGTAGCGGTGTAGAGCCCCCCTGAGCTGTTACTGGTGTCGACGGTTTGGATGCATGTGACTCCGTGGTCGCTCTGATGTCATCCAGCTTCTTGCACAGATGCTGGTATTTGTCGAGCGTAGACTCTTGGAGTTTGTTGAGGCGGTCTCGCAACGCGTCGATGTCACCCTCCTGAGATGCGAGCTTCTCGGCCCGGTTGGTATCTGCCGCCTTCATTCCTGTGAAGTCCTTAACCAATCCGTTGATTGAGGCGTGCATGCTGCTGAATTGCCCCCAGAAACGGTCTCGCAAACCCTCCTGAGATATGAGCTTTTCATATTGCTTGGAATCTGCCACCTTCAAGTCTTTAATGCTTTTCTGCAATTCCGGGATTGTGGCGGATATGCTGCCGATCTGCTTCATGAGAAAATCTCGCTCCTTGTCCACGGTCTGTCTGATTCTGTCATAGTCCGCCTTGGCATCTAATTGTGTGATAAAGCTGGTTTTGAACGCGCCCATTTTTTGATCTAGAACATCAAATTTTGACTTGAGCACCTCCACATCCCCGAAAGTGAGGATTTCGTCTTTGACTGGATATTCATTGATCTTGTTGACCAAAGATGCTAGGTCGGCCCGCAGCGTGCGAAATTCTTCGCTGCTGACTAGCTGCTGGTGTTCCGAGCCGAAGCGTTCCCACAGAGGCCCCAGGGACTGAGATAAAGTCGAATGGTCATCCTTTAGACGATTTAGTTGCTCCATGCGGGCAATAGCATCTTGCTGTGTCGTGTTGATGTGAGATTGTAGTTTTTGATCCATGCCGTCAATTCTAGCCAGCAACGGAGGCAATTCTTTGTCAATAAGCCATTTGAGTTTGCTAGTCTGGTCTGTCAATTGACTGATGTTCGGATACATCTCTTGCATTGCAACGACCATGTTCTTGACAACCGTTTCCGTTGATAGATTGTTGTACCTAGTCTCCAGCGAATGCAACCCTACCGTGAGGCTTTCAAGGGTTTTCTGCGCGTGCTGAACAAACCCGGCCACTGTCGCAACTTGTTGAGCTGTCGGGTTCAACTGACTCAAACTTTGCAGCCCACTTGCAAGGCGTGCAATTTCATTAGACATGCCTGCCGACTTATCCGCCTGATCTTTCACCTCTTTCTTGATTTGATCTAATTCTTCGAAGTGAAGATCATCGCCTTTCCTGCGTATTTCTGTGAGCGCTTTCAAACCATCGTGGACCAATTGGACCTGAGGCATCAAGTTGGGTGCACCCTCCAGCGTTTGAACTCGTGAGGCGAGATTTTGTAGTTCAGCATGGGGTAGATGCTGTTCTTGGCGTCCAGCAGACCCATGGCTACTTTCATAAGAGAGCAAGCGGGTCCTGATTTCGTACATCCCTTTCCGGATTGGCTCCACGTCTTGGAGCTTAATACCATCCACTTGGAGTTTGATGCCGTCCAGCTCCTCCTGCTGTTCCTTCGTCTTCTTGGCAATTTTAGCAACAGAGTCAGTGCAGTCATTTTGTGACTCCAATAGCTGGTCGATGCTGGTGTCAATGGCCATGGCTTTCTGTTTCAAATTGTTCATTTCCGCAGTAATCGGGGCAGATACCGTCTCAAGGGCCATGGCTTTCTGTTTGAAATTGTCCATTTCCGTAGTAACATTGGAAGATGTCGTCTCGAGCGCCATGAATTTCCGTTTGAAATTGTTCATTTCCGCAGTAAAATTGGCAAATGCCGCCTCTGAGGTGGAGGATAATGCTTGATAATGATCCATGCGCTCTTTAGAATCCCTATTGTGTTTGGCCTGTGTTATCAATTGGCTTTGTTGCGTTGCCTCCAGTTTGCAAAGCTTCGCTTTGAGGGTTGTTTCTAGGGACTGGTTTCGTTCCATGAATTGCGCTGATTCGTTCTTGATCGCTTGGATCTCATTTTCCAGTTTATGAATCTTTCCATCCGTTGTCGAAGACGGTAGTTTAGACTTGAGTTCTTTCTCAAGTTGATGACGAGTGGAAACCTCAAGTGCTTTGTCTATCCGTGATATCTCGGCATCTTCATCATCACGCGCCCGCTGATAGTACTCAATCGTGGCCGGAAAGTTCGGGTGAAATCTGGCACGCTTTAAGAGGCGCTCAGTTGACTCCTTCTGCTTTTGAAGCCTTTCCTTCTCTGCCTGGTTTTGGGTATCTTGTATCGTGGCTCGCACCAATCCCGAGATCCCTCGTATGAAATCGCCGCAGCCGGCATCATCTTGAGTTGCAGTTTGGGGAAGAACCGGAGAATTGGGAAGTTGTGGAGCTGGCAGTCTACTTAGACTGGTTCTAACAGGCGGTCTGAGATGCGTCAGGCGGGGGTCGCGAGAGGTTGGGGTGTTGAGGGGACTTTCGGTGTTCATTTTTGTAGTCAGCAGAGAGTAGATGAGGACGGCTATTTCGAGACGTAATAAGGTGATAAGAAGGTGAATGGGATGTAGAAAATGTTGACACTAAGAGCGAGACTTTTCTTTTTCTCTTGTGCCCACTTTCCGTACTCAAGATTTGTACAGCATGATTGTCAGTAAAGCACTAAGTAGGCGTACTGAGGCGCGTAGGATAAGCTTAGCCTCTAGCCTCTCGTTTGATCAGAGATAGATAACGCAAAAGTACACGTAGAGAAGACAGACCCATGGAACATGTAGCACGAAGTCGCGTAACCCAGCAGTTCAAAGAAGCGACAGAAGCAAACAAGCGATTCTGCCGGGCGGTGAATAAGGCGGTTGCAATTCTGCCCGGCGCAGCTCTTTCGCCCGGGATTCAAGGGCCTCGCACTCTGATCCATTTTGCTGCTGTGACCGGCTTAGTGAGTACTGCATCTCAAGAGGCGCGCATTGTTTCAAATATTCGAAATGGCTGCTGTGAGTTCTGGCTTCCCTCTCGCGCAATGCTTGCCGTCTAATGTTATATCAGCCAATTTCTACGGTCGCGGAGACTAAGGAGCTCCGGGGTCTGAACCTCATCGCTGCCCATTCGCATATTCGGGGACTTGGTGTCGATGGGGATTCCTTGCAGCCCAGGACCTCTTCGCAGGGTCTTGTGGGCCAGGAAAAGGCTCGAAAGGCAGCCGCAGTCATTTTGCAGATGGTGAAGGAAGGGAAAATTGCTGGTCGCGCCGTGTTAATCGCCGGACCTCCTAGCACGGGTAAAACCGCGATTGCCATGGGTATGGCCCAATCCCTAGGCTCGGATGTTCCTTTTACGATGCTCGCCTCATCGGAAATCTTTTCGATGGAGATGTCCAAGACGGAAGCCCTCACCCAAGCTTTCCGGAAATCGATCGGCGTCCGGATTAAAGAGGAAAGTGAAATCATTGAGGGAGAGGTTGTGGAAATTCAGATCGACCGGAGCGTTACGGGCGTGAGTCTTGCTATTTTCTAAATGTTATCTCGTTGAGGGAACATCCGATGCTGACCAGCTTAGGGCAATAAACAAGGAAAACTCACGATCAAAACCACCGACATGGAGACGATTTACGACATGGGCACGAAAATGATTGATTCGATGACCAAAGAGCGAGTGATGGCAGGAGACATCATCTCCATCGACAAGTCATCCGGCAAGATCACCAAGCTCGGACGCTCCTATGCCCGATCCCGAGACTACGATGCGATGGGTGCTGATACCAAATTTGTTCAATGTCCTGAGGGTGAACTTCAGGTGCGCAAGGAAATTGTACACACCGTGAGTCTCCACGAGATCGACGTGATCAACTCGCGTTCACAAGGTTTCCTGGCTCTCTTTTCGGGAGACACGGGTGAAATTCGGAGCGAAGTTCGGGATCAAATCAACACCAAGGTGGCTGAGTGGAAGGAAGAGGGCAAGGCGGAAATTATCCCCGGAGTCTTGTTCATTGATGAAGTACACATGCTTGACATTGAATGCTTCTCCTATGTCAACCGTGCCTTGGAGGCTGAACTCGCCCCCATCGTGATCATGGCTAGCAACCGTGGCCATGCTCGCATTCGGGGAACGACCTACAACTCCCCTCACGGACTGCCTCTTGATTTCCTCGACCGTGTGGTGATTGTTAGCACCCAGCCATACTCAGCCGACGAAATTAGACAGATCCTAGCCATCCGAGCACAGGAGGAAGAGATCGATCTGTCCCCAGACGCTCTGGCACTTCTCACCAAGATTGGACAAGAGTCAAACCTCCGATATGCCAGTCATATTGTCACAACATCCCATCTTCTGAGTCAGAAGCGGAAGGCAAAGGAGGTCAGCATTGATGACGTTCAGCGCAGCTACCGATTGTTCTACGACCCTGCCCGAAGTGTCAAGTTTGTCAATGCCTATGAGCAGCGCTTCATCGGTGACCAGGGGTCGGTGAACTTCTCCGCGGTAGCAGCGAATGGGGATGCCATGGAGATCTCATGAGGTGACTGAAGTGAGTGGTCTAAATTGGACCTGATGTTGCAAGAATGGAGTAAACAGGGTGATTGAGCGTGTGGAAAAGAAATAAAAAATTGTGAGATGTTTTTCGTTCCTTTTCATTTTCTTTTTTATTATTCCCTTGATTTCTTTACAACATCAAGTGATGTACGATAATGCTGGCGCTTTGCTCAGAAATCAGTTGTGTGGGTATTTTGTTATTGGGTCTCGAATTGGAATCTGTTAAATCATAGCATTAAAAGAGCTTGTCTACGCTCGAACGATAATTGTGAAACGAAACATCCCAGGATGTGGCTTGATACTATACAGATTGGCTCTTGATTTATGTCTTTTGTCCATGTAACTCATTATCGTGAGAAATCAGCTTCCCTGCTCCATTCGCCCGTGTCCGTAGTCCGTCGAAACTCAACGCCTTCACCAAAGTAACCAGCGTGTTTCCAAGACTCCATCGTTGCACTGTCGTATGGACCATGTACAATTCCACCGTCGCGAGCATCAGACCAACGGAATTGCCACATAGTAGGAGCTTGAGGACCACCGTTGGTCGTAGTGTCCTCCTCCGGCGGATCAATCCATTCTTCCCCTGTTTCCCGACGATATTGCCGAGTCAGTAGCTCACGTTCCGTATCGTATATGTCGGCTTGGCCCCTGGTCATGAGGATATCCGCCGCACCCGTAATATCCTCGATGGTCTTCTTCCGCATAGCCTCTTTCGGATCATCTTCAGTCACATCCGTATCTTCAACTGCGGTCTCTTTTTGCTTGGATCTATTCTTGTTGCGATTGTTCTGCCATTTCGGCTTTTTGGGGGCTCCCTTGCCTATCCTGGCCAATGCCTCAAGTATCGTTTCGCCTCGCTTGAGGTTGATGATCAGGGTTTTCAAGACTTCTGACGCAAGAACACTATCGTTCGCCCTGTCCTTTTCCTTCCTCTCGGTCTCTCTTTTGTCGGCAGCCTCCTTCGCGCGTCGAATCTCCTTTTTCGAGACACCTTCTAGCCACGTATCGTAGACTGCATCGGGGTCGACAGCTTTTCGAATGTAGTTGCCTTGGTCATCGAATTTACCCTCTTCTTGTTCCGTCTTCATATTGAAAGCGTCAAGCAAGGGCGCGTGCTTTTTCTTCGATCCTGCCCCTAGCTCCTCGTCCATTTCCCCGTCGACTTTGGCACGTTCTTCCTCTCCAATTTCACTATCGCTTTCTGCCTCGTTCACGTCTACTTCGCCGGGCCCTCGGCTCAGATCCGCATGTAATATGCTTCCACCCGTTGATCCGGCGACTTGGCCCTCAATTTCGTCATCTCGCAGGAAGCGCACATTCTTCTTGTTCTTGCGCATCGCCTCGTCGGCATCGACTTCCTCTGCGCCGAAATCCTCTTGTAGTTCCGCAAACATGTCGTCATCGTCGGCATCCTGTTTCGCGCGGCTGGCCTTTGACTTGGCTTCCGACCGCGCATCGAAGCCTTCGTTGTCGCTGTCGGAGTCGTAACCGTCTAGATTGACGGCTTTGCGGCGCACTTGTTGTCCACGACGGCCAATTTCGTCCGCATCTAGAACAACATCGTCGTCCAAGGCATCTGGGGCAAGTGTGGAGGGGTTTCGCAGGTCGAACCGCGGTTTCTTCGACGAAGGATCGTTCGCATCGTCTTCTTCATGGTGTGTTCGCGAGAAGTCTTCACCCGCCCGCTTGGGGCGAGCTTGAAAGCCAGACATTGGAGTTTGGGTTTGCGTATAATGGAAAGGACTAATTTCGACTGCGATGACGAGAATATAGCAATTTCCGCAATAGTCGAAGTTAGGAAAAGAGCTTTGAAAGTGAGAGTTGAAAATGCGCGCTCGAGCTTGTCCGGGGTCGGGTCGGAAAATCATGGCGGAGACATTTGCGTCACTGCGGGCGATCGATCACTGCTCCACGACCTTCCCTCAACTTCTCCATCTTGTCGATAGCATCGACCTCTATTGAGCCTCTCTTTCGCAAACTGCCTAACTTTCAGCTCTCAAACTACGGAAAATCTTGATCGCAAGCGTCCTCAGCTTCCAAGATGGTAATACCCCTCACTGCTCCAGTCCTTGTCAACCTCTTTGTATACTGACGACAGCAGTTCCGTCCGGATTACTGGGGTGACGACCCAATGGAGGGCGTTTACGGTTCGTCCATGCTTCGCTCTGGAGGAGCCGCGCGCCGTTTCGACGAATACTATCGATGCTACCCCGTCGTGATGATGCCCGGCCCCGAACGAGAGAATGTCAACCACGGCGGCAAGGTCATCATGCCACCCAGCGCCCTGGATAAACTGACTCGGCTGCATATTACATATCCTATGCTTTTCGAACTACACAACGGGGCTCGGGAGAGAATGACCCATGCTGGTGTATTGGAGTTCATCGCCGAAGAAGGGAAGATCTATTTACCTTACTGGGTAGGTTTTGCTTGGTCATCAAATAGCTCGCCTTTCTTGTCGCGTCTGTACTGATTAGCGGGGACCTGTGCAGTTGATGCAAACCCTCATTCTCGAACCCGGTGACCTCGTTCAAATCAAGTCGACTGATCTTCCACCCGGCCAATTCATCAAGCTGCAGGCTCAGTCCACCTCGTTCCTTGACATCAGTGATCCCAAGGCCGTCCTAGAAAATGCCTTCCGCAATTTCTCTTGTCTCACCAAGGGCGACGTTTTCACCTTTGCATACAATGATCAGGTGTACGAGATGGCTGTTCTGGAAACAAAACCTTCGACGAACGCGAAGGCTGTCTCCGTTCTGGAAACAGATCTGGAAGTCGACTTCGCGCCGCCCGTCGGATACGAGGAGATCCAACGCCAGAGCGGCACCAGCACCCCTCGGAGTGGGACGAGTGGGAAGCTGCCGTCGGGCGGATTGCTTCATCCACAAGGGACAATGGCACAGGCAATCAACTATGCTGCCATTGCACCGGAATCGACCGATGCTGCCACAGGTGCGCGAGCGGTGTCGTCAAATTTCCTCGTTGGTGGACATCGTTTGAATGCCAAGAAGGGCAGCAAAACACCAACTCCCAAGGCTTCGACGCCCACGCCGGGGGCCAGCAATCCCCAGCATCCTCCGCCAGTCAAAAGGACCAACGGACCCCAGCCCCTACGGCTGCCGCCAAATCAATTGTTCTTTGGGTATGCGATCAAGCCTGTCAAGAAGCGAGATGAAAGCGGGCAAGTTGTAGAGGAAGAGAAGCCACGCTTCCAAGGAGCTGGACAGACGCTTCGGGGGAAGAAGAAGGATTCGGGGGGTTCGGCGACTCCTACGTAATGTCGTGTGAACAATGCAATGGCTTAATGGTATTTGTGGCGTTCTCGTCAATGATCTTATTTCTTTCGATCTTCTTCTACTTTCTACCTGGCGAATACCAACCATGTCGTCTCTCAATATCAGTGGGCACCAAACAAAGCACAGGTCGGACTTATCATAGAGCATAGCGAGGACTGGCGTTTAATTAGGAGTTACTGTTTTCGTTTCACCGCTTTAGTGCGACGCAAGTAGAGAATGACTAGTAAGCCAAGATTGCAATTTAATAGCCCTGATGCCCCAAAGGCTTGGACTGAACGTATTCGTGACTAACGGCAGCAGGGAACGCCGAGACTCTCTTTTGCTGCGGCCTTCCGAACGGCGACTTATCGCTGAGCGCCGCCCCCGTTTAATACGGATCGACTGCGCCTTGGGAACTTAACTTCCTTCATTCCCCCCGAGTATCAAGTGTTAGGCCTGTTGGGTCGTATCTGTCAACAGGGTTTTAATTCCATTTATATCTCTCCCCTCTTGGCCCTACCGTTTACCTCGGTTGGAAGAACTGCTCATAACCTGCCTCAACCACCACGGGGTTATAAATCTACAATGACTTCCAATCCTAGACCGCATGATCCATTGGCCATATTTACCAAGCTCTCGCCCTCGGTTTATATCTCTGAGCCCGATGCCATTTCAAAAAATGGCCCAAACCCGCCTCCGACAATCGTGCTTTCATTCTGGATGAATGCTCCTACCAGGGCATTAGCCAAGTACGTGGTCGAGTATAAGCGCCTAGCCCCATCTGCTCGGATCATCTTCATTCTCAGCACCTCGAATGATTTTCTCTTCCATTCCACCACCCAAGCGCAGCATGAGCGCCTCGCCCCCGCTATCAAAGCCCTGCAGGCTTCGCTTCCTGCCCCGGAGAGCCCAGTCTATCTGCACGTGTTCTCCAATGGGGGCGTCTTCACCTCCACCAACCTGCTTTCAGCCTACCACAAGGCAACGGGAACTGATTTACGCTTGACATCGATCATCTTCGACAGCGCGCCGGGGCTCGCCACCGTGCCTGCCGCAATGAGGGCCTTCTCGTTCATTCTGCCCAAATTCTGGCTCCTTCGTATCTGCGGCAAGGTGCTACTCTGGGTGTTCTTGGTTCTGAACCACTGGAACCGTAAAATAACGGGCAATCTGGATGCTGTGAGTATCGCGCGCCAGGCGGCCAACGACCCGTCCGTGGTGCGCGGGGCTGGCGGCAAAGGCACCCCACGCCGGTGTTATATATATTCCGACGCAGACGAGCTCGTTAACTGGGTGGATATCGAGGCGCATGCAGTCGAAGCGCAGTCCAGGGGGTGGGTGGTTCGGCGGGAGAAGTTCGATGGCTCGCCGCATGTTTCTCACATGAGGGCCGATCCGCAGCGGTATTGGGAGATCGTGAGTGAGCATCTGCAACTATGAGATGGGGTATAGAAGGATTGAAATGGAATGGACGTGGTCTGCAGTGCTGCCAGTGACCACTGGAATGAGTCGTTATTTGTGGTGCCCTGGACCGAGGTACAGTACCTGCATGTTATGTCAGGGAGGTGCACCTCAATGCAGGATTACCGCCTGCTAGAGGATACGGTTGGTTGGAGTCCCTGAACAGTCCATTTTCCATTCTTTTCGTTTCGGTGTCTTCAGATCTAGACATATATACGACCTTTCTATATATAGGGTGCTAATAGCACAGGGAATACTTGTATGTTTAGATTTCTAGGTGATATATTGCGAAACAACAGAAAAAAGACCTCTACGTTATATATCCTGAACAAGAATCATAACTCGATTCAAACCAAGTCACCACCGTGCGCTATGCATACAAACGATATGTACATTGACCACTGAACGCCTTTTCTGGAACACTTTTCATGGCCAAGACCAACTTTTCCTTATTTGCATCCTGTTTCATTTTTCTCTTCAGTTCGTTGTTGCTCTTTATCGTCCCTTCATCTCGGGAAACTCGTCCGCAAGCTTCAACCGAGCCGTAACGTTCATACTCATCAATTCCTGAATCAGCAGCTTAGCCGCGTACGGAATAACCATCTTGACCACGCTGCGAGAAGACTTGCATCGCTGACACCAGTTCAGGTAGCCCATGAAGCCACACTGCTCGCAGACGTCGATTTCATGACGGTCAGACGAAATCATCAGTCGCTCGAGCAGCAGCTGACTCGTTCCGTAGGCGATCAGACAATCACGTTCCATCTCACCGAGACGCAGACCACCGTCTCGAGAACGACCTTCCGTGGGTTGGCGGGTGAGAATGGCGCGAGGGCCTCGCGCACGAGAGTGCATCTTATCCTGAACCATGTGTTTCAACTTTTGGTAGTAGATGGGACCGGTGAAGACGTAGAAGGGGAGAGCTTCACCGGTGATACCGGACGTGAGGTAGTCCTTGCCACCGTAGCTGAACCCCTTGTCGATGAGAATCTGCGACATCTCCTGGACGGGACTGCCACCGAAGCAGGTGCCGTAGCCGTGCTGACCCGAGAGGACGCCGGCCTTACCGGCGACCAGCTCAAGCATTTTTCCGACTGTCATTCGAGAGGGGAAACCGTGGGGGTTCATGATAATGTCGGGGTTGATTCCTTGGTCGGTGAAGGGCATGTCGGCCTGATCGGCGATGATACCCACGACACCCTTCTGTCCGTGACGGGATGAGAACTTGTCACCGACTTCAGGTCGACGCGTTTGACGGGTGAGCACCTTGACAAGCTGGTTCTCGTTTTCGGTGACGGAGACCATGACCTGATCAATGTACGCCGGGTCAGGAAGCTTATAGGTCATGGGAGTTGGCATGTATTGGACCGGTCGACCAACGTCAGAGCCAGTGATTCCAGAGCCGTGCGATTGATCAGGAGTAGCCTTGTTGATGTAGACCTCGCCTGCGTTGACTTGTTCACCAACCGAAGCCAGACCATCACCTTCAAGGAGAGCGTGCTTTCGGATAGGAGCGTCATTTTCATACTGGGGCGGACTCAATCGGTCTTTCGTGCCGTTGGAGTAACTCTTCAGGTTGGTAACCTGTTTCTTGAACACCTGGCAACGTCCGAATCCACGATCAACGGAGCCCTTGTTCAATACCAGCGCATCCTCAATATCGTATCCGGAGTAACTCATGACCGCGACAATGGCGTTTTGTCCAGCGGGGAGATGGTCGTACTTGGTCAATTCGATCGTGCGGGATTTGACCATCGGTTTCTGAGGGTACACCATAAGATAAAGGATGGAATCAATACGGAGGAACTGGTTCGATGCAATTGCGCCAATAGCTTGTTTACCCATGGCACATTGGTAAGTGTTTCGAGGCGACTGGTTGTGGTGTGGATACGGAATTAGACCGGCCACGGCACCAAGAACAGTGAACGGCTCGATCTCCAAATGTGTGGTTGTCTCACTGATGTCTTTCTCGTAAATGGAAATAAGTGAGTCGTTCTCCTCGTTGACATCAAGATATTCTACCAATCCTTGAGCAAGGAAGTCGTCAAATTCCATTGTACCCTCGCGCAACTTGCTCAAGTGCTCTGCATTCACGCGAGATTTCCCGTTCTCGACAACAATCAAAGGTCTGCAAATTCGCCCGTCATCGGTGGCAACGTGGACGGCCCGCTGGTGGTGGTTGATGTAGATACTGACAAACTCGGAGATCCGGCCCATCCGGCGCAGTCTTCGGAAGGAGTTCAGGAAAAATTTCGGGCGGCGAGTGAGTGCCATCGGCGTTCCGTTGATCGAAATCGTATAGCATCCAGGCCCATACAGCTCCTTTCCACCCACTGTTGCGATATCTTCGGCTCCCAGCATGAAAACCAAATTCTTGACGGGGCCCTCCTCGTCGTTCGTGGTGATGTGTGTCATAAGCGCAAGGTTCTTAACAAGACCGCAGGCTTCACCTTCTGGAGTATCTGCTGGACAAAGCATACCGAATTGCGACGGCTGCAAAGCTCTGGGGCCACTGACCTTTCGGGTCTTTTCGAACTGACTGCTGATACGGGTCATCATACCCAGTGCGGCGATATAACTCAGTCGACTGAGCACGTGCGTGACACCAGCCCGTTCCATACGGAAACGCTTCAAGCTCCAGTTACCTGTGGAGATAGCGCGATTCATACCCTGAGTGATATGATTGCTGTGCATGCTCATAACACTCCAGGCGTCAAACGCTTCAGCCCGATTACGCTTGTTCAAGACCTTATCAACGTTCATCTTGATGTCAAAGCAGAACTTTTTGAACAAATCTTCGAAAAGCAACGCCAACAGCTGACCCGCTAATTCCAGTCGTTTGTTTCCAAGGTAGTCGCGATCATCCACAAGCGAAGAGTCGTTCTTAGCCATGAGTACACGGCGAGCCATGTGGGCGACATAGATGGCCTTGGGCCGGAAGTCCATATCATTGACCTCGATGTGCGAGATGATCACGGATGCGATGGCCTCTACGGCTTCCTGCACGTGCGTTCGACGGTATGACATTTGCTTGCGGTTGATTTTGATGCGGGCACCGATCCAGTCCAAAGCCTGCTGCTGTGTATAGATACCAAGCTTGATGGCCTCCTCGAAGTTGATCGCAAAGTCCTCTTGGTACACCTTGTCAATTCCAGCAACGAGAAGCATCATCTCTTTATCGGTATGGATTCCCATTGCCTTCAGTAGAATAACGATGGGAATGTCTTCATTTAGAACGTTGTGCTTCACATAAAGCTTGTCTTTCTTGAGAATGATATAACTTTTCGACTTGCGCTCGTTGGAAGAACTTGGAGAGAAAATTAGTAAGAAGGTACTTGAGCTATGCAAAAGTGCGATAGTCTGGGCTTACCTGGTAACAGATGCTTGAACAATTTCCTTCTTGGGGTCTGTTTCGACGATAATTCTGTTTTTGCTCAACTGTTCTTGAACAAGAATGACCTTTTCTGTTCCGTTGACGATGAAGTAACCACCTGGATCCAGAGGACATTCATTGAGCACGGTCATCTCCGCCGGCGACTTGTTAGACAGAACACATTTAGAGCTGCGAAGCATGACCGGCATTCTTCCAATGCAGACACCAATTTTCTTCACCCTTTGGCGACCACGGAGGTACTCGAAGTCGACCTGAATGGGTGCCGCATACGTTGTGTCTCGAAGCCGACACTCTTGGGGAGACACCGACGATCCGTCGAAGGCAACTCCAACATCCTGCGGCTCGTCGGCACGTCGCGGCGCTCCAAGGTAGATGTCGGTAAACTTGATGTAGAAATTGTGGTCCACATCGCTACGGATGGTCGAGCTGGACTCCACGATCTTTTTCAGCTGCACTTCGACGAGGTAGTTGTATGAGTCAATGTGTTGCTTCACCAGCCCTTTGACCTTCAGGAACGCGGGCAACAGGTTCCATTTATCCTTGGCGGTATTGATGGGATCCGTGAGAGATTTATTGTAGTAGAAAGGTTCGAGGAGAGCGTCGAATGGATCCCGATGGCGGTAGGAAGTATGTGAATCTTCTCCCTGCTGATTTTGCGACTGAGTGTTCTCCTTCGCGGACTTTTCGGGCGCAGGCGACGGGTTAGACAGAGAGGCGGATTTTTGCTTTTCTGCTTCGGCAGCGGCTGCTTTGGCGGCAGACTACAGCAGGAAATCATAGAATGTTAGCATGAATCCATCGCATAGAATCAAATAAAATGGATCGCCGGTGCGGAGAAACTTTTGCCTCACCTCTGATGCCTTTGCTCGAGCGCTGGCAGCAACAGCCTGAGGCCTTTTACGGGGGGGCATGGCTGGCACGACGGTGATTTACACCTATTACCTGCTCCAGGAACCGTTTACGTCAAAGAAGCGGTGCGGGAGACAGAGTCATGCTGGTGCCGAAGTGGAGGGCACAATTTCTTTTCGTTATCGGCGAGGGGAAAAGGTCCGAATTAATTTCCTGCTCCGAGGGGCCGCTTATGTCATCCACAAGCTGTCCCGAAAGAGCTAGACTACAGCATGATTACCAACTGGTGCTAACCTAAAGCGCACTAGCCCATTCCTGTCCTTCTCTCCGTCTTGCGCTCCCTTCTTGCTCAGGAAGTCCACGACCTGCAAATGCCCATTCTGCGCACCCAGCCTGATCGGCTGACCCAAAGGCCCTTCAGAATTCACATCTGCGCCATGATCAACTAATATCCGCACCATCTCGATATCTCCCGCCACAGAGGCTGCCGCCAGTGCCGTTCCTGCCGGTCCTCGGCTGTCAACCAGGGCACCGTCGTGAAGTAGATCTTGAACAATCGTGAGGAGTCCGAACGATGCGGCATAATAGAACGGGTCGGGATATTGTGCCAGAGAATTGCCCTCAGCATCCTCGGGTCCATCGAATGGTCTAAACCCGTCGAGGAAGGCCGTCCAATTGGCGTATGCCACATTGGACGCGAAGAATCCCTTGATCAGAGGAAGGATTCCGGATATGTCTGCTCCAGCATGTCTCGCATGGACAGCCCAGTAATTGGTTGCATAGCGCAAGAGACCAGACGAACGGACAACCTCAGTTAGCATCGTATATGGCTGGCCGAACTGCAAAAGGTATGCGAGGCAATCGGCAGCAATAGATGCATGTGCTTTGGTCTCGCTAAGAGCGTATCGTTTTGCTGATCCCGTTTGGATCTCATCAGAGAGCAAGTATTCTTTCACGGAGGAACTGGCAAAATGTATTTGCTGCCGTTGCTCTTGGAATTC
This sequence comes from Aspergillus ochraceus, assembly GCA_004849945.1. Classification (NCBI taxonomy): domain Eukaryota; kingdom Fungi; phylum Ascomycota; class Eurotiomycetes; order Eurotiales; family Aspergillaceae; genus Aspergillus; species Aspergillus ochraceus. Next base: position 2,685,380 of record SSOS01000007.1, on the reverse strand, counting down.
GACTGAATCAGACTCGCCATCCCCTGCGTTTGTCGTCGTCACCAAAGAGCTCGGGAACAATTGAACAATATCCCGCGGGTCTGAAAATCGCCGAGCAGGATTGATTCGACTTTCGTGTTTGCCAGTAACTAGGCTTAACTCCGAGAATTCCTCGATGTAAAGCGGTCTTGTAGCAAATGCCAGCCATTGCAGACCTTTGAAAACCAGTGCGGCGTGCTCCTGATCTATCTGTTCAAGGGCTCGGGAGCACATCTTTGAAATGAGGCGAATGATCCCTTCTAAGTTGTCAAAATACCTACCTGGAATATTGAGGTCTCGGGTATCTAGGTAAGTTTGAGAAAACATACTGCAAGGATCAAGAGCACAAGGACTACTTATATGTCCTTTTGATCAACTCAGCCACCTGGAGTGGGGTTCACAAGGCTGACACGGCATTTGCAACGGCCAAGTAGACCCACTATTATACATCATGGAACCGCGCGACAACTCCGACGAAGGGCTTGATGTCGATAGCATTATAGGCCTTGATTGAGTTCACTTTGTTTTTATTAAGCCACGGTGTCAATTTAAGGCGTTTCATGACATCCACAAGTGCGTTTAATACATGTCAACCCTAACGTTGGTACTCGTTTGCCTCTCTAAGGATCCACTCTAAGCGGTCGGATGAGTTCTGCTAAAGCCTGCGAGCCCAGAGATTTGGACTTGAATGCGTCCTCGATCTCATCCAGAGATCTCCCTTTCGTCTCCGGCATCAGGATTGCACAAAGCAAAGCTCTGATCAGTGTACATCCGCCAAACATAAAATTGGCACCAAAACTGCGCTTAGATAGCAATATTGGAGTTGTCAGCGCCACCAGAAAGTCTTCCGAAGAGGTAGGCCTCATTAAGAGAGTGGAACCTGACCCTAAAAGAAGTGCACTACAAGATCACAGCATAATTGCTGTCACATATCGCAGAGGTTTGTGAAATATCTCTATACTGTATTTCGTTTGAGGGTAACCAACAACTTCTTGAATAGCAGTCATAAGATGAGGCTGAGGAACAAACGTTATTTGAGTCCGAGAAACTCGGAAAGAAGAAACCTTGGAGGACAAGGAGTTGAAAAGAATTTGGAGGAGTGAATGCATGACAGCCTGAGGGGAAGGACACTCGAATGATAGGAAATTGATCCATGGGGCCAACAGATGAATCCTTGGTCCCTACCTACTCTCCAGACTCACCTCCAACTTGGGCTCCGATGGCATCTACTGAGAATGGCAGGAGGGTTACAGACCGCGCTATCACCATGCATGGCCGCGCGTAGACATTGTTCCGGGACTGGCCTTGATGAGTTGTCGCTTATCTTGCTGAGCAAGCATACCCCATCTCTAAGTCCCTAATGTGAGCATTGAAGAGAGGAAGAATCTGGACTCCTACCAGTAACTCGTGATGAGGGGGAGTGCGGGATAGTCAACCCATCCCATGCTCCCTGAATTAGAGAAGTCGCTTTAAAGGATCCTCCCTGGTCAAGTTGGTGGAGAGGCTTTTACTGCTTTGTCTTAGGAATAGATTGGATATCAGTGTTCGATCACATATGGCCCAATGTGCATCTGTCTTGGAACGTGATGCAGCCTCTCTTTAACTTGCAACCAAACAACCAGTTAATCGGAGATGACCACGGCAGCTAAAAATAGCATTATCTCGATGATCGAAAACACTTGATAATTCTCTGGTTTGCTTTTGGTAGTATACCGACCATACCATCGACTCAATCGAAGTAGTTAGCAAGGCCAGTGTCAACATGGATTGCTCGACAAGCATCCTACCAGAATATGCAGTACCTTCTGCTGAAAGACAGTTAATAGGGTAGACAATCCTTCACATTATAAAGTTATTGAGCAGTACGTGAAGTGCATTTGAGGATGATGAGGCTGCTACTAATGCAAACCAAAGAGCAGAGATCAGAGTTCTAGCAAATATCTTGCCTTAATGTTTGCCCTAGGGGTTTTCCTGCGTGCGACGCGCCTATCTGGTTGACTGGATCCTTGTCTTGACACTTGAGTGACCCAATGCACGAGAACAATCGAGACGATATTACTGCATCATTCATTGCGCCAGTCCCTGGAAGAAGAATATAATCTTTGCATGGGAAGGGGACTCTGCCCGTTGACATAAGCCTGCAACTAGAAATGCGTGACTAAAAGGCTTTCCCTGGCCACATGGCCAAGTTCATTCATCAAGAGAGCGAAATATAGCTCCACCCACTTTGATTGACCAGAACCATTCGATGACTAGACACAAGGACGGGAGTAGTCGAGAGACGGGAGATCATACCATTTCAACCAGTCTCGCGCAGAGTTTTCGCCGTCACCGATGTCGCTCGCAGAAGACATTCCATTTGGAACATGCACTAGATTCACCCAGACAAATAAAGATTGGCCTCATCCAGTGCCAAGTTCCGATGGATTGATTGTAGGCTGGAGTCGGTTGGCTTGGCATCTAATCAGATTCCGATGCTCGCCTTGATTCGCAGGACCATCACCGAGCAGCTCCACTTATAATAACCCTTTTAGGAATTTGGTCGTCGTTGGTTTTGGGAGGCCAAAAGCTGGCATGGTCGGAGACTAGGGAGGCCATTAAGGATCGGAATCCCCTGGGAAAATGCTGTCTACTGGCTGCAGTGTCTCAGAATCCGGATCAGATAACTCTAGCAACAGTTTCTACAGTGGAGTTTCGGAGAGGAATGAGTCGCCGCCCCCTAGAAAGTATGTATTAAACCGGTGGTAGGCAGTTCATATTGGTATATATACCCCGACTGAGCCCAGTGCATGGCTCTTATTGTCTTTGATCAGGCTAAGATCTTCTACTTCCTCACATTATGGATCCTGCAAAGTCAAGGCAAAGTACCAGTCAGCCTGAAATCACAGTGCAGACCGAGCTGCCCGAACTGACCAAGCGGGAGAATGACTACAAGGGAGAACATGTTATCAGTTTTCGCATGGCTGACGGCGAAAAAGCACACAATGTTCAGCAGAGTGGAGTGAGCCGTATTGAAGCCTTTTCCCGCCTGTTTGGTCGTCGACATCCTGTCGCAATCACACTCTACTTCTGCATTTTTGCCGTTGCCGTTTCCTTCTCGCTTGACCAGTCTACTACTTCGGCATACGATGTTTATGCCACGGGAGCCTTCAATCGCCAGTCCTACATTGGTGTGATTGAAATCGCCGAGGCCATCATCATCGCCGTGTCGAAGCCCTTCCTTGCCAAGATCTGCGACGTCTTTTCTCGACAGACAGCATACATTTTAATATTGGTTTCCTACGTGATTGGGTACATTGTTGTGGCAACTTCACCCAATGCAGTAGCACTATGTGTTGGCCGTGTTATATCATCGACTGGACAGGCTGGCTTCGATTTGGTGACGGATATCATCGTCGGGGACCTGAGTCCGCTGCAATGGCGTGGCTTTACCAGCGCCATGACCTCATTTCCTTTCCTCTTCTTACCTTTCGTTGGCTCTAAAATTCAGGCGAGTCTCTGCACTGGCAATACGGATAACTGCTGGAGATGGGGATATGGGATGTTCTGTATCATTGCACCAGTCTTGGTAGCCCCTATCATCCTCACACTCTTTTACGCAGACCGCCAGGCCAAAAAGGCAGGCGAACTTTCCTTTGCCGCAAGTCGTCTTGAGACCAGACGAGCTGAAGAGGCCGGTAGCATGCAGATCCAGCGGTCCACTCTTCAAGAACGTCTTAAAACACTTTGGCAACTTCTCGATGAGATCGACATCATTGGTCTGATGCTCTTGGGTCTAGCATTTGCCCTGATCTTACTTCCATTCAGTCTCGTCAGCGACGCAGACGGCGGCTGGTCAAACGCCTCCATGATTGCTATGATAGTCTGCGGTTTCGTTATTCTCGTCCTCTTCATTTTCTGGGACATCTTGTGGGCCAACTATCCCCTACTGAATCGACGAGTCTGGCACAACAAGACGTTTATCTGTGCGGTGGTTATTGATATTTTCTACATGATCAGCGGAAATATTCGCTCGACCTACTTTACCACCTGGGTTTATGTCATCAAGCCGTGGGACAACTACAACTGGGGCAACTTTGTGGCCATCACCACGGTGGCACTCACCCTGTTTGGTATTTTGGCAGGTTTGTATCACCGTATCTTCCACCGGTATAAGATCCTACAGATCTTCGGTCTGTCATTGCGGATCCTTGCATTGGGTATCACCTACTGGGCCGTCGGTCCGCACGCCAGCACCGGCGCGCTGGTAATGTCCCAGATCCTCAATGCCATGGGTGGTGCATGTTCTGTCGTGGGAACCCGAGTAGCCTCGCAGGCCTCAGTGCCGCATCAAGATCTCGCCGCAATCATCTCGCAACTGTCGCTCTGGACCAAACTAGGCTCTTCTGTTGGCTCCGCCATCTCCTCCCACATGTACACCAGCACGTATATGGGCCACTTGCTGAATGAAGGACTTACGAGCGAGGATGCCACTGTCTTCTATGGCAGTGGCACTAAGGCCCGGGCGATGTTTGCTTGGGGCACCGAAGAGCGAGAAGCCGGTATCCGTGCGTTCACCAATACTATCCGACCAATGTACCTGACCGCTTTATGCCTTTCGGTGGTTCCTTTGTTTGCTGGTCTTTTGATGCCAAACTACTACTTGGGACGCACTCAGAATGTGGTTGACGGCACTGATAATGGCGGCGTTGCTGTCGACGAAGGCCGCGGTCAGGTACAGGAAAACGATGGTCAGAAGAAGTCTTGGGTAGCAAGGTTGTGGCGTGGCGTTCAGAATTAGAGCATCTTGGCCAAGAAGCTTTTGACGATGTGAAGACCATTTCAATTGAAGATTGTCGTACTGTTCACTGGCGTTCTCTCATTCTTCATAGTTTGTGAGAGGCGTATCTCATGTTTATACTTTGTACTGCAATGAATAAAAAAGCTAATATTGTCAATCATAAAATTCATGATCGCCATCCTTTTCTCTCTCACGCTCACTGACCTCCTTGTTGTCTTGCTGATGAAAGCCCGATACTGCTGTTGACGCGTGACTAGTCAAACGAGGAGAATGCAAACGCACAAAACAAAGTGACTGTACTACCACCCTTCTATCTACCTACTGACCTTTTTTTCTGGCAACCCCCCCCAATTTCATCTCAGTAAGAGAAAGAAGACCAGACACGCCACCACCCTTTCCATTCTGGTTCACCAACGGAATTGAACATTACGAATCAGCAATCATCTGCCTCTTTGCAGCTTGACCTTTATCGAATAACCCTATCAATATCAATTCCTCGAATCACCAAATCTACTCCATGGCCAAAGCAACTCGGACGTTTGATCCTCAGGGCGAGGTCATCATAGTTTTACGAGCCACACACCATCCATTTGCTTATTATGGCGTAAGTGAATCAACCAGCCAAATCCGATGAGCATTCAGGTGGCACAAGCAGCAACGCCAATACTGACTCCATCCACCAGGGGCCCAAAAGAAAGCGAGGACCAGGAAAAAATGAGGTAGCTCGCAAAAGGAAAAAAGCTTCTGTGGCCTCTAAAGCCAGTGAGTCTACTTTGCTAGTTACCGAGTACTAATCTAATAAGGAGTCACCTACAGCTGCCAAAACGTCATCTTCTGGGAAATCATCCGAAGATTCGAGTGAAGAAGACTCCGACGGTGAAACGCCAGCTACTGAAGACGCAACAACGAAATGCTATCAAATACAGGCGTCTTTAAAGCACCTCAGTTTAGCCTCTGCGGTCTTCGAAAAGGCCCTTAACGGGAGATGGAAAGAAGGAACCACTCTGCTGGAGAGGGGTTCGGTTGAGATAACGGCAGATGGCTGGGACCTCGAAGCGCTTTTGCTCTTAATGAATATTTTTCCACGCTCGACCTCAAAATTTACCCAAAGATGTCAGTCTGGAGTTGCTGGCAAAACTCACAGAGTTGGCAGAATACTACCAATGTCAAGAGTCTGTCGAATTCTTTGCCTCAAAGTGGTTCAAAGCTCCAGTCTCATCAAAAGATCACCGTGATCTAATGCTCGGCATCTGGATTGCATGGTTCTTCAAACTATCTTCGGAGTTCAAAAGGTTAACGTCAGACGTTATTCGCTTTTCAGAGCACCATGTGACAAGCCTTGGTCTGCCAATTCCAAGAAAAGTCATCGGTAGGCTCTTATGAGTGCTGAACGAGAACAAATATTGACCATTGTTTAGACCAACTGAATAGTCGCAGAGTGAAGACGATTACTACAATCCATTCCTTCCTCGTTAAACAGCAAGGCGTCTTCTCGAGTGGATCCCGCAACAGATGTTGCGAGTTATGCAGTGCGATAATGTCTAGGCTGCTTTCCAAACAGATACTTTGGAATGGTATGCAGCCTCTGCGCCGGCAGTCAACATCAAAACATGGAATTTCCTACGAAGAAATAATAAGATCGATGCGAGTGATTCAGGCCACAGAATGGCACGTTGTTGACCCGAGCTCGCCTCAAGGTCAAGGTCACAAGTGTGCGGCTACATCACTTTCTTTCCCCTCCGATGAACAGAAGGAACCCACCAAGGGACTAGTTTTGGAAGAGCTACAAGAGCATTCCAAACAGAACGGCTCAACTGCGCTCAATACTGATGAAAAAAAAAAAAAAAAAAAAGGCAGTAAGTTCGACATGAGGTACTACGGCAAGACCTCCTCCGTCAAGCTGTTCCGCCAGGAGGCAATTGATTCGAATATGGGTTAATATGAAACCTGCGTTCAACGGTGCTGATCCCAAGAGAAGCCCAATAATTGAACTAAATCACTAACCACGTGTGAGAATCAATCGTTCCATCTTCATGTTGATCTGCTCAAAATCTTCCGGTGTTTTGTTTTGTTTTGTTGTGTTTCCTGTCCATCTCTTTTCTGGCCTTCCAAAATCGTTTACACGCGAACCTGAACAGGGGTCTTTTCCGGACTTTGCTTTCACATTGTGTTCCTGAAAACTATTCATTCTTGACTTTGTGTACTGGGTAACCAGTGGCTTTTCTTTTCGGGGCGGCGGAATGAGAATGTATGTAATTGGGACTTTGGATATCATTGAAGTGATATACTATGATATTGTTATACCAAGCCACGGTACTAAGCAAAAAGACTCAGTCCTGTCCTGTTCCGTCAGATAGTCAAAACTAGAAGATACTCGGGGCCCAAAGTACAATTCTCTCTAGCGATGTCCCATCAGTGCATGGCCGCCATTTTCTCTACTTCCGATTTTCAAGTCACTGTCATGAAGGGAACCCTTGGTAGAGAAATTGCTTCAAAGGTCATTCTTCAAACGACTGATTACATAGCACCGGGAAGCGAGAAGCCGATTGCACTAGTCTGATCTAGACGAGCTCTCTCTTGACCAATATACCGTATCTAGCGGCACGAACAGTGTCAAAATGATGAGGCTTGTCGTGTACAAATGGCACCGGCTTCCATCTTGTTTTCTCTAGCAAGTTTTATCCTGTACTTAGATGCTCTCTTTGATTCGAGGTACTATTATGAACAGATAAAGAGAGCACATGTTCATCTCCTAGGGTATGAATTCTTTCTCACGTAAAGAGTACAGTCCAGCTTTCAAAGTGCTGGATGAATGATTGGATGGACTAGACGTACAATTGGCAGAATACCCGAGTCTGCTCCGTATCAACTAAACAGATGAACACCAATACCTACGTTGATAGATCATTTGATCTGAAGCGAGATAATCATCAATAGCATTCAAAGTGACCTGTCAAAATCATGGACTCATCTCACTCAAAAAGAAAAAAAAAAAGAAAAGAAAAAAGTGTGAGAAAGAAGAAGACAAACTCTATGAACACTCCACTGCGCAATTGCGTCATGAACTATGATCCATCAACCGGGAAAGTTCTCCTACTTCAGCGGCAGAATACAGTTGCATGCCTTTGAAGTGACGTCTCATGACAGAACCGGAGGCACAGCATAAGTCCCCAGTCCAAAATAGGAGATCCAACGCATCAACCGTAAACCTAATGTAAGTGATACCCCCTTCCATTTCCCCATAGAGCCAGTTACAGCAAGGGAACGAAGTTCCGGACCTAGTAGAGCCTCTCGTTTCTAGCCCAGCGGATGATGCCCAAGAACCTTTTTTCTGGACGTATTTTAACAAGGCTCAAGCATGGGCTCCCAACTCCCCCCCCCCCCCCCCCCCCCCCAGGCGCAGGACGCTCGACGGTCTGGCGTCCAGTCAGAAAAGACGATACCAGTGCCATCTCACACCCAGAACAAGCCAATAGCTGAACTGTATCTGTCCCACTGGCCAACTCACTTGCAGTGATTGCTCTGGGGGGGAGAGCTCAAAGCGATACGTGACTCCTTGGGAATGGTCGTGATGGGTATCTGTGAAATACTGTACAAGACAAGCGGGTAGGGTACACAGGACACTATGACCACGACACTAGGCAGGCTAGCAGTCTAGCCAGATTATCATGGTGCGAGCGTCACCAAACACGGCTATCTCCGCTTTAGCTTGACTGACTGCTGGAGTGATAGCAGATGGCTGCAGTAGCCGGAAGCTCTGATCAACCGTTAGGTAGCCAGTGGGTACCCCACAAAAGACGTGCGTTCCGTCTCGGGTAGGAGCTGTACGGAGTAGATTCCCGCAAAACGCCCCCTCTCATCTTTACAGTCAAAGGTTGGTGATGGTGGTACAGCGCTCTCGGAATGAGACCCTTTGGCTTGGCCATTCCGAGACCACCGTACGAGTGACGACTCATCATCAGATGGATGCGCTTCCCTCACAACAAAGGCAAAAGAGGCCAAGCGATTTGGCTTTGCGGGGTTGGGCAACAAAACTGTTCAGACGTCGAGATGATAAGTAGGCATCTTTCAACCAACTTGCCAGACAGGGGTTCTTAGCACGAGATACAGTGGACAAAAAAAAAGTCGATTACTAGCCTTAGGCGCACTTCGCGCCCACCATAATTGCCGAGAGCGTTGTCCAAAAAGGCCCTCGGCGGTAGTTCTGTCCATGTCCTCGGAGAATGTGGGGAGATCGTTCTAGAGGAGGGGAGAGGGGAGGGGGGGGGGGGGAAGCGATGACTCTGGCGGTGGGCTATTTTCTTTGACCGCAACTTCAGAGCCCCTTGCCACCTGGCATTCGAGACCTTTCGTCCCCGTTCGGAGAAATTTCCATTTGACGAGAAAAGTAGATCGATAGAATAGATCGCAGAGAAAAGTGGCCCAAACGAGGACCAACTAATTTAGTGCCGGGGGGGTGGCGTAGTGGGGAGGAAGCGAAGATAACCAGACAAGTAAGTCTGAAGACTCAATCCACCATCGTGAATCTCTCCGAACGTCCAACGACGGAAATCACGTGTGGCAGCGTATCTCAGGTCAGTTTCATCGCAGAGTCAGACTGAGGCGAAACCAGCAGCTAGGGGGTCGATCATTGGTCCTCCGAAGGGGAGCAAAGGCCACTTTCTTCAAGGAATAATGGGGACTGACTGCACATGTCAGAAAAGTGACAGGCATGAATTCTTACTGTACGGAGTGGGTGGAAAGAAGTTAGACTAATCGGCGAAACGAGCGTCCGGTGGGATTATTCTCGTTGTTATTGATTGGACTCGTGCAGCGCACTCTGGATGGACTGGAGATCTCATGTGTGCGAATCATATTGGCCCGTTCAGCCAGTCAGCGATGCTCAATGACAATCGACTCCAAGTATGGGGTAATTCAGAACCTGGCGAAGAATTGATCGAATCAGATCTATTCTTGAGTGGCAGATCCACGTCCCTGTCCCTGTCGGGCATGAAAAGAAGCGAGACCTTCAATTCGTGATGGATAATCTAACAGTCCTAGAATGATTCATACCCTAACTAGGGTTATTGTTGCTGCAAGATATGCAAGTCCCACACCACATCTGTTCTCACTTTCCGGGTTTCTACTCCTGGGATTTTTTGTAATTTGGATTGCCTTTCGTTTCTTCTGAAAGGAATAATTTCAAGATTTGCGGTGGCAAACAATGTGAAACACATTGATGACAGGAAGTGTAAGCAAGAGGTAACGGCGTCGGGGCCTCGGGGGGGGGCTGATTGGGGATTAGTCAGGGAGGTACCTGTGTACACCGGTGTAGAGATACATCCATGGATACATGAAGATACTGTAGGTATCAGGTAACGTACCTGACCTGACCTGACGGTACGGTCAAGACCCCTGAACCTTAAAGCCGATTAAATTCGGGCCCTGATTTACAGCGCCGTGGGAAGGAAGTCCCTTGGGAAAAACGGGCGTTGATTATCATCGATAATCGTATTGCTGCATGGCTATGGAGATCTCTAGCTTCCATAAAACCATATCGTGCAAGATATGTGACATACATACTACAAGCTTTGAATTCCTCTGAGTCAGAGTGTATATTTTAATTCAATACTGTCATTATCGCAGTGGTAGTGGGGTAAAGACAACCGGAATGCTACGAGTGGTGATGTGTGCTCAAAGTAGTACAACAGAGAGAGAGAGAGAGAGAGAGAGAGAGAGAGAGAAAAAAGAAAATGTCAGTATCATCATCGAATAGTAACCACCTCAACCTCCTACCAACTGATCCTTGTGCAATGCCGCCCAGGAACTGGCCGCGGCCCTCCTTCCCCAAACCGCGTTTTGAAACAACATAAATTGAAACCAAACACTAAGCCACAAGATTGAGATCAATACGATATGTGGTCTTAAGTCCGAAAGGGTTAAGTGTCTGCCAGAAAGAAGGCCAAGCAGCATGATACAAAGCCCTTATCCAAGACCTGTTTTCTGTGCAGAAGTGATTGACCATGTTCGGTCACCGTCATCGCCGCCGAGGGCCGATAGCTACTCAGGATGTTACCTTATTCTGGGGTCTGGACTAGGCTGCTGGAAGCTCAACACCCTTGTCAAAGCTCGCACAAATTGACAATGTACGTACGTTCTATACCTATGGGTGTAACTGATCGATCTCACTTGACAAATGCTCCCCCGTCTAGAAGGACACCCAGCTTACCCACCGATTTTGACATCGGTGCAGCCCTGCGTATTCAGGCAATGGGCTTTGCTCTAGCGAAAGGGATTCTGAAAAGTGAGGCAAGTCTTCGTAGACTGGTAGACACAGAGAGGGCCCTGTCCCCGCCAGGTAGAGTCGTGTCGGCATCAAATCGCCTGTAAACGTTTTACCATTATGTAAATCAGCGTGGTCGGTACCATCTTTCCCAGCCGGGAGTTTGTTCTACCTTATTTATCCAAGTACTCCGGACTGTAGCGAGGCGACAAGCATCCCGCTTCCAGATGGTTGGATGTCGAAGGGCTGATCTAGGTAGCTTCCTGTAGCGTATACCGGATGAGAGCAGCTGTGCATGAGCACTAAGCACGTATTTTGCGGCATCATGCCTAGAGACGCCGTGGCATCCAGTGCACAAGCACGTAGCGGCCTAATCATAGGTTTAGAAGGTTATAGGTATGATGTTGCTAGTCCACTTTCTGCAAAGCATTGGTGAGTAGTACTCTACATACATACAAAGTGGGTTCGGCGCCGTGGTTCGTCACGCAGGCCGGATCCTGCCCACAGACACATCCAGACTTGCATGTCCGTCGTGTTTGAGATGCGTTGACGGGGTTAGGCCGGAGGACAGGACGAGACAAACGGAAGGCGAGCGACATGGCCGGTTGTTGGATGAATCTGGTGTTCCCTGGCCGTCTTTGTACACCGCTTCTCCGCCGCCGCGCCAATCAGCACATCGACAGGGGAGAAACTCCTTTCGGGGGGAGGCGAAATGCAATGATGGCACAGTCTTCACGCCCTCTGGGACAGTGGTTTACCTTTTAAGGTAGATTGTGTATCGACATTGTCTTTATTGATTTTCAGTGGACGGTGTGGTTACTCTATCGTCGAAACATTCTTGGGAATCAATCGGTCGAGATCATCCGCTCCCAGGATGTTGAGACGATTGATCCATGGAACCACGCTGACCGCGCCGTACAGGATCCATCGGCGAACCCTGGTACGGACCGACCGCTCCTGGGAAATTGAGACAAATGGGAAAATTCAAAATAAACGATGCGATCCCGGTCCGCATGTCAGGAAACGAACATTACTTCAGCGTAATTAGACTGGACGAAGACAAGGCAGCAAGACAATACAATACGGGTTGGGATATTCCAGCACGAGAGTTCGACCGTAGCCATCGAAATCCATCGAACAAAGAGAGCGAGAGGTAGAAAGATCAAAGCCGTCGCGTACCATTTGGAAGGCGCGTGGCAATCCGTTCGGACTTTGGCCACACTCGATCATTCAATCGTAATACCTACCTATCTTAGAGGAAATATATTATCCATAACAATAATATGTATTAATCGACATCAACCCGTGGACCTATTCAACATCTAGTAAGGAAAGTCCACGTCGAATCGCGATTCATGGGTCGATCCTAGGATTAATTGTCCTATGAGTTACCTAGTTAGTACTCCGTATTTCGTGTTCTATAATTCACCGTAATAAGAAAAATAAAAAGTAAAAAAGTGGTCTCCCGAGTTATGAAAGTGGCCTCAACATGAGATAATAGTAAGCCGCTATTAGCACCGGAAATTTGACTCGTCCATGGACAGCTCTTTCGACTTCCTCGTTTCTTCGAATGATTCTTATGGTCAGGTACGTGCGGTGGCTAGGGCCTGATCCGCCGTCACATCTTTCCCAAGAATCCCCACTTGATGCAGAAACACTTGCAGAGCCCACGCTCCGACCAGCACACCCACCGGCAGGAATAACTAGTATGGAAAAAGGATGCTCATACATTCAAAGTACACACTATCTAGGTAGGGAGTCTTTCAGTGCTGTCCCCCCTTGCACCGTCCGTTGTTCGCAAGCGGCGCAGTGAGATCATAATCAACGAACGACTCTCCAGCAACGAGCTCACTGCGAGGATTCCGAGGGATGAGGATGCACGATGAAGCTTCCTCCCATCCTGGGCCGACTGCAACCAGTGCGAGGGGGCGGTTTCTTTAGTTACCGCTAGTACCCCGGGAGTAGCTGCCATTCGCTCCCAACAAAGTCGTGCAGTAGATTATTTAATAATAATAATAATTTATAATTATTGCGGTGTCTGTTATTGTGAGCCGAGTGGTTATTTTTATGCCCTTGCACGGGGATCAAGCAGTCCTTGTCCAACGAGATTCTTCTGTGATGCGTCCAAAAAAGTGGACGATCTTTGCCGTCGGGAAAGACTGGTGATTAATTACGACAACTCATCTCGGTGTCGGGCAGATTGGCGAAATCATTGATACCAAAGCGCCATCATCATCATCCTAAGGTATACGGAGTAGGTACTGTATAGTGTAAGGTATGTCACCCTCTCCCCTTCTATGGATCCTCCGACCGTGAAGATCAAAGCCAGGACTAGCCGAAGCTAGTCGAGAAGAACTAACGAGCCCTTAGTACTTACCGAAGTCCTCTACTAAAGCACAGTGCCTGAACTACCTGCTACCGGGGGCACCTAGGCAAGGTACCTTACCGCGCCGGCGGGTATCAAAGTACGTACAAGTACCTACCAGGTACCTGGTAGGTACTCGATTGACTTTACATGGATTGATCAATAATGTCAACTATTTACCTGGATATTTCTATGATCATCAGTAGTACTTACTGAGTACTATCTCCTACCCGGTAGCAAATCCTGAAGGAGAGAGCCCCGTCTCTCGGTGACGACCGAACAACAAACTAAAGCTACCTTAGTCTCGGTGCCCAATTGACAGTAATTTGACTTGTAATTTGTAGATGACTAGGATAAAGGAGGGATGAAGTCAGCTACCAGCTCACTCACTCTCCGGGTATGTCTAGGAAGATCGTTTAATTTAATCAAAAGAGAGAGAGAGAGAGAGAGAAAGAAAAAAGAAAAAAAAGAAAAAAAAAAAGAAAAAAGAAAAAGAATCAAATAAAACGATCGAAATGATAAAAGAATGAGAAGATCTCCGTACTGTACGGAGGAGGTCACTGTCGGTACGTAACCGGTACATACGGTACTTCCCCCCCGCTCTGCCTTTCTTTCCCAGCCGCCGCCTCGTCTTTCTTCCCCTCTCGCCTCCCACTCTCTCGCTCTCTTTCTCCCCTTCTCTCTCGCTTCTTTCTATTCCTCAGTGCTCTCCCATTTATCTGTACAACAGTTATCCTTTCTTCCCGTTGTCATTTGTTATTATATCTTTATTGCGTCTCCTTGCGCATCGCTCGTTATTGTCAACTATTGCATCGGTGTTCATTTCCTTGTCCCCCCAACACCCCCTGCTCTCGGTCGGAGAGCTTTAGGGTTTTGAGTTGGTAGGTACCGCGCCGCAGCCCTGCCCTGCTCCCGTCAACACTTACTGATCCAGATCTCCGCATCGCCAGCAGCGCGCTTCTGGGTGTGAACTCCGCGCCCAAATCCACCGTCGAACTGTCCTTACGTTGTCCGCGAAAATCGCCCGTTGTCGGCCACGTCCATTTGTGTCCCTAAACAAAATAGACTCACGAGGCGTTCATTGTGTGTGAGTCGAGCTCCTTTCCCCGAGATCTTCGCCGCCAAAACCGCCCCTCAGCCCCTCTCCGACTCCCTTACGTTGCTCGTTATCGAAGGAATACACCGCCAACCGCCAACTCTCTCCCTGTCCCCTTGGTTCCTGTGCCTCTTTTTTCAGCCACCCGAGTTACCTGCAGTTGCTCTCTCATATTCAAATACCTTCTCCCCATCTTAGACCCGCGCCGTTTCCCGTCTGATCTTATCATGCCTGGTGTTCTGACTCGTTTTGCTTCCTAAATGGTTATTAGTCCAGCGGCTTTCGTCCCAGCCAACTAGTCCACCATGGCCTTCAAGAACGGACTTAGTGAACGCCTCGATGAGCTGCGATTCCCTTCTCCGCGCTCGCCGCCGTCCGAATCCCCGTTCCCTGGTTATACGCCGCTTTCCCCGGGCCATTCCAACTTCGTGTCCGCCTTTTCGCGTCCGTCGGGTGATGTTCGTGCCAACCTCCAACGCCGATTCACGACGGACTCTAGCAAACTTTCGTCATGGAGCTACCTGAATCATCTTGGAGGAGCGCCCCAGGCTCCGGATCCGTTAGACCTGTTGTCATCGGTAAGTCTTGAATCAAGCGTGATATTGCTTGTTGGAAACATTCACCCGGCTTGGGGGCTTGCGCTGTTGGTCCGTCGTGCGTTCTTTGAAAAGCGCCCACCCTCGTAGCTTCACCCTCCCTCAGTTCCCAGGCAGGCCTGTGATTCATATGCCCTTTCCCCTTTGATTGATTTTGATCCTCATACCAACCGATCTCCCCTCCCCTGATATTGTGGCCTTTCCTGTTTTGTTTCCTGATCCAATCCACCCAACCCCGGCTGACTTTCCACCCAGTTCGAAAAGAAACGCCAGCACATCGAGTACATGCGAGAGCAAAAGAGGAGATTTGAAGAGGATATGAAGCTTCTTGATCTGCAACACGAGAAGGAAAAACTTGAGATGGATCAGCTTGCACAACGCTTGGCCAAGGCTGGCATATCTGGACCTGCAAGCGAGCCCACGACTCCTCCGGAGACTCGTGAAAATGGCTTTCCTGGTGGCTTCACCCGCCCGACTCGCTTTTCCACGTCCAGCGTCACTTCATCTCCTGGATTCTTCAATGTCTTTGCTCCCTCACAAGTGACCAGCCCCCCAGGCCAGGCAGACAATACCGCTTCTCATACCTCAACGAACCGTTTTTCCGTTCACTCTGTCCCAGGGTCTCGCAGAAACTCTGAGATGGAAGACTTTGGCCAGGAGCCTGCTTCACCTTTCCGTCCAGGTCCTTCGTAAGTTCACCTGATCAATTCACTTGCAGCTCTTTCTCTCACTTTCTTAACCTGCCCGCTTTCTGACCTCCCCGATTCACCCCTCCCCACGACAACTCACTTCCCACCTTCCTCTCCTTTCCCCCCCCTCTTCTTCCAAAGTCCTACGTGTCTGCTATTCTACCAGTAGTTGGCTCTTGGTGTCTTTGAACTGTGCTCGGAGACCCTTTGCCCCTCCCGCCTGGGACAGACGCCGGTCACTTGTCATTCATCTATTGCCTCGAATGACTCACTCGATATCTTTCTATTGTGCTTCACCTTGTCTCGGTCGTCTTTTCGCATTGTGACTTTGCTGCCGTCTCTCTTCTACCACAACTCGTACTGAAAGTCCTGTCATCAACAATATTAACCATGTCTAGTAGGATCCACCGCTATTCAATGCCTTCAGCGGGCTTGGGCTCGCAGATTCGCCCAAATACCTCGAACTTCTCCAACAACTCTGGCCTTGAGTCCTTCAACGCGGCCAAGTTTCTCTTCAATGACGACGACAGAGCGACACTCAAAGAAGAGGATCGGATCCCAACCCCTGACATCAAGAGTTATCTAAAACTCACCGACCCTGACGACAAATTCCCAACTCTGTCTCGCAGAGACGACTCGGGCTTGGTAAGACTGATCTTTCGATTCTAGTGTCATTCTTGGTGCTGATAGTACATATAGTTGTCTGCAAACTCGGACGCGTTGGATCTTGCAAACTCCAAGACTCCTAACCCGGAGAATTGGCACCATAGTCGGCATCGCACTTCTCACCAAAGCATGCCGCAAAACGCGCTCAACATGTTTCGACTCGACCAGATTGGAAGTTCCAGCGATTCCAACGCTAACACTTCGAATTCGGCGAAACACGCTGCCCGGCACTCCCTGGAAGCCAACCTTCTCTACAACTCGGATGGAGGTCATGAAAACATGGCGTCGAATGCTGCTTCAGGTCGACCTAACTCCCTCCAGTCATCTTACTCGACGAATGACCTACCCACCGTCAAGGGAGATGGGTTTAACCCGGCTATCACGCCTCCCAAAACACATGCTGAGCAGATCCATCAGCACAACGCCAGTCTGGGACGGATTCCATCTGCTGCCACCACCCCTCGCCAGCAGCGAGACTCCCCGGAGCGGGACGACGCGAAGCTAAACGGTGCTCGAGCTCAGACAACTGCCCTTCAAGCGAACGCGGCTCCTTTTGGGCCCCACGTTGCAGCCACAGCCCCCGGAACGAGCCCTACCACACCTGCGCCGGCGACTGGTTTCCAGCCGCCATTTTACGGCTATGGTCTCCAGACCTACGTGGGAGCCCCAGTTCCTGTTAACGGGCAGATGCAGAACTATAGCCCCAATGCTTCTTATGGCGGATACCCCCCCTATGGAAACTTCCGGCTCACCGAGAATCCACCAAAAGGAGCTTCGTCTCGCCGAGCCACCGAAAGTGACTCTGCCCAGCTTTCACGCTTCACTAACTTCCCCCTTGAGCACTACCGGGGAGAGCTGTATGGACTCTGTAAAGACCAACATGGTTGCCGATACTTGCAACGGAAGCTAGAGGAGCGCAATCCGGAACACGTGCAAATGATCTTCGAAGAAACCCATCTGCACGTTGTGGAGCTGATGACTGATCCGTTCGGTAACTACCTATGCCAAAAATTGCTTGAATACTCCAACGACGAACAGCGCACGGCGTTGATCAACAATGCGGCCCATCAGCTCGTCAAAATCGCCTTGAACCAGCATGGCACCAGGGCGCTGCAGAAAATGATTGAGTTCATTTCTACCTCCGAACAAACGCAGACGGTGATCCAGGCTTTGCGAGATCACGTCGTCGATTTAGTTCAGGACCTGAATGGCAATCACGTTATCCAGAAGTGCCTGAACCGTCTCTCCGCCGATGATGCCCAATTCATCTATGACGCCGTTGGTGGCAACTGTGTCGTTGTTGGAACCCACCGTCATGGGTGCTGCGTCCTTCAGCGCTGTATCGATCATGCTTCCGGCGAGCAGCGAGCTAGGCTCATTGCCCAAATTACCTCCAACGCTTTTGCACTCGTCCAGGATCCCTTTGGAAATTACGTGGTACAATACATTCTTGATCTGGCCGAGCCTCACTTCACCGAGCCACTTTGCCAAACTTTCCGAGGAAACATTCCGGCCCTGTCCAAGCAGAAGTTTAGCTCCAATGTGATCGAAAAATGCCTTCGGACTGCAGAGTTCCCAATCCGCCGCCAGATGGTTGATGAGATGCTGGCAGGCGCCGAGCTCGAAAAGATGCTCCGTGATTCCTTCGCAAATTATGTCGTACAGACTGCCATGGATTTCGCGGACGTCGATACTCGAACTCGGATTGTGGAGTCTATTCGCCCTATTCTGCCGTCCATTCGCCAGACTCCTCATGGACGCCGTATTGCCGGTAAAATGATGGCTTCTGAGGGTTCCGGGAGAGGAAGTGCGTCGACAAGTGGACACGCGACCCCGAACGAGATGAACTCAGCGCAGCTCCCAGGACCTTTGCAGAAACCATTCTTGTATCAACAAAACCCCTTCCCCATGGGCTCCCAGTTTGGGACTCAGAACTTTGTTCCTGCTTCCGGAACTGGTTCCGCTTCGAACACCCCGTCCGGTGGACCAAGCGAAAATTCTTCAGCTATGTTCCCACCTCCTGTTCAACAAGCCAACGGCGGCCTTGGTGCGCAGGGCCCGCTGTATGCATACTTTTGAGCGTTTCTATTCGCATCAAACAACAATGCGGGTTGTTGGGCACTGAATTGTACTCATATTCGAGATGACGCTACGATCTTCATGACTTACGGCCAACGTAACACATTACCATGTCAAGATCTCTTATCTTTTATGCAAATTGGTTTGCATTTGGGAGGATTCTTATGAGCTATACTCATGTAGTTCATGATACAGGGATCTGAATGCCTTATGTCTTGTATTCTTGCAACGCTTTGAATGATCATGTCTATCATGTCTTTTGAACTTTTGAACGCTATCTTTCCCTTCTTCTTCTTCTTCTTCTCATTTCATGTCTTCTTGGTTTCTGTGTTTATCCCCAATCTTCGTTCATTGAGTCCCCCCCATGTCAATTGTTCTTCAGCCCTCCGAATCATCCTGGCTCTTGCCAAAGGTGACAATGGTGGAGCCCATGTTCCCATAGTTTTCTTTGTCATCTTCCTCACTTACACTCTTCAGACAATTTAAACGAAAATGTGCTTTTATGGATTTTTCTTTTTCAGGTTTCATTTGTGCTGTTCAATGCC
This sequence comes from Aspergillus ochraceus, assembly GCA_004849945.1. Classification (NCBI taxonomy): domain Eukaryota; kingdom Fungi; phylum Ascomycota; class Eurotiomycetes; order Eurotiales; family Aspergillaceae; genus Aspergillus; species Aspergillus ochraceus. The sequence goes on along the minus strand of SSOS01000007.1, from coordinate 2,666,284 downwards.
TTGCTTAATTCTTGGAAACTGGTACCCGTTCAGTCGGTAGCGCTGGCATTCTCAGCCATTGGACAACGATTTGCATTGGCGACTGAGAGCCACGGTGATTGGAGCCTGTCCCCCAGCATTCGGTAGAATAGATGTACTCATACGTTTATCAATCAAAGTGCTCTATCTCAGCATCTTGTCCTATGTTAGACCTTTAATGATAGTCATGGAGTAACTATGGAGAAAAAACACGGAAGGCGGTCTTGAACCCCACGTGACTTCGCATGTGAAGCTCGCGTTCTTCTGGCGATAAGATCAACTCGCCGCGGGAACCCTCCAAGTGCGTCGACCGGCCCCTTCATTTACCGCGCTTTTGCTGTAACTCATGCTTCCGATCGAATTATCTCGGACTTTGAGCCAGCAATGGCCCTGCCGGGAGCTTCAAATCAAGCAACTTGTCACTCTTCTCGCTGTATGTTTCTTTCATGCGCCACCATCCCTCCCGCTCTCTCAAGGGCTCATAACCCCAGGATGAACTTACTCATTTTTCGCCTCACATCTAGCCCAATGCCCCTAATCCTCCTACCGTCGTTGTTCATGGCATCTCTGCGACGTGCAAGTCCTCCATTGTCCGCGGTGTTTTATGCTCCCTCGAAGTCCCTCACGCCATCGTTCGAAGCACAGAGTGTATCACCGGTCGCCATCTATTGACAAAGATCCTATGGGGCGCGTTGGAGGCGCTAGGTCAACAGAGCGAGTGGGAGAAATATGGAAAGGGGCGGTGTGAACATGTCAGCAGCCTTGTCGTGCTTCTAGGCCAATGTTTGGCGTCAAGATCGACGAGCAGCGGCGCAGAGAAATTCGTGTTGGTCTTGGATGGCATTGACAAGCAACGCGAGGCTCCTCCGACGCTGCTCGCAGCGCTGGCAAGACTCGGGGAAATTGTGAGTTTATTTTGAGCGCCTGCTTCTGCAGGAACAGTTTGATCCAAATGACTGACCGGACAGATTCCGTCTCTCTGCGTTGTTCTACTCCTCAGCTCTACTCCACGACCCTTGTTTCTACAAGCTGCCGGTGTCCCGCACATCAGCTTCCCACCGTATACGCGCAAGGAAGCGATCACGATTATCCTTAAATCAGGGCCACCAGCAACCGCCAATCTCTCCGACGAAACAGCCTTGAGGTTATATCCACACTTTGTATCGGCCATCTACGATTCTCTGGTTGGACCAACAGCAGGCTCAATCCCCAATTTCCGGTCGATATGTGACAAGCTCTGGCCGCAATTCGTATCCCCCATCAGCAATGGTGAAGCGCCGGCTGGGTCTGGCGCCGAATGGGATTTCTCCCGGCTCCTGGTCCGCAATCGAGCTTTGTTCCGACACCACGGCGAAGCTGCTCTTGTCCACCACATCGTCACAGAAGAATCTGCGCCGTCTCTCAACGGTTCGGTTTTAAAACCGTCTCTGGCGGCCGTGTCCGCCCCTTCTCCCCTTCCGACCTTGCCATACTTCGCAACCTTGATTCTGACCTCCGCCTACCTGGCCTCCCACATTCCCCAACGACTCGACACCATCTTCTTCTCCAAATTCTCCTCCTCCTCGCTATCCGCGCGCAACAAGCGCGCTCACCACCGAAGACGTCTAAAGGTCCTATCCCAGGCCCAGGCCGAAGACGCCCGAGAGGCCAGCCAGGGCCCAGCCACGCCTAGCAAGAAGGGCAAACGAACAAAGACCCGCATCACCAAGTCTACCCTCGAATCCGCCTTCGCCACTACATCCGCGACCACCTCTGCCGCCGGCGGAGCTGCCGGTATCACGGGCCCGTCCACCATCCTCACGGCACGCCCGTTCCCCCTAGAACGACTCATCGCGATTTATCATGCGATCAACCCGAACCCGCCCGCTAATCCCATCCGGATGGCCGCCGTCGCCGATGCCATATACTCCGAGCTTGCCACGCTCCGTCGATTACGACTCGTTGTGCCCGCCTCCGGCCGCGACAGCGGTGGTCGCATGGGGTTAGGATCAGGCGGAGCCAGCAGCGGGAACACGACGGCCGACGCCGGAGAGAAATGGTGCGTAAATGTCTCTGGGGACTGGATTGGCGAGATGGCCAAGAGCATCGGAGTAGAGGTCGGCGAGTGGTTAGCGGGTGGATTGGATTGAGCGGACTGGCAAAGAAACGGCATCCTGATATATATATATATATATCATCTTATATATTATATCATTCTATTTTGTAACTCTAAAGACCTTGTAATGAAGATATCAATTTGAGCAATGATTTAAATTCGAGTTATCCAAAACTGCCTAGGCTATCTTTCCCTTCATTGTTTCTTCCTGTTTTGTAGAGGATATCAATTCAAACTAGTAGATGTAGATAGATGTGTGTCCCTCCCCACAGAAGCAAGCAAACTGACCGACCGGAAATCACCATATCCACTGATCCACCGTAGCCTTTGAACAAACCAAAATACTAGGCGTCTGAGGCCCATGAACCGATCCATCGCCTGGTTCAAAACAAACAGAGCTGATCGGATGCTGATACTGATATTTGGACAACGGCGAAAGAACCTGCGAGCCTGTACGAAGCGAGAATAACTGGATTTTACGCTCATCGGAAGCTGCCGATGGACATCGGAGTCAGTCAAAGCCAACAATGCCCGTGCGTGGCGAGTCGAAGACGAAGGAAAAAGGGAAAGGAAATTCGGATTGAGTGAGGACCGTGGGGTAGGTAGCAATCGAACTTAGACCTAACGGGACTTACCACTTGCGAGGAGACCCAATTCCGAACTGATGTCAAAGTCTGGGATGTAGTCGGGTCGGTATTCGGGAAAGGTTAGGTAAGGCTTTGTCGAGGTGTGGTGTCTATTATGGGGGTTTGGGTTGCGTTGGAGGCCGTTGGGTGGGAAGCGGATGTCGTACATGTTGAGCTGAAGTGAACGATCAGTATTCTGTGTCAGTCTTTCTGTTTGGAGGGTTTGGAGGGAGGGAAGGATGATCAAAGGCTGCGGTGTTTGGAGATGAATGGAGGAGAGAAAGAAGAGAAAGAAAACTAACCGAAGTCATTCCCCCGACGACAAGACGATACTCATCGACTTTTTTAATTTTCACGACGGCGTGATCATGCTGGAGGCGGGTCGCCGTTCCCCCGCTGCGAAGATCGTGAAGGAAGATGGCAGAGTCTTTGAGGCCTGCGGCGATGACGTCGGAAGAGAGCCACTCGACGCTGCTGACGAGCGCATGGGAGGAATCTACTCGTCGGTGCATGATGGGTTTCCCTGTGAACACATCGCTCGCGAATGGCTTCTTGGACAGAGCCCAGTAACTCCCGAAACCCTCGAGAGTGTGAAGGCCGTCGGATGTGCCGATGGCGAAGACAGGCTTGCTTCCCTCCGGACAGGCGGCGGAGCACCATAGCGAGGCTGCTGTGCGGAGGCGGATGGGATGCGAAACTTGAGCGCTTGTTAGTAACCACGGGCCCATCGTCGTTTTGGTTGGGTATTCAGGCACATACATGACAGTGGCCATCGATAATCTCCCCCTTCGTCGGGGTCAGGCAGCATACGAGGGGCGAGAAATGAGTCGCCATTCGGCCCGCTGTCCATGGTTGCTCTAAACATTGGTCAGAGGGGACAAGAAAATGGCATGCATGAAGAGAAAAGACCTTACAGGAGGTAACCTGTATGGCTTAACGATATCGATGAAAGCTAAAATGGGCCATGTCAGCTCAAGAGACCAGACGATTCATAGAAGGCTGGGATGAGAACGCACTCTGTACGGCTCTTTGAAAAGTACTCGTTCCATAGTGCGGTTGTATGTCCAATCCTCTTGGTCACAGTCGGGAAAGCATATTCTGGTATTCCCATCAGCAAAATAGATCACAAATCTTGTTCGACATCTGACTTACGAGACTGATGATTCCCCGCCACGATGGCCACCTTGGAGTGCAATCAGCAGTGGCTCACAAGACGATAGAATGCAGGCGAGGTAGTAGGGAACGCACTGGCAACCAAGATTCCAGAGCGCTTGTTGCGCAGGACATGCTTGATGGAATAGTCATCCGGCCAGGGTTCAAATTGATGCAACTGATTCCGACGAAATTGGTTTGCATAGAGCAATCCCCGCTGCTCCTGGCGGACGCTCTTCGAGACAGACCGGCCTTCGACCTCCCTTCCGATCCCAAGGAGAGGGTTTTCCAAGAAAGCAGCTTTCTTAATCTTTTCCTTATTGAGTCTCTTGGACAGATGTACTTTTCTTTGATTTCTCTGCGAACAGCATTCGGGTTAGTGTTTGAGCGCTTCCAGGTTCTAGGGCGTAGTTTCTGGGGAACAACCTCCTGATCTACGCGTTTCCGCTTTACAGCATCCTTGGAGTACTGTGATCCAGGCGCGGCTTTGTGACTCGCTTGGATTTTAAAGTACTTCCTTTTCTCCGGGTCTGAGGAATGGTCAGCATATCCACACGAAGCCAATTTCGGCGGAAGGACTGACCGTAATAAAAGCCCGGGATCTCTCGATTCATGATTCCTATGTAAAGGAGAATGCAGTATGTATGTACTATGTACAAGATAATATAAGACCAGACGATATTTTCAGCTATACAAGTTGGAGGAGTTCCTCGATCAAGGTCAACTGTACGGCATAATCATGTGACGCTGAAGCTCTCGTAAATGCGCTGCTGCGACTATCTTCATAGTCTGTGGGAGATCAGGGATCCGCGACCCTTGTTTAGGGTGACATGACGGATATTGCGGGGGTATGTACTGATAATATGAGAGCGTGTCGGACACTTTGCGACCAATGGAAGATGAACAAAGGAGGAGGAAGCAGCAACAAAGCAATCGTCCGGGGATGTGCGATATTGAAAAGTCCTTCTGGCGGCAATGACGTCCTCTCCCCCGCTTATGTCAGCCCCTCCCGTGCTCGCTTCGTCCCGTTTGGGAAGGACATTCTCGACCATCAACGCTTCAGGAGATATTCAGATCATGGATTTATTTTCATGTCGGGTGCAGTTGGAGACAGACACGAGTCGATCTACTTTACAATGCTTTATCTAAATTCAGTATATAAATAAATTCTTTTTCTTTTTAGCAATTTGTTCAAGTATAGCTGATCGTATATATAGCTCAATCATCCACTTTTCGCACTACTGGCCAAGAAAATCTGGCCATGCGGGTACTGACGCGGGGGGGAGAAGCAATCGATGGTCTGCGACTTCAAGCAAGTTACTGGGAAGTGCCATCACAGGCTCAGTCACGCCGGGTTCTAATAAGATGTCCTCAAGATGCGCGATCATCCCATTCCGCGTCCACCGCTCCGGCTCCGACCCAGCCCGGAGAGATACCAGGCCTTTCAGGTGAAGGTCGCAAATACTGGACCATCCGATTGACTTAGCCCACTTGAAGAGTCCAACCACCAGGTCATCACGTAAAGCGCCCGAGCGAGGACGCATGACAAGGCGCAGGGGGAAGCATATTGGGGCACACGCGCAGTCTGAATCGGCGATCGAGGACGCGGTTTCACATTCGTCATTAGAGCGTGAACGGAATGCCTGCGCGCTCCTATTATCCCAGCTGGAGCGCGGGCAAGAGCTTGTTCGACCTCGGGGGGCTGTGAGGAAGAAAAAGGAGAAAAGTTAATTAATCAGTCTAGGACCTTCATCAACAGAATCAGGTATGCGTACCTGAAGAATGAGATTTGCGAGCTCGATTTACCAAGGGTAAATCTTTGAGCGCGCGATCAACATCGCTGGGCAACAGAGTGCTTCCCTGGCGAGATCTGCGCGGTCTTTCCCTGATACTCTTCTTCAAAAGATCCAGGGCATGCTCCTTGCACTTGATGGTCCGACTTAGGATGGCCAAAAGATCAAGGAGATGCTTGCTCCAAGAAGTAGGAGCCATGAACGGGGGAACCACCTGATGTATTGGAAAGCCCCAGTTTTCCTGGATAATCTGCATGTTGACTAGCTTTGACCGGTCTGACCGCTTAAATCTCTGCAATATGGGCTTGACTATATCACGATAGCTTATCAGTTGTCGGTATTGCTCTAGGGATTCATACTTGATGGACCACAAGTCGCTCTGCAATAAGTGCTCCCAGGCAGCGTGTATCGTCTCTGCAAAGCGTTCGTCGGTGACAGCTCCCGCGGTGAATATCTCCGTAAGGATATTCAGCTGCTGGAGCTCGGACTGTCCTTCGAGTCCCTCGGCGAGTATCTCTCGAGGTTTTGCCGCAGGCCGCGTGCATAGGGTCTCTTTGATCTGTTCCATTTCGACTTGTTGGCCTTGACCGTTTGTGAAGTTGGGGGTGGGGGCCTTACATAGCCATCAGGAGGAGAGAATAGTTCGACAAATTCGGGTACGTAAGCGACTTACAGACGAATCTTCATAGGATTAAATCCTCTAAGCGAATGTGATATAGGGTTTGCCGAGATGATGTTCAACATAGCGTACTTCGATATCATTTGCCCTCGAGCTCTGTGCTATGAGATCACCCGTTTCGTATCCGGTTTCTTGCATTGACTTTATAGGCTATTTGGTATAGGATGTACTAGACAGGCAAACTTTTTCTTCTGTCATGAGGCGTAGCAGTGCGCACATACATCTTTTAGGCTGATTGCATATAGAATCCTGTATTGAATGATACTTCACTTCAAATAAGCTTTCCATCTGCAAGGGCCTGCTTGTCAGTTTGAAGGAGGAGTGATGCCATCCAACTTGGCATACATTGATGAAGTCAAGTCCCATAGGACATGGCTCTTCCTCAACTACAATTATCTCTTCGTTCTTCTTGACGTCAATTGATGCATTCTGCTGTTTCCTTGAAGTTGGTTTTGAAGAGAGGCTGTGGGATGTATGGGATCTACACTGCTGTGAAAACTTGGAACCCTGAGTGTCGGATTGGGCAGCAACAAGATGAACTGACTACCAGTATCACACTTTTCTTGATATTGCATAGCGTCTTGTCTGAGGCAAATGTTCCCCTTTTCCTTTACGCTCTCAATTTTGTTGCCCTTTTCTGTTCTCTCAACCTTGTTTCCTAGGAGATTCGTCTACACGACTCCTCCCAAGGTGACCTCTGATCGAAACCAACACGGAACTGGAATTAACTTTTCTTTTCGTCCCATTATTCCAGGAATTCTATTTTCCATTTTCTAAGGCAAGCTAAACAACGGCATTTAACCCCGTGTCTATATTCAACATGAAGTCCTTCTCTTTATAACCCTAACCTTCACGAACGCCCAACCCAAACATCCGGACGCTGTTATCCCACGCTGCCTGGGCCACATCTTCCACCGGAATGCCCTTCAACCCGGCCACAACCAGGGCCACTCGTTCAATCGTGCAGCTCTCATTGCGCGTCTTGACCATCTGACCGGCCACGAACTTGTTATGCTTCCGAGACGCCGGCAACGGTCTCGCATCTGCCAGATACGGTGCAATTTTCGGATCGTTGCCGAGCACCTCGCACCAAGGGGCATCGGTTTCCAAATGCAACCGTTCCAACGGAATATGGCGCACCATGTCCAATTGCTCCTCGGTCCGGAAACAAACCCCGTTCACACTAATGTCCAACCCCAGATCTACCAGCTGACGCATCTCCTCCCTCGAGCCGGTAAACGAATGGACCAGGCCCCCGCGCGGAAGTCTCGACAGATACGGGCGGATGATATCCACAAAATCGGCACACGATTCACGCACATGCAAGAAGAGCGGCAGTTCAAACCTCGTCGCCACCTCGAGCTGATCGCGAAAAGCCCGCTTCTGCGATTCTTTATCCGCACGGTCCAGATACTCATAGTCGAGCCCGATCTCCCCGAACGCGACGAGCGGCGACGGGTCCTCGGCCAGAAGTGTCCGACCGAGATCTTCGAGCGCCTGCAATGCGTCTTTTCCTCCTTCTCCATCTGGCGCGTCGTAAAGCTCCCCCGCGTGATACGGATGCACGCCTAAGGTCAACGTGCACATGTTCGGAAACCCCCTTACTACTTTCAGGTTCTGGTGCGCGCCCGCGAGGGTCATGGTGGTGAGCATGATCTTTTCGCAGCCATAGTCTTGCGCGCGTTTCAGCACCTCCGGGATATCAGGCTCATGGTACTTCTTGCCGCGGTAGATGCCTTGGAATTGGTCTGCGGTGAAAGTCACGGCAACCTGTATCAGAAGTCAATACTAACCAAACATAAAGAGTGGTTCGGAGAGACAGAAGACATACATCAGCAAATCGGAGTGGTCGGGCCATATTGGATTGCAGTCTGTTTTGTCGGCAGAAATGGATGGAGTGTCGTCTGGCGTTGGCTAGTAGTAGTTGAAGTGGATCCTTCAGGCTGTTCAGGGATCGTGCGAACGCCAGATTGTCGAGTGTAAGCCCCGTGCAGGTTCGCCCGCTAGGTGAGTGAAGCGTGAGATAAGTAACTGGGAATTCGTTTTTCGAGTGACAAGTTGATCTTGGAGGCAAAAGGTGGATACTGAATGACACACTTTTCTATCGTGAAGCGGAGAAGCAAATTTCGGACGCTTTTTGTAGAGCCGGGTACATGTACCCGGAAGCCCTAAGACCGAGAACAACTATCTACTGAGTAGACTGAGAATTGATATTCAGATTCATTGCAGACTCCACACTCTCTATGGTCTAACAGATGAACTTATCGGAAGGGCAGCAGCAACAGAAACTCAAACAACACTCCCTTCAACCAAGTCCCTTGACATTCCTTCTCCCTATGCTTTCTCCACAGCATCAGCCATGTCCCCCAAGGTGTCAAACCGCCAATCATAAAGCGTCTCCGGCAGATTACCCATCACGGCACCTGGTCGTTCAATCCAGACCGATTTGATGCCCACCTTTCGGGCAGGGTGATGGTCATGGAACTGGCTCTGCGCCGTCTGCAGCACCTGCTCTGGCTCCACACCGAACTGCGTCTTGACAGCTTGTAACATATGATGGAAATTGCGAAGGTCTGGCTTATACGAGCCAACATCCTGCGCAGTGATGACGAGGTCGAAAGGAAAGCCCCGCAGACTGCCGGCGTTCGTCTTCTCAAAGGACCCCCGGTCGACGTTAGAGAGCACCACTAGCTTATAGTGCTTTGCCAACCGCTTCAGGGCCTCGACCGTATCCGGGAAGGCGGGCCAGTTCCCGACAGACTCGCCGAATAGGCGACTTTCTTCCTCGCTGGGCGTACTCAGACCCAGCCGTTCGGTCAGCTGGGGATGCACGGCGGCTAGGAGTTGGTAGTAGGGAAGGTCCGGGGTCAGAGTCTGCTGCGCCTTCTCGAACTCAGAGTATGTTTTGAGGAGGTGCTCGCGTGAGAAATGGGCGTTATTTTTCTTGAGAGTGGGCTCAAACGCGGCCAGTACTCCGCTTTCCCAGTCGATAAGAGTGCCATAGACATCGAAACAGAGAAGACGGTAGTCGAAGAGCTGTGACATCTTGGAGATCAAGGGTTGAGGAAGCAAAGAAGCTGTGAAAATGGTGAATGGTAAGAGTCTCTCGATGGACTTGTCAGCGCAGTTTTGCGGGGTTTATATCTCTCCCCGCAATAGTCACTCGGGTACTTGTACCCGAGCTGCCGGAGATCCTCCCGAGTTCAATTGCTAGACTCCACGGTATTTGTCATGGAGCATTTTCAAGTCCATGTGGTATCAATTCTTTCCGGACTCAATGAGTAATTAGAACATGGCAACTATCCCGTCCATGGTTATCAGTAGTTGCTCGGTTTCCAAAGGTCGCATCCTTATTTTTCTGTCCAAGGAAGACTGCTTGTTATTAACAGTGTGGAAGAGTATATAAGACAAAGAGTATTATGGAATGAAAAGTTTCTTCTCGTAGGGTGTTTCATAAATCCTGGCAATTCAAGCCATCAATCGCTCTTGTGAAACAATCAAATAAGTATTTAGCAGAATACATTGACTGCGGATAATGTAGTTCTGAGGGCCCGCCTGAACTCCGGCCGCTGAAGTCTTACCCTTCGGTTTAGATCAGAAGAATGTAGACGTTCAATTCTCGGAGAAACAACCTTGACGGACTCAAAATATCGTGTGAGTAGATGCTGAAGCTACAGCTTTTCAGTCAACGGACTAGTGTAAACTATATAACTTGGAGTATCAAGGCTTGAAGGGTTCTGAGCCTGGATAGTTGCCTGGGCCCGTTCATCGCGGCCACTCTGCCGGCAACTCAAATTCATCGGAGACAGGGATAGATGCAAACGCATTCAGTTCCTGGGGGAAAGAAGATAGAAACCCATCGAATGAGGGCATGTCATCGTCCAAAGTGTAAGGGATATCGACGTTTTCTGGCTCAAGTCCGGGAAGAGAGATGGATGTCAAGGGCTCCCCATGCCAGAGTTGGGCCCATCGCTGAAACTGATCATAACCAGAGTCTGAAGCCATAGAATCGTGCTCTGTCTTACCACGGCGATCGAGTTGCAGTCGAGCCCGCTCTAGTGCCTCAATTACAGCCACCTCCGAACGAGCCGACTCGATCCCCGCACATATTTGTCTAATGAGTGTCATGCCTCGGGTTATGGCACTGCATAGCCTTTCCGATGAATCATCAATATCAATAAGTCGCTGTGCAATGAGAGCCAACAGTGCTACTCGACAAGAGCTGAATTCTGTGTACGAAACACGAGATAAGCCCACAGAATCTTGCAAGAGCTGACAAAGGTCAATGATTCGAAGACAGGCTTGTATGCAATCGTCCGATAAGAGTTTCGCAGTTTCAGTACGAAGGTGACTGGTAGGTCCCTGAGTGGACGACTCTAGCTGCAAAAAGAGAAACGGTCGACCAATGTATATAGTAGCAGTAGTATAAGTGAGCTCAAGATGCACGTTGCAGCGAAACAGAGGCCCCTTGGGGTTAAGATCCCGGCAATGAATCTCCTTAGGCAGTGAGGCCCACCAGTCACAAAGCTCAGTGCGGACGGACCGTAATTCCTGGAGATGTTGCGTTTGTCTAGTTCGTGGGCATCTTCGCAGGCGTAGAATAATCCGTGCTAATCTCCCTAGTTGATTGGTCAAATAGATATTGGCGATGATGTTTGGTATGTTGGAGACACCGTTAAAGGGTGATAGGCCTACGACCTCGGTAGGAATATCGGTATCAGTGTCGGCTCTCGATACAGATACAGGTCGCCCATGCAGTATACTGATCCGGCTATTCGTAGAAACAGTCAGCGTAAGTTCGGACATCGATTAAACACCATTCGGATATTTTGTACCTCTCTGACGAATATGCAGTCCACCACAGGCGGTTGCGCAACTCGATGGATAGAGGGTCTAGTGAGACTCCGGAATACTTGCGGTGCATGCCATTCTGAATAGCCATTTTAATCGCAAGTCCGTAATATGTATACGCCAGGCCTGACGTGTCAATTGGGAGGGTGTAGACCCCTAGAAGTAAAAATGCCTGGACACTTTCCACCGAGGCGATAGTGATCAGATCTGGAATCAGCCGGCACGAGAACCGGTAAAGCTCTAGGCCAATATGGTCGTCTGGTATCTCCTCTGAAGGAGGCTTGTTCTGCGCTGGCATTGTTTGCATATAGGCAAATTGGGTTCCAATGGCAAAGGCCATAAGAAGCGTGCAAATCCAACCAGTGTCTTCGATTGTGAAGGCCCCGTCAGTAGTATAATAGAAATCCATCTTCTGGCGAAAAGTGGTCTCGTCGAAATAGAAATAATTGGTCTGCGCGAACTGCAGAAATGTTTCCGTCAGGAACTCAGCCACATCCCTAGGGGGAAAGTATATCCTAGATGACGTGACGAATGAATTGGATGATTGCAGACTGGTGGCCCGATAGAAGGCATTAGTCGTCTCCGAGTCCTGCGCCGCTGTCAGCAGGTGATTACTGGGAAATCGGAGTATGGGGGACATGCATCCGGCTGCTCGCGTCCATGACTAAGGTTTTGTAATCTGCGACGAATCGCTTTAGAGAAGTTCCAGTGGGAAAGTTCGCCAGAGTAATCTTGAGAATTATCAGCGATAGCCCAACTGTAATCCACAAAGGTGCGCATACACATCATGCTCATGGATAACGGCTCGAGTGAATAACTTTCCGACATGGCCGGTTCATCTGAAAAAGCTGCATCTTGGGGTCTAGAATCGTCACGGTCTTTCTCTAGCATATCTGCGATTTCTTGTAGACCCCTGCTAGTGAACGACACGTCGCCCACAAAATGCCGGATGATTCGCCGCATCTGTTGCTCTCTACTTGTTGTTTCGGTATCGCTAGCACGCGTAAGCATTGGAAAATAAATATTCTCGAGATAGCCAATAGTTACCTTGGTAGGGAGGTCCTTTCCGATGACTGAGATGTCGGCGGTCGAGTGCTCTCGAACCGACATGCTCTCTTATACTGCTGACAGCGTGCACAAGGCAAGCCACCTTGACCTAAATAAGACTAAGTTAGTGTCATGTATCGCTCTTCGCAAATTAAGAAGCCATACACTTCTCTTTATGCTGTCGACATGGAAGACATCTGTGTATAATCAACCAATGACGTAGTCAGCGGAAGCGGACCTAGAGGAGCATTCACAGAAGACGTACGCTCGCGCAGCTCTCTTTCGCAGTGAGTCGGGAACTCGTGGCCTTCTCTGCCGACCTCGCCGCTGAGGTTGTTCTTGGTCCATGGGGCCCGATTGTTGGCTGATTGGCGGGGATCGAGACAGGAATGTTGAGAAGAGCGCGGGAAAAGAAGAGGCCGAAGAACGCCGAAGGTGGAAATAACAGTACTGCTGCCTGAGGCATCAGCATCGGGTGAGAATGGCTGCCCTACCTGACTTGGACTTCTACAAATATCTTCAACCATCTTAATCAACTCATTCATTTTCGGCGACTTCGGCAGGCCAATCCTGGCATCTCATTTTCATACATGAATAAATACAACAGGGGCAACTACGGAGCATAATTCTCATTCGTGTCCCTCCCCTTCGCTATCTCTATACCAAGTGTAGTAGTAGTACATAAGAGATTCTTGTGGTGAAGTTTTCGTGCCCACAGGCTTTTATACCCACGCTCTCGCCGTACATACTGGAAGAGGATATAAAGTCTAGAATTGTGATCTCTCAGGAATTCATATATCAGGATGTACTGCCTGTAATGTAACTATAGTCTGGCGACTCCAGCGTGGCCACGGAATGAATGGGTGTCGAAATAGGGGATAACACAGCGAGGAAGAGAGAGGCCGGACAGTAAAGAAATTACTGGAGAAATATTTATCAGAGAGCATCATATTTGCCTTTCGGCCAATGCACCCTAAATAGAGCAGTTGCCGGGACAAGCCCGTTGACCGTCTCTCCTTCCTATCCGATCCCCGACTACCATATGTATTGCCTCACCTACGTTTCACCCTTTTCTCCTTCCTTGCAACTGTGTTACTCCTGTTCTTAGATCATCCTTCAGAACTTACCTATAGCTTATACCGTCCAGAATTCTCACTTCATATCTACTACATTTTTGTCATTATGCTATCCCGAGCCAAGACAGCTCCCTCAAGGGTGTCTCATGACCACAGGACAAAGACCCACCAAGAAGACCTGGAGATCGAAGAGATCAAAGACGAGATAACGGCCGCAATCACTAACGAGAAGGCCTCTTTACCCGACATCAACGAAGAAAGCAATGACGACGAAGATGAGAACATCGACACACTCATTGACGAGCTCCAGTCACTCGATGGCCACAGCGACGGGGACGGACCGGTTTTGAACGATGCATGCTCTTTTTCTGGCATACCTCGAGATCTCCCCGAGGTAGATAGAGACACTGGCTTGAGTGAGGAAGAAGTTTCACAACGACGAAGAAAATATGGATTGAACCGAATGAAAGAAGAGAAGCAAAATCTCTTCCTGAAATTCCTCTCCTACTTTGTGGGTCCGGTCCAGTTCGTCATGGAGGTAGGTTGAACAGGTGCTCAGTATGTTGTTCTTATTGCTGAATAACGAACTCACAGGCTGCGGCGGTTTTGGCGGCTGGGCTCCAAGATTGGGTGGATCTAGGAGTGATCTGTTCTCTGCTGGTGCTCAATGCATCTGTTGGCTTCATTCAAGAATTTCAGGCGAGCTCTATTGTGGACGAGCTGAAGAAAACACTGGCTCTAAAAGCTGTCGTTTTGCGTGCTGGTAGGCTTACAGAGATCGATGCTTCGGAGGTTGTCTTGGGGGATATCATGAAGATAGAAGAGGTATGTGGACATCAACTGCCGTATCCCTGCAAGACTGACTTGTTGCAGGGAACGATAATTGCTGCCGATGGACGGGTGCTGTCGAGCAGTGCTCTTCAAGTGGACCAGTCTGGTATAACCGGCGAATCTCTAGCGGTTGACAAGCACGAAAATGATATCTGCTATGCCTCATCTGCCGTAAAGCATGGGACAGCACGACTTGTAGTCACGGGTATTGGTGATTCCACTTATGTTGGACGGGCTGCTGCATTGGTTCATGCGGCCTCCTCTGGCACAGGCCATTTTACCGAAGTTCTGAATGACATTGGAATTGTCTTGCTGATCCTTGTGGTCTTGACGCTGCTTGTGGTATGGGTGTCCTCTTTCTATCGATCCAATGGCATCATAACGATTCTTGAGTTTACCTTGGCCATTACAATGATCGGTGTGCCTGTCGGTTTGCCAGCTGTGGTGACCACCACCATGGCTGTTGGTGCTGCCTATCTAGCTAAAAGAAAAGCAATTGTGCAACGGCTCTCTGCAATTGAGTCCCTTGCCGGTGTGGAAATTCTTTGCTCCGACAAAACTGGCACATTGACGAAGAACAAACTCTCCCTGTCCGAGCCCTATACTGTACCTGGTGTTGATCCTGAGGACCTCATGCTCACTGCCTGCTTAGCCGCTTCGCGCAAAAAGAAAGGCTTGGATGCAATTGACAAAGCATTCATTCGCGCGCTATCTGAATACCCCAGAGCCAAGGCTGCTCTTACTCAGTATAAGAAACTGGCATTCCACCCTTTCAATCCCGTTTCGAAGAAGGTCACGGCAGTGGTGCGGTCACCCCAAGGGGAGCGAATAATTTGCGTCAAGGGAGCCCCTCTGTTCGTGTTGAGAACAGTGGAGAAGGATCACCCTATCCCGAACGAGCTTGAAGCGGCGTACAAGAACAAAGTCTCCGAATTCGCCTTGCGTGGTTTCCGCTCACTCGGTGTGGCTCGCAAGCGCGGCCATGGCCAATGGGAAATCCTAGGTATTATGCCTTGTTCGGATCCTCCACGGCATGATACGGCAAAGACTATTCACGAGGCCAAGACTCTGGGATTGTCCATCAAGATGCTAACTGGAGACGCCGTGGGAATTGCCAAAGAGACGTCTCGGCAGCTCGGGCTAGGTACTAACGTATACAATGCGGAGCGGCTGGGCCTGGGTGGAAAAGGCACCACCATGTCCGGATCGGAGGTCTATGATTTCGTCGAGGCTGCGGACGGGTTTGCGGAAGTCTTTCCACAACACAAGTACAACGCTGTAGACATCCTACAACAGCGAGGGTATCTGGTGGCCATGACGGGCGATGGTGTCAACGATGCCCCGTCTCTCAAAAAGGCAGACGCTGGCATTGCCGTCGAAGGCTCCTCGGATGCAGCGCGGTCCGCGGCAGATATTGTCTTTCTGGCCCCTGGGTTGTCGGCCATCATTGACGCTTTGAAGACCTCGCGCCAGATCTTCCACCGGATGCACGCCTACGTGATTTATCGGATTGCCCTGTCGTTACACCTCGAGATCTTTCTAGGACTGTGGATCGCCATCATGAATGAGAGCTTGAATCTGCAGCTGGTGGTATTCATTGCAATCTTCGCCGACATCGCAACACTAGCAATTGCATACGACAATGCACCGTATTCGAAGACGCCGGTGAAATGGAATCTTCCCAAGCTGTGGGGCATGTCTGTTCTTCTCGGCATCGTATTAGCCATCGGCACATGGGTTGCGCTGTCCACTATGATTCAAGAAGGCGAGGACGGAGGCATAGTTCAAAACTATGGGAAACGAGACGAAGTCCTATTCTTGGAGATTTCTCTGACGGAGAACTGGCTTATATTTATCACACGGGCCGAGGGGCCGTTCTGGTCGTCAATTCCTTCATGGCAGCTGGCCGGTGCTATTCTAGTGGTCGACCTGGTGGCGAGTTTCTTCTGCCTTTTTGGATGGTTTGTCGGCGGCCAGACGTCGATCGTGGCGGTGGTGCGCATCTGGGTGTTCTCGTTTGGCGTCTTTTGCATCATGGGAGGTCTTTATTATCTGCTGCAGGGCTCCACTGCTTTCGACCGCATTATGCATGGTCAAAGCCCGCGAGCTCACACGATCAAGCAGCGCCAGCTAGAAGACTTTAGTAAGGAGCGTCCTCGAGCTACACGATTTGGCTCTCTAAGCTAATCCCCGCTAGTGGTGTCAATGCAACGAATATCGTCACAACATGAAAAGTCTTCGCTGACGAGCACGGACAGTAGATCAGGGTCTCGCAGGGATTAATACACATTGAATTTGCGTATGGAAGGCACACTCTAGTCGAAGCAGTTGGGCCACATGCAAATTTTTTATCAGCCGATCGGGGGGTTTGAAGACTTCTTGGTTTCCACCCGGTCTCTTTGCTTTGCTTTGTGCGATGTTATGTTATATTGATCAGCTTGAAAGTTCTCGCATGAATAAGCTCTGTATACGTACCTCAGTATTTCTCACGGCTTTATAATTGACGTTGAGACACTTTTGTAATAATTATCATCAAGTTCGCTATATGAAAAGTCGTGAATTTCAAACGTTATCACACAAGATAAAGAATCCGATCATCACATCTCAATAGATTAAGGTAGTGCATTATAAACTAGTCCTGATACTAAATAGCTGGCAAGGAAAAGAGGTGTTCCCAGATACTTCCATTCGCGGAGTCCTTCCCTTCTTTATCGCCGGGTTTCGTAGTCGGAGGTAGAGTACATGGAACAAATACTCTGTCAATCAATGACAGAGGTAGATGAGAGAAGTAGTACCAGGGGTAAGGGGATATACATGGCAACAATAGAGATAGATATGCAAAGGGTAAAATCGAGTGAGTACATAAGGGAAGAAAGAAGGGGGTCGAGTGGGAAGGATAAAGGAAATGGGGGCAAGCGAGTGCGAGGCTCAATGTTGATAAGAAAAAAGGGAAAGGGAAAGAAATGAGAAACTATGTGCAATGGTAAATGAAAGAATAGCGATAGGAAAGGGCCGTCATGGTAGATTGAGATTCTTGGATTACGACTTGGATGTCAAGTGATCCACGGCCTGGATTTTGATGTGTTAGTCAATCCGAACTAGTTTCTGTGTGTTTGGAGCACTTCGAAAGAGACGGAGAGGGGAACATACCTTGTCAAGATTGTAATCGAACTTCTCCAACGCCGCTAGGGACTCCTCGCGGGGGAAACCCATGCCAGTCAGACGTTGGAGGAACTGGTCATCCTCAGTGCCGGTCTGGAGAGCCCAGCCTGGAGGTTTGGTGCTTTCATCGGAGGCGGCTTTCGCGCCGTTGGCACCAGCCCCGGGGGTTGAAACGTTATCCAGGGGTGCAAAGAGTGCTTCCCAGTCGTGGGATTGTGCGTTGGCCCCGGCATTGGGGCTGGTCGAAGGAGCGGCGCCACCAGGGGACGACGTAGCCTGGGGATCGAAATTGAAGAAGTCGGAGGAAGCAGGGTTTGATGGACCGGCACCAACACCGGGAGAAGTAGGCTTCTGCTGCGATGGGGTATCGAACGAGAAGTCGAATTCAGCATTGTTTTTCTGACCCGGTGTCTCGTACTCGTCGTCATCTTCATCATCGCTCTCCTTGGCGGGCGCGAGATTGAGGCCGGCAAAAGCCGCCTCGAAATCTGGCGCACTAGCCTTTTTGTCACCTGGTGCTGCGGCGTCCTTGGCCTGTGGCTCCCCGCCCACGATCGGTGCCCCTGTGCCTGTTTCTACGGAGTGAGGCGCATCTGGAAAAGCGGTGGGGTCCGCTCGGTGCGGTAAGAGGCCATTAAATTCAGGTGCTGCAGATTCGGGCTGATCTTTCGTACTCTCTTCGTATTTTGGTGGGCTTTTCTGAGACTCCGGCGCAGGAGGCTCAGCCGGGCTGGTTGCGGCTCCAGGGGTTGGGAAAGCCGCTAGCTGAGAGGGCTCAAGAGACTCAGAAGTTGCCTGAGTTGCTACCTGACTTTGTGCCGGTTGCGCCGGGGTGAAGTTGTCATCAAAGCCCATGTGTGACTCGCTGTCCGTGCTATCGTCATCGTCGTCATCTATCTCGTGAATGGGCGGGAATTCCGATTCGGGGGCACCGTTGGTCTTAGTTGGGCCGCTTCCTTGTTTCATGGATGCGAACGCTTCTTCGAAATCATTCTTGTTCTGAGACGTCGATCGCTGATGTGCCGGACCACCGAATAGCTCATCGAAACTTGGATCCTTTTCATCGGGATGGTTAGACTCGTTGGCGGGCGAAGCAGTGCCTCCTACTGGCTGATCACTGAGACCGGGAACTTCGGGGAATTTGGATTTGGAGTCCTCGACATCATCAAAGGTAGGGGCTGAGGTAGGAGCGGCATCGACAGGTGTGGGTCCAGAGTCACTTGCGTCTGCTTGTGAGCCAGCCCCTATGCTGGAGGCGTCCGGTCCGCCAAATCTACTAGCTGGAGGAGAGACCATAGTCGAAGACGTGGCAGACTGTGAGTCCCCAAAGGGAAGGCCGCTAGGCGTCAGCTGTCTAGACTGAGTCGGAGCTGGTGGCTCTGAAAAGGCTCCTGCAGCGGAGGGGGGCGGAGAGACGGATGGAGTCGGGGCCCCGGACGTAGACCTGACCGAGGTGGGCTGCGAATCAGCCCGGAATGAAGTTGGAGGAGGCGGCGTGGCCGCGTTTGACGGAGACTGGGCAGTAAAAGACGGGCCAAAGAGACTGTCAAACGCGCGTTGCTGGTCATTGGACATTTGAGGTGACAGTGGCTGACCTTCGCTAGAGCCAGTTGCGGTGCGCTTGAAGAAGGGATTTGTATTCTGGCTAGCTGTCGAGGCGGCGGGGCTAGCGAGGGCAGGAGCACTTACTGGAGCCTCGTGCTCCTCTGGCTCCTGAGGTTGCTCCTTGGAGAGGTCGTCAATCTCTTCTTGGATCTTGCTTTGTTCACCCTCCACGGTGGCAAGCTGCTTTTTGTTGATTGCAGCGAGACCCTTCTGCTGCCGCGCGTCGGAGCGGGCCTTTTCCAGTGCGGGTTTCAGCTGCGCAACTATCGCATTGGCTTGACGAATCTTCTCCTTGAGGCTGGCATTCTCCTGCTGATCGGCGGTCAATGCAGCGGAAACCTGCTCGTACTGGTTCTGCAAATCCTGTCTGCTTGCATCAACCAACGAGAATTCCTGCTGTAGCTTGTTGGTCTCGGCTCTGGAGGCATTCAGTCGTTCTTCGAGAGCCTTGAAGTTCTTCACCTCCTGATCATACATTGTCCGAGCCTGAGCGAGTCGAGTTTCGAAATCACGTTTCTGCTGGGAGGTCTGCGAAAGATCCTGCTCGGCCACAGTGCGCTTTGTTTGAACATTCTGCATCTCATTTGCCAAGGAGCCGATTTGGTTAGACAGGTTCGCCAGTTCCGTGGTTTCCTGCGTCAATTTGCTGGACTCCTCGGGGTCATTGTCGCCAAGTAGGTCATCGGACGGCGGCGGAGGCGATCGAACCGGAGGCGGCGCACCGGCGGAAGCGCCGGTCATCTGAGGCTGGATACTTTGCCCGAACGAGGACGTGGGAACAAAGGGCTTGAACGTGGTCGACGCACTCGGCGGGGACGCCCTGGAAGTCGGCGATGCAGGAACGGGGAACGGCACGTTCGACCCCCCCGTAGACTGAGGTATCTGAGATGGTGCTGCTGGAGGGGCGGGAGCCGAGAGCGAATCCAGGCCGAAAAGGTCGTCTGCGGCCGAGCGGGGTGGAGCAGGCGCCGGGGCTTGCGTGGGAGCGGGAGCGGGAGCGGCAGCGGGAGCAACGTAGCCAGAGCCGGGGCGGCGCATGCTGGGCGGAATGAGGGCCGGGGGGAGAGTTTGTGGAAGCGGATCCTTTCCACTACGCTGCTGTCGGACGAGGTACATGGCCACCGCGAACTCGTCTTTCGTCAACTGCCCATCGGCATCGATATCGGCGAGGTCCCAAATTTGAGCCAGCGTCTCCTCGGGCAGCTGCGCCTTGATGAAGAATCCGACGGCCTGATCACCACTGACCATACCAATCTTTGCCGTGTCGATGGTCGCAAACACGCTGTCGAAGTGAACCTTCTCCTGGGGAGTGATCAGCCAGTCGCCGCCGGTCGACTGGGCCGAAAGAGGAGAGCCGAATTGCTGCCGGTTGATAGGGCTCTGGGTACGTTGAGGACCAGTAAACTGTTTGGGGATCGCCGGGACGGGCGGGACATCAAGTCCTCGCGAGCCGATGGACGATCGCGTAGAGCCCCGACGGGCGGCAGCATCATACAGGCCCGGCGGAAGGGTTTGGGGAATGCCCCTCATCGCGCCCGCCTTATAAGAGGTCAAAAGGTGCATCGCAATGATAAACTCGGTCGCGTCAAGAGCACCCCGTTGGTTGACATCGGCCAAGTTCCATATTCTACCAAGGATATCGTTCGGAAGTCTCGCACGTTCGAAGATTTGCTTCGCGGCCTCGCCTAGAGACATAGGGCTTGTTAGTTGGCGGGTTCTATGCTTCTCCTCGAGGACGGATAATATACGCACCTGGCATCACTCCGGTCCGGGAGACATCTGATTTCTCGAACAGCGAGAGGAACTTATTAACATCTTCCGGGTTCAACGGAGGAACCCGAATTGGTGTTCCGGGGGCCGGGGGCGGGCTAGTTGCACCGGCTTCACGCGCAGGGGCAGGGGCAGGGGCAGGGGCGGCAGGATCGACTACAATGCCATCGAACCTAGGTATAGGGGCGGCTAGATTGTCACACCATGGTTAACGTCATGTATCCTCCCGGGGGGGGGGGGGGGGGGGGTCCGTTCAAGCGCGGACAGCAACGTCGGAGAAAATGACTCACGTTGCAATGCCAATTCATCCGTCGGTGCGCGACCAGCTTGGGCATGTCCGATCAATCGCAGCACGACGCCAAAGCCCGAGGGTGTCAGGAGACCCCTGTTCTCCCTGTCCGCAATCTGCCATATCTACAAGTCCAGAACCACCACTCGGTTAGCTAAAGCTACTTCAGGGAAGGGCGCATTCAAGAAAAGAGGTCTTCTCAACGGAATAGTCCATCCACGTACCAAACCGAGGGTTTCCGGGGCCAGCTGGGTCTTTTCGAAGAACGGAACGGCGACCTCGCCGGTGATGACGCCTAGGTTCGTTGTATCGGCAGCCTGAAAAAGTTGGTAGAAAACCCGTTTTTCCTCCGGCGTCAAATTGAGGTTGGGATGTCGTGCTGTAGAAATTCAGGGGGGCGCATCCGTCAGTCCCGTGGGTTTCATCATCGCCATCCCGACCGGCCGGGTAGTTCGTCCCCTGAGAGCTTATCCACCTGGGGCTCTCTGGCATTGTCGAGAGAGGACTCACCACTGTCAGCCATGATTAAAGCTCTGAGGGGGGCAATCCTCCTCCCCTCCTTTCAGGTATGGTTTTCTTGCCCGTAATGATGATTCTTTCGAAAAAATGACGGGCTGGTAGTGGACTCTATCCAGAAGATGCCACGGGCATGGATGGCCAAAGCGCTAGCTCCTGGACGGGGGAGAACACGAGGTACGGGGGGGGGTGCCGCAGAGAGGAGACGGGTCCCTCACAGAAAGGGAAAACGAGAAAGGAGAATGAGTACGGGGGGCAGGAGGAGAAGAAGAAGAAGAAGAAGAGGGACGGCCAGGGGAAGAATTAGTTGCCTGGAGCTTGCGACGAGCTGTTGGGTTGGAGGCTTTGGGCGAGGGGAGAAGCGGTTGGGTCCGTCATGCGGGCGGTGAGGGTCGGCCTGTCGCCGTTTCCCCCGGCAGATTCCAAATGCTGGCTGGACTCTTCGCTGCCTTCTCTCCTTACTGCAGAGTCGCTTTCTCTACGTTAAAAAGAACCATCGCCCTCTCTTATCTCACCTGCCCAGCCAGCGAACAAAAATTCTGAATTACAATTTTCTAAGTGCAAAAATCTGGTCTTGCGAACGAGCGGTAAATTCATCGCTGCTTCAGGGATATTAAACATATATCAAAGAAAACATAGTAGTCTGTGCTAAGCCAACGCATTTCTCCTATTTGCAAACCACACCGGTTACGCAACTCACTCTGACAGCCTGGGCCAATGCCGGTCCCCATTGTCCCAACCATTGGGAAATAATCATGAACGGTGACCAGCCAGGTGGTCCGTCACTATCAGCCGGTTTGTTGCGGCTAAACGGTCGTGCCGGTTTAGTACTCGGCCTCCTCAACCTCCTCCAGCGAGTCGCTGGCAACCTCCTCGTAGTCGCGCTCGAGGGCAGCCAGGTCCTCACGGGCCTCGGAGAATTCACCCTCCTCCATACCCTCACCAACGTACCAGTGGACGAAAGCACGCTTCGAGTACATGAGGTCGAACTTGTGGTCGAGAGCGGACCAGGCCTCGGAGATAGCAGTGGTGTTGGACAGCATGCAACTATCAGGTATGTTAGCTTCATGAATTCATCCTTGTTTTCCTCTCCTCCCCAATGGAGGACAACTCAGGGAGGAAACCAAGGGAGATGGGAAGGTGGTGAAACTTACACAGCACGGTCGAGGTTGGCGAGGTCACCGTTGGGGACCTGCTGAGGGGGCTGGTAGCAGATACCAATCTTGAAACCAGTAGGGCACCAGTCGACGAACTGGATGGTACGCTTGGTCTTGAGGGTAGCAACGGCAGCGTGGGTCTCCTTGGGGACAACGTCACCGCGGTAGAGCAGACAGGTGGCCATGTACTTGCCGTTGCGGGGATCACACTTGACCATCTGGTTGTTGGGCTCGAAGCAGGACATGGTGATCTCATTGACGGAGTTGGACTCGTGAGAGGCCTTGTCGGCGGAGATGACGGGGGCGTAGGCCACCAGAGGGAAGTGGATACGGGGGTAGGGGACAAGGTTGGTCTGGAACTCGTTGAGATCCACGTTGAGGGAGCCATCGAAACGCAGGGAGGCGGTGATGGACGAGACGACCTGAGCGATCAGACGGTTCAGGTTCTCGTAGCTGGGGCGCTCAATGCCCAGGTTGCGGCGACAGATGTCGTAGATGGCCTCGTTGTCGACCATGAAGGAGCAGTCGGAGTGCTCCAGGGTGGTGTGGGTGGTCAGGATGGAGTTGTAGGGCTCGACAACGGAGGTGGCGTTCTGGGGGGCAGGGTAGACGCAGAATTCCAGCTTGGACTTCTTGCCGTAGTCGACGGAGAGACGCTCCATGAGCAGAGCACCGAAACCAGAACCGGTACCACCACCGAAGGAGTGGAAGACCAGGAATCCCTGGAGACCGGCACAGTTGTCGGCCACGCGGCGAACCTTGTCGAGAACCTGGTCGATCATCTCCTTGCCGACGGTGTAGTGACCACGGGCGTAGTTGTTCGAGGCATCCTCCTTGCCAGTGATCATGTTCTCGGGGTGGAAGAGGCTGCGGTAGGTGCCGGTGCGGACCTCATCGACAACGTTGGGCTCCAGATCGCAGTAGATGGTACGGGGAACATATTTGCCCTGGCCTGAAAATCGATACCATCACGGCGGTCAGAGTGGTTGAAAATTGATGCCAATCGATGAAGATTGATTGAAACATCGAAATACGAGCGAGGCAGGGAAAGAACGTACCAGTCTCGGAGAAGAAGGTGCTGAAACCGTGGTCGGGGTCATCCCTCTTGCGTTCTTCGGTCAGGTAACCATCGGCCTATGGTAACCAGCGGTCAGTTTCCTTGGATTTCGATCCCGGTGTAGCGAGGTGTCGCTGTTTTTGCAACCAAAATCACGTACCTGGATGCCGTGCTCGAGGCAGTAAAGCTACACCACAACAGTCTGATTAGCATCAATTTTTTTAAACCCCCTGCATTCCGTTCTCTCTCGACGCCGTGACACGCAGGCATTGTGCATTCCTCAAAGAATCCAAGGTTAGAGATTCAATTTCCCATACCTCCCAGCAAGAGTTGGCGATCTGGCAACCAGCCTGACCGACTGTACCGAGGAAAAAAAACACGTTAGTCACCAGGGCCAGAAAACCAAAACAAGGGAAATCGAAGGGACCAACCGTTCAAACTAATAACTTCTCTCATGGTGGCGGGTCGAATTGAGTGGTGAAGAAACAAGAATTAAGAAAGAAAAATGTGAGGTGAAGATGGGAATGTGGAAGGGGGGAGATGGAAGGAGGGGAGGCGGTGGGAAAATTCGTTGTGTACGTGCCCAAGACGATCTGCTGTACGGAAAAGAAGGAAGGTTCAGGGGTTGGTTGGTTAGCCTTAGTTGCCTTAGTTTACTTTCCGGCAGGCCTTAGTGCCTTAGTCAGGAAAAGGGAAAACAAACGGGTGGGCAGGCAATAACAACAATTGGGAGGGAACTACTCACTCAGGAGACAGTGGGTAGTAGAGGAGAGGGGGAAAGAGAAAAAGAAGAACCTGATCAGATTTGACCAGAGACAGAAATACTAAATAGTCCCGTGAAGCCGTACCAGGAACGAATTCTTCTTGTTATGGTTCTGTTTACCTCAACAACACAACAAAGACACTCTCTTCATGCGCTGTCACTCGCCGTTCCCTCTTTGGGTCGCGTCGGTCTGGGGCTCGTCCTGATTGGTGGACGAGCGCCCGTGACCGCCGGATCGGAGCGGTGCTGATTCAGCGACTTTTCCTCGGTCGCTTGGCGGTCACGTGGGGCATGACGGCATGGGCGTCTGGGAGATCCGGCGGGATGGGGGATCTGGGTTCTGGATCTGCTTCGTCACTCACCACGGCAAGCCAGTCTGCTGAGCCTGAACGTCACCGACGATCGGCAATGTCCCCGTCGTTTGTCTCTAATGCCCTGGGAGATACGGGCATCATCCACTGTCAGTACTGTTTTTTGAGCACCCCTCGCCCATCTTTTCTTCGCTGTGATCTAACGGGCCTGTCTAGAGCTACACCCCAAAAGCTATGACATTCTAGTATAGGTATAATTAGCTACCCAATATAGAGCCACCATTTTCGTCTCCAATCGAACGCCATCTACCCACCCATCATGACCTTTCTTCGCTCCTTCCTACTCCTCCTCCTCCCATTCCTCATTCTTAGCGTCACGGCGAACGTCGAGAAAACCATCTTCCGGGCCCCTTCGGCGGCCATGATCCCCGCCGTCGACCCGTCTCTCGACGACCTCGGTCTCCAACGACTCTCGCCCGCGAAACCTGCCCTGCGCACGCAGTTGAATGCTTCATTTCCCACCGACGACTCGCCGGGAACCGATTCGTGGTATTTCCTAGAAAACCTGACTCCGGGACAACGCTACGAAGTGCGAATCTGCTGGCTAGCTACGGTATCTACATCCTCCTTTCCGAAGACGAGTTTCCCGCCATGTAGCTAACCAGGAAATTTCAATACAGCAACCCACAGACTTCACGTTGACCACATATACGATTCCCGATGCGATTGAGGATCCCGTCCTCTTCTCCTCTATCGGCGTCTACTCCGCCGCGCGCATGGCAGAGTATCCGCCGCAAGGCATGACGCCTCGTTCGGGTCCCTTCGACACCTCCACCGCCTCCGACTCCGTACTTTTCCTGCGCATCCGGGCCGCGGCGGACTATTACTCGCTTGACTCGTCGCTAATGGAAAATGTACCGCCTGTACGGGCAGATATCATTCTGGACCCGTTTCTGTTGAACGTTTTCCCGCAGTCGTTGGTGCCGACGGCGTGTTATATGGCTGTGGTTGGGGGTGTTGCTGCCGTGCTAGCACGGTGGATACTTGGTCAATTTACCAGGGCTGCAGAGTCTGCGTCCGCGGCGCAGGTGGGTAAAGAGAAGAAGAAACGGTAAATGGCGACGAGAAGGTATATATCAGCCGGACTGGGTGTAAGATAGCGACAAACTGTATTTCTATTGATGATGCAACAAGACGCAGTAACGATCAAACATCTTTGGGATCATGCTCTATGCCAAAATGGGAACTCCATATACACATATCACCGTAGCATACAATAGATATTAGAGGCCATGGTGCACAAAACGCAAGCATGGTCACGTACAAATCATGACAACATTAGAGGGGGGGGTGGATGAATCTAAGCGACACAAAAGCACCAAACATAAGGGGGAATTGAAGTAAAACAAAAAGGCGAAAAACGAAAAGGCCGCAACATAGCCACAACACGTCAACCACATCGGTGTATCTTCTATCATTCACCAAGAATAAGGGGGTATCATTCCATTGCATGTCCACCAGAGTAGAGAGGGGTGATTCCAACTTAATCTTCGAAAAAGTGAAGAACGGCCCGGATGCCCTTCGAGCCCAGCCCGTGAGGGGGGTAGGAGATGAAGAGAGGCTCCTCGTGCGCGCCCAACTTGGCGCGGAACTCGCTCTTGCGCACCAGATGGAACTGCTTGGCCAGTGTCTCGTAGGTGTGTTGCAACATCTTCACCTTGGCACCATGCATGTTGTGGCCCGGGGTCATACTGTTGGTGGCTCCGGCGCCGAAAGTGAGGCTTTTGACTCCGCTCCGAGCGGCAGTCTGGATGGCATGGGTCACGATATGTTCGATGACGCCGTTCGGGGAACCGGGGAAATCGAAGCTGTACTTGACCTGCATGCCCGAGCTGGGTGCCAGCATGGCCAGAGTGACGAAGGCACAGATTTCGCCCGATTTGTCGACAGCATAGAAGTACCATCGGTGCTCGGGGTCGTACCAGGGACGGATCTCGGACAGATGCACCTGGGTGCCCTTGCGGTTGCCCAGCCAGTCCTGGAGGCGCTTGTCGATCTTGCCGCGCACTTCGTCTGACACCATCTCGCCCTGGTTCAAGGTCACCAATTTCACTCCGGTGCTCTCCGCGTGACGAATCTTGCGCGCAATCTCCCCGTCCGACGCCGCCAGGTTGCGGGACGGGTCCACGCGCTCCTCGGCGATGCAGGACAAGCTGCGCCAGCCGAGCTTTCCTCCCAGGATGTCTTCCACCTGAGGCGAGCACAGCAGCCAAATTGGCTTGTATTTGGTCTCACGGCGCAGCCACTGCAAGAACTGGCTGATGATGCGCGAATACTGGCTGGAGTCGCAAAGAGGGTTGCCCGGGATGATCACGTAGTTGTTGCTACTAGGCACGTAGGAAACCGCGGCACCGGTACCCCGATCCCGCCAGATCTTGAACCGCTCATCGCCAAAAGAGGTGGAGGTGGCGTCGCCATAGTTCGCGATGAGATGCTCGAGTGGCTGAAGTGACGCATTGTCCGGCGCCAGATTGGCCACCTTGTCCCGAACCCACTGGGGTTCGACAGTTGAGGATTCGGGGTGACGCAACTGCACGCCCTCGGGCTTCGCAGGGAAGCTCTTGGGGTCACGATAGAAGAGCGACGCCAGGCGGATGTTGCCCAACTTCAGCAGAAGCATCAACAAGCGTTCCAGACCCACACCTGCTCCGGCATGAGGAGGCGCGCCCCAGCGGAAGCCTTCCATGTATTCCTCCATGGTCTCCGGGTCGATGCCCGATCGGCGCATGTTCTCCTCCAGCATGTGAGGGTCGTGAATTCGCTGGCCGCCCGACACGATCTCTTGGCCGCGCACGAAAATATCGAACGAGTTGGTGTAGCGGCTGTCATCAGGGTCGGGCATGGTGTAGAACGGACGGGCACTCGCGGGGAATTTGTCGAGGACGTAGTAGTCGGTGCCGTACTTCGCCTTCACGAGCTCGCCCAGACGAATCTCGTCGCGGGTGGACAAGTCCTCGTCTTCCGGGAGAGGGTTGCCGTCCTCGTCGCGCCATCCAGAGTCGTTCAGCATCTTGATGCCGTCGGCAAAGCGTAAGACGGGCGTCTTCTCCAGCCAAACCACATCCTCCGACGGGAATTGCTGCTTCACAATCTCCACTTCGCGGCGGTGGCGACCGTAGACACCCTCCAGGATACTCTTGATCACGGCGTCCAGCACGTCCAGCATCTCGTGGTAGTGCTCTTCGATCGCCATTTCAATATCCAGACCCGTGTACTCGGTCAAGTGGCGATGGGTGTTGGAGTTTTCTGCCCGGAACACAGCTCCGATCTCGTAGACCCGGTCGAAATCGGCGGCAATCGCCATCTGCTTCGCCAATTGCGGACTCTGGGCCAGGAAGGCGGAGCGCGCGAAGTAGTTGACTCCGAACACGCTGGCGCCGGACTCGGTGGCGGAGCCCTGCAACTTGGGAGAGTGAATCTCGATGAATCCCTGGCCATCCAACGCAAATCGGAACAAGTTGCCAATGGCGGACTGAATGCGGAAGATCGACTGCGAAGTTGGAGTGCGCAAGTCCAGCAAACGGTTGGTCAGGCGCGTGCGGTCGGGGATGCGACTCCGGCGGCCTTCGACGCGGTCTTCTTCGGGGGTGCGAATCTCGGCCTCGTACACGCTGAACGGAACGGGTTCCTCGCGACGCACCACAACGTGAATGGAGTTAATGGAGAGCTCGACATCATGGATCGTGCAGCCGAGCACGGGGACCTGAGGAGCCTGAATGGTGCCGCGCACCTGCAGAATATTTCCCAGCCGCAGATGTTCGGCCCATTGGACCATGGCAATGGACTTCACGCCGGTCTCTTCATGCAGGACACCCTGGAAGGTGGTGAGCTGCTGGCGAAAGACCAGAAAGACCAGCTTGGCGCTCATGCGACGCACGATGTGCAACCGGGCCGTAAAGAAGATCTGCTTCCCCACCTGGTCGGCGGAAATATCGTCGAAGCGGGTGCGGACTTCGTTGGTACGGGTGCGGGACTGCATGAGGGGCAGATCGCCGTAGCGCGCCTTCATCTCTGGTGTCTCGCTCCGGATGGCTTCGGCGATCTCCTCCTTGTGGCGTTCGGACTCGCCGGAACGACGGTCTTCGCTCATGCGCGATCGCTCCTGTCGCCGTTGCTGACGAGCCAGCCGTTTCTGTTGGTTTTTGCTCATCGTCCCCTGGGACGAGTCGTCGGAGCCGTCATCGGAGGAGGAGGCCCAGTCGCGCTCCCGCAGGAATCCGCTGAGGATACTGCGACGAGGCGAACTGGGAAGACTCTTGGAATGACCGGAGGAGTCATCGGGCTGGCCTACCGCCGGGGTGATTTTCGAGAGAGCCCGTTTAATGGACATGATGGCGAGCGGAAGGTGAGGTCATATACGGAGGGGTAAATTGAGAGGCAAGTGGGTAACCAGTATAGATAAGGAGGATAGTGAGGATAATAAGAATAAAGCGGATAGGAAAGAAAACAATTGTCGGAGGAAGAATTGAAGGTCCGAGAGAACAGAACAGGAGGGAAAGCAGAAAGTAAAGAGGAAGAGGAAGAAGTAGAAGTAGAGGAAGAGGAAGCGAAAGGAAGAAAAAGAAGGGCCCGGAAGGGGAATCCCGTGATGTCATCCGCCTCCGAGTGATTTTCTATGGAGAATGCGCCAAACAAGTTAATTCAAGTCAATCAAATCCCCTTTCACTTTAGTTCTTCTTATTATTAGCTATTCATGACGATATCTGATGCAGAATGCACCCGGTTTTCTGCCCTGTCTATCAATAACTAATCATCTTTCGTTCTGTCTCACTCTCACTCGTTCTAGTCTCTCCCTCTCTCCGGACCCTCCTCTCGTTCCTTTTTGTCTTGTCTTTTGCTTGGCTTCTTGTCCTTTCTCCATTCTTTTTCCTCTGCCTGCGTCTCGGCAAACTAACCGTATTCCACCGTGATTCAAATCATTCGATGCATTGACGTTTGGTCCTGGAGATCATCACCTGTTCTTCGTCTCCTCTTTTTGCCATCCTTCCTCCCTCTCACTCTTCCGCTCTTTCTTTCCTTCTCTCTTTCTCTCTTTCTCTCGCTTTTCTCCCGTCTCGTCCTACCGGTCTCTCGCCCTCTCTTCGTTCTCCTTTCTTGGTTTAGATCTTCACATCCTCCTACCTTTTCCATCTAAACTCAAAAATCAAACAAATCCCTCACTCTAACAGTCTCAGCCGTACCCATGGTCGCCTCCCCTTCCCCTCGGTGGTGGCTGTTGGTCCAGGCCGTCTTCTGGCGCTGCTGCATGCGCCTCGGCATGTTCATCCATGACTTTGCGCCCCCTCGGCCTCCGCGTCGTTCCTTCATCCGAACCATTCCGACGGACGATTCGCACGTTGACCTCTACTTCTACTGTCCGCCCGATTACCACCAGGGTCGGAAGGAGGGTCGCCGGTGGCCCGTTGTGCTGAATTTCCACGGTGGGGGCTTCACGCTGGGTTGTGCCACCGATGACGGTCGCTGGTGCCGGTCCGTGTTGGACGAAGTGGGCGCCGTTGTCGTTAGCGTCGGATATCGTCGAGCGCCCGAGCATCCGTTCCCGGCGGCGGTCGATGACGGAGTCCGGGCCTTGGAGTATCTGGCCTCCAACGCGCCGGAATTGGGCCTCGACGTCTCCCGCATCGTGCTGAGTGGCTTTTCGGCGGGCGGGAATTTGGCCGTCACCGTGCCCTTGCGGCTGCGCAGTCTGATGTCGCAGGCAATCGTCAACCATCGAGTAGATCGAATCGAGTCGACCGACCAGCTTGTCAACTCCTCCGCCAACGACATCAACATCGTCGGCCTGTTCTGTTGGTATCCCATTCTAGACTTCGAGGAATCTCGCGACCATCGCCGCGCCATGAGCATCAACCCCAACAAGACCCTTCCGGCCTTCTTCACCGATCTCTTCGACGAGGCCTATCTTCCCGACCACGCCGACCGCCGTTCGCCCTATGCGTCACCCGTGCGAGCCGGAGACGAGATGCTGGCTGAATCCCTGCCGCATGACATCTTCCTATACATCTGCGAGTGGGACATGCTGTTGAAAGAAGGTCAGCACTTTGTGCGCCGGCTGCAGGGGATCAACAAACACGTGCGCGCCATGATGATCGAGAAGGTGGCGCATGCCTGGGACAAGTCGCCGAACCCCTTCCGCGATCAAGATCGAGTCGACATTCTCTATCGCGATGCCTGTGCGGACATGAAGGCCATCTTCGATGCGTAGTTCTTTTTGGCTGAGTTGTCCCTTTTCTGATCCTGTTGATTGTTGATTGTTATTTTGATTTCTGGCGTAGAGCGGTGCGACACTGTATATTATAAACGTCGGTATAGCGACGGACGAGACGATTTCCACCTGGCCAAGAGACTGTACATATTGTTTTACTCTTTGGTGTGTATTATCTTATCATGAACACATTTCTGAATGAACGATGGTTTGATGACAGGGTTGTTCGCTGTTTTATTGTTCTTAAACTTCTTTGCCCAACCACTTCATCTGGCATCGATTCGGCATGAACACAGCCAATGATGATCACTTTCGAATGCATCCCAAATCCAATCATTCCAATTTCCATACGCAACTTCAACCTCATGGCTACAGATCCTCCTTTGGCTCGAGCGGCTTCCTCCCCGTCACCGCCACATACTTCCATCCACGCCGATAATTGACCACGACGGCAATCGTGTTGATAAAGTAGGCTTCCATCCTAAGGGCCAAAACGAGCATACACGGAATGAGAAGCACCGTCACCAACACCCGCAGCAACGGGCGCACGTTCTTCGACAAGTCCTTCTCCTGCACATCGCAGAATCCCGCCTCGGTCAGGCTCTGCGCCAGGCTTTCCGGCTGCTGCGCAGTCGACCCCGACGCGATGGCGCCGTATTCCCGCACCTTCTCATCCGCCTGGGACGTCTTCTCAGCCTCGCTCTTTCGCTCCTGCGCTGCCGCCGCCCAATGGTCATATTCGTAGAAAGCGACCCTGCCACCGGGCTTCAACACGCGGCGAAGCTCCGTCAACACGACAATCAGGTCCGACGCATGCACCAGCGTCTCGATGGTATAGATGCCATCCAGGGAGGCCGTCTGCACCGTGAGCAGATGGTGATAGTCATCCTGTCGGACGGTGATGTCCAGCGCCATCGAGTCGTCATCCTGTTTGGAATAAGGCTTAGGCTTGTGGGTCTGCGACTGCGACTGCGTGAGGATTGCACGACAGACGTTCTGTTGCGCCCGCTCGACCTGCTGCGCCAACACGTCGATCGCATGCACGCGCAAGCCCTTGGCAGCCAGATGGATGGCGACCTGGCCGTCGCCGCAGCCGGCGTCGAGCACGCGCGCGCGACGGTTGTTGTTGACACCGAGGGAGTCGTATATGTGGTCTTCCATGGCTAGGAGGGCTCGGTGGATGGGGAAGGGCCACCAGGTGTTGGGCTCGTAGTAGGCGAGATGAGCGCGACCGCCGAAAAGGACCCAATTACCCAGGCGGGTTTCCAGGGCGCTGTAATATCGCTTGATATCCATTTTTAGGTGAAGTAGTTGGAATGGGGGACGTCTGTCTGGTGGTGGATAATCAAGTCAGTAGCAGTACGCAGTGTGTGTGTTATATATTCAACATGTCAACGAGGGGAGAATATAGTAATATTGTTCCAGCGAGACTTGCATTGTTCTTCGCCATTTTGCATCTCTTTGTCTAGTCTGCCAAGCGATCAACTCAACTCTCGTCGATCCGGATACGAGGCCTCCGGTGCTCTTGACTTGGTTCGCCCGCACAGTTGCTCTGTTACTGCGTCACGGTAGATATGGTCGGGATAGATACGAACAGGGTGCATTGGATCGGTCGAAAATTGAAATATTCAAATATGAGGCACTCGCTCATTCCAGCTCGTCGGTGCCGCAATATATCCGCTCCAGGGATCCCGTGCTATTTATACACCTACCATGCTTTTGTATACCCTCATCTTTTTCTCCCTCTACGCTCTAGTTTGTGCTCAATTGCCCTCTCCTCCCTTCCTCCCAACTGCGGCGTGACCGGACAACATGAGTCCTGCCCGAGATCACGTATGTTCTTTGCCCAGTCCCATGCTCTCGTCAACCCTAACTAATCTAAGAACTGTACTATAGAGATCCTCCAAGGTCTACGGGCCATGGACCTCATGATGCCTGTTTACTTGAAGCCCGTCTACTCGCAACTCTCGTCCTTGCTCTTCTCGCTGTGTCTGGAGCAAGCCACCGACAAGAATTATACGCAGCTGCTCCACTAGACTGTCATCGAGCCGCCGTTGAATCTTGCCAACACCGGCGTGTCCCCAGGGGACTCGAATAAAGCCGTTATCCCTGAGGGTGTGTCGTCGTGGAGATCGGATTATGGAGATAATGCACCGTATGTATCCCCTCTTTCATTTCCCAGCTGCACTACTCATCCCAATACATCATCTCTAGTCTTCACCCTCAGACTGAAAGTAAAAGAACAACACCCCCTCCCCTCCTACCCCCAAAATCAGCGGAGATAGCCTCTACTCCTCCCCAACGGACCTCACCATTCCCCTCACCCACATCCTCACCCACACGACCCTGTCTCACGCCTCCTCCGTCCGGAAATGGCTCTCCCCAAGCAGCCTGACCAGCTCACTCTACACTCTACTCGGCCAACCATCGAAGATCCAACGCACGACGCACCTGACGCCATCGCACCCACACACTATCGGCATCCACGGCAGATCAGGCGGTGCGGGCGGCTACGCCTCGCAGATCGGGGTAATCGATCAGTACGGCGTCGGCGTGGTGGTGATGACGGCTGGACCGGTGGATTCCGTACAGATTCTGTATCCGGTAGTCTTAAGGAGGGGCGTTGATACCTGCTGCTGAGGAGCCGAGGAGGCAGGCGAGGTAGTATGGAAGTATATGGGGGAGTGGAGGAATAGTACCAGCACTATCACGATCACCACTAACAGTGACAATAGTGGCGCGCCTAGCACCGAGGACATTGCTGTCAGCACCAGCACCATTGCCTCGAAACAACAGGAACACCCCCCGAAATCCAACTAACCCTAACCCAAGACGCCAAACCCGATCTCGTCCCCACTTCACTCACTACACAGCAGCAGCAGCAACAACAACGGCTCATCAATCCCATCGCCCTCTCCACCATCTTCCTAACGACCTACACATCCATGGGTTTCGGAATCCTAGACACCTCGAAGTTCCGACTCTACCCATCGGAACAAGAACACACTGTTCCCAGCGGGGAAATCAACGAGTTACTCATACAAACAGGAACCGATACCTGGGTCCAGAATAGCACGAACACGCGGCTCGTGCGGCAGGAGTGGCGCGTGAATTTAGAGATTGCGCCGCTGGACGGGTGGGGGGAGGATGCGCTTAAATGCGTACTGTGCGTCGTGGCAGGTGGTGGATTGGATACGGTATGAAGAGGGAAGGCGATGGAGAAGGTGATGTTGTGGTGGATGAGGCGACAGGGGAGGCGTTGGGGGTGAAGATTCCACTGTTGACTTGATTTGAGCTGTGATGGCGGTTACAAATGTAGACTGTTGTTTCTTGTATCATATAACTGTAGATGGATCATTTCATTCAGCCCTAAATCGTTCAAGAGTATGTATACATCACATCAAATCGCTGCTGCTAGGAAAACCCCGAACGCCACGCTTCGCAGAACCGAAATGGTCAGTCACTTTTTTTTGGGGGGGGTGGGGGGGAAATGCATGAAATCAATCAATCAATCAAATGGTAAAGGGGTATTGAGCATTTTCCGAAAGATCTGCAAACAAATGAAAAGGCTTTTTCTTTCTTTTTTCCTTCTTCCGTCATTCCTCTGCATCATCAAAATCAGAGCTGAAATCACTCCTCGTCTGTTCCCGTACCCTCGCTCATATCGTCTTCCGACTCACTATCGCTCGCCTCGCTGTCGGAGTCCTCCTGGTCGTCGAGTCCAGGGATACCTCGCCATTCGACGTAGTCATCCTTCACCCAGCGGCTACTGTGAGGGAGCTGGTACGGATCGAACGGGAAATACGCGTCAAGTTGATACCCAAGTTCTTCGCCGGCACGCGTTTCACGTTCGATTTGGGCGAAGCGAGGGTCCGCGAGCGCCGAGAGGTTGCGATGCGACGACATGCGCACGCGTTTGTTGGTCTCGAGGATGCTGAACACGTACATGAGGTTCAGATGCTGCGACATGCGGGCGAACTGCGACACGATGGGCGGCGAGCACACCTTGAGTGGGTTCAATTTGGAGTGGACGGCCATGTGTAGCACATCCCTGACCATAGGAGGGAAGGTGATGTCGTCCAGGTCCATTTCGTTCACCTGGTCGACACTTTCGTCCTCCATCGCCGCGGTCGTTAAGTCCCGCCAGCGGAAGCAGAATATGTATAGCAACGCCTGCGTCGTGGAGTAGAACGGCCCGTAGCGACGAAGATCCGGTCCGCGGCAGGTGGCCTCGTACTGGATGCGGAGATCGTTCAGATGAGTGCCCAGCACCTCAAACACATCTCGCACGAGAGCTCCCGAAACGTGCGCGCCTCGCGCAACAAAGCTAGCAAGGTAGGCGGTGGCAGATTGGCGTGTGATGGTCCGCTCTGCGGGGTTTAAGACAATTTTCATGCACTCGACCGTGAAATTATGCGCCAAATCCCGATGGTACTTGGAGAAATGGAAAAAAATGAACTGAGTGTGTCGGGATCTGTAGGTGGGGAGAATGATGTTTACGAAATGGCTCAGTAAAATATCAAAGGCGTTTTGCTTGTCCTCATAGGTACCTGTCGTGAATGCAGGGTTGTAGTATTCGAAGAGAAGGTCAATCATGCCATCAAGCTTGAGGATGTTATCTTTGACGGTCTTGATGTGCTGCGCCTCGTTGTCCAGTAAATCCTCACTCAGGAGCGAGTCGTTGTCGTCATCGTCGTCCTCGTCATCGCCCTCAGCATACATGATTTCTTCGGGCGAGACATCTTGCAGTACGCCTTCTTCCTCTTCTTCCTTAATATCTTCCAGGTCGACCTGGATCTGAACGTCAATCTTGACGAGCTTTTCGGTGATCAGAGCGAGGATCTCGGCTTGCAATTCAGGAGCATACCCAATTACTCGGAGGAGGTTGTGAGTATACGCGACATTGGCTTTGGCTGAATCCACGGGGGAGGGAAATTCGGAGGACAAGATGGGTGACAGGGCCCCACTGCCGGACGGGATCAACCCCATCACATGCCGAAGCGCCATGTGGACACGGGGGTACAGCTCCTTCGCATGGACACGCGCGTAGCCAGGCAGTTTGCCTATCCCGATGGGAAGCTCGCCCAGATATTTCACGAGCATCCGGAGCACCGACCCCAGATAAATTCCTTGAGCAGCAGTCAAATTACCTAGGAAGCGGATATATAGCTTGACATACGATTCATCGCGTCCGAGCCACTGGCTGTCCAGCACGGCCGTGACGAGCCCGTTGCAACTGCGATCCAAGGCCGCCACGTTTGACAGAAGTCCCATGAGATGATTTCTTAGAGACGTGTGTGTAGGTATATCGGTTCCGGCTTCGTCCCATTTGCGCGGGTCCGCCGTGAACACTTCCTTGATCTGGTCATACGCCTCGCTGCCGCCGTCCGAGACATGTCGCTGGATGGCTCGGCGTACTTCTTCTCGTACCAGGGCGGCGCTCTTATCTGGCGTCCTAGATTGTTGGCCATCGTGGGTGGCCCGCCGCATGTCGAATTGTACTCGAGGTCGCTTGCGGGGACTCGGGGTCGAGTCCGGCGACGGGCTGTTGGACGGCGGGGAGAGCGAGAGGTCCATTCCCTCCATTCGGTGTTTCAGCCCGGGAGTGGTGGTATCTGTTTTAGATCTCTTCAAAATGGACGCTGGCGAGGAGGGAAGTTTCATTTTGGAGGGGTTGGTCGGTCTGGCTGCCGTCGCTGGGCTGCGCGAGGGGGTGGCGAGGGAGACCATGACAGGGTCGAATATTCTAGTGACGTGAAATGTAGCGCTGGGGAGAACGAAGACCGAGTCCAGCTTCTCGTCATTTGATGCTTCAGCGCAACAGAGATAGGTATTGTGCTATGGAAATGTAATCACAAATAGCAGCAGAGCACACGACACCGAAGGCGTTATCGAGGGCGAGTGGTCCGCTGCGGTGCTACAGCTAATAGGCAGACAATAAGAAAAAAATGTTGAATTCCCGTGATATCTATCAGTCAAACCCACCGAAGAAGTTGAGAGTGCCGGGGATGCCAGGCTCGGGCAGACGAGGAAAGAAAAAAAGAGGGAAGAGAAGACCGGTCGGCTTGGAGGGTGAAGAAGCGGAGAATCTTCCGTGAAATTTTTACTGTGGGGCGCGTGGAGCCTGAGGCTGCCAGACTGGTGACCAACGCGCGACCAACGCGCAACCGTGCGCTTTTCGCTTTTCCCCTTCGAGGCGGAGGAAACCCTACTTTTACTTTGCTGACGGTTGGTCTGTACGACGATGACGAGGGAAGGAGGTGCAAAGACATGGGTCATACATTCTTGTTGAATATTCAGACACGCTATTGAATTTACAAGAGAAACAGATCCGAGAAACTCGTTATGTGCTCTTCCATAATGTACTCTCACATATCCCATTCCAACACAAAATGAAAAAAAAAAAAAATGAAAAATCACATGGGAAACACAAAACAAAGCACAGCATGGGGGAATGACAGTCCTCCCAATGGTATAGAGCAAATGATAAAACAAAGAGAGAGGGGTGGGAGATCAGAAAAGACAGGTGATTAGATGACATCGTCAAAGAGTGAATATTAGTGGGTCGTGAAAAGTGGACGTCCCCAGGAGATGTGAAAGAATATCCAGTTCTTTCGGCCAGCTCGGGAAAACGCCATGGTTTTCGTAGCATAAGAGAATCAATAATTTCAAAGCCAAGAGGTAGTCCCGATGGGCCCGAGTTGGTCATCGAAGATGCTGCCATACAGATCTTCGATCTCCACCAGGTAATCATTGACGGTGAACTTCTTGAGTCCCTTGTTATGCAAAAGCATTTCTTCTTCGTCCAACACTCGGTGTCCACCACCAAACTCTTCCACCACCTCGTTGACTTGCTCTAGCTCCTTGCCAAACGGATGCGGCTCGGGCTGGATGAAGTCCTGCGTCGTTCGAAATGCCGGGCCGCTACGGCTGGAGTTCAACGGGGGAGGGGACAGTCTGGACAGGGAGCGCTTGCGAGCCAGCTCCTGATGCGATCGCTTCGTGTGAGAGAGAGCCCGCTTGGGAACCAACGGGGCCTCCGTAGACGACGATGTCGATGTCGATGAGCGGGGGTGACTGGTGATAGTGGCCGATCGCTTCGGGAAGTAAGACGGCACGGGGTTGGAATCAATTGGCGAATCATCCGGGGTGGTAATCTGTGATCCGAAGCTCTGGTGCGAAAATGACAACTCCGAGTCGTCGGGGGATTGCAAAGATGAAGTCGACGAGGAAGTGGCGGAGTGCAGATCGGGGGCGTTGTAAGCCAGCATGTTCGTAGTCGATAATAATTCCACGGGCGCTGAAATGTTCCCTCGCTTAATAGTACCGGCGTTGAACTTCACCTGGCCCTCGCGATAGGGCATGGGCGCAGAGACCTCGGGTCGCTTGTTGCGCTTGGTGAATGCGCGGGTGAGGGTCGACATGATGACGGAAGTATGGCGAGAGTCAGCGCAGAGACTCTAGACGGTCGGCCTCCAATAGATATAGTTCCTTTCTGCTGTTCTGCGAAGAGTGCCGCCGTTACTTTCTCGATCTCTGGTGTTGAAACCGTATTGCGTCTTTTCTTCTTTTTCCTATTTTTAGGGACAGCCGTTTTCCTCGGTCGCAACAGTTCTCGTCGCCTTTTGCGGAGTTGATAAAGAATGTATGGTTGACGATCGCGGATGTGGAGTATAAAGGAAGGTATGGAAGATCGATGACCGGAATGTCCGATATCAGATAACGAGTCGGTTGCGCTCTGGCAACTCTTTTCTTTCGTTTTTGCAGTCGAAAGGATTGGAATAAGTGACAATGAACGTAGAGACAAAGGACCGAAGTATTCCCTTATCTTTCTTTTTCATGCACAGCAGAAAAATGAGAAGGATGGGAGAGTCTCGCCTCAGACGGGCGGGTTACTTGACTCAAGGGGGGGGTTGCTGCAGTAGCTGAAGTACCGGGGCGGACAACCAGGACTCGCCACGGGGGAGGTACGGAAAGTATAAGAATAAATATCTCAAATAAGTTTTAAAGGAAGGAATCCAGGATGGTCAAATCCAGGAGAAGAGAATGGAAGGAAAGTAAAAAACAATCAAATAAAATCGAAATCAAAAAAGAAGTGAATCAGCCTGTCTGCGAAAGAATCCCCCAGGGAGGAATGCAGTGGATGGGAAGGAAGAAGGAAAAAGAGGGAAAAGAAGACGGGAAGGGAAAAAAAAGGAAGAGGGGAAAAGGGTCAAGAAAGGTCAAACTTCGGTCTGGCCCAAAACCACACAACTTGGGCCTTTTCTTGTCCACCCTTGGATCCAGCCTGTTCGTCCCGCAATTCTTCTCCAATGCCTTTAACGGGTTCAGCCGTCAAACTTTTCTTCTCTTCGCTTTGTCTCCGGTTCCTATCTTTTCGGCCTCTCGACTGAGTCGCCGACCGTGGTAGCAACGGGTCGAGAACAGCTACTATCAGTTGTCCAGAATTCGCGTATCCATGGGATGCAGACTGCTGCGTCAGGGTCTTTCTTGCCTGAGAAGGAGGACCGATGATTTATTAATTAATTAATTAATATTATTGACTTTTTAGACTTCTCACGTCGCCCTGATCGGCTCTCCCCCCCGCCGGTGACTTTCCAGCCATGAGATTATTTCCCTAAAAATGCCTACTACTGTACGATGCAGCTGTACACCGTCCAGCAGTAAATGAATGGATGGATCCGGTCCCCCGACGGCCAAGCCCCGATGCTCGACAGATGCATGTACCACGCGGTTACTTCTGGCCGACCATTTGATGTGACGCTGGGGGACAGGTATCATCCTTCTTGTCCGAGAATCCTTACCCCTCCCTCTCCCTCGTACATGCCGAATGACGAGAGGATCTTGTGTCCGAAGTACTGAACCTACATTCATACATGCATGGCTCTCTCCTCCAGGGGGTGTTCGGAAGGACAAAGGAGGAATACCGCCGGAACTCAAAGTTCCAAACGAACCTCCTGTGAAAAAAAAAAAAATTGGCAGAGGACATCCAGGACAGACAAGTCGAAACGAGTGGCAATTGGATCCCCCAGGTCTCCGCCTGGCGCGTAGTTAATAATTTTCCAACACCCGACCAGACAACAGAGCAATCACGATAGCCTAATCATCCTCGCGGAGGCATGGTCAAGCGACGGCGTCGAGGTTGGCGCCAGGAACGGCAAGGCGGCAGCCTGTAGAAAGCCTTGACCGGGTGGGGATGAAACAATCATGCCGTGCGATTTGTCTCAGGATGTGTGATCACGGCTGCATGGACGGGGCCCTATGACATCGATGGATGATGTGGAAAGGATCGCGGTCTGGTCTTGGGACACCGCTGTAAGGCCCGCATGGTGCAGATGCAATAGTGGTTCTGATTTTTATTTCCAGCTTCCTTTATGTGGTTCGATCACAGGTCGAGAATCGATGAATGATGCATCGAGGATATCCATGCGACTTCTAGGCGAAGGTGGGGGGGAAAGAAGTCGCAAAGACCAAAAGACTCGATGGACAAAGCATTTGTGGCTCCCCCCAAGTGGGTCACGGGGTCACACTCTAATCTCCAAGTCTTGGCCTGAGGCACCTGCACCTGCAAAGTGCAATCGCAGGAAGAAACAACCCTCGACTATGAGATCACAAAATGTCGGATAGATCTATTTTGGCTCTGCTGCCGGAGTTGTTCCTGACTTGGGATCACTAGTCCGCCGGATATTCCTCGGCGCCCTACTGCAGTTTCACCAGCTGGCTCCTTTCATTTGCCGGTACCTTCTTTGTTCCTGACTCTTGAGTCTTACTCGGTGTAGGTTTACTTTCTTCCGAGCATTTAACTTTGCTCAGGGCTGAAAACTGAACAGTCGATCGATCTAGAGTCTCTAGCCCACTGTTCGTAGGCTCGGGAACACCTCATCCACCGTCTATCCACAGATTTCGCACAAATGCAGCTGAACCTTGGGTTGCTCCCCAACGCGCCTTTGTGACTGGTGTCTTCGGGCGAATCACATGATCGCTGCAAGTGGTAAGTTCTACGGCGATCAACGATCTGCTGACTTGAGGGTATCAACGTTTTCATTGCATGCCAAGCCGAGGCCCGCAGGGACTACACCAGTACTATATAGAATAGATCGAGCCAATCTTCCGTATATGCAATAACTGTTCGTCCAAATTGAGTCTCCGATACTCCGTATTGCCGCTCGCATCACTGCGCGGAGCTTTTCAGTCCTCGTCCATCGACTCCCAGCCATCCGGTCCCCCGGCTGCGTCTGCAGCCCCAACCTCCGCGCCACCCTCCTCGTCGTCCGACTCATTCTGGTCCGCCTGCAGTCCCACAGTGCGCTCCTGAACCTCTCCTTCGAGCGCGGGCATGCGCGACACAAACGCTCGGCGCACCGCAGCGTTGGTCGACGTATCCCAAACCTGCACGGTACCCTTGCTGCCGGCCACCGCCAATCGGAAGCTCGTCTCGGCGTCGGGGGCAAAGGTCGTGGAGAAGACCTTGCCGACTTCCAGCTTGCGAGAAACGACCATACTGGGCTTGTCGTTCTCGACGTTCCAGATCTTGACCTGCTTGTCGGTGGAGCCGGTGACCAGGAATCCGGGAATGGCCGAGTTGATGTCGAAGGCGGACACCGACGAATCGTGCGCCTGCAGGGACCAGACGGGCTTGGACTCCTGCGGCGTCGCGGGGATGTTTCGCACGTCGTAGCGGTAGACCATACCACCGTCCGTCGTCACGTAGAAGTAGTTGGGGTCGTGCACATCCCAGCGCACGTTCTCGACGTCCGCGTCCACTCCCCAGCGAGCCTTGGCGTCGGGGGCCCTCATGTCCGCCGCGACCACGGTGCGGTCGTAGCTACCAGTCAGCAAGATGGTGGATTCCGTAGGGTGCCAGTTCAGCGAGCACACCTTGTCGGTGTGGTGGGAGTAGGACTTGGCACATTTGGTGGTGTTCAGGTCCCAGAGCTTCACGGTGCGGTCCGCCGACGCCGAGGCCAGCAGGTTGCGGTGCTGCCGGTTGGCGGCCAGGGCCAGAACCGAGTCAACGTGGAATTCATCGTTGGCCTTGGTCTTCTTCTTCTTCTTGGACTTCTTGTCCGCGTCGGCACCGCCCTGGCCTAGGATGGCGTTGGGGTACATGCAGTCGACGACGTCGAGATCCCAAATCTCAATGTCGGGCTCCATAGTACCAACCGCGACGAAGTTTCCGGTCGTGCGGCCCTTGGCAGCTTTGCCGACGGGCATGTCCAGCCATTCGAGACAGAGGGGAATGGCCGGCAGCATGATGTCGTGATGCACGTAGAGGTTGGCGTCGTGGTCCTCGTACACGTAAACTTCGAGATGCGCAACCTCGTCCTCCACCTTACCGGCCAGAAGCAGGTTATCCGTGGGAAGAACCTGCAACTCCTCTCTCTCCTCGTCGTCGTTCTCGTCCTCGGGCACCACCAGATACGGATCCTCTTCGTTGGGCTGGTGGTAGGCCAGCGATTTGACATTACCGAACATGGTGATCTGCTCGCCATCCTCGTCGACCTCGTCGCTATCGTAGTGGTCCAGGTCGTATTCTTTCAGCTCATCGTCACTACAGCGCACAGATCGAGTTAGTCCTGGACCTATATTTCTTCTCTCGCATCGGCGGATTCAAATCGCACTCACTCCTTGGCGTCCTTCTTGTTCGAACTTTTCTCGACGGCATCGGAGCCAGACTCCTTCTTATCCTCGTCCATCGCTTCGTCTTCATCCTCGTTACCCTCCTGGGCAGCCTTCAAGTCACCCTTGGCGTCTTCGAGCTGCATCCTCGCCAACTCGGATATGCGGCCCATTTCTTCTTCGTCAATTTCATATTTCGTAGGGAATTGGGCAGCGACACCTCGTCGCACCCAGCCGGTAGTAGTGATCATAGACATCGTGAGGACTTTTTGGGTAACGAAAGATGAGAAAGAAAATAAAATAAACCCGAATCAAATCAAATCGTAACTTTTGGACTCGAAAACACAATTATCGAGTTAAACCGACAATGACAGAAAAAAAGAAATAGAAAGAAAGATCTAATCCGACCTCCCTGGTAGGAACCTAACCAAAGGAATATAGTCAAATCAACACCTCACTCACCGAGGCTTCGTTGGATAGATTGAATTGTCACTCCGAAAGCGCGACTTCGATCTTTTTTTTTTTTTTTTTCCTTCGCAGCCCCTCTTGTGCTGCGTCTTTCCGCCCGGCAGAGCCGGACCACAGACTCACCGCCTTGATTGGGTTTTCGGGGATTTCGACTGGCCGAACATAGAAGGACTTAGCTTGGTACCTACACCGAGAGTAGTATTCAGCCGATTCACATCTGACAAACGTGAACTTGAAGATACCTCGAAATTTGCAACGATGCATTCTCACCTTCACACCCCGCAAAATGCCAGTACGTCAACCGCAACCCCACCGACTACCTCGACCTTCATTTCACGGTCCCCGAAACTAACCATCACTCTTCCGAAAACTAGACTGCGAAGAGATCATGACCGCATTGGACGAATGCCACGCGCGTGGATTCCTGCACAAAGCCCTGGGAAACTGCAACGATATCAAGCGCGACGTCAACAAGTGCCTGTCGCAAGAACGGTATGCGCGCGCAAAGCGGAATCGCGATCAGGCGCGGGAGAACCGGAAACGAATCGAGAAGATCTGGGCGGACGAGAAGGCTGCGGAGCAAGGGGAGAAATAG
Organism: Aspergillus ochraceus; assembly: GCA_004849945.1. Lineage (NCBI taxonomy): Eukaryota > Fungi > Ascomycota > Eurotiomycetes > Eurotiales > Aspergillaceae > Aspergillus > Aspergillus ochraceus. The sequence goes on along the minus strand of SSOS01000007.1, from coordinate 2,622,539 downwards.
ATTGCTCTCTATCGGGGGGTAGTGTGTAGGAGTGTATAGGTTGTTGGTCGATTGCATTGGAGGGTTGAAGAGTGGTTATGACACGGCGTTTCACGGAGGGATCTCTTCTCATTTTTATCATTGTATGCGGGGTGATTGTATGAATACGGACAGTTATCGTTCTCGAGAATGTACTTATCAATCGTTACGTTGATCGATTGTTGGAGTATCATATTCCGGATATTGAATGTACAGTACATGACTTGATCATGGAGAGACGTTTGTGCCTCTGCTCCCAGCCGGAACGCCTTAACAGGTAACAAACAAATGATGCTTTTTTCTTTCTTCCATCTAATTGACGGAAGCTCATTCCTCCATCACATCCACCGAGGCAACAGCCTCAGCCCCGAGCGACGGTGCCTGTTCACCGTCATCACCATCTCGCCTCGCTCCTTTATGGTGACGCCGTCTCCTCTTCGGCTTCGGAGCCGAATCGCCATCCACATCACCAGGGCCCTCATCCGCACTGTCGTGCTTCGATTGCCCTTCCTCCTTCACCGGTCTCTGTTTCGTCGAGCCAGCGGTCTCGGCAACCTTCTTCTTCGGCTTCTTCACACTCAACGGATTAGGACCCTTGGCTTTCTTGAAACCCGGCTTTTTCTTCGCATCCTTCACCTCTGCCGCACCTTCTTGCTTCCTCTTATTGATCGTCTCATCAGTCAACCCAACCCGGAACTTGCCCTTCTCGACACCCTCCCGGATCTCATCCGACGGCATACTCATCGGCTCCAGAATCATCACCGACCGCTTGACATACACGATCGGCACACCGGGGATACTCCGTGCCTGTCTCCGCAGCGACTGGGCCTTTCGCAAGGCGACTTCGCCTTGATCGGGGCCGCGCTTTCTCTTTTGCCCAGTACCACCTTTATTGGCATTCGCGCTGGCAGCGGCGGCGGCGGCTTTCTCGGCGCCAGGGGGATCCGCCGTGGCGAGGATGTAATGTTCTTTGTTCTTTTTGGCGTCGGTGCTCGGCGATAGGAGCGAGAGCAGACATTCGGTTTCGTCGATGGGCGTGGAATCTTCGTTATGCGAGCAGTGACGCAATGGCAGTGTGGTGGGCGGGGGGAGACACTCCGGACGCATGGGGTTGTTGGTTCGTGGGTGGAGAGGCTGACCGGCCATAAGGGTTTCCAGGGAGCATTTCGTCAATACTGTAAGAAGGCAGGGTAGTTAGAATCCGATTCGGTTTTGATTGTTGAGAGGTAAAAGAAAAGGAAAAAGAGTGGAGCGGGGAGACGTACAAGGCTTAACTTTTCCTTGAAGAGTGCGCTCCAGCGCAGGAATCAATTCCATCTTGAAAGAGTGTACAGCACGTAAGAGGTTCGAGTCCACTGGTGTTATCGACCATGTTAGCAGGATATCGTTACGGAGACGTCGGTGAGCAAGCAGCACATACCGAGGACTTGGTAGGGTTCACGGAATCCGAAAGTAAGCTCATACTGATGCATGAGCTTACGGTACTTCTTGGAACGTTTGGCCCTCATTGTAGCGACTGAGTGACCGAGAGGGAGAGCGGAATTAGAGGTGTGGTGTCGATGGTGATGGAAGCTGCTTGGGAAAGAAACTTTTTTTTTTCTGGTTTTGCCGGGCGGAGTTGCGCTGCTTTAGCTGTGGTCTGTGCGTTATCTACATCGCCGTCGATAACAGAACCAGCATTTCCGAAGGATAACAACAGAGATGAAAATGCGTAAAATTGCTAAGAGTGTATAGAACGTAGCTCGCTGAAAATGATTGAAGTATGTGCCGAAAGAGCATTAAATAAGAAATATCAAGCCGTAAGACAATTGGGCTTTTTCTAAGCACAAAAGGAATTTCACCCATTACGGAGTATGCAAATGGGCGACAGTAAATCCACATGCATAAGTCAAAACATCCCGTCTATTTGCGCAGTAGAAATTTTCGCCTTGACTGGGATAAGAAAAGGCCATCTTAGAAGCGCCCATAGCTGTTTATGCCGCGCGAGGAACCAGCCAAAGGTCTATTGAACTAGTCGCGCTCGAGTGCCCAGTACTGTCTGTTTGATGTGAGCGTAAGGATGATTGGGCGCGTCGCCCCAATTATTGTTGAAAAGATAGCTAAAAGAGTCAGGGGGCTCGTCTCTTGCAAGAACCAACCACTACACTAATATCGTCCATTTTCCCTGTTCCCGTTAGTACATCATGACGCTAGTATTGGGTCTCGAAAGGCCAGAACATACCTCCTTCAACAGCCAGGCCCTCGTCGATAGCCTTTTCCATGTAGGGACTCTCCGCAAACGGGTCTTGTGCGATCGCCAGAGCGGATTTGAGCAGCTCTCGCGCCACAAATACCATGCGCTCCTCCGCAAGAACTGCAGGCGGCGCCCAGTCCAAATCGGTGTTGTCGTACCGGCCCTGCTCCCACTTTCGCATACTCTCTAACGTAATGCTCAGGACCTCGTGCTCCCAGAGATTGTCGAGGACACCATCCGAGACTGCCAACACGACGTCCTCTTCCTCCAGATCGATCAAGTCCAACACTGCGTTCGCTTTAGGCGTGTCCACGCTGTTTGTGCCCAGCTGCATCGGACAGTCAAACCAGTGCCATTGTTCCTTGGTGCGGAACAGGACCTTCTCCTCGCTCGGACGGATCACCAGCACCTTACAATCTCCCAGGTTGGTCACGTAGAGTAAAGGCTTCGTATGTCCTGCGTCGTCGCGCTGGCAGTGTAGTAGCGCCGTAACCGAGGTCGTCGTGCCCAGCCATTCGCTCGGCGAGGTTGTGGCTCGTAGAGTTTCTTCGTAGGCGCGTTGCAGGTAATCGATGGGGTGTAACGGCGCGCAGTCCGCGGTTTCTCGCTCCACTTCCAGGGCCCAGAAGTGTAACAGTAACCGGGACCAGAGACTATCGCACCCCCACGGGAGACAGATCAGTATCCGGCCTTCCATGAACGGCAGAGGAAGAACTTACGCAGCATGGCCTCGCGGCTTCGTAGCCCACGCTCCTACGCCGTCGTTGACGGCCAGGAAATTCTCCGCAACCAGGACGGCATCGTCGCCGTTGTTCAACCCTCGGACCAGCTCTCCCCGGACGGATAATCTCTTATCCTGACTCAGATAGTGGGTAGTCAAGGGGTCGGAAAAGGAGGAGGACGGCGGCGAGAGGAAGGGTGGGGGGAAGGGGCGCGAGGGACGTTTGGCGCAGAGAGCGTACCCCGTCTGGAAGTAAAAGGGGCAGCGAGCGATGGGGAACTGTGGATGCCGATCGGGAACCGGCGTGGTGATGCCGTAGGAGGGCCAGACAGCGCGGTACCCCCGGACCAGCGTCTTGGGTCGTCTCCCGGAGCGTGCGATCCACTGTGGGTTGCCAGGTCGTAGGGGCGAGGCTATTATGGCCGACGGCGACGATAAGGACGGGGAGGTAAAGGCGGCAGTCGAGGCAGATGCAAACGTCTTGGGGACCATGCCCGCTATAATGTGAACCGCCACAGTCTCTCAGTAGCCCTGAGATGACCTCGAGGGGATTGCTCTCTCTCCAGCGTGGATTGGGGCGATCTGCTCTCGCTACTTTTCATGCTGAGATAAGTTGAGGCGGATCACAAGGGAAGCCCTGACAGCCAGTCATCGCCCGGTTTGACTAAGAGGAATGAACGATGCTCGTAAACCGTTGGGATTGGGGCCTAGCGAAGTGTCGGGCGTTGACGGCGTCGGAGATTATTCCGGCGGGCAAGACGGCGACTTTTGTAGATCTTGTGTCGTCCGTGTTTTGCCAGAAAGTGTCTAGACTTCTGTTTGTCTAGGGATTGGTTTCGTTTCTCAGGAAGAAAGACGAGAACAATAGAATTGCCAACCTTGGCATTATTCCGGCATAACTCGCTGTTTGGAATGCTGAGTCATCTATGTACACAAGCTCTACAATATGAGGCAAGTGTAACTAAATATCAAGACTCAATCAACATTTCCACCTGCTTGACTTTTCCTGCCGTCAGTAGATACAAAAGATCAACCTCAATCAGCTTTTCATAAAAAATATCATCATTCCATCATCATCAATTCCTGGTCATAATCTCGTAAATCGTTAAGTTCTGTCTTTCGCTTTTCCATGCTAGACCTAAACCTCCAAGCTGCAGTCCATCCCAATCACCGCTCAATCATCACTCAAGCATTTCACTCCGTTCGCCTTGGCAGTCGTGAGTCGCTGCTTCTGGATCTCTTCGGCGAACAGCAGAAGCGCGCGATCAAACTCTTTCGCAATCCCCTGGTCCTCGACGTCGCGACGAAGGCAGGAAATTCCCTGAAAGATCGCTTTAGCGAGACTGGTGCAACGTGCACCGAACTCACGAGGGCTAACACCTTTGCGACGCTTGACAAGTAGGATGCGCATCTGTCTCTCGGCGCAGGGGCAGGGGCGCTCCGGATCCAAGGTGCAATCCCAGGCGCAAGTGCAGCTAGAACGACAGATACATTTGTTCTCCTTAACGTAGTCGCTCAACCGGCGTCGCTCGTCCACGCGTCGAACATCACCAACACTCTTACCTTCCAGCTTAGCCAGTGTAGCTTGACGGTGGTCCTTGATCAGCTCGCGCTCCCAGACTTCCGGGTCGGCCAGCTCAGAATTGACGAAGGGAAGCTCCGACGTAGGCAACTCGTCTTGAAATGTCACCTTGGGGGTTAGGGCCAGGTATCTTTCCGAAAGCACGGTGAGAACCTCCTCCGGGGGTATGTCATAAGGCAGAATGCCGTTGGTCCACTTCTGACGGAACGCGGACGAACTGTCGCTGGCCACGCTCATGATATCACGACGGTATCCGAGCAAATCATCCAGAAAAGCGCCCATGCTCTCGAATCTACTGATGGCGCGGCGGACATACTCACTCTGGTGCTGTCGCACGAGTTCTTTGTTGATGTGCAGACAAATGGCAGGGGATTCGAGCGTGCGCTTGCAGAACAGGAGGATCTTGAATAGGTGGGTTGGCTCAGGCAAAGTGCAGGAAGCCTTGCCGGTCATGCCGTGAAGGTTCAGGTGGAAGCAGGAGCATAGATCAACATTTGCCATTTCCATGATCAGCCTGGCAAACAGCGCATAGTACAGTCCCTCCACTGCGTCGATCAGGTTGGCAATTGAATCGGAACTGACGACCTCCTCAGTGCGCTTCACATGGTATAAAAGGCCGTCGGGCATGTCGTCCAGCTGGCGCGTAAGTCCATACCCGTTAGTCTTTCTATTTTCTCCAAGAGCAACAGAATCGCACATACCTCGACCCCGTATTGCATGAGAATCGTGACGACAATCTTGGCGACGGTGTACACCTTGGAAAAAACCGAGAGGACACTGTAGAGCCAGTCGGAGGCGTCCTCGGTAGGACGTTCGTCGAGGCATCTGACGGAATCAGAAAACTGATTCCAGTCACGAGCCCCGATGGTGTAAGGAAGGTGGGGGCGTTCGACGGGATCCATGAGCTGCATTTCCATCAGTGTAAACAAACGGTGTCGAAGATGACTGGTTGAAGGATGAAGGTAGAAAATGAGAGATGGAAGAGATGAGCACCCACAGCAGACATATATGAGGCTTGAGTACTGTCAGAGGAGCGGAGGTGTGAACCCATTCTCTGATTTCTCGGAGGCAGGGTTTGGGAATACAAATAAAAGCCCTCATCGTGCTCACTGGTGTTGGAGGAACGAATGGAAGAGAAAGTGTTCCGGTTATCATCACCGGTTTGAGAGGCACGTCTAGGGAAAAGTTTTCTCACAGTAGTGTCCCAAAGCACCGAGATGGATCTGTGAAGATTCCGCATGGTTTCAAATGGTGAGAGTCGTCGATTGACTGTCTCTCCACTGATGTGGCGGTGGGCTCAGCGATCTGGATTCAACTGGGAGCAAGATGGATAGTGCGGACCAGGGGAGGACAAACGATGTCGGTCGGATTTACGAGCCTCGGACGTGATTGACTTGCTTAAGGGGAGCATGTTGCAAAATGAGTGGAACTGAGAGTAGTGAAGAGTGAAGTGACTGATTTGTGAAAACCAGTGAAGGGAAGGGGAGCAGCATTCATGGTAAGGGAAACGATGTCTGAAGAACATCTTTCTGCGGTCTCATCTTCTCCGTCAGTCAGTTCTAACATTGCATCCAGCCGTTCATCCTAATTCACTATGTATGTGCACACCAATCATCAATGTTGCATGCGCCGTGCCTGGTATCTATCGTGTGAAGTCGTTGTCCGATCATGCTATATAAATGCTTGTAGCACAAACACCACGCTCAATGCTCGCTCAAAGAAACAATCAAAAGAAGAAAGATAGAAAACACAAGCAATTTTTGGCCTCATCTTAACTTGAGCTCTGCCTCATCGTGAGGATCCTCTGAGGTGGTGGAAAACGGTAGGATGAGCTCAGAAATCTTCCAAATGGCCTGGTTTGCCCTTTCGGCATACTTTGGGGGTATTGTTATACACTCTTTCAGAGACAAAGACTGTTGTTGCATGGAGTTCATTAGCCCTCTGTCATGAGTACATGCAGGCATGGTTATAGGATTAGATCATACCTTCAGACTCGTCAAACCCCTGGCCCATTCAAGTCCAAGATCGCAGGTCTCATCGGGCAGCTCGACTGTCTCGTCTATGGGCTGCGTGAGAAGCTCATGGCAGTTTTCCAGCCAAAGAACAGACAACTTCCTTCCAGGAGCCAGATCCTCGTGCGACCCTGACTTAGTCTCAACGGAGTCTTTGTGAACACCTCCCAGCCAATTCAAGAATTCAGGATGTGCACCACGACAGGTTTTCAGCTTCAAGACCCTCAACTTAGGATTGTTCTTCACAAGCATGGTCAGTTGAGGCGGGTTGATACCGGTCCTCTCCAAAGTCAGGCTCTCTAGGCTAGAGATCCCGAAATCTTTGTAGCGCCCTCCCCCAATGAGTAAATTCCAAACATTGCTGGTGGGTGCCGGTTGCAGCCAAAGTCTGGGGTTCATTTCCCCGTCTCGAATATGTCGATGCTCGAAGCGTAGTGCCAGATGCCGTAACGAGTGTCGGCACTTACCCCCTAGAGTCTTCGCTCCGCGAGCATCAAGACCATACGCCATGAACTCCAGTTTGATCAGAGAAGGGCCGTACCGATTCACAATTAAGGAGAAAATTTTATTCTGAGCTCGGATCATCTCTTCCTGCGTCCGTGACCGAGTTTTGCCCCGTGCTACTGCGATCCGCCTGCTCGGGTCGCCTGCCCCGGTGTCGCTTCTTCCAGGTGCATCCGACCGATTACGTTTAAATCTCGGATGAATAACTGCAACGGTATATTCACTCGCGTTGCCATCATCATCACCATCATCATCATCATCCCCATCCCCATCGAAACAGCGAGAAAGTTGGCCCGGTGCGGACCAACCAGCTTGCAGGCAGGCTATGGTGGAATGAGCCCTCTTTTCAAACACTCCGAGTCGCAAGTAACGGAGACTCATGATGTGGGACTCATAGTTGAAGCGACATGTTTCACCGAAGGCAAGCAGGGACTCGTATGGTAGGTAAGAGAGGATATGTATAATTATCTCCAATGGGAGACTGTTGAGTCTGTCGCGCATGGTATCTCAGCAGCAAGTGCCCTGTTATTTGGTTTTGATAATCCGTTTTGTTTCTTGTCTAGCTCTTCTGGTTCTAGGTCGTTAGCATAAAGCCATTGACAGAGGACAACATGAGATGAGAAACCTCAGAGACAACCATCCTGAATTTGGGAAAGAAATAGAGATAGATTCCTTGCAGAGGATTCCAAGCTAGTAACTACGCCAAATCGACATCATATCTAGCGGAGGTGACGTCGCTATCCTCAGGTGTAGAATCTCATCTCCCGGTTGGCAAGGGTGATCGCGGGTGATCCAGATCGATTCATTATAGATGTAGCGATGTGGCGGTGCACGATGAGGCTCAAACCTATAGGGAATTCGCAACTCACATAGTAGGAACAGACCTCACCCTGAAAAGATGGTCGAGCTAAGGAAAGTGCCTTTTAAAATTGTTGTGGAGACATGCCGTGGCGCAGTGTCATACATCGGGATTCTTGCTAGGTAGCAGGAGAAGAAGGCACTATGAGCATGGGTTGTAATGTGCCGTTTGCATAATTCCTAGAATTTGTGGGGTTTCAAAGACGGCCATAAGAAAATCGAAAGTATTCTGGTCAGGCGTAGTAGCCTAGCAAGTAGCAAGGTGACACTCCGGGTCTGGAAGCGGTATCGTTCCTCCCCCCTAAGTTTATATTCTAATGTGAGCTGGAGTTGGCGGCCAAACCACGATCAATTCCCAATCCCCTAGATTTTATTTTGCGCCCACCAGAGGCGTGAGCAAATCAGGATCTGCACGGGTCCGAGGGCAGAAGATGTGCTGATAGCGTCTTCCTCTTTGGTCAAGGAAGAACCGCGCTTGGAACTCACGATTATTGGGTACCGAGGACGCGTCTGTCTCTGACAATCATTGACAAGGATATCAACCTGCAGGAGAAGATGTGTCTGCGATCTTTCCTTACGTTCTCTTTTCTTTTCTTTTTTTGGGAAACAAGGAATAAAGGGGGAAAAAAAAAAAAAAACTCCGTCGTTACCCTCCCCCTGGAGACGCCAAGGCAGCCTAAAACCCGCCTGTCGGAATCGCAAAAGCAACCATGCAGAGTTGTCAACACTAGTTAAGCAAAAGTTGCATATCTAGGTGGTGGAGTTGGGACCTAGCCCATTCGTCTTCATTTATCCTAACAATTCCGTCCAATAACAATGACTTGGGGACACTCCACAAGGATCCTTTGGCGCCGAGTCAGGTCAATTGGGACTTTTGGCAGTTGGGAACTTGGGACAGCTGGGAAGGGGTTCTTCTGATGGGCTTGGTGGTCGGTTGTCCAACGCATTCTCGTCAGTCGTCGTCTTACGATAGATGGTGATAGTGATACGCAGTGCGACCAAGGACCCGAAACTCTCCTTGCAGTGATTGTGTGTGACATGACCCAGTTCCTTGGGAATGTCGGTCCAATAAAAGTCGATGGTCTGGTAGCATGATTGTCGCGGGCAGACGGTCAGATGTCGATCATAGGCAATACCAGGCTTTGCCAGCGATGCCCCGGTCCCGAAGAAAGAAAAAAAGAAGGTTAGTGGAACGGGGATACCCGCTGGTTGGGTCGAGCATCTCGTTGCTTTTGTCAGCCCCGTATATGTACGGTGTACGCAGTAAGTAAAGGAGATCCAAGGGGGCGGGTTGATGACAGCATCATTTGATCGGATTTGGGGCCTTCCAAGTAGAAACACGTTGCAAATTAAATTGCCTCATGCATGATGACTAGTTCGGGAGACTCGCAGTCGAGGGAGACAGACCAGGAAGAGAACCGAGAACTGGAATGAAAGATAATCACCGCAAATGGTTATTGTGACCAAAGATACGGCGGACAAAGCATGATGATAAAACGCTGCTGACCACGAGCGTAAGCAGGGGGGAGGGAGGAAAGAAGAAAGAAAGAAAGAAAGAGAGAAAGCCAAAAGCAAGGCGGCAGCGGTGAGGCGGCAGAGCTTGTGATGCATCAATAATCGACGCCCCCAAGTCGAGACACGTCGATTCTCTCCTGGCGAGAGAAAGCCCCTCACTGCTTCTCGAGTCTATTAGCCCGGTCCTAGAGTCCAATTGGTCTACGGAGTATTTTCGAGCGGATTTGACATGTAAAAAACAAGTAAAATAATATAAAATTCTATACATCCTAAATGAAACACATTCGGCTTGGGAACGACACACGATTCAACTTCCTCGCCCACGCGATAATGGCACCATGTACATACTTTGTCAATCTATCCCTGCACCCTGAAGGTACGACCGCTGGCAGTCTTCCTCTCCCGCTCCTCGTTCTCCGGCCGAGCTCGGTTGAGTACTGCGACATATTAGTAACCGTAAGCATCGAGAGAGACTTCTTTCGGACACTCACCTTGAAGAAAGTCTGCCGTCCTCTTGCGCATTCGAGTGTGGATGTAGGCCTAGATATCAGGTAAGCAGCCGATCGCATGCAATCAACCATGGCAAGAATACATACCTTGGAGGCCTTGATGTGGTAATGGAAATAGTCTCGGAAGATCTGAATATGGGAGATGTTTTCATAACGCCGTTGAGGCGTCAGGTGACGAGGGAAAAGAACTGCCTCGGCATTAGCATTCACAGTCTACCAAGAACTGTCCAAGGTCAAAAGTTACCAAAAGTGACATAGCTCATCGTGCCGTCACCGGGATCCTGCAGGCCGGGGACATCCTCGAGTTCAAGGGGAGGATCGTTTCTGAACAGCACTTGGGGAGCGTTCTGCAGGGTCAGAACACGCCGTCTGGCATCAACAAACTCCTGCAAGAACACCTTGCCAAAGATTCGGTCGGTTTCTTCCCGGAAGACGGTGCTGAAGATGACGGTGACTCGGTCATTGTTGGCCTTGATGTAGAAGGCTTCCTCCTCTCGGTAATGGATGGCCATCACCTCACCCCCTTCCTTGATTCCTTGGGGGGCTGCTTCAGAGGTGTATTTCGAGGCTTCTTCGGAGAGCTTAGCGAACTCATCGAAAGCCCTCTCGAACGGGGCAGCCATTGCATTGCGCTTCATCAGAGCAAGGCGCATGACGAGTTCGTCTCTCGCCTCTTGTTCGGCGGGGAGGTTTTCCAAATCAATTAGGACCGAGAAGTCATAACCGGGCTCCGGAGCGACAATGTAGGATCCGTATTCCCTTTCCAACACCTCCTGCGCCCCATACTGAACAAGCTCGCGGAAGCATTTCACGTTGATGGAGATAAGGATCTGGGTCTTAGACTCGGGTGTCGACAAATGAAACGTAACTCCGTCGAAATCTGAGACGACCTGGTCGACTGACGCGGGTGGGGCTCTATAGAATGCAGCCACATGTCAGTTAGAAGCCGGATGTGCGTACGGCGGAGGCGGGGAGAGGGGGGAAGCTGTACCCAGAGAACCGCTCCGTCAGGAGAGTGTGGATGAGAACGTTGTGGTAGTCTAGGAGAAGCATGGTGGCTGTCGCATCAACGATGCGTCGGAAGCTTGCGTAGAATCGACGATTGTAGCGTCACTCTGGAGTCGGTTTCCCTGATCTTTGTGTTCGGAATGTAGTTAGCTGTCTGTTGGAGCAGGCAACGGAGGTGAGTGTCAACGACGCTCTTACTGCCTTACGTTACTGTTGCCGGATGTTGGTAAAAGGAAGGCGGTGAGGCCCCGACCACTCGGGCACATGTCGCCTCCCGTACATCCATTTTTGGATTATCGATAGCATTGCGGCTTTTTTTTTTTTTTTTTTTTTTTTTTTAAAGTGTCAAGCATCTCACGCCCAACGATGGTGAAATCATATTTGTGAGTATTCTTCCACATCTTTTCTACTCGCTGCTGAGCATTGCTAAACTCTACCTTTTTTTTTTGTACAGGAAATTCGAGCACTCGAAAACTTTCGGGCTCGTCGCTGGGGCATCGTCGAATGCGATCTGGGCCCGCGACGATGAATTGGCTGGGGCTGCGCGTCGCACCGGCTCCGGTCGGGCTGTCGTCGGTGCAAGTGAGGAGGTGCTCTGTTGGGATGTCAAGAAAGGAGAATTGTTGGGAAGATGGCACGATACGTCATGCAATGCGCAGGTCACCGTGATCACTCAGAGCAAGATGGATGAGGATATCTTTGCTGTCGGGTAGGCCTACCTGTGGTTTTAGATTCGGGTTGCTCCCGTCGGTATTTTGATGCTAACTCTCATGGGTTCTTAGTTACGAAGACGGTAGCATTCGTCTCTGGGATTCGCGAACCGCCAGTGTGATGATCTCGTTCAACGGCCACAAAACCGCTATTACTCAGTTGGCCTTCGACAGCGCCGGTGTTCGCCTTGCCAGTGGTTCCAAAGATACCGATATCATCCTTTGGGATCTGATTGCGGAAGTCGGCCTCTTCAAGCTGCGCGGACATACCGACCAAGTCACCTCCCTTCATTTCCTCGATCCTTCCCCGGAGTTGCTCAACGCCGCCGGCCTGAGTGAGCACGCAGGCTTCCTCATCACCACCAGCAAAGATTCACTGATCAAGGTGTGGGATCTCGCATCGCAACACTGTATCGAAACCCACGTCGCTCAGTCCAACGGAGAATGTTGGAGTTTGGGCTTGTCCCCCGATCAGAGCGGCTGTATCACGGCCGGAAATGATGGAGAATTGAAAGTGTGGTCGATCGACGAGAGCGCTATGATCGAGATCTCAAAAGAGAAAGTTGGTGCGGAAGACCGCAAAATCCTTACAAACAGGGGAACGTTTTACAGAACTGGAAAGGACCGCACAATTGGTATCAGCTTTCACCCGCGATCAGACTATGTTGCTTTTCATGGGTCTGAGAAGGCTGTTGAAATCTGGCGCATTCGCTCGGAGACCGAGGTCCAGAAGAGCTTGGCGAGAAAGCGCAAGAGAAGAAAGGAGAAAGACGCCCAGCGCAATGCTGATGGGGCTGCTAAGGATGCCGCCGACGACAAAGTTGAGGATATCTCCTCTGCACCGGTCACCGAAATTTTCGTCTCTCATGTTATCGTTCGTACCGGCGGAAAGGTTCGTTCGTTCGACTGGATCAGAACGAAATCGAGTGGAAACATTCAACTTCTAGTTGCAACCACAAATAACCAGCTAGAAGCTTACAGCGTTGTTATGGCGAACAAGAAAAACAAGGACGAGGACGAATCGGATTACAACCGCAACCTGGCCGTCGACATCCCTGGACATCGCACCGATATTCGGTCCATCGCCCTGAGCTCGGATGATCGCATGCTGGCTTCTGCCTCAAACGGTACTCTGAAAGTCTGGAACATCAAGACGCAGAGCTGCCTCCGTACGTTGGATTGCGGCTATTCTCTGTGCTCTGCTTTTCTTCCTGGTGATAAGATCGTCGTAGTCGGTAACAAAGATGGACAGCTCGAAGTTTTCGACATTGCGTCCTCCACTCTACTCGACACTATCAAAGCTCATGATGGACCGGTATGGTCTCTCCAAGTGCACCCCGATGGAAAGTCACTCGTTAGTGGCAGCGCAGATAAGACTGCCAAATTCTGGAACTTCCAGGTCGTCCAGGAAGACATCCCCGGTACTAAAAGAACTACGCCTCGGCTCAAGTTGGTCCACACAAGAACTCTCAAGGTCTCGGATGACATTCTCAATCTCCGATTCTCTCCTGACGCCCGGCTGCTGGCCGTTTCTCTACTTGACAACACCGTTAAGGTGTTCTTCGTCGATTCTTTGAAACTCTTTCTCAATCTCTACGGCCACAAACTTCCGGTCCTGAGCATGGACATCTCCTACGACAGCAAATTGATTGTGACTTGCTCGGCTGACAAGACAGTTCGTCTCTGGGGTTTGGACTTCGGTGATTGTCACAAAGCATTCTTGGCGCACGAGGACAGTATCATGGCTGTCGCTTTTGTCCCCACGAATAAGGAAGGGAACGGTCATAACTTCTTCAGCGCAAGCAAAGACCGCGTGGTGAAATACTGGGACGGTGACAAATTTGAGAACATCCAGAAGCTGGCCGGTCATCACGGCGAGATCTGGGCTTTGACTATCAGCCACGACGGCGAGTTCCTCGTGACAGCCAGTCACGATAAGAGTATCCGCACCTGGCAGCAGACCGATGAGCCGCTTTTCCTCGAAGAAGAGCGCGAGAAGGAGTTGGAAGAGATGCACGACAACAACCTCATGGAATCTCTCGACCAGGAAGACAACGAAGACGGCGAGAAGGCCGAAGCCGGTGAGGCAGGAAAACAGACCACCGTCACGCTCATGGCTGGTGAAAAGATCATGGAAGCCCTCGACTTGGGAATTGAGGATCTGGAGATCGTGCGTGAATGGCGCGCCATCAAAGCGGCCCAACCGAACGCCGCCCCTCCCACCCGCAACCCGCTGTACATGGCGCTGGGCAACATCTCAGCCGAGCAGCACGTCCTGAACACGGTGCAGAAAGTCCCGGCCGCCGCGCTGCAGGATGCCTTGCTCGTTTTGCCCTTCGCCAAGCTCCCCGCGCTGTTCACCTTCCTCGACATCTGGGCCAATCGGGAATGGAACGTTCCTCTCACCTGCCGCGTCCTCTTCTTCATGCTCAAGACGCATCACCGCCAGGTTGTCGCCAGCAAGACGATGAGGCCGATGCTCGATAGCATTCGATCTACCTTGCGTCGGGTCCTGGCGCGCCAGAAGGACGAGATGGGATTCAATTTGTCTGCTCTACAGTTCGTGGGCCATCAGGTGCGCGAACAGGGTACTAAGCAATACGTCGATGACGAGGTCTGGGAAGAGCCGGCTCAGACAGCAGCCACGGGTAAGAAGCGACAATTTATCAGCGTGTCCTAAGCAGAGGGGCTGTATTTTGGTTTTTACCCCGGGGTCTTTTGATTATTATTTTTTTGTATACATGCATCACGGGCGTTACGAATTGACTTGGATGTCTATGTCTGCTACTGGAAAAAGTTCTATATCCGGAGTTTGGAAGGTTTAAAAAATCCCAATGTATATTCATATTCTCGAGACATCTATAGAAATTCCACCATATAGAATCCAATCCACAACAACCAATTGTTTCTCAAATCAAAGCAAGACGTCCCGACATGCTACGGACAAAATATCGAGACCTAGACTCGTCAAATCAGCAACAGCTCATGAACAAAGGTAAAAAAAACAATGATCATAAGCAAGCAACAGTGATCAACGACTCCTCATCCAAGGAACAGACCAGAAGAATCTGCTCAAGAGAATCAATCCCACACACACCAAAGCACCAAGAAAATAACATAGAAACAACCACTCAGCAGAACCATTATAAGCACCGACGACGAGGACCACCAGTGGTGAAAAATCCCGTCATACCTCTTCCGGCTCTTCCTAAAATACCGGTTCTTGGAAATGTTCTCATCATATTGGATGTTTGTTTGTTTTTCTATTTGGTTCGTTGGGGTGTGGATTGGTCTCTTCCTTTTTCTCTCTTTTTGTTTTCCTCGTTCTCATTTGGACATTGGATAGGAGGCGGCGTTGTTGCGGAGATGCTAGGGGATAGAAGGTAAGAGGGAGTGGAAGGTGGTACATACCTATTTCTTAGTCTTTTCCGAGGTTCGGGTTCATAATCAGTCTGAACATTAAGACTGGTGTTGGGAGCAAGAGCTCCGTACAGTCGGGGAGAAGTGAGGAAAAGAAAAAAGTGGGAGAAAATTGTTGGTTGGATTTAAGGCCGGCCGAATAGGCGGGCCGGTGCTTAGTCAGGGCTTTGTCACGCCGTACGGAACTACAGTACAATCATACCTATCATGGCGGATTCGAGACAAAACATCATTAAACAAGTTTCTTATAAGATTCTAGGAATACAGATATCCAGCCCGAAAAATATTATGGAGAGGTACCATCATGATTATTAAGTTCATCAATCATCGCTATAGGTAGAGATTGCTACAAATCCAATCATTCATATCAATCATTCATATTCAGAGGATTACGATGATGGCTTCATCGTCCCACAATTCGAGCATGTCCACCATTCGGTCTCCATGAAGGTGCTGCAAAAATTGCATACCCATCCCAAAGGCCGCTTGGGGGTGTTCCTGTCCAATTCAGCGAGAGTCTCAACGGCGCTGCTTTTCAGTTTGAACGATTTGTGGCCAACGGATTGGCTCAGGGGACGTTTTCTTTTGCTTCGTTCATTTGAGTTTGAGGTTTCTGTGCTCATTGCAGGGGGTCCCGACACAGATCGAGTATTCGAAGGCCGAGGTCTCTCTGCGGCACAAGCATCACAGCATAGAAAAGTGGCCGGGTTCTCCAAAGTGCAGATTGGACATGCCCACGGTCGTTCGTACAAACTATCATCTGAGGTGAGATCGACAAGGTCTTGTGATTGCACGGGATTGGTGGGCCTGGTTTCAAGGGGTACAGGCGGAGGAGAAGGGTTTGACCGAGGACCAGCCGGGTTATCTTGAGTCGGGGGTATATAAGAAGGCCCGTATCTTTCGCGCTCTTCCTCTTCGATTAGGTCAATGAATGCTTCCATGATAGCCCGCTCATTTGCATCGTCCTCATCGGCCTTTGTCAAAAACCCATCTCTAGACGCTTCTTCTGCAAGATCAGCGCTGTTGTGAGCTCCCGATGCACATCCCTTGGTAACGTCTATACGTCGCTGTGCGGCGTCAGCTATCACCCTACGCATGTCAGTTCCACGCAAAACTGGGGCGCCACCCAGTCGCTGTCCGGATCCAGCGGAAAGCGCCCGTCTCTGTTCCGCTGCTGCTCGTGCTTGTCGGCGAGCTTCGTCCACGGGCATCCGCCGACCGCCTAGCCGTTTGCCTTGTGAAAGGAATCCTTCTCCGGTATATCCCTTCATAGCAAGCTCTTCGTGCTCGTCGCGTAGCTGGTTCCAAAGAGCATGGAATTGTTGATTGTGAGGGCCATGAACAATGTGGCAAAGCCTGGACACGTCAATACTCGGAAATAATCTCATTAAAAAATTTGGACACATACTCATGTAACATGGTATCTACAACATGCTCGATTGGAAGGAATTGCCGCTGATCGGATGCATAGCGCAGCCGCAGACATATCTTCTGGCCGCCATTGATGTTGAGACCAAGGAGGTTCCGATCTCGTGGGTACATTTCAGAGAGTGTGCCTACTTTCCAACCTCTTCGGCGCATGATAGGTTTCACCAGGGACGCGACTTTTCGAAGCACCAGCAAAGCTTCCGACTCTCTGGGTCGGTGCTTGTCATGCTGATATTCAAATATCAGGGGGTCTATTTCACGCATGTCGAGGATCCAAAAGTGATGAGTGGATCGGTGATAGAAGATAGAACGACAGAGAAGTATTAAAACGAAAATTATAACCCAAGCACAGCATCGACCAGGCCTAGAATGAGGCTAGGATTCTTGGTTGTTGAAGATAGCTCCCGGCTTTGATGTAGATGAGCTAACATCGACTCGTGAATGTTCCGCCAAAACCCCCAGATCAACAGGCAGATTCCAGTCGCGTCATGACGCTGGGTGGCACTCCGTCGAAGGGTGCAGGAATATAGTATTGGTAATCAGCAGAGGATCTCCCAAATTGCGTATCACGTGAAGTGGCAACTTCTAGTCTAGTTGACAAAATATTGATACCTGGGCGGAGATATATATCTCTAGGATTTTGGTTCCGATTGGCAATAATGCTGGACTAATACTAAAGAAGACTGCTGCCTCGGTGGCTCCACCGGGCTTGACAAACCTCAAAGGAAGGGTGGGCGCCGGCAGTTTCAAGTGATGCCCCAAGCAACGATGAGAAGCAAGTATGAAAGGGTACATGCAAAAGATCCAGCATCTTCGATGGTTCTGCCGATGGGGCGATAGCGACCCGCTCATGTGACCCGGCCGATATCGAATCGCGAACTTATCGGCGCATCGGCTTTTTTTCTCTTGTCAACTCGCCCTTCTTTGGAATTTTTGAATACAAAAGTCACCCGGCAAAATGACCAGCGACGACCAGTTCTTCTTTGACTATGTAAGTATACCCACTTGTCATTTACGGCACCCCCAGAGACTCATAGCTGGTTGCACTTTTAGCTCGCGTCAATACCCCATGACGTAAGAAGATATTCCCATCAGGTTGCAGACTCGATCGACCGACAGGTCGACCTGGCCGCCAAAACGATCAAAGATACGCTGTCGAATCAATCATGGCTCCCTTCTTCCGTCCGACCGATACAACCATCTCGTCCCCGCGCCCCTCAGTCTTTCAGCGATCGTGCTTATGATTGGGTTCTTCGACACCGAGCATGGAGCGCAGCTCTGCTCGCCTTTATCGGAACGACTTCTGTTCTATATCTTGGTAATAAGAAGTTCAGCGGCAAACGGAGGAAGGCTAGAAGAGCCGGAAATGGGGCTAGGAAGGAGATACTAGGTGGGTTACAGACGATCTGGCCGTTGTACTTGGAATCCTCTAATCTCGGTGGTAGTTGTCGTCGGATCACCACTTGAACCGATGACCAAAGCGATTTCAGTAGATCTGGAACGCCGAGGGTACATCGTGTATGTAACGGTTGCGTCGGCAGAGGAGGAGAATGTCATTCAGTCGCAAAATACGGCGGACATTCGAGCCCTCTGGCTCGATCTGACGGTGGTGAGCTGCTCTCCAACCCTTAAGGCCGTTACACGTACTGATCGATTTATTCAGACGCCTTCGTCGCCTTCAGAGCTCCATCCGTCATTGCATGAAATCCGATCCTTGATAACCCAGCCGCAATCGCCGATGGCAGGCGTACCCCCTCACACCTGTCAACTTAGCGGAGTCGTCCTCGTTCCCTCTCCGAACTACGTGACTGGCCCCGTCGCTACGATTCCTCCCTCCGCATGGGCCGATAGCATCAACTCGCGGTTGCTGTCGCCTATTCTGACGACTCAGCTTCTTTTGCCCCTTCTCACCCTCCGCAACACAAGCAGTACCATCGTTCTCGTCTACCCCTCGATCTCATCTTCGTTGTCAGCTCCGTTCACAGGCCCAGAGGTAACCGTTACCCGTGCTATGGCCGGCTTTGCGACGTCGCTTCGACGAGAGCTCTGCCTTCTGCAGCACAGCAACATCGATGTCGTGGAGCTGAAACTTGGAAACGTCGATCTCGGACCGCAGTATCGCAGCCCGCAGAGCCACATCACCGGAACGGAGGTTCTCGCCTGGAGCACGCAACAGCGATCTCTCTACGGCTCGCAGTACCTTTCCAGCATTGAACAGCGGCCGGTTGCGTCGGCCGGACCCGGCACGATACGCGGTTCTCCGGCCCGACACCTCCACTACGCTTTAATGGACGCGTTGGAGCCTCCTTCGAAGGATATTTTCGGAAGGAAGAAGTCCAAGACGCCAGTCTTCTTTGTCGGACGAGGTGCGCGCACCTACAGCATTATCGGCGAGTGGGTTCCGGCCGGTTTGGTTGGGTGGATGCTCGGCCTCCGCAGTGGACAAGCACCAGCGACGGAGAGTGCCAGCGGAAGCAGCAGCGAGACCAGCTGGGAACGAGTATAATAATAACAACAGAAAAAATCGGTACACTTATCTATTCCGGCACTCTATAGTTCTTTTGAATAATGTATATTCTCATCTCCTCTTATCGATGTTATTCATAGCATAACCATCCACAGAAGGAACCGTCTCTGCATATCGTCAATTATCAGCCCGCCCCCCCCCCCCCCCCCCCCGAATGACCCGCCCATAGTGGGTAGGTAGGGGTACAAGGCACGTCCATCAAGTATTACACAAACCAGCCCAGTTCCCCGCGCGCATGTAGTAGTATATCAAAACCCACCTAAACACTCACCTCCTCCATCTCCACCGTTCTCTCCCGATCAAAACGCGATCTCTTAACCACGCCGTGCGTCAACTTCCTCCTCAACCAGATAGCCCCCCACGACAGGGCAAAGATAACCAAGATGGCAGCTAAGATGCCAAAGCAGTAGCCAGCCACGAGGCCGCTCTTCTCGCCGTGCACGCCCGGGTTTAGGAACGAGTAGGGATAGAATCCCTGCGTGTGATGCGTCAGGTAGGCCAGGGAGACGTACAGGAGCAAGAGCAGGACGAGGAAGGGGAAGGTGAGAAGGGGGTGGGGGTTGGTTGTGGGGAGGATGATCTCTAGGAGCGCGAAGAGGGAGTTCAGGCCGTGTTGCGAGATCTATGCGTACAGATTGTAAGTAAGTAAGTGGGTTAGCCATTGGAGGGGTACTTTAATTTGAAAGCATTGCGCTCTGCTGCCACTTCTTGCACATGGAGTTGGATGCGGCGTGTGCGACATGAACAGGGAAAATACGTACATTCGACCACCCGGTAAAGGTTACACTATACCATGGTCCGGAGTAGAGGATGGCCCAGAAGACGATGGTGACCAGGAAAGGGAAAGTGGTGATGGTGGTATAGAACAAGCCATGGAGGGCGCGCAGACCTCGCGGGCAGGCGTCGAAGAGGAGCGAACGACCGGAGCGAGCATAGCAGGCCGTGTGGACGCAGGCGACCAGGTAATAGAAGCCCAGACCCCAGTAGGTCAGCCAGGTGAAGTAGCTGAAGCTTTGGCCGATGGCGGCGCGATCGCCATGAGTGCCGTCCCAGCCCCAGATGAAGAAGTTGGTGACGAAGATGTAGAGGGCGACGAGAGCGCGGAGAGAAGCGAAGGCCAGCGGAGGCAGCAGCCAGGAGGTTTCGAAGTGGTGACGATGGTCGAGCGAGGGATCGACGCCCATCAATGTGTTGAAGGTCATTTTCCCCATGTTCGGTGAAATATTATTGGTTTATGGGGATTAGGATGATATAGTAAGAAATATGATTTTTGGGGGTTGATTTGATCAAAACCCCCCCCCTGCAGTGTTTGAACACTTCCAACTTTGTGTCGCCTTTGTATTTGGTCCCGATTTCCCTTTGCGCAAGGATCGCGTGCTCTTTGTTTGCCCCGGAATGCCTTTTCAGGTGGTTCAATAAGGCATTACGAGGAACACGAGCAGTGTGCCACTGTTTCAGCCGGAGAGTATTGGATAGGTGGCTGCTGGGCGGACAGGAGAGTCGTACAGTTGCCAATAGTCGAGATTGTCAACAGACGAAAACAAAACCAAATGAAATGAACAGCAAAAACCTAAAAGGTTACGCCGATGGTTCGCAACGGCGCTAACAACCACAGCTCAGATTTCTCCGAGCTTTCATCCTTATTGTTGCATAGAGTGAACACTAAACAATCCTGGGTTAGACTGTTGACGCCGTCGCCGTCTAACACCCCTAGTCTCCCAGCTAAACACTGTAGTAGCGGGGGGAATGTTTGACGGGCTGAAGAGATTTCCGATACCGTTCAATTGACATCGATAAAGGCAATTGAAGGCTTGGAGAGTTAGCAAATGATGATCATTACCTGCAAGGTATTTCGTACTTTGTACAAACTGCCCTGAACCAGCTCTAAAGCAATTTTTAGAAACCTTGACATAATAAAAAATTTGCCGAAAAAATAGGTAAGTATAGCAACCGGTTAAGCATTGGTACCACAACAGTGCCTTCACATAGCAAACCACGGGATACAACAACTAGGAAGACCACAATCCCAGGCGAATGTTGCCCTATCTCTATCTGGGAAATTCTTTCAGAAAGAAACCAAAAAAAATAAGAATGTAAGATAGATAGCTTTTGTGTACGTCGTATGTACAGTATTCAATTCTAGAAAGGGTACTAGAAACCTAGCACCATGGTGAGTAATAATGAATGTAGACATCCTGAACACAAGACTGTAGCTAGTCGGGAAGGATTCAACTAATCTGGATGACCGTGAAGGTTGTTGTGTAGAACGAAGAGGGTTTCCTATCGTAGGTGCTGCAACGGTACACAAGGATAAGCAACTGGCGAAATGCTTGGCAGTTACAACCTCAGGCAACCAAACTATCCACAGAGTATACAGATCCTATCACACCTAACTAGAGGCAATTAGCTGGATCGGTGGCCGGAAATTAGCCTTTTAGTTGGTTGACGCAGCAGCTTGACCAAGGTGGGGGAACCATCTTGACCAGTGGGTGAGTGGGTGAGTGGGTGAGGTCGTATAGATTCAAAACTGCTGAAGAGGGAAATAGGCGTAGCCGAAATAGATAGATGTAAAACCAGGACTATCGATTGAGGAAATGAATTTGAGTTTGACTATTTGAAATGACACCAAGGCGTTTTAAATCGTAGGAAGATCCGGAGTAGGAGGAACGGATACTTCCTGGGCATTACATATACTCCGTAGGCCACATGGACAGGAGAAAAGGGCGAAATGGTTGACGGCATGCATTGCAGACACCTGGATCTCTCCTTGTCAGTTGTCACTTCAGCCCGTCTTCAGCCGTCATCCTCGCATTTCTATTAATATTATGGGGTTCTGATCATCGTCCCGGGCGGGGAGGCGGTGATTTCATCAATGGGCATGGAGATCACACAATCATGCCGGGGGAAGAGCCACTTATGTAGGCAGATGCACATGGGCTGCAGGCGCAGGGAGGCCGATGATAGATATCTACGGGGTGCATGACACTACCTACAGGAGACTGCAGGAACAGTACGGAGTAATATACTGCGTAAATAACAATAACAACAACCAACAACAACAGTGCTGAGTATGGAGAAAGGATGGATTAAATTCAATAGACCCCCGTATTGGAATAATAATCTTCTAATAATGAGAACATTAACCTCCACCGGGCCACGCCAATCACCGGGACCGTTGGGGCGTCCAGAACAACCACCGGTCGACTGCAGTTCGGACAAGCCGACAAAAGAAGCAGGCGGGCCGGACGAGTTGACGACGAGAAGATGAGGTGAGGACGATGCGATTGAGATTCCTCCAATTCCCCCTTTCTCAGGGACTGGTCGATCATGCGACCGCTGCCTGGAATCTCAGGCCCCGCCTGCCCTCCCCAGAACCCGATTCGGCAATGCCTGCCTCCTTACGCGGTGAGGGTTATTAAGATTTAAATCGGCGATCAGAACTCATCAGAAAACGGACAGCAAAAAGTAGACAAGCGAACCGATTGTGAAGCCCAAAGAAGAGAAAAATCTGAATCCGTCGGTGGAGCAGACCTAGGCCGTGGCAGGCCTTCCCATCCCATGGGTTTACGGGGTCGGGAAATTTGGCACGAACAAAATTGCAGCGTTGGAAGAAAAGAATATAAATAGAGTGGCTACGGGGACTCCACTCGTCGCTGGGTTATCGCCAAGGCCCGAGGGGGTTTCCTTGGCTTCAACAGAGAAATCAATAATTCCCTACGCGGTTGTACTCAGTAAATCAATACTAAGGTAATAATGATAATGCAAGCCCCCTGGTACGGCATACGGCGTACTGTAAGAAGGACAGGCACTTTGCAGACGTAATACGCGTACCGTACCGCCAGTGTCAATGCAGGCCCCTCGTTGGTTTTTGGCGATCGTCAGGGCGAAGGCCCGTCACTGGTACCTGGCTCTCCCTGCCGACGCGCTGCTGTGGTCGGGTACCAGGTACTTACGGAGCATCCCTAACAACCGAACCATCCTGTCATCGCTCGCCCGCAACTTGGACTTTGCATTTGTTAATTGTTTCGCCCCTCTCTGCTCTCCTCTCCCCTCCATCTGTTGTCGGTGTCTGCCTCGTCTTTCCTCGTCTCCCTTTCTCCCTCTCTCTCTCTCTCCTCTCCTCGTCCTACCTAGTTCGTCGGATGTCCACGATGCTTGTCCGTCGTTTCTCGTCTTGGCCTGTGAATCCGTTGACTTACTAAATTGGTCTCCTCTCGGCTTCTCTCCTATTGATCGATCCACTCCTACACCTTTCTCTCCAGTACAAACTACTGAGTCGCTCCTTTACACCCATTTTGTTCCATCTGGCCCTCTAAGCCTGGTTCGCTGCCGGGAGCTGTTCGCTCGCTTCTTTTATTTTTTCTTTCTTTCTTGTTTCTCTCCCTCTTCCGCCTATCTATTCCAGTCTCTCTAGACTCTCACCAATTCCGTATGATCTCGCGCTTTCTGATAGCCTGTTTTCTCGCCGCTAGGCTGACCTCATAACCCGACCTTCCATACAGTCCTCCTTTTCGCCCCAATCATTGTCTTACTCCCGATACTAAAAATTGCCGTCGCTCCAAAGATTACACTTCTTGCCGGATAGATGAATTGATCGGCCTTCTCGTGCGATTGTTTTAACCGTCATTATCCCGCCCAAAAAGTCCTTTCATTGAAGAAGCACCTTGAGCGATATACTATGGACCCCTTTCGACCGCAGTTTGACACTCGCTCTCCCTCTCATGACACACTTCGCAGCGGGGCGCACTCGCCGCGCATCGAACACTACGATGGTGAAGTTCCGCCTGCCCTCTCTCCGTTAGATGCTTTCGCCGCCCAAGGTCGGCTTTTGGCTCGACAGCTGGAGGAGTCCGCCCGTAGAGAGCGGCGCATGAGCAGACTCCCTCCGTCTACGGTTGCTCGCTCCCTATCGCAGCCTCGACCGGGTTATTTCCGTGCACCTTCCTCCGGAGATTCCTCACAGGGAGGACGGGGTTTGGCCCGACAACCAACGCAAAAAGCCAACCCCGAGGTGGAAGAACCTAAATTTCGCCCGCAATCCGAACACCCCCGCCTCAGCTCCGTATCGCATCTCGCCAGCGAGGACGGTCGTTCCAGTTACTACAACGCGCCCCCCAAGAACGAACCGGTAATACCTGAGGCGCCATGTTCGGAGCCTCTTGTCGAGGAACCATCCGTCCGAGCTGCTCCTACTCCCGAACCGCCTCGTCGATTCTATGCGGCTGCTCCCCCCGGGGTTTCTTTGACTGGACCGCCCCGAACTTCATCGAGCGACTCCGCCTCTCGACTGAACGTTCCTCGGAGCCTGGCTCCGCCCGCATCGCCTCTTTCGCGACCGTCCAGCAGCTCTCGAGTTCCGCAGCAGGAGAGTTCCGATGATGACTACAGTAGTTCTAATGGGGGCTCGATGTTTTCCAAACCACGCAAGATGTCATCGTGTAGCGCTGCGTCTATGCCCCATTCGCCCATGTCTCCTATGGTCCGTTCTCATCCTCGCTCGCCATCTCTGAGCTCGGAGACCTCCAACAACGGGACTCACCTGCCGCGTCCCTCGTACAATTTCTCGCGCCCGCTCAGTCGCTCGAGCACCAGCGTTTCTGCCCCTCCTCCCACTATATACTCGGAGCCGGCGTCTAGCGTTGCTCCCGGTACCATGAGCCGCGGGCACAAACCCAAGCCTATCATGGTGCCATCTCACTCTGATCTGGCTAGCTACCTGGGGGAGGATCCGTCGTCCGCTGTCTCTTCTTACATCTACGCCAAATACTCCCTTCCCCGCGGTCGCAACGTGTCGCGCGACTCGGTAGTATTTTCTGGCTTGCAGACTCCTCACTTTGAATGGCAGGAGCCTTTGTTCGAAAGCCCAGAGCAGATAAAAAATGCGCAGTCGCCCATGCCCGCGCGGACTCCGTCGCCGCCGCCTTCTCGCCAGGGCTCGATCGCGTCGCAGCAATCCCATTATGTGTACGAACAAGCGCCTTCCGAACGTCGGCTATTGACTTCCGACGCGGCCTCCTCGTGCGATCATATTCCGCCGTCTCCCAAGCTTGCGCCCTCGGAGCCTGTGCCCCCGGAGCCTGTACCTTCACAGCCTGTACCTTCCGATCCTGCTCCCTCAGATCCTACCCCCTTAGATCCTGCACCCGCGGAGCAGCCGACCCCGGAAGTGCCCCCTGCAGATGACAAAAACGAGACCAACTCGTCGGCAGACTCGTCGTCGACTCTTCGGCCGCAGACTGCAAGGCCGGCGTCATCATCTGGTCCCGTCTCGGCGGACGAGCACGTGACGAAGGGAATCGAATGCCACGAGAAGGGATCTTTGAAAGAATCTACCTACCATCTGCGGATCGCCGCGAAGCAAAACCACCCCACGGCCATGCTGCTTTATGCCTTGGCTTGTCGACATGGCTGGGGCATGCGGCCGAATCAGCGGGAGGGCGTCCAGTGGCTGCGGAAAGCCGTGGACTCGGTCGGCGTGGAACTCGTGGATGACTCCAACACGTCCATTCCGGTCCGGGCCAGAGAACTCCAGAAAGCATACCGAGCACAGTTCGCGCTCAGTATCTACGAACTTGGCGTCAGCCACCTCAACGGCTGGGGAATCGAACAGGACAAATCTTTGGCCCTGCGGTGTTTTGAGATTGCCGGTCAATGGGGCGATGCCGATGCCCTCGCCGAGGCGGGTTTCTGCTACGCCGAAGGCGTCGGCTGCAAGAAAGATTTGAAGAAGGCGGCCAAATTCTACCGACGGGCGGCTGCGAAGGGTATGAACATGGTTGGAAACAGCTGGTAGGTGGATGCTCGTCCTCGCGGAAGCAAGTCAGTTCGCGTCGAAGCTAATGTGGAACTGTTCAATAGGATTTATAAGGACAAGTACTTGTCTGACGATGAATCGAATACTCAATCGCGTGGTCGCGGTCGCGGCCGCAGTCGGCAAGGCGGCACCCCGGAAAAGAAACAGCGCAGCAAATCCCGGACTCGCAGTCTATTCCAACGCAAGAAATCGGTCGCTGCTGAAGCTTAAAATGCCTGTAAATTGGGTTTGGAGCGAGATGCTTGCGGTCCGTGCTGGGCCAGAATTAACGGTAGGCTAGACCGTTGTGGCCAGTGCTATCTGTCGTGATTCTAGCCCGTTCTCTTCTTTCTATTCTTACTTCCTTCCTCCTTGCCATTCCCTGATTTGGGTCTTAGCAGTGATGAAAACTGTTACGAGTCTAAACCCTTCTTAACCTTCTTTGCAAACTTTCATTCCCGAGCCGTTGCTCCGGGCCTCTTTTCTCACACTCCTTTATTCACCTTGATCTTCTTTTTCTTTTGTCATTTTTTCTTCTTTGAACTCCTTTGAATTCAGCAGGTCTTGATGACTTGCTTTTCATAAAACCTCAAATGGGTCAAGACGTTCCCGGAACCCTTGGTACCGTTTGCTTTGCGGGCATCGACTCTGTTTCTTGGATACCCCTTAATTTCTAATCACTGCGTGATGTACCCTTCGAATCTTATTTCTTAACCTTCTGTCGTTTCTTCCTATCTTGTGTCTTTCATCGGTTTGCTACTACTTGAACCCTTTTTTTTCTTTTTTCTTCTTTTCTCGCTTCTCGCCTGTGATTTTGGTTTCTCATTTCTCCTAGTTTGTTTCATTTGCATCATTACTTGGTTCTTTCTTGCCGGCCGTTTGAATCCCGTCTGCGGAGGTCATAGCTGATGTTAATCATGAAAAATTGGGATAATTGGGATGCCCATCCGCCTCTAACGAAGCGAGATGGGTTGGATTGATACCCCGGATAGTCATGGGAGGCCAGGGATGGGTGTCCCTGTAGGCCGATGGAAATATGGCGTCTGATCGTGTTTCCACGGAGCGATGTACATCTCGATGGTATCTTGTACAAGTATATTGGAGAGTATATATCTGTCTGTTTTATGGATCTTTTGTCTGTCTTCTTTTTTTTTTTTCAAATTATTATCCTCCGGAGTCTTAAGGGTATATTTGTAGTCGCCGGGTCACGCGTGCGGCTGAGGCTGAACCCTACCGATGGGCGCAAACTTCGTCTCCTTTCTTTCCTCCCCCACCTCCCTCCCTCTTTTCTTTTTCCCGCCTACCAATTATTCATCCAAGCGGTTTGAACTTCAAAACCTGACTAGACCTTGCAGGGTTACACTGCTGGCCTGCGTTTTGCCTCTTCTGTCGGTCGCCCCTCTCTGGCTTTGCATGATTCGCTCCGAGCCATCGTATCGAAGGAGGGGAAGTGCGTGCGTCTGACAATCCCTCGAACCAGCCGGCCTGCTCGATATTAAAAACCACCCTTACACCGTCTAAATCGGGGACGAAGAAATGAGAGTTTCCCATGGATGACGCCTTATTGGTTGTCGCTCTGACTGGACCGGACAATGGCCCGGGAGCAGTCAGACATCCGGTCACACTACTGTGCGAACTAGTCATGGACTCGTGAGTAGTCGCATTCTTCGATAATCGACCTTCCCCCAATGAGCAACCCCCTCGCGCCAAGGAACGATCGCCATGGGGAAATTTGGGGAAATTGGCCAGGTCCGGGGTTGCATTCTAAGCTGCACGGTGTCCAATCGCCATCTTACTGATGCTATGGTATCACCGCGACTGGCATGGGAGGAAGCACCCCAACACACCCTTTCTTTTTCTTTCTTTCTTCTCTTTTTTTGAGTTCCTAGGAAGTCAAAATCCCGCCTCAACTACCTCGGTAGGCGTGTAAAAGCAACGCTTCTTCGCCGTTTCCATGCTACCTGAACTGCGGTCAACCGAACGAATGGGTATTCCTCCGAGAGGTCATGCCTCCTAGTCTAAATTTGCCCCTGTTTCTTATCTTCCTCGTTTTAATTTTTCTTTTTTGCCTCTTTTCGGTCGAACCCGTTCGCTCCGCCTCCTTCCTTCCTAGCGTTTCCGAATAAGCAGTAGTGCATGGTGTTTTCTTATTTGCTTTTTGAAAAATTTCCCTTGCACGAGGTCCAGAAAGATGGCGCGAACCCAAAACCCTCCACCGCAAGCGAGTTCCGCGGTGCTTGATCTGGGTAACTGTCATATTAACAACATGTGAAGGACCCGCCCCTCTGGCCCAAGGGACGTTCTAGTTCTTCTATAGATAATAGATATAGCATTGGGGGGATCCGTCGGGCTGGCCGCTCTCTCTTCGGTCCTTCCTTCAGTCCCCGCGTTCCCGACACTCTAAGCGACCAGAAAAGGATTCCAGTGTCATTGCATCCCCGGTCGCTCTTTTTCTGGTTCCTTTGGTGTTTCCCACTGACATCGCAAGAGGTGCGTTCAATTTTTCACAGTGACTTCATTCACCTGATGGGGCAACACCCCCGCATTCCCGTCAGCACTCTTTTGTTTGACGCTCCAAAAGAGACTGACATTTCCATCTTCAGTGCAACGCGTCTAGCAAGCCATTCTGGTTTGAAAAAGCCCGCACCGTACCGGCAAGATAAAGCTTGGAGAACGGAAAAAGAAACAATTGGTGTGTGTTTCCTGCTGCATGGATCTAGCACGGTCCTGTCATCGTGCATGCTGACCTGATGCAAGGGCTGGCTTATACTCGGCAGTCTTGGTCCGAGCGAGTGAGAACTGCTGTAAACCGAAGCTCAGCAACATATACACGCAATGGCAGATGGAAAGCCCGATGTGACTGAGGTGGGCACGATCGATGTGCCGCCAGCCTCGAAACCTAGTTTCAAGACCCGCGTGGCCGCTCATTATAAGCGCTGGTGGTGGGCACATGTCATTGCTTTGATCGTGGTCGTGCTGGTGGTCGTCCTACCGGTGTAAGTCATACCGATGACAGGTTGATCAAACCCGGGAACGTACTAATGCCGTCCTTTGCCCGGGATAGGGTCTATGTCGGTTACCCGAACATCGCCCAGGGCGACATCGATGACTCGACTCTGGAAATCACGTCAATGGTCATCAGTGACCCCGCTCCCGACTCCTTCCAATTGAACCAGACACAGGTGCTTGGCAGCGACAGCCACTTCCATCCCAAAATCTATGCTTTCGACGCCGACGTTAGTCTCTCGGGAACAGCCCCGTTCGCAAAGGTTCGAGTGCCCGAAGTCAAGGCCAATGACGGGACCATCATCCCCGTCGAGCAGAAATTGGACCTGAGTGATGCGGATGCGTTTGGCGACTTCGCGAAGGCAGTGATGCTGAACGAGGAGATCCACCTGAACATCTACGGAAAACCCGAGTTGAAGCAGGGAAGCTTGCCTACGATCACCGTCACGTATAACAAGACCGTCACAATGAAGGGTGAGTGTCCATCGGACAGGGTCGTCGCTCGGATCGAATGCTGATACACATGCTCCAAGGTCTTAATAAACTGGCCGGATTCAAGCTGCTCGATTTCCACGTCGGAAAGGAGGACTCGGATGGCAACAACGGGCACGG
Source organism: Aspergillus ochraceus (assembly GCA_004849945.1). Lineage (NCBI taxonomy): Eukaryota > Fungi > Ascomycota > Eurotiomycetes > Eurotiales > Aspergillaceae > Aspergillus > Aspergillus ochraceus. The sequence goes on along the minus strand of SSOS01000007.1, from coordinate 2,593,083 downwards.
CAAAGTGTCGATCCCCAATCCGTCCGTGATGACCATCACTATGGTATGAGTGAATCAAATAGATAAAACGAGTCCCACCGGGTTCGGAAATCGGTTGAGAGCGCAATTTGTTGGCTGACCGCTTCGCTTTGCAGGGCAACGTTACTCTCGATCTGTCGGTGGAAGGCACCAACGTCGGCCAGTCTTTCCTGAACGATTTGGTAATTCGGCCGGGGAACAACACCCTCGATATGAAGGCCAACGTAAGCTCTTCAAAGGTAGCCAAGTTCTTGCCGAAGTACAAGGACAATATCGTTCCCGTCGACATCACCGGCAACTCCAGCGTGTATCATGGAAAGGACCTGCCATACTTTGCTGCGGCCTTGGCGGCGAACAAACTGACCGTCGATTTGAATGTGCTGGAAGCATTGTCCTGAGGGAATTCGCCGGGCGTGCGTCGGTCCATATCGACCGTCGGTGTGCGAGCTGGCTGCGGTCTGGATCTTTGTGTGTTACGGTGTACGATGAATGTGTTCTCTTTGTCTTTTTTTTTTTTTGTTTTTTCTCTTAAGTAATAAGTTATGACATAATTAATCTCAAACGTTTCGGACGATCGACCTGCCCTGTTTTTGATTTCCCTCCTTGTGTCTCCATAGTCTATCTCCGCTTCAAATTGCGGCTTTTCTCTCTCTCTCTCTCTCTCTCTTTAGTTTCTGCTGCTTTCTTTCTTTGTTCCGTCTCCGTCATTCCATCGACATCACCTGTGGGTCTCTGAATCCTATCGGATTCCCCGCCGAGAACCAGAATACGAGGTGTGCTCAGTCTACTCTGGTTTAGGATGTTATCAATGATATTGACTATCTATAACTAGCGTTCCTCCATGTCATATGTCTACGCCGTGTTGTTATCGACCTCATCGGTGCCTATAAGAGAGTAATCAAAGACGTACATCTTGTTACTTATCACGTTAATAGGCCTCATGCTCGAATTATATAAGACTTGCCTTTGATCAGCGTTTACGACGTTACCAAGACGGCCAATTGCACACACTGAAATCGTATTGCGCGGGTCAGCCATCGCCGACAGAAGATATTCAACGTCGCGATAATGGGCTTCTGCAACGCAGTTGCACACGTACGGCGCTGAATGAAATTAAGTCTCAAGGATTTTGCTTCTTCTAGCGCGTGTATGTGGACGTTATTGCCATTGTCTTAAAGATACTAGACGAGCACATCGAACATGTGCTGGGCTTTTGGCCGACTCCAAAATCTCATTTCAATCTCGAATTGGAAGAGGACCTTGTTTGCGTCTCCAACTCTTTCTGCATGTGCCGTTTGGGTCCGCCGCCACTAGGTAGCTGCATGGCGCGCTGCAGCTCATTGTCGTTCCGCCCATGCCGCTCCATGCTCTCGCCATGAGCTTTCTGGTTAGCATGCCCAAGACCAACAATCACAAAGCAGCAAAGAAATCCAAGCACGACGGCATACTTCCTTCTTTGGCCCTATGATATCTCTTCATAACTACAAAGAACCTCAGGAATCTGTTTACCCGCGGATACCAGAGAATGTGTTTTTCTTTGTCAGTCCGAAAGCTCTTTCAGATAACTATTAATATTGCAGTTATGAATACACCTATGGATTTGCATCCCGACAAACCTGTTTGCAGGTGGTCACAGCCTTTGACTCCTTTGTCTGTAAAGCATACCATTTTCTTTATCGCGGTGTCCCATCCAGAATGAAGTTATATCTGGTTTCTGCCCGCGGGCTTCTCTGTCATTTTTACTTTTGTTCTCTCCGTCTCCCCAAACCCCTGCATCGCGCAATCATTGCATACGTCTCCCCCGATAGTAGCGGATTCAAATACTGTTTTTGAAATGGATGACTCACAAGATGATCGCGCGCGCTATTTGGCATTGGAAGAGAAACTCCGGTAACTTGGTTGTGCACAAGGCTAGATCTGATCACCCGGAAGGACTGACGAGTCTGATAGGAAGGCCGCCGAGGAAAACAGCTTGCTTGTCGCAGAGAACAACTCGCTTGCCGCAGAAAAAGACTCGCTTGCCGCAGAGAACACTTCGCTTGCGGAGAAAAACAGGTAAGTCAAATACAGCTTTCAAGCAGACAGTCAGTCTGATGAGAGAAAACAGGCATGCTGACGAGACACTCAGGCAGAATGACGAGCTACTGCAGTCGACGACTTTTACCGAGTATATACGCCACTGCCATGAATCCCTTTCCAAACCTTTGAGAGTCGCGTCCTTGTCCGCATGTGTGAAAGGAGCACCACAAGCACCCATTCACAAGTCCTGCCCGAGGCTGCTGAAGCACTGGACAGAGTGCGAGGACGAGCAGGGAAAGATTTACCGCTCAGTTTGCAAGTTTCTCGAGCAAAAGCGTCTTTTTGAACGCATCATCGTCAAACAGGGGAATGGGAAACAGGTCGAAAAAAACGCCATAGGTAGTGAAAAGGACCTTAAGATCTATGAGCGGTCCTCAGTGGAGAACCACGTCGCCCACATTATCACAGCGCTCTGTGGGATTCCCGCTGCCCAAGAGACATTCCACCTCGGTTCCAATGGTATTAGCTTCAAGAACCATTCAGAGGGCCTGCAAACGCGTCCAAAAACCCGGTCTCAGGTGGCAGGAATGACAACAAAAGTAGTCTCCAGGCCTGACTCCTTCTGCGTCCACGATAACGGACAAACCAAGACCCTTCGGATTACGGGCGAATACAAAGCGCCTCACAAATTGCATGTGGCCAAACTTCGTGTAGGATTGCAGATGGAAAAATTCTATGAGAAACTTGTTCTGAGTCAAACCATCCCAAGAGAAAAGAACGAAAAGTTCAGATACGATGCGGCTCGTCTAGCGGGCGCGGCTATTGTCCAGCAATACCACTCAATGATGGAGTATGGGATTGAGTACGGGTACATAACGACCGGTTTAGGGTTAGTGCTGCTGCGAATACCCTACGAGAATCCAGGGACAATCTACTATCATCTTTGCGAGCCAAATGTTGAAGTAGACCAAGGGGACACGCAATGCTTCTTGCGACCTGTGACAGCCATTGCACGGGTGCTATGTTTGTGTTTAATGAGCTTGAGTCCATCGGCCCGGGGTCCCGAATGGCGCACCGAAGTAACACCCCCAACCTGGAAGACAGGCTTTGATGAAGTATACCGTGAGCAGTCCGAGCAGTTCAAGAAGTGTCCGAAGTGCCTGGAGTGTCGGGAGTGCCAGAAGGGCCCGAAATGCAAGACATGCCAGAAGTCCCCGAAGTGCCAGATATGCCAGAAGTGCGAGAGGTGCGAGAAGTGCGAGGAGTGCGATAAGTCTCATAAGCTCGAAAAGCCGTTCCCTTCCCGGCCCGAATATAGGAAATCGACAAGAAAATCACCGACCCGGACCCGATCACGAACTGCCTGCAAAAAGCCTACGGATCAAGCGTCCCGGGATGACACCGACCCCGACCTTGACCCCGCTCCAGGATCAAAACGTTGCTTTGGCCCTACCGCGTCTCCTACAGGGTCTTCTCCTGCGCGACAACCAAAACGTCCTAAAGGCGAACATAATAGGCCCAGAACAGCCGCCGACATCGTGATGCACAGTTTTGCACCCAGAAATGCCTGCTTGGCCTAAGAAGGCGTGGCAAACTGGATGAAAACTGCCCCAACGTCAAGCTTCATCGAGAGAACGGCAGCAACCATCACCGTACCACCACTCGCGGCTTGGTCAGTTTTATCAAACATGCATTGGATGAATGCCTTGAGAACGCCGAGCCAATGGGGACCTGTGGGTTGTCTGGCGCGCCGTTCAAGGTCACCTGCGCCAGGTATGGGTATACCGTTGTGGGAAAAGGAACCACTTGTTTTCTGTGGCCGCAGTTAGAACGGGAGGCCGATGTTTACCGAATGCTCTCTCCTGTACAGGGATCGGCGGTTCCCATTTTCCTGGGGAAAGTCAACATGCAGAAGACATATCACCTTCACGGGGCCGGGAAGATTCGGCATATGATACTTATGGGGTGGGGAGGCGATACAATCGGCAGGGTCGAGACAGATGTCAAGACCGAGAACAGGAGCATAGCGAGGGCGAAAAAAGAGATTCAATCTCTGGGGGTTTTGCATCAGGACCTTGCGTCGCGAAATGTTCTTTGGAATGAAGAGCTAGACCGGGCCTTGATCATCGACTTTCATCTTTGCGAGTTCGACCTGCACCGGGTCAAGAAGAAGCCGAAATGGTTGGTGGAGAAAGATAGTGGTCTTTCTCTAGCAGAAGCAGAGGACAATGACGAGACCCTGCGGCACTGCCCATACCACGGGACCTGCATCCATCGCCTGGTCGAGAGTTGCCCGAACGAAAAGTATGGCATCTACTGAGAAGGCGAGCAAACGGGCGGGGTCACATGATACCGTCCCGTCTAAATTCAGCTTAGCCTGGTTTCGCCCAACCCACCTTTCTTGCTTCTTCCTTCTTCCCTTCTTTCCCCGTCTTCTCCTCTTCCCCAGTCCTTGTCCAGGTGTGAGTGTCCCCTGGAAATTCGGGTTGACACAACATCGTTAGCATATCAGACCAAATCTGCTTGACAAGTTGAACAAAAAACCCGAGGGATCGGTTTGCTCTGCCGTTTCTGTACCTGATCCCAGTTTCGCTCCCAACGCGGTTACCTAGTCAACTTGGCACCCCAATCCATTAGCAATTGAGTTAGCCGTCGAGACGCTGGCTCGGTCAATCATTAATTTACCTCGCAACTACTATTTGATAATGCGGACCCGCCCAGTCGATTCGAATTTTTGGAGATGTTCTCCAAGACTCCAACCAAACCACCTTTCCTTGTTGGGCCACGTTGGTGACTGATGATCAACATTCCGAGAATTCCCTCACCTTCGGACGCTTCGATGCTATCGTCATCCGATGCTTGGTATCTCGGATTTTTCCCGGAGGAACCCACCAGCCTCGAATTGGAAGACCCGTCACTGTCCCTCATCGCTCTATATAACTGTCCATGGCATCCGCAATGTCGGGCAAATCCTTTGTAGTCGGCATCCAAGACAAGTAGCAAGCGTCTCCCGCATTCTCCTCGACGCAAATCCAGCCGTGGGCAGTATTCATCATGGGGTTCAATCTCAAGTCTCTCGCCGTGTCTGCCTTGGTGGCTGCCAGCCAGGCCTCTCCCCTTCTCTATACTCGTGCTGGCAGTGACTCCAACGCGACCTACGCCTACACCAACTCCAATGGCCTCAACTTCACCCAGATGAATACTACTCTGCCCAACGTCACCCTCTTCGCTACAGGTGCGTCACTTTCCCTTGGTTTGTTGCCTTTGGAGAATCAGTCAAACTCACAATGTCGCAGGTGGCACGATCGCCGGATACAGCGCTGACAGGACGGCTACCACGGGCTACAAGTCCGGCGCAGTTCCCATCGAGAAACTGATCAACAAGACGCCGGAGGTGCTCGACGTGGCCAATGTTGCGGCCGTTCAGTTCACCAATGTGGGAAGCGAGGACATCTCCTCGACCCTCCTGCTGCGCATGGCCAAGCAGATCAACGAGGTCGTTTGCAAGGATCCCACCATGTCCGGCGCCATCGTCACCCACGGCACTGACACTCTGGAGGAGACCGCCTTCTTCCTCGACGCCACCGTCAACTGCCACAAGCCCGTCGTGATTGTCGGCTCCATGCGCCCGTCGACCGCCATCTCGGCCGACGGCCCCTACAACCTCCTGGAGGCTGTGACCGTGGCGTCTAGCGCCGAGGCCCGGGACCGCGGTGCCATGATTGTTCTGAACGATCGCATCGTCTCGGCCTTCTACGCCTCCAAGACCAACGCCAACACCATGGACACCTTCAAGGCCCCCGAGATGGGCAACCTTGGCGAGCTCGTCTCCAACAGCCCCTACTTCTTCTACCCGGCCGTGGAACCCACCGGCAAGACGGCCTTTGACGTCAGCAACATCAAGTCCATCCCTCGCGTTGACATCCTCTACGCTTACGAGGACATGAAGAACGACACCGTCTACTCGGCCATCGACAACGGCGCTAAGGGTCTTGTGGTACGTTCTGAACTCCCCCTTTCCCCCTTCTTTCCCTTTCTCTCGGTGCCCTCCCAGAGAACATCAATCACCACGCCACTAACACTCCTCGAATTAGTTCGCCGGCTCCGGTGCAGGCACCATCGGCACCTCCGCCCGCAACGCCATCCACGACGTCGTGAAGTCCTCGCAGATCCCCGTCGTGGTCAGCACCCGTACCGGTAACGGCGAGGTGCCCACCTCCGACGACAAGACGCAGATTGCCAGCGGATACCTGAACCCGTCGCATTCGCGCATCCTGTTGGGCTTGCTTCTGGCGCAGGAGAAAGGCACCGAGGAGATCCGGGAGGTGTTTGCCAAGATCGTTGCTTAATTTTGTTCTTTCCAACGCTCTTAATATCTAATTGCTTTGATGTGACTGACTGGCCGTGTACTATGGTCTGGTTATGAGATATGGTTTTTGTTTTGGGTTGCTTTGTTACATTACGTGTATAGACTAGATTAGACAGATAGACTGGTGAGATTATAGATCATCTAGAGGTTTATGTATAGACTTGTTACTTGCTCTTTGGCTTAGACCTGATGGAGAGTATGGTGTATCAAACATGCGCAAATTTGGTTTCCGAAATATAGACAACTATGTGCAAAGGAGTATAATTATATCATTGCGCTTTTATTCGCCACAATATGCCAAACATACAAACCATAAAACGATGAGTACGGATCCATCCCCATACAAAAACAAAAACGAACAGATATCGCGATACATGGAAAGTCGATTACATTACCGCTTTGCTCTGTATATATTGTGAAAATCAGAAGCCGGTGATGTAGACGTAGTGAAAAAACTAGATTATTCAACAAGCTATATGCTATATGCGATGATACCTGTGATTTTTCTTTCCATCTCATTCTTCAAGCAAAGGGTTGATTCATCGTATCATTTGTAGGAGTTTCGTGATTTCGTCCTTTTCCATTTCTTTCTGGAAGCTCATCCCCTCTCCTAGATTAGATTGGGAAGAAGGTCTAGTTGGACTTTCCGGTGGCTGGTAGTTGATGAGGGCTCTGAGGTTCGTTGAGTTGATGACATGGAAAGAACTTCCATTCGATTATGAATGGATTCGCTTAGCGACGAACCTAATCACGAAAGACTAGCTTCGAATGAAGCCTGATTGATGCTGTTCTTTTGAAAATTACGACCATAGCCCAACCGTGGTGGATCGTGGATCGTGAATAGGGTACAGACCGTGACGTGAGATCGAGGATCAAGAGACAGGGAAACTCATCATCCACCCACCCCAGCAGACGCAGACTTGTCGAGTCCTTCGTTCAGAACGACCCGTTTCGTGAGATCGTCCTGGATCCAGGATTCGATACGCGACGCCGTGTCGCCTACCAGCTGGTCGTAGTAGATGTTTCGCGGCAGGAACATGGACTGGTGGGCTACTACCTCGTCTACGCCTTCCATGAGTACGGGCACCCAGAGGTCGTCTCGCCCTTTGATCGAGTCTTTGGGGAGGTAGCAGAATTTCCGGAGGGATTTGGGAGGGGAGCTTTCCTCGTCACCGTCGCCATGACCGCTGTCGAGGTCGTTTGCCTGATCTTGAGTATGTTTGGCCGTAATGTCACCGTGCTCCTCATCAGCCGTGGTGTGTGCCTGAACTAAGTCCTCTGGTTTGATATCCAGTTGCGAGGATGAAGCATCAGAGTCACTCTGCAATCGCTCCTCCTGAGCACTGCCCTTCTTGGCCTTTTTCACAGGCCCTGTACTCGTTGTAAAGTAATTTACAAATCGGACCCGGTTGACTCCCGAGTCAGCAGGTGTGTTCCAGTCATCAATGGCCTCTAGCTCGATCAATTTTCGATGCCGTTTGATCAACTCAGGATAATTATTCATGCACCCAGCATGGTCATAGTAGGAAAAGAAATATCGCACGAGGGATCGCGACAGATTCTCCGAGTACTTGGAGATAAAATGACGGGCCCCGCTCCAGCCCTTCCATTTTGTCAGGTGGAGGTCGTTGGAGAATGCCGGGTCGAATGTCTGGTTCTGATTCGGAACGTTGAAACCCCCTGGAGAAGGAGGTGCGTCAGGATCGCTGGCATCGTCTGAGGAGCGATGGAACAAGCTCCCAATGCCGGTGGCCACCACTCGGGGATGGAGACCTAGGAATGGAACGTCAAAATTCACGAGGCCTAAGATGCGATGTTTCAAGCAGTGATTCCGTGATAGTAATGCCACCTCAGAGGAGACGATGCCACCGAGACTGTGGCCGAGGAGGATGACATCGAGGTCAGGTGCCTCATGGGGGGACAACCTGTTCAGTAAATGAGTATTGTGATTGTTTGAATGCATTAAATTTCGAGACAGAACCGTATACCATCGACTAAAGTGGTCTCGCGCAACATGGATCGGCCCGCGAGTCTTGTACCGCGGATATACTTTAGTATAGATCACATGGCTTTCGCTCAGTGAGATGGTGAGTAGATCGTGAAGGTGTTTCGGAAAATTTTGAAAGCTTTCTTCAGAGCCCATGAAGCCGTGAACGTAGATCAGCAATAATCGACGCTTCTCGTCGCCGCCTGCCGAGGGGTCTAGGGCCAGAGAGGCCGTGGAACGAAAGAAGCGGCTCTGACCGATGCTATGACCCGGGGGAGCCAGACGGGAGGGGTCCAACTCCTCATACGCTGGGGGAGGATCCGAGCTCCATTCGGCGGACATGGGGAGAGGGCCAGAATGGAATGTAGAAGGATGGGAACGATGGAATTCTAGGGTGGCGTCTGTCCCCCTTGTTATTATTTTTAGGCAGCGAACATCGGACGGTCGGACTAACCCGATTGGGAACAGCATCTATGGGGGGTTTGTTGATCTTCGCGAAGAAGAATGACGGTTGGGTGAACAACTCATGGCTAACTATTCTTGTGACTGTGCAGCAGATGCGTTCACTTGCCTCTTTTGAAGTAAATCATAGCCTGTCATGGTGAACCATCCTTTGACCGGATTTTTGGCGAATCTGCCATCGAAAAACTTGACCAGGCTTAAACACTCCAAGAGAAAAAGGGAAGACAGTTCAACCAAATGAAAACGTCCATAGTACAAAGTGCATTCTTTCATTTGATATGATATGGATATCAGAAACAGTTACTCAAACACACACTAGCCTCCAATTTAAGTCCCTTCCCTTCTGTGTTGTCGTTCATTCCTCGTTCCCTGCACACGGTGGTTCTTTTCGATAGCTCTTTGGGATCGGTTACATTTCGTGGAGCGTGTTATAGCCGGTTTCGATCAGACTCCGAGCGCCCTGAGCATCACCTCCGATGTGCCAATAAAATAACCCTCCAAGCTTGGACTTGGTGACGAATTTCGCCTTTTGCTGCACCGTTCGCGGGGTGTCGTAAGTCACGAAACCGCCATCCCCTCCAGAGCAATATGCCGCCCCAAGTTTATCGTCGTGGTGCTCTTTAGCCCCCGGTCGAGGCAGGGTGTTGTAGTCGAATACTCCATCCTCCCCACCGCAGCCGGCGTAACGCTGTCCCGGTTTGCTACTGTCGAGGAAAGATCGGCCATAGGCAGGAATTCCTAGTAGAAGCTTCTTCGGGTCGACTCCTTGAGACAGAACATATGACACAGCGGAATGACACGAGACAGCCCCCGGAGAGCGGCCGTAGAGTTGCGCGTGGTGACCTGTCTCATTCGTCCAAGGCCCCGAAAAGTCATAGGTCATGATGTTAATAAGGTCCAGGTACATCTGCGCCTTGGACAGATCGATATTCCGGAGAGCCCATTGTCCCGCCGGGAGACAGGTCGCTAGTACGTATCGCGGCGCAGGCAATGCTTCCCTAAGTCGCGCCAGAAGACGCACGTAATCGAGTCCCTGCTGAGGGTCCGCCGGGTGCTCCCAATCAACTGGCAAGAGGGTCAGTACCGCGAATCAGATGATTGAGGGCGTACGAAGGATCCGGTTCTACCATCGATGCCATCCAGACCGAACTGGTCCACCAGCTGCCTGGCCGTCCGGGCGAAGGTCTCCACGCGGGCTTGGCTGCGGGCCACGCCGGCGAAGTTTTCGCTTCCTTTGCCCCCTCCACCAACGGACAAGACGACTTTTAGTTTGGGATACTGCGACTTCAACTGCGTGAACGCCTGGATACAGCCTTGCGTGCCGTCCACCGGCATCTGCACATCCGCCCATTCATCACTCAACTAGAACTCGGCGTATTGGTCAGCAAACCATCCGACCCCAAAAATTCACGTCCCTCGGGGTGAAAGGGGCGTGGGCGGGAGATCCACATAGACTGTGCCGTCTTCTTTGACCCTAGAGAGAAAGAAATAGGCTGGTTAATATCTGTCTCGAACCAGAGCCGGGCGGAGGATTCCCCAGTGGTTGTGTAAGACTAATACCAAGCAAACGCGTAGAAGACATGCGAGACAAATCCCAGTCTGAGCGAGGAGGGAGCTTGTTGACGGTAGATTCTCCAATTCGGATAGTACGCCGCATTCAAGTAGAATGGCACTTCATACGAGCTGTTACTGGACCGCTCGGCGGCCTTGCGCCGCCAGTGGGGGAAGAGGGATCCGGAGAACATGGCGGGCGGTGTATAGAGGGAGAGGGTGAGGAAAGTAGGGGTGACAGAAGGATGGGAGAGAGATACAATCAATAATCATACAAAAACAAGTTGCGAAGAAGAAGAAGAAAAGAAGAGGAAGAAGCAGAGGAAAGATCAGAGAGAAGGCAATGAGAGCGCAACTGCCTATTACGGCGGGGGTCACGTGTGGTACTTTGCGCAGTTTTTACGATTTGCTTCCATCTCCATTTCCTCTTTCTCTGCCTCGTCGTCTTCGTCTTCGTCTTGGGCGCTGAAGTTCCTTAGGTTTCTTCTCGACGCAGCCACTGATAATCCGTCGTCATCGCCTCCAAAAAATCAAAAATCAATAATAAAAAAAGCCTCCATGCTGAGTCAATCCGCTAGAAGGCAACAAGGCAAGTGAGCAGCAGAATGACATAAACGCCATGCACCTCACCTGACGCGCATACTCCCCGTCAATGGGAGAAATGGCGCCCCCCGCTGACTGCTTCGGTTTCTTGTTCTCCAGCCTGTCTGCGGCGTTGACGATGCAAGCAGGGGGGGAAATGTGAAGCACCCCAAAGGGTCTTTGCTGCTGATCGCAAGTGAAGGCCCAACCGTCGAGCGGACGATGTCCACCCCCACCTCATTTTTTTGTCTTTCTGTCTAAGGCTCTAAGCCCCCGACGAGGGATGCAATTGTGACCATTCTGGCCGCAGTCGACGATTACGGGTTAGGCAGACGGAGGCGTTTGATGGATCGGACGGGCCGTCGTCGGTGAGAATCCGTGGGCATGGGCCATGGGCGACTTCTCTGATTTCTGATTTCTCCCTCAGAAGTGGATCGGACCATCCGCACCAAATGTCAGCGACTAAGATTGGATCAACAAGTGGTCGACTCCGTACGCCAATAGAATACGAAGAAAGATCAAACCATCCCCCGGTTTGAAAGATAGTTTCCGTTCGGACTGAGAGATCGGATTTGAGAGGAAGGATCTTCCTCGAAATTATTCCTCCTTAAGGTTTTTCTTCTCATGCTCGTTGCTTTTTCCGGCCTCGTTCGCTAGACCTGGGAGCTTGTGGGGAGAAATGCAGCCGCCGACTAGCGATTTTCATCTCCGCATGACAATGCCTGCCTTGCGATCTGACTGGCGGTCGGATAGTCAAAGATCACTCTTGCGTCAATTACTGAGTACGGAGTATACCAGTCATGTGTTCCGTCTGTCTATCGGTCTGATTCTGGAGAGAATTGCCCCTACCCATAGGTAACAGCACGTGCCACCCATCTCCTGAGCAGGGCTCTCTCCCCAAGCATGGACTGGGCCTCCGTCAACACAAGTCATCCGTGGAGTCTCGCAAAAGTCCTTTGTCGATCGCAGAATATCATGCTGAGCATTTGGCCGGTGCTTTGGCTGCGAAAATGGGGCATGTGATCCCTGTATGCAGGGGCAACCGAGACCAAGTAACCATCGCATTATTGGGCCTGCTGCAGCTTGGCCATGTTCCAAGTAAGGCGGCATGGCTGGCGTGGGGATGACAGACGAGCTATTGACTTACTTTGTTACATACATAGTAAGTATTGTGTACACTGTACACTGTACTCCGTACTCCGTACTCCGTACACATATGTCCGGTGTCCACAGTAGATCGTAGTGGGCCATATCGGATCTGCGGAGTGCTGGTTCGATGCTGCCCTCCGACCGTCCGGCGTCAACATTATTCGAAATACGACCCGATGCCATTCGTATTTCAATTCCAGCCTCAATGCGCTAAGCGAATGGGGTATTTTTATTCCACTGTGAACCGAGACATGTTCTTTCCAGCTGCCATTTGATTATGATCGCTTTGGATTCAATTGCACAGTCGTCTAAGCGTTCCGTATGCTAAACAAATTGTCGTTGCCCACCGTTTGCGCCTCATGTCGTTCTCGGAGTTTGAACGGACACCGTAAATGTTACCTTACGCCTATAGCCAACTATCATGCTTCCCGTTGGTTCTCAGAAAAGGATTCAAGTGAGCCCTAAATAAGCAATCTTCCCACACCCACTCAACCCGTCCGAGTAGCTCAGAGTGTGACAACTTCAACTTAATAGCAGCAATGGTTTCCGAACGGGCGATTTAACTGGAAATTCCATCAAAATTATAGAGAGATAGAATTTAGAGGCCGAAGATCGAAATTGACTCAGACTGTGATGGTTCTAAGCCGCGAGAAAACGCATCTGATAGGCCACTTGATTTCGCCGGAAATAGCAAACATATGCTGAAAAAAAAGTATGTACATACTGTAATATTTAGATCAAACAATGTCATTATCTTATCAGTTGGTGGTCGTTTCAAGCGCTGATGTCGAAGGTTACAATATAACACTATGATCACCGTTCATCAGTCCCTAGACTTTCCCCCCACACTATCATAGATCCACAGAAACAAATCAACAACATATAATCATTCCGAAAAAAAACCATCCACAAACTAGAAAATAGCAATCGCGGCCGCAGCCGCCAACGGAGCCGCAGTGATCAAAGCCCTAGCCGGGCCTGCAGCGCTCGCAGCATCAGGCGTCTCAGTTGCCTGAGGGGCCGTGAACGACGACAACCCCCCAGTCACCTTCATAGCGTAGTAACCGACCTGGTCGATACCGAAGCTCGACGAGCTAGTCGTGCCGGTCGAGTAGGACGTGCCGCTCATCTTCCCGGTCGCCTCGTAGCTGAGGGAGCAACTGGGGGATTCGGAGTAGGAGGTGAAAGAGCACTGCATTTCGCGAGTAACGGTGACGCCGTCGTCTTTATCTTTGCCCTTGCCGGATTCCCAGGCCGTGTAGACGCCGGTGAAGCTGAAGGTTTCGGAGCCCTGGATGAGGGTCCAGGGCTTGTCGATGTGGCAGTCGGAGGTGGGCGTGTCTTTGAGGCAGTCCACGGCGTAGGTGGTCGCCACGGCGTTGATGCCAGCCACGCTGGCGGCGGTGCTCTTGTACCTGGGAATCTCGATGCTGGTCCAGTCGGCACCGAAGTAGGCGATGGTCGTGGTGTCTTCGGCGATGGAGAGTCCGGCGAGAGCCGCGATGAGTAGGAAAGAGGTCTTCATTCTGCCTAGAGCACGAAAAGATGAAATTAAATGTGACTTGGTAGATTTGGATGTTCCTTGGGTCTGAAGTTTCGATTAGAAAAGGCAGAAAGAGCAGAAAAGTTCGCACGAGGGACAACGCTCAGTAAATAGTAAATTGTGAAAGCCGTTGACCAGGGGGCAAGGCCTTGCTTGAACGCAAATTCTGGTTATCATATGCAAACAATGGGGGCCATATCACCCGAACGGGCTAATTATTGAGACTTTCATGTACGGTTCAACTACTAGCCCCGGGGTTTGCTCCTGAATGGAGAGCGCCATGAGCCATGAGTCACATATATGACAGCTAGCCAGGGGTTGAACAAAGCTCTGTGCATTGAATCACTGGTGGGATTGGGATATGAGGCTCATTTTGGTACCATTGGGGTTGCATCGCTTCAGTAGTGTTTCTTAGGCCCCTTTTATTGGGCTTCGACAAAACCGGCGTGGACTTTAGCGAAATTTGCACTCCGAGCCCAGTCATGTTGTTGGTCGGTTTGGTTGGCTGCTAGGTGCCTAGTAGACTTAGTAGTCGAGTAGCATGGGACTAATGCTGGATCGGGTCCTCTCGGAGATGGTTTTCAAGTTAGTGTACCTCCATGACCTACAACACGAGGCGGAGAACTTGATAAAAGATGTTATTGAACGTGCAAATAAAAAGTATCCCGATTATTGCATATATAGTGACACTTATGATCATGTTTCATCCATCATAAATGTTAATACCAACCTCGATAGCCTGCCAATCTGCAAGGCTTCCTTCTATATAACATTATCTTCAGTCATTTTCTTCCTCTTCTTCTTCGGTTATTCCCTTCTTTAGCAATTCCCATTGTAGCAAGGAAAGTATCGACTTAATGAAAGACATTTCAACCAATCCTAGGATGCAAGACAAGGCGATATCCGGCATTGAATTTAGCCCCCCAAAGCCCCTATGAGTTTCCACTACTTCTTCCGAAATTGTAGGTTCAGGTCCTGAAATCCCCATAATCGCTTAGATCAATCAATTCATAAGGCTGCATCTTCTACGCTGTAGGTACGCACCAGCCCCTTTCCAAACTTTGAGATTGCTTTGTCTGTCTACTGCTTTCTCTAGGACTGGGCTCCTGCACTGATACCTTGGAATTCCCTGTGACGGGAAAATGCCCTTCCGTTAGCTGGTCAACTTGAATCTCAAGACCATGGTGCTGGGAGAAAGTTTCACAAGCGACATCATGGTCTTTGAACAATCTGAAAATAAGATTGGAAAATAATGCAAGTCAATCCGGCTGTTGGATTATTGTAGACGGCAGTCTGCAATTAGGGGCCAGTCTCATAAAGTCACTACTTACTTTCAAAAAAGCAGAAGTGACTGCCTAAAGAGTGGAGTACTTGAGAAGTGTACGGAGTAAGTACTTAGATTCCTCCAGTATGAACGCAACCCACTTTGAGATCCACGAAGCGACCATAGTAAAGCTTGCCTGTCTTTGGCGCATCCACAGGTCAGCGCCAACGGTCACTTTATGAGCCCCAATTACTGTTTAAAGGGATTGTCCCTTGGTTTATTAGAAAGCTGCATGATTTCCTACCATCACACTGTACAGATTAGTTCGATTGACTCAATCAAAGGTTGCACGGATCAGATGTACAGAGGGACATTAGCTAGTTACTCTCAAAAGTTCATTACAAAGTAGCGGGAAGTCTAGGTCGGGGGATATGACATGTATGATCATCGAACAACCAAGTCACGACTCCTCTTAGAGAAACAGTCAAACTATTTCCATCCTTCCAAAGATGGAAGACAAAGGGGCCTCATGGAGTATTGTTAATGTTGTGAAAAAGATCTCATTCCAGCATGAACATGATTGGCATGACTAAGCCTTCATTGTCCCATTGCCACCGCTTTCCATTTAGGATCTCTTTGATCTTCCTGCCATCTTTCAGACCTCCAACTTGCTAACGTTAGTTCTTTGTACCTTCTTCATCCCTCGTTCTGAAGCCGATTTCTATCCTCTCCGGAGACTTCCACTGCTATGGCTGCAGACGTGAGCCATGCTGCGGCGCAAATCCTATCCACCGACAACGCGCGCGACCCTAGTTACGACGAATTCTCCTTCCTACCTTTCCTCCGCCAGAACTTTAGCTTCGGCCTCGCCAGCGATGTCCCTGTTTGCAAGGCATACAGCGAGGGCCACTGCCCTCTAGGACCCGCATGCCCAGATCGCCATCCCACTCCGTCGCGAGTCACGACGTCGACCACCACCGCCTCGGGACTGGCACCGTCCACAACCCACGGATCGCTAGTCTGCAAACATTTCCTCAAGGGCCTCTGCAAAAAGGGACTGAAATGCGAATATCTGCATGAATATAACCTGCGACGGATGCCGGAATGCCAGTCCTTCTCGCGGTCCGGCTACTGCCCCAACGGCGACGATTGTCTCTACCAGCACGTGCGGGAACAAGCTCGACTTCCCCCCTGCGAACATTACGATCGGGGATACTGTCAGCTGGGGCCGCTATGCGCGAAACGCCACGTGCGTCGGCGCATTTGCCAATACTACCTGGCGGGATTCTGTCCGGATGGGAAAGCCTGCGTCAATGCCCATCCGCGATGGAGCGAGAATCTCCCGCGACCGTCAGTCCGGGTCGAGAAGAGCGAGGAGGAACTGGAGCGCGAGAAGATTCTGATCCGGGAGGAGCAAGAAAGGGAGAAGGAGCGGGAGCGAGAATGGAGGTCCGAACGTGGCCGCGGCGGGGGCTTCATGCGCGGTCGGTTCAGGGGACGAGGACGTGGTTAAGAGTCCTCCTCAGATGGAGGGAGGGATTCTGACCAGCATTTGGTGTTTGAGTTAAATTATTTTGGAGTTTCTACGATCATCTCAAGATACCCCCAATTCGAGGCATTTGACGGTTACCTTAACCCCACGGGAAGAGCCAATGCAATTTGTACCAATGGCAATTTCATTTTCCTTTTCTCCAATTGTTGAGCTATCGAACCATTTGGTCACGGACAGGCGAAGTCCGGACTCCGGAGCGATGAATGAGTTCCTAACCAGATTGGGGTCGGGTATGTTGATAAAGTACTGTTTACGGCGCCAAAAAATGGCATCATGTACGATTCAAAGTCTCCTATAGGTTGCAGAAATAAGGAGTGGGCCTCCAGGGTGCCCATGCAAAATGCCCGGGATCTTATCAGACTTTGGAGTTTGGGATACGCATTTGACAGTTGTACTCGACGAGGTAGTAGTGGAGGTGACATCATGACTACCAGTATGTACTTAGTTAGAAATTACCTCTAAGGTAGACATGGTTAGGGAAAATGAAATTAGAGACACAAAAAAGAGACGAAAAAATAGATATCCAGAAGAAAAACCACGGCAGAAGAAGAGACCAAAACCGGCAAATGGTCTTACTGGAATCTGAATCAGAGATCAATAATAATCGGACTAATACTAGCGATAGTATGGGAAAGCGAAGGTTCCAGTCCCAGCTTCATTTGTCAACGCTGTGTAAGAATCAGCTAAACCGGAAGGTCTGGCGCTGATTGGCCTGAGGCCCCACTCGGGCGGGCCATCTGTAATCGATTACGGCGGATGACTGAGGACTCGCAGCTTGAGCTTGCCGATTGTGCTGCTGCTCAGGAAACGACTATAAAGTGCTGCCGCTTCGGTGCCCCTCTCCCCCCTCCCTTCATTCGGCTTCATTCTCATTCCATCTCTTCTCTCTTGATTAATCCTAATCCTTTGCTTTCGAGCTCTCAATACCGTCGCCATGGCCCCCAAGATCGCTATTGTCTTCGTACGTGCATCCTCTACTTCTGCCATACCCCGCCTCTCTCTAAACATTCGTCCTGGACTTTCGAACTAACCAATTGGTGATGTCCGCAGTACTCCATGTATGGCCACATCCAGAAGTTGGCCGAGACTGAGAAGAAGGGTATCGAAGCTGCCGGCGGTAGCGCCGACCTCCTCCAGTAAGCAATCCCTTCTGTGACGACCAATCGACAGTGGTTGAAGTTCAATTGCTTATACACGACGCTCAGGATCGCCGAGACTCTGCCCGAGGAAGTCCTGGCTAAGATGCACGCTCCCCCCAAGTCCGCCCACCCTATCGCTACTCCCGACAAGCTGAAGGAGTACGATGCCGTGCTGTTCGGTATCCCCACCCGTTACGGTAACTTCCCTGCTCAGTGGAAGGCCTTCTGGGACCAGACTGGCGGTATCTGGGCCACCGGTGGCTACTGGGGCAAGTACGCCGGTCTGTTCGTCTCCACCGGTACCCTTGGTGGTGGCCAGGAGTCCACTGCCATCGCCGCCATGAGCACTCTCGCCCACCACGGTTTCATCTACGTCCCTCTCGGATACAAGACTACCTTCCCTCTTCTGTCCAACCTGGACGAGGTCCACGGTGGTAGCGCCTGGGGTGCCGGTACCTTCGCCGTATGTTCCCCTTTCTCATGTTACTACTTTGAGAAAGATCATTGACTGACCATGAAATTCTTCTACAGGGTGCCGACGGTTCCCGCCAGCCCACCGCCCTCGAGCTCCAGATCGCCGAGGAGCAGGGTAAGGCGTTCTACGACCACGTCTCCAAGGTCAGCTTCGCTTGACTGCATGGCAGCGAGGAATCCAAGCCCGAGACCTCTGCGGCCGCATCCCAGCAGCAGAAGAACACGGAATCGGAGACCTCCAAACCGGCGCAGAGTAAGCAGAGTGGACAGCAGTCGGGACAGAACACCCAGCAGGCTAAGGACGAGACGAGCGAGGGACCTTGCGGTCTGCCTAAGAAGTGCAACATCCTCTAATTGTATCGTTTCCTTATACCCTGTGGGAGCTCTGGCCCGATCTGCTTTACCGTTTCTGTTTAATCTAGGCGTTTATTATGGGAGGTATATGATTTGATGTTTTTTCTTTTGTTGTTACGATGTGAGAAATACCCGTAAAGAACTTGGAATGTCATTACAATACTTAGGCATAGAAGCATAATAAAGAATTTCCACTAAGAATCAGTTGGGGCTGTAATATGTATAACTATGACTTGCAGCATCAAGAGCGAATCCTCGCCAGAAGCGAACCGGTTCGTTTGAATGGAAGTATGTATTCCTACCTAAGGTACCGTGGATGTAAGGGAATTACCCGTAATCAATCTGATTTCGGCGAGGTTCTGCGGGGTTCTGGTAACGGAGCGTAAGCGCCGACCGATGACGATAGAGCGAGAGAGAGCGACAGCTCTCGCGCGGGCTCTGCCTTCGTGGGCTTGCTTCCTCCATCCATTCAGATTATCATTCACTCCCGACATGTCCCGTTAACGTCATACAGCATATTTTGACTCATATATATCGTCAATCTCATTCAGTTCGAACTACCCCTCTGCTCCGTTCCCTATCCTTTTCCCTTTGTGAGCTCTCGTCATGGCGTCCCGGCCGATCATTTTGAGATTCGAGAGCCGCAACGGTCAGTTTCGGTTGACCGTGAGCCCGCAGGAATCATTTCCATCTCTGGAGCAAAAGGTGAGTCCTGGAAGCCGTCTTCTGGCTTGCGCCTCATTTACATGATAAAGAAAAGTGGTGGCCCAATGCTAACCAAGAGTCCCACGTTCTTTAGATTATCGAACACCTTCCCGACGACGTGGACCCATCCTCGCTTATCCTCTCGAACAGACCGATAGGCACTGGTGGAGAAGAACGCCTTTTAAATACTCTGCAAGGGGTCTCGATCGAGGCGGTTGGTATAAGGTCAGTTTGTGATAAGGACCAGTGGGTTGGGAAATGTGCTTTGATTTGAGCTGCTGATCTCCTGGGTTTAGGCACGGTGACAAGCTCTTCCTTGGTTATCAAAGCAGAAAGGGAGCACAGGACGGGTCCACCAACGGACAGGCTGCCCCTGCCCCCGAGTCCTCTCGCCGCTTGAATGGAGCCCCGGTGCCGCAAACCGAGACAGTCGCAATCCGCCCTCAGCCCGTTTCGCCATCAGTAACGATCAAGAACCCCTGGGATGTGGTGCAGCAATCACCGCTGGATAACGCGCTGGATAAGAAAGATGGAAAGATCAAACGCAACCGAGACATGAAGATGTGCAAGCACGGTCCTAAGGGCATGTGCGATTACTGCATGCCCCTCGAGCCCTACGACCCCAAGTATCTCGGCGAGAAGAAAATCAAGCACCTGTCGTTCCATTCGTACCTGCGAAAACTCAATGCCGCGACCAACAAATCCGAACTCAAGAGCTCCTTCATGCCCCCCCTCAACGAACCGTACTATCGAGTACGGCGAGATTGCCCATCCGGACACCCGTCGTGGCCGGAGGGAATTTGCACCAAGTGTCAGCCAAGCGCGATCAGCTTGCAACCCCAGGAGTTCCGCATGGTGGACCATGTGGAGTTTTCAACGCCCGACCTCATCAACTCGCTACTAGACTTCTGGCGGAATTCGGGAGCTCAGCGCCTGGGTTTCCTCTACGGTACTTACGAGGAGTACACCGAGGTGCCTTTGGGGGTGAAGGCAGTGGTTCAAGCGATCTATGAACCACCGCAGGTTGACGAAGTCGATGGGATTACGCTCCATGAATGGCCCAATGAGAAGGAGGTGGACGAGGTTGCCCGTCTGTGCGGTCTGGAGAAGATCGGAGTGATATTTACCGACCTACTCGATGCCGGACAGGGAGATGGTTCCGTGATCTGTAAGCGGCATATTGACTCGTACTACCTCTCATCCCAGGAAATCACCTTCGCGGCCCGATTGCAGGCGCAGCATCCGAAAGCAACGAAATGGAGTCGAACGGGCCGATTCGGTTCCAATTTTGTCACCTGTGTTCTCAGCGGCGACGAAGAGGGAGCTATCACGGTGAGCGCTTATCAGACTTCGGTCGCCGGAGTTGAAATGGTACGGGCCGATATAGTTGAGCCCTCCGCAGAGCCGTCCGTCATGCTAGTGCAATCGGAGGAAGACGGCACCGAGAACGAGTCACGATACATCCCCGAGGTTTTCTACCGCAAGATCAACGAATACGGCGTGAGCGCCCAGCAGAATGCAAAGCCTAGCTTCCCCGTCGAATACCTTTTGGTCACCCTAACGCATGGATTCCCGACCGAATCTTCACCTCTCTTCACTGACACTAGTTTCCCTCTCGAGAATCGCGAGGTGATTGGCGAAAGCCAGGAGCTTCGACATGTGGCCAAGAAACTAGTTACCCATGGAGATCCCGACAAGGCGATTCGAGCAGTGTCCGATTTCCATCTTCTCTGCTTCCTCCACTCTCTGTCGACTTTCAACAAGGTAAGATTATCAGATCATGATCGTGTCTACATGGCTAACGCCCGCGTTTTCCTATAACTAGGATGAAGAAGCCCTCCTATGCCGTGTCGCAACCACCCGGAACCCCTCGGACGGACTGCAGTTGATTAATTCTCCTGGATGGGCAACCCTGGTCACAATTCTTCAGGAAAGTGGTGAGCGGCCCCCCAAGCGCCCCTGGCTGAGTTCGGCCGAACCTCCTCGCGCAGTGCCCAAACGCGAGAAGCGTTTCTTCCCATCAAGGCCTGAGTCTCCCAAGTCCGAGAGTGAACAGCTTGCTAAGAGGTTCAAGGGAGCTAGTCTAGAGTGACTGGTTGATTTCGAACAATCCCACATAGCCGCGATCACTTCGAGTGTACCGAAACCCCTCGTGCGTGAACGATCAAGGCACTGTCATCGAGACTACCCCGGATGAACTTCGCCCTGTTCAACTTGCGCTAGGGCTCACCTCTCTACCTTTCGCCCTGTCTGGAGACCTTCAACCCGATCTTCCTCAGTCCTTCCTCTCTGATGCATATGTGTTTGGTGCCCCCGGATACAAGTGTCAACATGTGATTTCGGGTTTTTTTCTTCTGCTCTTGGAAATAGATCCCGCGTTTAGATGGTACGAAATCGCTTGTTTCTCTACTGTGTCTCAGGTTATTTTTGGGCTGTCTAGTGTAGTCCGCCAGCCCGTAGTGGGTAGATATGAATTAAGCACAGTCGTATAGTACTGGGTTGCTAAAAGACCTGCTTTATTTTGATGATGGCTTCTTCTGATCATGCGATCTTTCGCAGCTCTGGTGCTTAGATACTGGGGTTGGTGTAAGATTGCACCGTAGTTTCAAGAATATATGCCATCCATCTACGGCTCTGGAAGAAAGACTGCCTCAGGCCAACAGTCCGGCAGATGGTAGCTTTGTTTTTATAATGCTCGACTCTTATGGAATTCTCAGTCTTTTTCAAAAGGGCAGCGGCCTATAAACGTTTGAGCCCATACACATTATGTTATTTTCAGCTTTCACCACACCCAAAAAGTCATGTGAAATCTGTGGTTTTTTAGAGCTTAGGTCACATGACTCTACCCGGGGCAATCAAACAATGCAAACATAGTCTTTCTATCTACAGGATATACAGTACTCTAGACTCTAGAGCAACCAGTTTCCCTCAGCGTCCTCCCATCCAAAATCCTCATTCGTCCAACCCATGAAGGTCGGTTTGTCATCCTTCTCCCCTCTCATAGTTTGGATATGGTCCGCAATGCGGAGCGGACCGATCGTCCGGTGCGCTTGGTTCAGCTCCTCCATCTCTGCCTCGGTGAGAGTAACCAACCTGAGATTTTCCTCGACGCGCGCTCTTGAGCTACTCTTGGGGATGATGCTGATGCCACGCTGCACGGCCCAGGATAGTGAGACGACGCCGGCCGAGCATCCGTGATTCGCGGCGATGTTCTTGAATAACGGGTTCGTGAGGATCTCTCCGGCACGGGGCGCGAATTCAGCCCCTCCGCCCAGGGTACTTGAAGCAACAGTTCCACGTTCAGCGAGTGGGTCTTTAACGAGGAGAAGAATGACGAAGCAAAGGCTGACTTACCTCCAACTCGTCACCACGATGCCTTTCTCCTGACAATACGCGCTGAGTTTATGATTCGGGTTCAGCGCATGCAACTCCACCTGGTTCACGACCGGCACAATAGTCGCTTCGGCTAGCAACGCGTCCAGGGTCTTCTGGCTGAAGTTGCTAACGCCGATGGATCTACAGCGCGGGCCGACGATCTTCTCCATCAGCTTCCACGTCTCGACGAACGTGGGTGACTCATCGATGCCCAGCGGGGTGCCGGAATCCGGGGCCGTGGCGCAGGGCCAGTGCATCAGGAAGACGTCGATGTAGTCGAGACCCAGAGCATCGAGAGAGCACTGCAAAGCCCCCGCGGGGTCGTGGTGCCATTTCCCTGGGAACTTGGTAACGAGCGTGATCTCGCTGCGGGGGATGCCTGAGGCTCGGATGGCCTCGCCGACGACCGGCTCGGTGCCGTACCGCTGTGCCGTGTCGAGGTGGCGGTATCCGGCGTGGAGAGCGTGGATTATCGAGTCCCGTAGCTCGTCCTTGCTGGCTTGGCTATTTAATCCTGTGTTTGGGGGTCAATTGTCCTGACTGGATGTGTGGTTCCGACTTGAATGTGGATCGTCGTACCTTGCCATGTTCCTAGGCCCACGGCAGGTAGTTTCATGCCTGAAATGTGGGAGGTCGTGGTCAGTATTTATTAATGGATCATTTAGACCAAGGGGACATGGGATTTACCATTATTGAGGGGAAAAGAGGTGGTACAGATGTTGGACGACGACATGGTGAAGACCCAACTTGAGGACTCAACTGGTAGGGACAGCGAAAAGGTAGGTACTTGAGAAGATAGAGCAATACTCAATAAACAGCCAGCACTACCTAGACTATATATACACCACACCGTATTAACAACGATATGACAAATGATGTCTTGACGAAAGGTAACTATCCAACTCCAAATTTATCAGCAATGGCGGGGGCCCTTAATTGCCATTCGCTCCACAGCCCGTTCGTCGGGTCCACCATTCCGTCCGTCTTGAAGTGCGACTTGTATGAGCGACATCGACGAGCTTAGTCGCGCACTAAACGCGACGGTGCATGTTTTGCTCTCACGCCGCATTAAAGCTTGGTAAGCGGCGCTCGCTCATACAGCTCTGCGAGAGCGAGAGCTTTACCTAAGGCAAGGGGAGTGTCTTTTGCCTATATTAGGCAGCGAGCGATCGAATTGTAATCTTTCAAGCTACCTACCTACTCCATCGGTGCTATGAGGATTCTATCGTTTTCCATAAGCCCAACAGTTTCTAGTAGTAACTTCTTTCATGGTGCGTTGGTGGGAACAATCTCCGTTATGTTGTTGCATAGACGCGGCCCCAGAGAACAAATTCAGCCCATAATCTCCAGTCCTAGTGATATCTATGGTGGCGGTATCATCCCGGGCATCCAGCACGATCTCCGGTGTTCAATGTCAAGGTGAGTTTGGACCCTCGGGTGTAAGTATTCTAACGCTTTCGTACAGTAAAAGCGAGGTTCTATCAGCCAGGACGCCTTCGAGCGTCTCAGTGTTGAGGGAAGTTTAGGGTCCCTATTATTTACTTCCTGCTCTAACTAAACATTACTAAATTCGTCCTTTATCTCATTATATTCCTTAGTTGAGTGATAGATAGTTTCATTAATTGCCAAACACATTAGAGAAATCATTTCAATCATTAACGTACAAAAATAAAGAAAACGAAACATTAGAGGAGATGTTAACCCAAAACAACCAGCCGATTTAGTTACAATTTACCTCACTACACCGACATAAAAACATCAACAAAGACAGACTTCGACTACTTCTTATTTCCCTTGACCAACTGTCCCAGTCTTCGCTCCAGAACAGTCCGTCCTGCAAGCGTTTTCCACACTTCGTGCGGCGCCCCCTGGACTACGTCCCAGTCCTGCAGGTTCTTCGTCACAGTCGTCAGGTCCTCCTGGGTCTTGGCCCACTTCTCGCTCTTGCGGACCTCCACGCCAGAGCTGACCACTACCAAGGGCGTGTTGGCGATTTGCACATGGCGAGCCGTCTGGACTTCAGACGACGTTAGGGACCCGGCCACTAAGCTCTCCTGCAGCTTGGCCTTGATGAACTTGCCCGTCTGGTAGGCGCTGCGCCCGTAGACGCGGTCCTCGCGCGTGCGGCCCTTGAAGATAGCGCCCGCCAGCCGGTCCAGACCAAGCGGTGAGAGTACTCCGCGCAACCAGAGGAGGAAGCCCCATCCCGGAGAGCCCACTTTGCCTGGGTAGTCCTCGTGCAGAGTGTCGATCAGCAGGAGACCGTCGATCTCGAGGAGGTGGCGGCTGGCGAAGATACGGCTGTAGATGCCGCCCATGCCGGCGGAGGCGATGACCCAGGGACCTTCTTCGCCGGCCAGCGCCAGCGCCTCCGACAGCGCGTCGGCGGCCATGCCGGCCGAGTAGGGCGACGGGGCGTTGTCGGACCAGCCGAGCCCCGGTCGATCCCAGTAGCAGTAGCGGTCGATGGTGCCGTTCTTGTATGCGGCATCGATGAAGGGTTGCAGGGTGTGCTCAACGGGTTCCTCGCCACCCTCAAGGAGGACAGTCGGTCGACGATGCGAAGACGCACCATCGATCTGCTCTCCTGTGATGTTCCCCACGCAGGCGAGATGAACGCGGTAGTTGTTGCCATTAACGTAGTACTGCTTGCCGGGCGCGGGGAGCGAGGCGTCACGGGCGCGCAGGATCAGGGTTGCGGTAAAGAGGATGGCAACGATGCCTAGGATAGCCATGACGACGGTTTCGACCAGCACAGCAAGCCATTCGCGCAGAGAGCGACGGGTCTCCTCACGACCCGTCAATCGTTCTTCTTCCTCCCGTTTTCCCCAGGCAACAAGATAGTTCTGGAGGAGATTGTAGAACGAAATCAACGTTGCCCAGACCACAGAAGCGATACCAACCCAGCCTTCCTCGACGCGGATTCGCGGAACCCCCAGAATAATGCACATATCGACCAGAAGGAAGATAGCCAGGACAAAGCCCCAGATGGTCATGGGCTTGGAAGGAACGGCAAAGAACAACAGACCAATGGCGAGATATCCGACGGTGAGCGTGGTGTAGGAGAAACCGAAGAAGCCGGAGCCGCGGGTATGCATCATTGGAGGGCTGACGAAAATTGATACGAGCAAGAAAGTCCACCAGACGAAGCTAATGGCCAAGAAGAGTGAGGACAGGCCTCGCAGAGCACGAATGCTCCAGAGATTGTAGGGGGAGACCTAGCAATTCATTATAGTTAGAACAGTCATTGAAAATCGTTGCCGCATATTGACTTGACGGAGGTACACACAGCAGGATCATCGGGATTCAGGTATCCAGTAGTTTCGCGCGGAAGTAGTCGTGTCCGCTCGTCAGGTTCGCGATCGCGATACTGTCGAGACCGAGAGGACTGGCGTTCGTCGTCCTCACGGCTGGGCTGGTCCCCCCCTTCGGGGTTGTCTTGTTTTTTAGGCCACAGTGAAACCATTGTCGATGGATGATTGTTTGTGTAAATCCGGACTGTGAGCTAAGATGAATTCAAGACTCGGCCATCTCGAGGAAGTGGTCTGGACAGGGAAAAGCATGGCGTCGGGGAATTTGAATAGAGTGACGTCATTATAAGATACCGCAAACAGACGAGTGAGGTCATTTGGCACGTGACGCAGCCACTCTGTCCGACGGTTGGGATGCAGCGTCAGGGAAAGAGAGGGAGAGAAGGGACAAGGATGAAGGGGGATTAGAGGAAGGAAGAAAGGAAGGGAGAAAGAGAAAAGAAGAAAACGAAGAGCAGCGAAGAAAGAAAAGAACGGGTGGGGAGAATTGCCCAAAGAAGCAACGCACGGGACTCGCTTTTCCTTCCCTACGAAGCCCTAGACTGACTAGCTCGACTTTCTCTTCTATACATCCTCATCCTCCTCTCTACTCTCTACTCTCTATACTGAGTACATTGATTTTGTTCCTCCCCGGTCTCTTTGTTCTCCAACTGCCTCCGGGGATGGCGGGATGCTTGTCGAATGCAGATCCACCAGTTCTTAGCGTCCTCGGCCCCACCAGCACATCGACTGAGTGTAGCCAATTCAATCTAAGCTCCTATCAACACACACTCTCTCCCCGGCCAACGTGTTCCAGGAAGATCCCTCCCAGCCCTCAACACGACCCGTAATATCCATGAGCGAACTTCAAAAGTCTTTTGCCAAAGCAAAACTGGCCAAGTTCCCGTCCGAACTTCCTCCTGTCTCGGGCATGGAACCCCACGAGGAAGTCGACGAGGATACCTCATCCGTGTCGTCCACAGGCACGGTGGTGCCTTCACCAACAAAGCAATTGTTTTCGAGACCAGCTCGAGGGTGAGTCTTGATATGCTTGAGGCCATATAGCCGGTGTAACGGTAACCGTGTTGCGAGCCAATCACCCGTGCTACACACCCCGACCACTCTATCTCTACTACGCGTGTCTGATATAGTTACTACACAAGCTAACACCCCCATCAGCTCTACCTCCACAACCCTGCCTTGGACGGACTTTTTCAGTCAGGAATTTTTCTTGACGCAAGAAACCGCCACTGCTCGCATTACCCACCATGTCTACCTGACTCCCCCGAGCTCCTCGGGTCCCCTATTCGTTATGCACCACGGCGCAGGTTCCTCAGGCCTATCATTCGCGACCTGCACCGCAGAGATCCGCAAGATTTTGCCAAGCGCCGGGGTTCTCTCTATTGACGCACGAGATCACGGCCAAACGACTGTGCACGCGACTCCGGTTCCCGAGGGTCAAGACTCGCCCCCAGTCGAACTGGATCTGACCCTGTCGACACTCAACCGGGATCTTGTCTTTGTGGTCGGCGAGACCCAGGCACGCATGGGCTGGGTTGACCTCCCGGACATCGTCCTCGTAGGACATAGTTTGGGTGGAGCGGTGATCACCGACGTGGCGAAGACGGGCGAGTTAGGAGCCAAGGTATTGGCGTATGCGGTATTGGATGTGGTAGAGGGTATGCTTCACTTCACTTTTCTATCCCAAATTGACGCTGTCGTCTGGGACTTACTATCAAACTAATCGGGGCTTAGGCTCGGCAATGGATGCGCTTCAAAGCATGGAGAAATATCTCTCTACTCGGCCTTCGCGATTTCCGTCGTTAACTTCAGGAATAGAATGGCAGTATGCTTTTCTGACATAATTCCAATCCAAGCAACTTCATTCTTGGCTAACAACCACAGCACCCGCTCCCGGACAATCCGAAACCGCACCTCCGCCCGAGTCTCTGTCCCCTCGTTACTCTACGAAGAGGAGCCCCCCGCCGAGGACCCCTCCAAGCCCTGGATATGGCGAACCAACCTCGCTGAAACCAAGCCTTTCTGGGAGAACTGGTTTGTCGGACTGAGTCGGAAATTTCTCGAGGCTCGTGGCGGCAAGCTACTTCTGCTAGCGGGTACGGATCGTTTGGATAAAGAATTGATGATTGGACAGATGCAGGGTATTCTTTCCACTCTTTTTTTCTCCCAAATAGCGTTTGACTGTACATCTGGTCTCAGCTTGTGCATCGAGGTAGTGAACGGCATGGCTAACGATCTCACAGGTAAATACCAGCTCCAAGTCTTCCCGGAAGCAGGCCACTTCATCCAGGAAGATCAACCGACCAAGACGGCTCAGATCTTGGTGGACTTCTACAAACGTAACGATCGTAGCGCGCTAGTGCTTCCGCCCAAGGTGGCCGATCTGCAGGCGTCGGCAGCGATGAAGAAGAGCGCGGGGGGTAGGTAGTGTTCGGAACCTGGGAGTCATAGATGGTTGAATCAGTTTATATACCTATCTGCTTGTATATATACCATATTTCTGACGTGGCTGTCGGATGATATCTTTGCTAGTTGGGGGTTGACAAACATAGGATATAATTAAAGCAGATCTCGATTGTATGCTTTACATTAATCGCAGACATGATAATTCAAAGGCTTCCCCAGTAATTGTCACTGCTCGCTAATTCAAGCCAAAAACAACCTTATTATGACTGCCTTTCCTTCAAATATCGTCATCCCAATATAGTTCACATATACACCCATCCCCAGTCCATGGATCCAAGCATCAGCCCCTCGATAACGCTAATACACAT
Source organism: Aspergillus ochraceus (assembly GCA_004849945.1). Classification (NCBI taxonomy): domain Eukaryota; kingdom Fungi; phylum Ascomycota; class Eurotiomycetes; order Eurotiales; family Aspergillaceae; genus Aspergillus; species Aspergillus ochraceus. Next base: position 2,564,455 of record SSOS01000007.1, on the reverse strand, counting down.
AGCGAAAATTCGGATTCTCATGATCCGTCAAGTCCCGAAACGCCAGCTCATGCGAGATCTCCGCCTCCACCCCCTCCTTCGCCCGATTTCTCGCCATAAGAACCACTCTAGTAACGACGACCAGGCCCAGATACACGGCATAGATAATTATATGAGCCAGGAAGCCGTGCAGATAGCGCGGGGCGTCTTTCTCCTGAAAGATCTGGGGCGCGATGAGATTGCCAACAGCCCACCCGACGAAGACCAGGGTCATGGTGATGCCCTTTTTGGTCTGGCCGGCGATGTTGCGCGTCACGAGGGAGATTATCAGGTTGCCTTCTGCAGTGAAGAGCTGCGTGCAGTAGAAGGCGATTAGCATGCCGCCGGCGTTCGTGGCTGTTGGGGTGACGGCGAGTATGACGATTGTGCCGGCCATGGCGGGGAGGGCCCATAACTAGGTCATGTTAGAATTCAATGCTGGGGATGTGTATGTACATGCCATGGAAAGAGGATGTGGTGAATGTCAACTTACGATCATGATCACACAAGTCTGCTGGAATCGTTGAGCAGCCCATGCAGACCCGAGCATCCAGATGATAGTCCAAGCGCCTTGGGCAATATTGAGGAGTTGCGTTTGCAGCAGGGAAAACCCGAATTGTTGAATGATGAGGTTAGAAAAGACGCCCAGGCCGCCGATGATCAGATTGGCGGTCGTGATGAGCAGCACGCAGCACCAGACAAACGGGTCCGTGACGGCTTCCCACACCTGATACTTTTTGTATTCTCGATTTTCGATGCCAGTCTCGTTGTGTCGGACACGCTCGAGCATGAGCATGCGGTCCTCTTCGGTGAAGCATTTGGCGGAGATAGGGCTATCGGGGAGCAAGATGGCAATAAAGAATGCCCAGACGCAGGTGGCGAGTCCAAGGACGAGGAAGAGCAGTTGCCAGCTGGTGATGGGTCCGTTTGTGAAGTGCGAGACACCGAAGGCTAGCAGGCCGCCGATCTGCAGTCCATTAGAGGTTGACGATTTTCGGGATGACTGGAATTTCGACTCACCATCAGCTGTACGCCACTCATGCAGTACCAAACTGCATTCAACACGGATTGTTCTTCCCTCTTATACCACATTGCCGTTCTGGATAATGGATTAGTGAAGTATTTCAGTTGATTAGAGGCAAGGTCCTTACAATAGCATCATAGCCGGCTGAACGCAGCTCTCGAAGAAGCCTAGCAGGAAGCGGACTGCCATCAGAGACGCGAATCGAGTCGAGGCGGCCGAGCAAGCCACGACAGCACCCCAAAGAAACACATTGACAGCCAGCGTCTTCGCTAGGGGAAGTTTCTGGAGAAGGAAGTTCTGGGGATATTCGCCAGCGAGAATGCCGAGGTAGAGAATCGTTCCCAGCCAGGAATACTAGGATTCCGCCGTTGTTAGCTCTGGGTCATGTTCTTCAGAGCTACCGGTCTCACCTCTTGACCTTTCAAGTTTGCGTCATCTTTGATACCCATGATGGATGCATAGTTCAGAACGCCCTTGTCCAAGGATTGGCAGAAATAGGTGATCACCTGGATGACGAGGATCCGACGACTGATCTTCCAGAACAGGCGCTTGTTAGTGGCAGCATCGATTTGAATTCCTGGGTCGGTTTCGAGCGGATCGGGCTTTTCTTTTGCTTCAAGATGTTCAGCAGTTTGATTGGAGTGCGCTTGAAGTTCTTGATGGTCGACAGTAGCACTCATCTCATCTTTTGTGGTGGACATGGTGCAGTAGAGTAAGATACTATGAAATCGGAGGCTGCCAGCGTGAGCCTATTCGGACTGTTCCTCGCCAAAGTATTTGTATTTTTCTCCAGTAACTGGAGGCGACCTATTGCATTGAGGCCGAGTGGTAAGACCGAGATGGATAGACGCCCCGTGGGGTCTTCTCGGGGCATCTCCGGCAGATCCTCCGGACGCCGATGCCATTAGCCACTCGGATTATTTGATGCAATAATCGTGAGCGGTCTTTTCACTCTCCGTTTACACTTCGAGACTTCCTCGAAGTTCGTGGATAACACAAAAATGGCTGTCCATGTCTACGATTCTCCTGCCGGCATTCCGCTCAACTCGGACTTCACCGTTGAAGTCAAGGCAGGGAACGGCCAGCGATGGTTACCAGTTCCTGTCTATGCCGTGGAAGTGGCCAATGCTAATGTCACTTGCAACGAATTCAATCGACACACCGTTGCGCTTGCTTCATTTGACTTCGACGGCCCCGTCCAAGTGCGAGTTACCTACGCTACAGGGCCAGTAACATCTGCAGTTATCCGGCCCCGATCTGCGAGCATTGAACTTGATCTAGACGACACCGTCATGACATTTTCTCTCTCCACGGCCAGAGATGTGATGCTCGAGCTGAATGGCAACAAGTGGACGGCTCTCCATCTACTCAGCAACAAGATAGACTCTACTGCGCCGACGCAAGACACCGACGATATCTGGTACTTCGGACCGGGCATCAACCAAGGTTCCGCCTACCAGCACGTCACCGACGGTGTCAATCTGACCGTGCCGTCTGGAAAGTCCGTTTATATTGCCGGAGGCGCCTTCATCACCTGCCGACTCAATTTCATCAACGTCTCCAACAGCGCCGTTCGAGGCCACGGGTTTATCCTCGGACCCGAAGGCGGCTATGTTCACCGCGAACACGGCGGAGCAATCCACATGAGCGGAGCCAGCAACGTCAAAGTAGAAGGCGTCGCCTCTCTAGGAGCAAAGGGATTCAGTCTGTCGGCGGGCGAATGCCACAACATCCACGTGGACCGATACCGATCCTTCTCGTCTGCCGGCAACGGCGACGGAATCGACTTCTTCTGCTCATCGGGTATCGTCATCGAGAACTGCTTTCTGCGCAACTCGGATGATACCATTGCTCTTTATTCACATCGGTGGGACTGGTATGGCAATTCACAGGACATCCTCATACAGAACTGCGTGCTACTCCCTGACCTTGCGCACGCGATTAACATGGGCACGCACGGGAACCCTTCTAGACCGGAAACAACCAGCAACGTGACGATTCGAAATATCGATATTTTAGATCACGAAGAGAATCAGCTGTGGTATCAGGGATGTATCGCCATCAACGCTGCGGATATGAACGAGTTCCACGATATTCTGATTGAGGACGTGCGAGTCGAGCGGATCACTCGCGGCCAATTGATCAACTTGCGCGTCATGCAGAATGCCATGTGGACTACTGCTCCGGGGCGAGGCATTCGGGACGTCAGGATTAGAGACTTGTCGCTGGATTTACAGGACTCGAAGATTATGAATCCGTCAATGATTTTGGGATATAATGAGGAACACCCAGTGGAGAATGTGACGTTTGAGAATCTCCGGATCGATGGGAAAGTGATTCATGACGGGATGAAGAAGCCTCGATGGTACATGACGGCCGATTTGGTTCCTTTGTTTGCGAATGAGCATGTCAAGAATGTTAGATTTATTCTGTAGCTTGAAGTAATAACTATCTTTACTACTTGGTGCATGTGACATGATTGGACTTCGATATACTATCTAGATGTTCCATAAGTGAACTATTGGCCCTATGGTTCAAACTGACTAGAATATCCAGCCAGACTTTCCCAGCCATTATTATTTCACCTGGAACCAGTGAAACCCAAAATCAACCCCCAGCGGAGGAATGGGCGGCTTCAATCCGACAGCGGAGCAATGGCCGGAATGCTTCGCTCGGTGCTAGATATTGAACATTTTTCAAACAGAATATATCACTTAGTGAATACCCCACATCGGCCACTCTGTTGCTGTCTAGTCTCCTCAGTATCCTGCCATAGGCGTACTCAGAAAGCTACCATGAAAGTCCCAACCCTCCTCACCATCGCCACTCTCCTCTCAACCACGTCTGCCACCCCCCATCCTAAACCTCAACTCGTCCACCCCGGCGCCCTCCACACCAGCAAAGACATCGAACGAGTCCGACGCAAAGTGCACGCCCACGAACAGCCCTGGTACCGCGCCTGGCAGCACCTCGAGTCCGGTGCCCTCGCGCAAACGACCTGGACGCCCAAGCCACACGAAGTCCTCGTCCGCGGCTCAAACAGCACCTGGCCGACCACACCAGCCCAGAACTACGGCGACGCATATCGAGACGCACACTCTGCTTACCAACTGACACTGCGGTGGCTCATCGGCGGTAACACCTCGTACGCAGATCATGCAGCCACCATCCTAAACAGCTGGGCCTCGACCTTGCGCGCCCTCAACGGCACGGAAGACCAGTTCCTCGCGGCCGGTCTTTACGGGTACCAGTTTGCCAACGCGGCGGAGATCCTACGCACATATCCTGGATGGAGCGGAGCGAACCAGACTGCGTTCGCGCGCCTGCTGACGACCGTGTTTGCGCCGGCGAATCGAGACTTCCTAGAGACGCACAATGGCAAGACGAACTTCTACTACGCGAACTGGGACCTGTGCAATATCGCGTCCTTGATGGCAATCGGCATCTTCACGGATAATCGGACGATGGTGGATGATGCCGCGCGATACTGGCAGTTTGGGTTACCGGACAGTAGCGTCGTGGTGAACGGGGCGTTACCGTATTTCTCGATTGCCAATTTTACAGAACCAGTGTCTGGTAAGACGTTGATGGAGATGCAGGAGTCGGGTCGCGATCAGGGACATGCGTTACTGTGTATGGCGTTGCTGGGGGTTATCGGGCAACAGGCGTGGAATCAGGGGGTGGATTTGTTTGGGACTTATGGATATGAGATTCTGAATGCGTATTCCCCCCATCGTCCTTTCTACCCTGCTCTTCTGTGTTGGCATCTGAGCATACCCAACTGACACTACAGCCTTCTCTAGAGCTGAATACACCGCCAAATACAACACCAACCACACCGTCCCCTACATCCCCTATACCAGCTGGGAGGGTCTCTTGGAAAAGATCTCAGCCAAATCGCGCTTCGACGTGCGTCCGGGCTACGAGGCCATCGTGTCTCATTATACAAGAATCAAGGGTCTGAATGCGTCCTGGTCCATCCAGTTTCGGGACTACGTGAATGGAAATATATCGGCTACTGTCGAGGGTGGTGGGGGTGATTACGGGCCGAATTCGGGGGGCTATGATGTCTTTGGACATGGGACGCTGATGTATCGGATTGAGGAGGATGCGTAGGGTGGTGAAGAAGGGAGAGGGATGTGGATGGCTGGATTGGTTTGGTTTGACTTGTTGGAATAGGGAATTAGGGCCTTATCGTGAAGAGCAATGTATTTCCTCTTCTGGATTACTACAGTTCTCGTCTTTTGATACTGGAAATAACTATAACACAATTAGTAACCGTTGATGACAGGTACCTACCTATTTATTCCAATCTCCCAAACTGGTAGCTCACCAAGCTTATGCCATCTTTCTCCCTTTTTTTCTATAGTTTATCAAATGAAAGCTACGAGTGATTTGTAGAGCAAACCACGCAAGACCAAAAAGGACCTACTTGCTGTCTACCACAAACTAAGATAAGAGTCGATTCGTCAATGTCCATGTCAATTCCATCTCAATAAGCGATCCGGAGCATCTCCGGGCCTTATCCCGATCTCCAGTCCGGAGAAAGATTCTCCTCCGTCAGCTATGAAGATCGACCCCAAAGGCAATCATAATCTTACCCAAATGCAGCAGCTGTTTGGCCTCAAAACATACGGACTATATACCGGTGTCCTTCCGCTTGGCTCAAGATGCCATGTTCTTGAGAAGTGATCTCGTGATTTCAAATAGTTACAGCATCTATCCACCTGAACTATTAAATATGTACCTGACTATCTCATTCCTCCTCTCCCCAAGACACCTTTCCCAAGAGCTTTATATTCTTGTCCACGTCCTTCCACGCAATGTCAATGTCGCTAAGTCACGCATCTATAACGGTAAGCTTGCCTTCTCACACACCCAGAGCAACAAAAGAAAGCTGAACCCCCGAGTAGGAGCACAGTCCAAAGAGACTAAAAGCATCCCACCAACACACCAACGGCATCAACAACACGAACGGAGTCAAGGTCTCCTCTTCCACCTTATCCACCCGCCTAGCAAAAGCTCTATACTCTGAATCAGCGATTGCGAAAATCTGGAGGGTCGCAGCTCGAGCTCAAGAATCAGTAAGTCCAAAGAACGGAAGTCATCCACAGATTTTCAACTCGATAATAACCCCCTGCTTCCCACTTCGCTACAGAGCAAACCCCCCGTGCTATACCCCGAATACACCGGCTCCAACGGAAGCACCTATGTCTACCGCACGCTCGATTTCTGGACCTCCGGCTTCTTCCCGGGGTCGTTGTATCTGATTCTCGAGCGCTTGAAACGGTATCAGAAGTCCAGCATTTACCGATGCCCATCTTCTCCTTGTTCATATGACGAAGACAACGGATCAAACACCCTACCCCACCAACTCCAGCTCTCGCACCTCTGCCGCTGGTGGACCGCAAACCTACACCAAAACGCCCTGAAGCGGGACACGCACGACCTCGGATTCATGATCGCCCCATGGGCCATGAAAGCATGGGACCTGCACCGCGACGCAGAAGCATACAATAGTCTCGTCTTGGCCGCACACTCCCTCGCCAGCCGCTTCAATGCCACGACGCGGTGCATCCGCAGCTGGGACGTCTGCGTCACGACCCGCTACTCGTACACGGAAGCGGACATGTCGACGGACTTCCTCGTCATCATTGACAGCATGCTAAATCTAGATCTACTGTTCTGGGCTGCCCGGGAAACCAACAATCAAGAGCTGTATGACATCGCGGTGGCGCATGCGTATACCTCCCGGAGACACCACGTCCGTGACGACAACAGCACCGCGCACGTCGCGAACTTCGATGCTCAGACCGGCGAGCGGAAGGCCAGGTTCACGAACCAGGGGTACAGTGACGAAAGCTGCTGGGCAAGAGGCCAGGCGTGGGGGATATTAGGGTTCGCGCAGACGTTCCGGTGGACGGGGGAGCCCGCGTTCCTGGACACGGCGACGGCGCTGGCGAAGTACTTCATATCGCACTTGCCGGAGGACGGGGTACCGTATTGGGATTTCCTGGCGCCAGTGACGGACGAAAGTCCGCGGGATACGTCGGCGGCCATGATTGCCGCGTGTGGGATGCTAGTGCTGTTCAAGACGCTGCGAGATACGTCGGAGGAGGAGTACTATCTCCGGGAGGCGCTGAAACTTGTGGATGCTGCCGTGGGCAAGTTTATGCATCCGCCTACGTTGACGTTTCAGACGGTGAGGGTTCCGACGCAGTGTGATGTGTACCCGGAGGGTTGTATCGCGGAGGGAGCGAGTGATGGATTCGACGTCTTGAGTGTGGTCGATCGGTCTGGTTCGCGCACGCGCGACACGATTCTGGACGGGGCCACGATCAACAACTATGAGTTTGCTCCAAGACGGTGGGCGAACCATGGGTTGGTATATGCAGACTATTACTTCTTGTTGTTTGGCAACATGCTGCAGGAGCTGGGTTTGGTGGATATGCAGGGGCATATTAACGTTCAAATTTGAATATTTAAGCGGGTATATCATTCATCACTGGTCCGTTGTGCAAGCAAGACTCGCCTCAATAGCTACTGATTTAAATGTCCCGGACTGGATGTATGATCCCCTGGGCTAATCACTGTATTGCCATAATTCGCACCCGGGCTCTGCCACGTATGTAGCGGATCAGCTTGATACGATGGCATAGACAGAGTCAAAAGCGCCGGGCTCGCAACGCCCTGCCCACACGTCGACAGCGAAAATTCCTGCTGGAAGGCCGGTGGAAGCGGCGGAAAGGCGAGACTGAATGGGTCATACCCAAACGAGTCCTGCGGCGCCGAGATCTCGGGGAAGTGACTCTGTGAGATACAGGGATTGACCGGTCGAGATGTGAACGCGTTGATTTCGCTGCGCGAGGACACCGTGGCAGGCGAGCGTGGCTGCTCTTTGGATTCATCCGAGTACGCAGTTTGTCTAATATCCAGACTTGGGCGTGAATGGATTGCCGAGTTACTCTGGGCCTCGATCAGCCGCTTCGCAAAGCTTGATGCAAGGTTGCCTTCGTCGTCGGTCGCTTTTCCAGGACCTGCCCATCGCTGGGAGATTTCAAGGAGACTGGCAATCAAGGTATCGAGGACGGGTGAGATGGGTACTTGGTTGTATCGTGAATGAGCGAGCAGCATACGGCCCGCAATGAAGAGACAGAAAGAGAATTGGGGATTAGTGAATATCGGCGAGTATGCCAGAAACTGTTGACCGATTCTGGCCGTCTCCGAGGCCGCTTCGAGGCACGTCTCTGCAGATGATGCGGACGGCGGCTTCACGGCACAGGTCTGCCAATGCGCAGGCGGGTATGCGATTCCTTGATGGAGCAAGATGACAGCGGTGTTGTGTGTTAGATGAGCCAAGATGAGATTTGGGTCCATGATTCCATCGGCGTTGAGCACAGAAGCCTCGCGCCACTTTGATGGCAGATATAGCTTCCATCTGTGAGTTTGCGACGATGATTAGCTCTGGAGCCTCCATCTGTATTTTGATCAACTACTTACTGGATGAGTCTAAGATCCAGCTCTTTGAACTTCATCAACCACAACTGAGCTTTTTCCGTATCATTGACAACAAATGCATGATGGAGAAAAAAGTTCGTCACCAAGGCTAGCGACTCCGTAGCCTCAATATTATACGCTAATCCGCCAATCGAGTCCTGATCCTCGGAGCGTGACGAGCCCTGCCTCTCAAAGAGACCCGAGCTGCTGGATAACGGACCCTTGGAGTCCGAGATGCCAAAATACGGCGTCCGTACTTCCTGCTCTTGGCCCCAGATCGCACCCTCACATGGCAGTCGACGCTTGATGTCGGCGCCGGTCAAGCTCATTTTCCAACCGGTGGACACACTGCAGAAGCGGTCCATGAGAAAGACCGTCCAGAAGACCCGACGGCGCTCCTCAGCCTCGCTCCACGATTTGGATGGCGTGAGAAACAGCATCCGCCGAATCAGCGTCTCGCCTGCGTTCGTCGACCCGTAAAGCTCGTCCTCTTCCACGTTCAACTGTAATTGCTCCACCGTGCCCACCATGTTTCCAATGATAGACCAGGAGGACGGACCACGTCCTCGACCAATCTGACGTCCATACTAATCAGCTATGCGTGAAGAAATGACTGTGAGACCAGCACATACCGTCTCAAACGCAACAATAATTAAGGCCTGCAGATTCTCCACCGAGAAAGTCTCAATGCTGTTCAAGATCACTCGCTGTCGACTTTTCTCCGCAATGCGTGCCTTCGTCTGTTCGTCGCGGAGCCTCTCGTTCTGGGAGAAGCGCACGCAGATGGCGATGATCGCATGCAGAATGCACGCAATACGCGGACGTTCCTCTTCTGATTCCATGCGTTGTCGAAATCGAGCAACATGCAAGATGGGAATCCAGTGGTGAATATTCAGGTAGTAGAAATCCACCAGTTCGGACATGATATCCGGGGGTAAAAGTCCGCTGGGATCATCATTGTCGCTATCCCAGTCCCGGTCGACACCCTCGTGGCGTCTCAAAGGCACTTTCTCGACTTTTCGTCGCTTGGCTCTGACACACGAGGGCTCTGCTTCATCCTGCGCCGACGACCTCCTCTGCATCTGCTTCTTTTCCTTCTCCTCCTCCGCAGCCCGCAACAAACAACTCTTCACTTTCTCTCTCTGTCTCTCCAGCTCCGTCAACCCACTCCCCTCTTCCTCCAACCCACTATCCCCACCCCCATCGCGATCCCCACCCCCCACACCCGCATCCATACCAAACCCCCCAAAAGCCGCCCTCCAAAGCACCTCCTGCCCGAGAAACATATTCTCCAGCGTTTCAATTCGCCGATACAGCTGATCGACAGCCCCGGCCCTCAGACCCGGCTTCAGGCGCCGATCATCGTAGACGCAGGGGACGTTGAACCGGGTGCATTGATCACATGGTTGGGCGCGACTGCAGCGGGCTTTTTTCTTGCGGCAGGATTGACAGGCGGGGATTTCGTCTTCGGGTCTGGAAGTTTGAGAGGGTTGTTGGGGTGGTGAAGAGCGGGTTGGGGGGTCGTGGTTGTCTTTGGGTGGCATGGAGGTGGATTATATAGTTTCGATTTGGGAGTTCATGTATATAAGAGGTGCGTTACAAAGACATAATTGTGAGGTAGGATGGAGATAGAAGGCGAAAGAATGCCAAATGAGTTGATGCATGAAGAATGAATGAATGGCCAGGGAGTTATTTGAGACTGGGTCTCCATTTCGCAAGTCATATGATCCCAATTAGAGTGGGCAATGGGCGATCAACCCCACGGGGAAATGATGCACCTGCGAAGGAAGTAGGAACACTCCAAGCTCATGGTATTATCATGATCATTTACCTTAATGGGTCGTCGGCAGTCAGAAGCAAAAAAGGCCTCCAATCATCGGCGGAGACTCGGCAGAAGGAATTCGGACGGCGGGAGAAAGACCGGAGACCCTCCGATCTGCGGGGTTGGTTCTCTACTGTCTGAGGAGTATAACCTACAAGCCTTGTATGAACAACTTCTCGATTGACTAACCGGCCTGTCTAAGTTCCTATAAGCATAGAGTATTTTTTTTTCTTTCTTTTAAATATTTGCAATCATTGCCAACCAACACCACAACCACGCCGCGACGCCCGCCAAATACCCAACCATGAATTAATTGCCCATGCGACTGTCCAAAGGTTGATTTCTTTTAGTATTCAGGGACCAATTGTATTACAAATGTGGGTAGATCGAAACTGAAAGTAAAACAAAATAGAAAAAGGGAAAGAAACAAGAAACGGGTATCAGGCGCCACTGTGCAGAAAGGGAGAAATTCATTTCAATCCTCACTCCTCAGGGAAGATAAGCGCCACCAGCAATGATCAGGTTCATATTGGTGAACTTCACTTTGTAGACGGGACTCTTCTTCGTAGGGAAAGCGCTGATCTGATCGGGCGACACTACCACGTCTTTGCCCTTCTTCTTGCCCATGCCCGGGGCGACGGAACTGGATGCCTGTGCGCTGGGGCCCGCGGCGCTTCCTCCATCCACCTTCGTTCCGGCCGCGCCGTCGCCGACCACCCGGCCTTGCGATGAGTCCTGAGAGGGTCCGGTCACGTCCCACACTCGGACCGTGCCGTCAGCGCCGCCGGAGACGAGCACCGTCGACTCGACGCTCCAGCTGATCGACCAGATTCCGCCCTTGCCGTGGCCTCGCATGCGCTTGGTCAGCCGTCCGGTCGCAAGGTCCCACAGCAAGATCGAGCCGTGGTCATCGGCCGACGCCAGAAGCTTCCCGTCGCGACTACAAGCGAGGGCGGTGATGTTGCCCGTGTGTCCGGTAAACATCCGCACAGCGTTACCCGTGGTCACCGCCCACATGCGCACCGTATGATCCGAGCTGGCGGTAAAGATATAGGCGGAGTTGGGATGGAAACACACGCAATCGACGTCCTGATCGTGCCCGACAAAGATCCGCTGTTGGCGAATGTGGTCGGTCACCCAGAGGCGAGCAGTCTTGTCGTGCCCACCAGAAGCGAAGTAGTGTCCATACGGTCCCCACTGCAAATCCCAAACCGGCTGGTCGTGGCCCTTGTAGACAACCATGCATTGCCACAGATCCAGAGACCACAGTCGGATGGTCTTGTCGGCGGAGGATGAGAGAAGCCAGCGGGCGTTCGTGGGAGCCACCGCATTCTCCGTGCGTGTGATGGACGGAGCAAAAGCCACCGCGTAGATAGGCCCGGAGTGGCCGATCAGACGACGGGAATTGGACGGGCCCGAGTCATCCACATTGTCGTAGGTGTTTGGGATGCGTTTTCCATCCAGACTCCAAACCCGGATGTATGACTCTTGCATACCAGCTGCAACGAGCATATTGTCATCGGAGAAGTCCAAGCAGTTGATTCTGCACATGTCAGTGAGAGTCCAAAACACGTAGGAATTCCTAACTCACCCGTCGTAAGTGTTGTGGAAGGTGAACATGCAGACACTGACGGCAGGACCGACGCCACCCGTCCGGCCTTCGATCCTGAATCGGTCACGGTTTTCCTTCACCTTTTGCACTTCAATTGCCACGTCACGCGCCGTAGACGGGGGGTACGGGATATCGGCGCGTGTGGGAGCTTCGTCGTCTTCTTCCTTTTTGATCATCTGATCGAGCTCTTGGACAAGGGTGTTTTGGCCTGCAGTCGGCGGATTCTTCGCATCTTCGTCGGCCAACTCGCCTCGGACGTCGGACTCTAGCGTTTGCTCCATCGGCAACTTTCCGAGCCTCAGTCTGGGCAAAGTCCCCGCCATGGCCGGGTTGTCTCCTGTATATGCAGATCCAGGATGATGGCCTGGAATGCCCTCGTCTTCAGCCGGGAAGGTCTGACCTCCTGAGGCTTGGCCGAGCATAGCAGCGAAACTGAATCGGTCGTCAACGGCACGCTCTTTGGTGATGACCGTGCAGAAGCTGCTCAAGATGGCGGACATGACGGAGCCGCCTTCCTTCTGCTTGTTTTCGAGGAACTGCATCAGGTTCGAAAAAGCCGGATTGCTGAGCACCAGGCGATACTTGTTCGTGCGGTAGAGCTTCGCAACGGAGTTGTCCTGCACATGCTCCGGCAGACTGATCGGCTCCAAGGCGCGCACGTCCTCCGTATGCTCTGGAAGAAAGAGGTTCTTGTTGATTTCGAAGAACTGCTTCGCATCCTGAGGGTAGAACGAAGTCACCATGTTGAGGAAGGAGTAGACGAAGAGCGGCCATAGGACTCGTCTCAGCTCCGGCTTGTATAGGTCCAAGTTGTCTTCAACCCAGACTTTGAGCAGATCTGAAACTGAGGTCAGTTGATATGTAACTGATGAAAGGACGACTGAGCTCACCGAAACCCATTCTATACTTGGGTCGCGCGTCCTCTCCGAGCGGGGGCAAAGGACGTCCATCAATTTCTTGATTCGCAGATTCCATGCGCAGCATGGCCTCTGTGCGACTATATCCTTTCTTGGCCAGATAGTCGATGACCTGGTCCGGCGGGTCAGCGATGTTAACATGAAACGGCATGATTTCGGCCAGATATATGACAGAGATCAATTAAAACCAGATAGGTGCTCTAGTATAGGAAAATTTCAAAGAGGCAAAGGGAATATAGGGAAATGCCACACCAGACAGCTTCCATAAGCAGCTTCACTACCACCTCACAAACTCGGACAAAACAATAACCCGCCCAACAAAGAAAACAACTTACTATCTGATTCAAATTCTGTTGCGACATGGCGCCGCTCGGGGGCGGCGGCGGCGGACCGGGAGTCGGTGCTGGAACTGGAGGTGTAGCAGGCATGGACTGCTGGGGAGGCATGGACATTCCACCTCCGGGCCCCATGCTTCCACTTCGGGGCACAGGGCTTGGGGCCCCTCCTGGCGCAGACATGGCGCAGAGAATACTCTAAGAACAAGATGAGGATGGGATCTCCTGCCTAGCCTGCGGGAGGAGATGGGAGCTGATGCGATCTCAGACAGTCGAGGGATGCCCGTCGTGGTTTGTCGATGGAGCGTCACGTTCTGATATGGCGCTAGTCCGCGGGAGGCTTAGCGGAGATTCCCCGGCTGAGGTAAGCACAATTGTCCCCAGGTCGAGGCACGTGATGCGGCCAGAGCGCTTTCGAGAGGAGAGACAGACCAGACAAGTCTCGTGGGCGACACCGTCAATTTGAAGTCGACGCTCCGACCCAGATGGCAAGCAACACGAACACCTCCGGACCTGATCAGGTCTTTACCTCTGCAGATCGCATCCGCCAACTGAATGAAGTAGACAAGGTAAGAAGAAAGAACAATAGGAAACCATTCATTCACCTCCGACAGCGGCGGGGGATCTGAGATCCCACGACACCACACAGCACAATCAACAATCAATAAGCTAAGACTCAATTCACTAATCGCCCATCAACACAGGATGTGGCTCGACTGATCCATTCCGCCGGCCTAGCCATTCAAGCCCTGACCAACACCCGAACCGGCGACTCGTCGACAGATAATTCCCTGCAATCCCACCAAGCGCGGTTCAAAGAAGCGACGTCCCAATACTTTGCCCTCCTCTCGTCGATCGATGTGCGACTGCGCCGCCAGGTCTACGCTCTGGAGGAGGCTTCCATCCTTGCGCCCGATTCCGCTTCTGCCAGGGCCGGCGACACGACCGGTGCCAGCGGGGCGGCTGCGGGTGCCTCCAATCCGTTGGATATCAGTTGGTTGAACAGCAGAAAGGACACCGTAGGAAAGGACAAGGAGGCTGAACTGTGGGCGTCTGCACGCGGCTTCGTGGAGCAGATCAGCAACTCTGCGGGCAAACAGGAGAGAATGGAGGTTGATTGATTGATTGATTGATTGATTGGTGGTTGGTTGGTTGGTTGCATTCTCGACTGGACGGGAGCTCTCGCCGGGAGAATAGAGCTTCGGCGTCCTTTCTCAACGAGCATATACCGCCTGTCGGAAGTTTTAGCGTTTTGACTGTCTTGCTTGGTCGAGCAGAGCAACGCCCGATGAGACAGTTGTCTTTGGCGGTCGGCGATGATTTATGATACCCATAGTCACTCAAGTGACAAATATTATCGATTTTTCAAATTCGAATTCGAATACTACATACTAGATGCTACTTGATGCGTTCAATGGATTAAATCTAGGATCTCCAGGAACCTTGGACTCGAAAAATCTACATACAGGAAGCTGGAATTGAAGTAGAGCACACGGACAGAAAATATGATAGCACAGGCAGTTGTAGAAATGGCAGTCGCTCTGACAAATTCGCTAAAGACATCCAGCACCGAAGATGTCGGAGAGGACTTTATTTCTGCATGGATCGGATCATCTCCAGATGAGTTGCCTTTTCCTTGCTAGACTCCGACAAGGAAGAGAGGCCTACAGCAGGTTAGCATATCAGAACACGCCAAGTATAACACATCCAGGGTCAACTTACTGCGCAGCTCACCCACAACATCCTTGGCCTTACCAAAGTAAACTTCCTCTGTAGACACCACTCCATTAGCCACCGCTGTAACTCGATACATAGGAGAGAAAGGGGAGGGAAGGAAACTAACGCAGCAAGTTCCTCATCTTCAGCTCCATATCCTCCACCAAACGACCGACATTAGCCACATGGCTGGCATCCGATTCCACGGGCAGATCGACCTCGACCTGTCGGGTCATGTTTCCACTCAGATCCATATCGCCCAACGCCTCGGTGCTGTTAGCCAAGTGCAGGATCACGGTACTGGTCAGCTTGTAATGAGACATGCGAGCACGGTCAGTCGCCTCGAACACATGAATGCTGTCCCACTCCCCGGAGCTCTTCGCACCCGGCGTTACCCCTAATTGCTTGTCAGCTTGAACCCAACCACATCCGCGACCACAACCTCCTCCTGCTGCATTCATGGCAACTGCGAGACAGAGACGAAGAACCCACCCTTTTTCAAAAGTATCACACCCGCAAACCCATCATCCAAATCCCAGAAGTAGACGCTACCGGCGCCGCCCTCGTAGTACAGCTCCCGGTAGACATCAAAGGCCTCGTTGGCCGCGACCTCGAGCTTTCTCACGCGCTCGCTAGGCACGGTGCCGTCGTCCAGAGGGGGATCGAATTCATTGCTCCAGGGAGATCGGTAGCTGTCACCGTCCCGGTTGTAGTCGCAGAGCAGGTAGTCGCGGTTCGTCCGGGGGCAGCGGCGGATCTCGAGGGGCTGGTCCACGGAGGAGAGGAGGTCTTCGGTGAGATCGGGGACGATTGACGTGATGGCTTGCAGGTTCTGCTTGGTGTCGCGGGGGTTGAGGCGTCGAAGAAGATCGCTGGGATGGTCAGCAATAGGCAATAGGCACCAGGTGGTGGGGTAAAGTTGGAGTCATGGGAATGTTGGGATTGCGAAGGAGATGAGAGGGTTTGGGTAAAAGAGGACGAGTCATCCTGTCAGGGCCACTTACAGCGCACTGTCGAATTGAGCGTCCGCCATGGTGGAAGATGTGAGGTTGCTGGTGCTTGTCTGCTGTTTACTTGCGATCTCCCGCTCTCAAGTTGGCCGGAGCACGGAGAAGGTGCGTGGTGGGAGAGACACGGGATGTGGCAGTTGTTGGAATTCACTCTGTTTGATGGACCATGACATTATCTACACGCACCCGTTCCGAGTATTCTATTCTTACAATCTACAGACGAGAATTATGAACGTTCTGGATGTGCTTGACTTCAGTGGCTTACTACCGATTGATTTTCCCCTCTATGTAGTAAGGTAATCGCGATGCCAGTGCGTCACGATCTGGTCCCCGAACAGTATTACTTATTTTTCTCTTTTTTTTTGAGATATCTGTACCCAAAGAAAAACCCGGTCATAATAGCCAAAAGACATAATCAGCATAATCCAACACAGTCCAATTCTGCTTTTGCGACCTGCGCTCGGTGCTTCAACTCATAAGGGTTTTCAAATCAGGGGGTGCGAAATCATCATCCAATTTCTCGCCTTTACGCCTTTATGAGGAATAGAAGGGTGCCGATTCTGGATGGTAGGCGACTGAAGAAAGCAATTGTGTCAGGAGGTTGGGGGGTGGTTCTCGTCGTTGCAGACTTCATGTGACAATCGATGAGTTTTGAGAGGCTTTGAGAGCTGAGAATGATCATTTGGTCCCTTCTTGCGCTTGTGTCTAGAGGGTGGCAGTGGGCGTGAAATTAAGGCATCTTCCGGCGGCCTTCGAGACTCAAGGCTCAACACTTTTTGAAAGCGTGCCTCGCAGTCTGTACCCAGCTGATTGCTTTTTTGCAGTGCGCCGATCATACGATGGGTGACGGACCCGTGCGTCACGGCCTTTGTCGGTCTTGGAACTGATTGCAGTTTTGGAAAAGCGTCGTTGCGAGGGGGTCGGGCGAATTGCGGACTGGTCTCGCCAATATTGCCGTAGTATTGGTCAAGCTCGTCTTGCTGCTTCGCGGTGAGCAGAACATCTTCGGCGGCTGGTATATCGGCGGGCCCAGGCGTTGGTGTTCGTTCTTTCGGCCTACCCTTTGGTTTTGATTTTCGCGTGGCACCGCCGGTGGCGAGGTCCGACGCCTTGGTGAAACCAGTCTCGACGTTGTCCGGCATGTGAAACTTCTTAGGAGGCTTCTTGGGGGCGTTTCGTCGCTTCTTCGGCTCGGGGAGGTCCGGGCTCTCGTTCTCAGCGGGTATATCAATGTTCTGCTTGTTGACAACGGGACGGACTCCCGGCGGTAAAATGCGTGGCGCCAGGTCGGTATGGTAGGTAAACCGCGTCCCACTGGTGATCATTTCTTGCATTTTCTCGTAGTTGTCTGTAGCTTTGAGGTAAGATTGCTCCTCCTTCCCCTGCGTAAGCAGTATTACGATGTTGCCGGCCCTTTTTCGGCCAGTACGCCCCATACGTTGGAGCATGCGGATTGGCGAGGAAGAGGAGTCGTAACAGATAATGCGATCCACCTCACCGATATCTAAACCTTCCTCACCAATGGACGTTGCTACTATGGTGTTGTAAACCCCTTCTTTGAACTTCTGGACGACGCTGAGCTGCGTTTTCTGGTTCATGCCATCCGAGTCCTTGTTGCTAGACTGACCGATGAAAATGTGAGGTCGGACCAAAGGCTCATGTCTTTTCAGTACTCGTATCACCTCTTCGGCACTATCTCGGAAGTGGACAAAGATCATCAATCTAGTGGAAGACTGCGTGTTCCCGTCTTGTCCTTCACCAGCATCTAGAAAGTGGTTCAACACCACTTCTTTGAGATATGCTAGTTTTGGATGACCGATGAACTCCGGATGCTTTGTCCACGCCGAAACTTGACTCATGAGTCTTTTGTAGTTCTCGTCTTGGACGAGCTGCTGTTTGTATTTCCCATTTTTCAGACCGCCGCTGTTGGACTGGAACTTCAGCTGGCTTCGATAAAATGGCGTGATCCCATGGTATTTGAGAAGATCGAGACTGTGAGCACAGCTGGCAAGGACGGTAATAATCGTGTTGATCATGACCTTGAACCCAGTGCTTGATCTGCGAGCGGCATTCGAGGCCATCCATTCATTTCGGGTTTTGGTGAGCCCGTAGGGGGTGAGCGTCAGAGGATCAGATCCCCAATAGACATTGAGGTTTTTGAGTTTATCAACTAGTGGCTGCAAGGCACGGGAAAAGTGCTCCTTGCACAGAATCAACTCCTCGGAGTCCGAAAAGACCTCCCGCTCGATGTTCTTGGTGTGCACGTATTGTCGAATGTCGAGCGACTGTTCCGTGCGAATTTCAACCTTAGAGATATTCAAGCCGTCAATCACCTCTTGCACAGTTTCCACTTTGGCACCCGGCGTGGCTGTCAGCGCCAGAACACGGAAGCTCTGGTTAAATCGCTGAAGGAATTTCACAACCTCCACGTAGGCATAGCCTCCGGTAGCTCGATGGGCTTCGTCGACAACGACCAAGACGATTCGTTTCGGGTCGGCGATTCCGGACTTCAGATCGTTAACCAATGTTTGAGGCGTGAGGAAGAATACGCGCTTGCTTTGCCACTCCTCTGCTCGGATACCCGGCGCGGTGCCGCCGGTGAGCATGGATGTTTGAGACTTGGGAATGCCGGCGATCCCCAAGCAAGCAGAGACTTGTTGGGACACCAGGGGTTTTGTCGGGGCGACGAAGATGATTTGAGCGTCCTTGGTCCACCGGTACCAATTGAGCATGACAGTGGCAGCGATGAATGTCTTTCCCAGACCAGTGGGGAGCGCCACCAGCAGGTTGTGGTAGAGGCCTCGCTGAGCAATGTTGAACTGATAGTCTCGCGTCTTGCCCAGGTTCGTCGGGTAAATCCAGGTGTCGAGAGTGTCCTCGACGAGCTTGTGATGTGTCGGCTGTTCCTCGTGCTTTTCTGGCGGGTACCAAGTCTTTTCTCCGGGGGGTGAGGTGCTTGCAGGATTTCGAGAAACCATGTCATGGAGCGTAGTTTGGCGGGCGACCCGGTTGAAAGACGAGAAGGACCCTCCACTCGTTTTTCGTGGAGTGGGCCGAGGCGGGGGCAGATTGGCGATGAGTGAATCGACGTCGATGTCAAATGCATCGTCCGGGAGCTCGTCAAACATGTCCCCGGAGGCATTTGGCGTATCCGTCTTTTTCTTTGTCGTCGACTTCGGCGTCTTCTGGTTACCGGGAAGATTTCGAGTGGGCAGCGGGGTAGCCTCGCTGAAAGAAAGAGCATTACGCGCTTGTTCTTGTTCGAATGACTGAACGGATGCCGCAAGGGCAGCCTCCATATCATCGTCCCCGAACTCGTCGTCGCCTGCCGGAGATGCAGGTCTTGGCAGTTGGGGCTTGGGCTTGGGCTTCTGCCACCGAGGACCACGAAGCATTTCCGGAGGTGAGGGCGGCTGGGTCAGCTGCGTCACAAATAAGTTCTCCTTGTTTGTGTTTTGCTGCTTGGGGACAAACGCCTTGCGCTTGCCTTTGGCGTCGGTGGTCTCATATGCTTGACCGGGGGACGACAGTTCATCGTTCCTTCGGGTCCCCTCGTAAGAGCCGTCATCGTCAATGAAGGAACCCAGGTCAGTATCAGAGCCGTATTCGTCACTTTCAGCCTCGTCGACCTCGTCAACCTCGTTGCGTGAAGATCGGGATTTGGCAGTCTCCAGACGAGGCTTCTTGGCTAGACGCGGGGAATCCGACTCCGACGGAGAGCCTTCTACCGCCATGTCATCCACCAAAGAGTCGTCGAGATCGTCACTGAAGAATTCCTCCTCGTCGACGGGCATTTTGACGCGTTCAGCTCGTGGGAATTGGCTGAACTGCACGAGGGGGTCTCGCTGGTAGATAAGACGCGACGCGGGCGTCGCGACATCATGTGCAACGAGGGACGGGTGTTTGGCGCGTTTGCATTTCGATTGTCGACGGTTTCTCTGTGTCGCCTGCCGTCAGGTGATCTGATTTGGATCAGCGATAAGAAGCCTTGGCGTCATTTCCTTGTTTTCCTCTCACTTTCGCTTCTACCGGAGTCATTCCCGAGGACTACTGAGTACATTCTACAGAGGAGGAGTAGTACGTATTGCTGATCGGGGGATTTCCACGCATGGATGACATCGGCCTATCGGTCCAATTCCCAAGGCCGGCGTTGTTGACTGATTTGTGGTACAAGTCACTAGACACTAGACTCACTACAACTTGCCACTGGATTCTGTGGGTGGCACAACAAACCCGCCTAGTCTAGCGCTATTTTTGGTGGGCTCCCCAGATTTTCACCCGAGCACTGATCAGGGTCGGAGTACTCCCTTTGAAGAATGAAGACAGAAGGGAAAAATTCATTAAACTACATAGAATCACTATAGCATGAAATGAAAATAAAATAACTGCAAAGTACACACCCATAAATCTGACTCTCCGATCTCCTTCTCTGCAATCCGGTGCCTCCCATCATGCAGAGTCGAAGAATGGGCCCAACGCAGAGGCAAACCATGTCACTCTCCCTTCGCTGTCTTGCTATCTTCAAGCTAGTCTAAGTATAGCCCAGCGCCTGATGCTGATTAGCCACCAGTGAAACCCCGCTAATGAAAGGGCGCCACTGAGTTTCAATTATTGCTTTGCCCTGTCAGACGGCAAAGAAATGGAAAAGAAAAAAAAAAAACCTGAAAGAAAATGTAGGAAACTGGAGGATGCCAGGGAAAACCTTGGGTCCTTGGGTCGTACTCCGTAGTCAGTCCAGTCCAGTCATGTAAAGTAAATAAAACCCTCCCACGCCCCCTTTTCATCTCCTCTTCTCTCCTTCTCTCGTCTTCCCTTTCTTCCTTTCCTCACAGTCTCTCGTTTTGAACTGCCAATTCCTGCTTCTCGGACACTCGTTCAATTTGATCTCCTCGATCCATCTCTGTCACTTCAGAACTCAAGTCCTCCCAATCCGTCACAATGAAGCTCAACCTCATCGCTCTGACTGCCCTGCTGGGCCTGGCCGTCGCTCAGTCGACCACCTCCACCAGCGAGGCTTCGGCCACCGCCAGCCTGTCCCCTGAGGCTTCCTGCGCGAAGAAGTGTATGTCATTCTGATACGGATTCTGATTGTGATCTCAATCTTATCTCGTTGCCCGTTATACCCTCTTTAATGTCTCCGTCGCATTCCTTCTCCACTCTCCCTAATCCACTTCAATCTATTGCATCTCCACCCACGCGCGATCACAAATGATCCTTCTCCATGTCTCAGCCTCGCTAACATCGCCCCTACAGGCAATGAAACCGATCTTTGCTGCGTCGCTCAGTGCTACAAGGTCCCCTGCCCCAGCGACTCGCAGGCCAACGACACCGTCAGCTGCGTTGCCGCTTGTCCTCAGGGCACCGGCTCCCCTAGCGACACCGACCGCTACGCCAAGTGCCAGAGCAGCTGCTACAGCAGCCACTTCTTCCCGGCCACCAAGCTGACCGACAGCGACTCCAAGACCGCTGCCACTTCCAACAGCGATTCCAAGACCACCGCCACCGACAAGGACAGCAAGAGCTCTGCGACTGGCTGTACGTTCTTCCCCTTACATGACATCCCTAGCACAGAACAAGCAATGCTAATAGTATTATTCACAGCCTCCTCCGGCTCCCACTCCCACTCTGGCTCCGGTGCCAGTGCCAGCGAGACCGGCTCGAGCACCGCCTCCGGCTCGGAGGCCAGCGAGACCGCCAACGCCGCGGCCCTGAAACTGGGTGTCTCGACTGCCGGTGTCATCGGTCTGGTCCTTGGTGCCTTGGCTCTGTAAAGGAGTTAAGAGCGCGCGTTCACTATGAGACCTAAGGGGCTGGGGACGAGGTGTTAATGTGAGGAGGCAAGGGTTGTTTTTTCTTTTACGGGACACGGGTTGCATGGTACACATAATACGGGGCTATTCCCTACATAGTTTTTCTGTTGTTTCTACTTCATTTACTTTTCAGCTGTGATAATAATTCTCGAAATACCATCACTTCTGTATTCTACCATTCGCTTCTATCTTTCGCTTCATATCCTCGCATCTAGAGTAACCAGTAAACAGGAGAGTAAACAGCAGATTTGACAGCAGGTTAGACAGTGCATATCAAGACCCTGTGTAGGAAAGAAAACTAGGGCCAATCCCCAGAAACTGACAGCGCCGATCAACCCACAATCCAACAGATCAGAATCAAGAATGTCACTATAGTGTTCACTGTTAAGTGATGAAGATCAAGTTACTCATAATGTGATCTCAGATTTCCAACGATTGTCCAGTCCAGCCAGTCCAGCTAATCTCCACATTCTCCGCCCACCTCGTAATCGCCCACCCGTTACCGCTGCAATCTGCACCCCAAACTAACCCCCCTTCCTACGGAGTAAGCAGGTAGATTACCTGACCTTTGCCTATCTCCAATTCTCCATCGGCAGAAATATCCACCCAGAAAAATCAAAATTCAAATTCCCAAATCCAGAACCAAAAAAAAAAATAAAAACAAACCTCCAACCCCCACCCCTCTTTCCGGGCTCTCTTGACCTACCATCTCAATTTAACCCAATCCAACTCAGTCCAAAACAAATCAAACCCAAACTCAACCCCTCACCCGCCCAAGAAAAAACACAGACGATAAGACAGAACATGACAGAAAAAATGACCCTCTACACAACCCTAACCCCCTTCGTCAACACCTGCATGGCCTCTCACGACCCATCGCACAACCCAGCGCACGTGCACCGCGTCGTCTCACTGGCGCGCTCGATCCTACGCGCCGAACAGTCCCTCCATCCCGAAATCCGCTACTCCGCCGAAGTGGTCGACTTGGCGGCCTTGCTACACGATGTCGGTGATCGGAAGTATTTGGATCAGGTGAGGGAGATCATCTCTGCCTCTACCTCATCCTCTGGGACTGGCAATGGGGCTGGGAGGGTAGAAGTAGACGCCGACACGCTAGTCCTCCAAACACTTCTCTCGCACGGGGCGTCGCGCGAACTAGCGACGCGGGTCCAGACCATCGTATCGCATGTATCCTACACGAAAGAGAAGAAGGACCCGGAGGCGGTGCGCAAGTTGATCGAAGACGACGGGGACGTGGAGTTGGCGATCGTGCAGGATGCGGACCGGTTGGATGCGTTGGGCGCGGTGGGGATCGGGCGGTGTTTTACCTTCCTGGGGGCGCAGGGACGTAAATTCGTCCCTGAGGGAGGGGCGTGGGAGATGGGCAATTCGATCGAGCATTTTCAGGAGAAGCTGGAGACGTTGGAGGGCATGATGAAGACGCAGACGGGGCGGGAGATGGCCAGGGTGCGGACCCAGCGGTTGGTGGAGTTTAGGGGATGGTGGGAAGAGGAGATGGCTCTGATCGAGTAGAACAGGTCCAGTGGGCTTTGTAATTATCTGTTATTTTATTCAAGATATAGAATCGCTAGAAACCAAATGCAAGTCATGTCCGAAAGTCATCCTTCCTGTCTATCTATTCTCGGTACAAGTCACCGTACTGGGGTATGTAACATCTGATGGGTGACAATCAAAATAACAGAATAAGAAGAATATCGATATCATGTATCAGCAGTACAGACCGGGCATCAAGCAAGGCCGGCCCAATGCAAGCAAATAGAGTCCCCTCGACCTGGGGGGTAACATTAATGGATGTCGAAATGGAACAGGAAATGATAAATGAGTGGAGCCCGTCCCAAGAGAGCAAAAAACCAACTCCGATCCTAATAATATAAAGTCTAGAATGTTGCATATTATCTCAGTCTCTGCTCATTCTGAAAGTGGAGACCAAAGAAAATGGAAGCAATCCTTCCAAGAAAAAAAAAAAAAAAAAACGACGCATATAAAACACACAAGAGATGTTAAACTCGATCTTGTGCAAAATCCAACACTTCGCAGTCATCTTCGAAAAATCCGTCGTCGCCACCAGAACCAGCCGAAGGGAACGGAGACGAATTCTTCTTCTTGCGACGTGTCGTGATGACCACCTCCTCGACGTGGCCCGTACTGTTGCCGAGACTGATCAGGTTCTCCATTTCTCCACCGAACCCGGCGTGCTGGCCATGCAGAACCTCGTCGTGCTCGCCTTCGTCATCCCCACCCGCGCTAAACGGACGCACATGGAGCTTGGACATCGGCATGCTGTCCCCAAAGACCCACTGTCCCGTGGGAATCGACGTCTGCGCCTCGTCGGCATCGCTCGTTTCCGAGTAGACAAAGAGGTTCACCCGCTGATCAGTGTGGAAGGGTTGGTACGGTGCGTTGGTCTCGATCTCCGCCTGGGAGAGTGGCTGGCACTTGAGTTTGGACGCAACAGCACCTGGCCGTGGCGTCGACGACGGCAAGGCCCACGACGCGTGGATCGTCGTATCGGCATTGGCCGTGCCAACAGGCATGGCGCTACAGGGGGTTTGCAGGTTACTTGGCAATCGAATCTCGATTTCTTTGGGTCCTATGACAGACTGAAGTTGCCGATTCTTATTGGTAGACAGAGATCGCCGCACTCGGTACAGTCGGAAAACGCCACTGTTCACCAGGCCCAGGAACGGCTGGCCCTTGTGGGAAACCCAGACGACCCGGGAGGCAGCAGGATCGCGGGCCAGGCCCGACAGATGGAGGCGATTTTCACCAGCATGTCGAAGCGTGTTGACCGTCCCGGTCGCCGCTCCCACCGATTTACTAAGTCCGGCGGCGACAACCTTCCCGCCCCGAACACCGGCAGCAGAAGGGATGCCAAATCCACTCACGGCTGGGAAAGCGGCGCCCGCCGACGGAGTGCGGCCCCTAACCGCCGCGAGAATGGGCTGGGTCTTGCCGCCCACGAGTTTGAATGCCGCTGAGAGAGGATTGGCACTGCTTGCCCGGTCCGATAACTCGTCTGCCGGCTGATCCGCAGCGGGGGATTTGTTGGGCGGCGGTCGAGCTCGCCGGAACGGAGGCCATTGAAATGCACTGCGTGGCAGGTCGAACACGTGCACAGTCCCCTTGCGGGTGATGATAGCCAGCCGGTCCCCGGATGGGGGACACCAGATCACATCGACGATGTACGAGGTGGTCAACCGCGCAAATCGAGCGATCTGGCGCACATTGGCACTGGGAGTCACCGAATCATCGGTTAGGAACGCCCCTGCTCGACAGTGCTTGCCTTGCATCAGATCCCAGACGTACTGAACATCGCCCTTTTTACTGGCCGTAAGCAGCATCAATCCGTTTGGCGAGAATGAGAGAAAGCTGCATCCATTCGGAACTTGGAATGTGGCCACCGGGGTGTGCGAGGTGTTCTTGGTCTCGCCACTCTCGTCTAACCTTTTCAGATCCATGATTGAAACCAAGTCAGGCTCGGACGCTGCAGCAGTTTGGGTATCCTGAGCATGAGTGGGCGGGAAAGGGCTGTATCCTTGCTGGGGAAAGTCCATCATATTAGGAGAGCGGCGCGGGGCTGGGTTTGGGGCCTGGTCTTTGTTCCAGTAGCTATTCCAGGCTTGGAGACCTTGATCGCCCATCCATCGCGCGCCCCGCACGAGTTCTTGAGTAACGCCGCGGGCCATTTTATCAAAGAAACTCTCACCCTCGCCAACGTCGGTGGCAGTAGAGACTGCCGGTCTTGACGGTGGGCTGCGAGTTTCGAGACCAAATGTTTTCCCGCGGATGAGGGAAGCAGGTACCGTCCCTCGGATTGATCCCCTATAGGCCGAGGATGGCGGAACAAGAGCTAACCATCTCCCTTTCAGATCGATGACAGGGTGATCATTGTTAACAAATCCATGAGGAGAGTCATTCCGCGATCCATCCGCGTCAGTCGAAGTTGACGAAGCGGAGTAGCGCCGGGCCTCCTTGGACTGGATACTGGTCCAGGACTTCCCCAAACATCGATAACCGTTCATGCTATAGATGAAAACCTCGCCACTGACACCAGAAGCCACGATGACGTGATGTCCGCTGGCAAAAAGTTTCAAGTTGCCGGCGGGCGCTGGCGCGAATACCGGGAGCCCAGGAATGTTTTCAAAGCACGGTGACGGCTGGGTTGCGAAAAGACTAGCAACATGGTCTCCATTTCTCAAGGAGTACACCTCAACTCGAGTTTGATAATATCTGGCCTCGTCTTTGCTTGGCCGCTTTTCAGCGGGGAGCTGCCGCCCAACGGCGATAGAGGGGTTCTCGTTTGTTTCCGAACCGGTAGAGGATGCAGGACCTTCATCATCGGATAAGCTAGAAGGTCCGTGGATAGTGACGGCAACATGGGGTCGTGACGGTGCAAGTGAATCATCTGTGAAGCTGCTAACCAGCATCTTTGCTTCGATCACTCGGCCATTCAGACCCGCCAATTTCCCTAATGAACGAGTCGTACGGCTCTCGATGGCTAGAATCTCCAGGAAGCCGTCACCACCGACAAGTAGTACATTGCTACTCATTCTCGAAGTCTTGGATGACGGACTTGAGATTCTATCGAAGGCACAAAACGAATAACACGCCTCTGCTGGCGGTCGATTCTGGCCTGAAAATAAGGGAAGATCAATCTCCGGTGCACCGTAGAAATGAGCCTGGGGCAAGTGGGGTAAGGGGATCTGGTTATTGAAAGGGCTACTGACGGAGTGGCTCTTACGCCTGTCCGCAGATGCCTGTCGGGACGATATATAACCAGTCCCATAACTCATAGGCCTTGTCCCGGGAGACGCAGAGGAAGGATTGCTGAAGCCACCTTTGTCGGGATGGAGAAGGAATCCTCCAGGAGAACCACTGGCTAGCTCGCCGTCAATAACGTCCGTGGGAGGGCTCTTCCCGAAAGGAATGGCTTTTGCCCAACTATCCGTTCGGTAGGCAATATCATTCTCAGGCGTCTCCTCGAAGGCGTCAAACGCGTCCAACACTGGCGACCTTATGTTATTGGTGGCTTGAGTCTCCAGGGGAGGGTCCGGACACGAAGACGGTTCCGGCGGTGATGGAGAGGCCGCCTCTATCCTGTACATCGTGCACCATCTGTGTCAGCCAGGCTGTCCGGGAAAATACTGCAGTGATATAGGGGAGGTGACACTATCTACTTACAAGTCGTCGGGGGCCGGCTTTGGGGCGGCTTTGGCGGCCTTTGTCTTCGCCTTAGACCCGTTTTTCCCTTTTTTCTTGCTTTTTCCACCAAGCTCATTCTCTGGAGTAGCTCGTTGCAAATCGTCGGTGACGGGGCTGGGATCACTGAAGCCCTGGGTTTGCTGGCGGAAAAAGTCGTCCGAAGCTACCGGGGGCATTCAAATGAAGGGTTGCCTCGGGAGGCAAGTTGATTTCAACAATGAACGGCCGCTCTCGAGACCTTTGAACGAGGCCTGAGAACGGGAGCAAACAACAGGTATGTCAACGGGCCACGGATCCCGAGGAGGTATTGCGTTATCGGTAAGCCAAGTCGCGCCTCTGCAGGGAGGTCAACAAATACGCCCTTATCAACATGACTCATCCTGACGTCCGACGCGGACATAGTTGGGGATACCTACTGATTACCAGTCTAGTCAAAGGGTACCAACTGAGTCTCAGGAAGGAACGGCGCGTTCAACGGCCGAGATAGATGAGGTAGAAGAGGGAAAGGGGTGGGGATGGCGGCGGATCTGGAGTTATGACGACTCTAGATACGCTGGTAACTGCGATAAGGACAACACGGAAGCACAGCTTAGACCGGTTGTCTCGTTCAGAGAAACGAAAGATGATGTTTAGACAAGTTGACAAGTACACAGTTGGGACTTCAGTCAAATGTACTGTTGCGTAACGTTTGGAGAGTAGTAGGTTTCCAGGAAAAGAAGCCAGAGCAGCGGAGGAAGAAGAAGAGCGAGGGAGGGAGGGGGAGGGGAATCGGATCAGGTCAGGAGCATGGATGAGCGGGCTGACTTATCGCCTGGGCTGTTGTTATCGGGGCGGGACTTGGGGGGGACGGAGTACCTGCTAGTGACCGGGGGGATGGGCGACCGAAGGGACGGAGTGGAGGTACCGACTGGGTACCCTTTTCCAGAGGCATAAGGTTGCCTGCCACATGACGAGGATCCAGTGATGATTGGCCTGACAAGAGGGCCTGAAGCATGACCGGTCAGGACGGATCTTCCAGCCACTCGATAGTCAGGCACTGCCTACATACGGGGTACATGCTTCGGTAGTCGGTAAACGTAGCACTTCCTGTCTTCCTCTGTCGTAGGTACTCAGTAGACGAGTGGGACACTTGACTCGACTCCGTATAGTGCATACGAACACTGACGAGCTTGTCCCACGTTTGTTCTCTGCTACCCTGCTGTCACTGTCGATGCCTTACCCGCCTGGATAGGTAGGAATATGAATTTAGTCAAATCATAAAAATGATCCCCTTCTTATCCACGGTCGGTCCAAAGCTACGAGGCAATCGAACCCACCCGCTATTGGTTCTGCCTGAGGGGTCGAAGCCAAGCAAACACTGCAAACAGCGTGTCTCGACCGGTCC
Organism: Aspergillus ochraceus; assembly: GCA_004849945.1. Taxonomy (NCBI): domain Eukaryota; kingdom Fungi; phylum Ascomycota; class Eurotiomycetes; order Eurotiales; family Aspergillaceae; genus Aspergillus; species Aspergillus ochraceus. The sequence goes on along the minus strand of SSOS01000007.1, from coordinate 2,536,087 downwards.
CTCAGCCACGTGACCCCGCCTCGCAGCCAAACAGGCAACTACTGGGCCAGCAGAGCAGACGGGCAGAGGCCCTGCTTGGGTCCTGCGTCAACTTAACTTCACGCATTCCATGGCCGTCTTTCTTTCGTTATCGTTCCCCGGCTTTAACCGCCACTCGTCAAAACACGTTGGCCTTGACTTCCATGAATGAAGCCTTGGGCAAGAACAAGGTCACGAGTCCGTCACGAGTCCCCGCATGGTACAGCACCAGCTGTAAGGCCCCAACTTGTCATTGGCACGCTGCCGCCGATGTGACTGAAACATGACGCTGCTGATCCGCCTCGCGGTTGCCATGCTTTCAACTTTGTAATCCTGAAATGTCCCAAATCTGGAATGCTCCGCCTCCCCTCCTAAATCTCGTGACACCCGAGCTTGTAATTCTAGCTGCCGAGTGACCTAACCGCTCGTCATTCGGCTCTTCTCACGCTGGGGGGCCGCCTTGCTTCCACTGGAGGAAACCCTACATGGAAAAGACATCCGGATGAAGAAAGGATAGGACGGGAAAGAAAAAGTATTGTTACAAATCGATAGAATAGGTATAATGACGACAACTCTGCCAAACCGGTATTCAGCTCCTACCCCTGATGCACTCTGACACAAAACGTCACCCCCTTTTGGTTTCTGAGTCTCCACGGACGGTCGCAGATGCTCAGGTCTTCTTCTTTGCGGCGGCTTTGGCCTTGGCGGCCTTCTTCTTGTTGCTGTTGATCATTACGATCCCAATAAACGTACCGACCACGGCCGAGGCGAGGAGAGTAAGGAAGACGGGAATGCGAATGGCCCACACGCGAGGAGGGAAGAGGTCGTGCAGAGGATGGCCGGGGTCAACGAACGGCTAGAGACAGAAGGGTTAGCAGATGCCACGTATCAAAAGGAGGAGATAACAGTAGTGGTGTACCATCAACAGAGTCCATGCCGTGTAGTAGAGAAAGATCGCGGTAGCGACCAAGAGCATGGTGGATCCCACGAGTTGGCCCAGCTGGAGTGAGGTACAAGTCAGTATACCATAAGTACTTGTCAGAGTTGTCATTGCAGCTGCATACCATAGTGATGGATCGGAGATATTTCTACTCGTACTCGCGAAGAAGGACGGACAGACGATGCTTGCTTCATCTCAAGGCGCGCATAACTGGCCGGCGTGGCAGCTTGGCTCCGAGTCACGTGCCCCCGACCACGCTAAGACTTTCCCTTCTCCTTCGCCGCCTCACAGCTTGACCGACGCAGAACCACCCATTGCCGTCGCGCCTTGTCGCTGGAGTCAACTCCCAGCTTATTGGATTTAAAGGGGAAAATTTACCTGCGGTGTGAAATTCGCAGAGCAATATGAGCGACCCCGTCGTTTTGCAATCGGCAGTGCGAGTGCCTACTCCTCCACCTGGCGCCTCGTACTCTCCCCAGCCTTCAGCATCACGAAAACGCTCTCCGCCCTCTCGTTCCCCTTCGCCCAACCGTCGCCGGTCGCCGCCGGGAGACTCCTTCAACGCGGATGGAGATGCGCCGCGTATCGATTCGGAGCGTGCGATAGAGCGAGAACGCCAACTTGCCGAACGACTCCGTCAGCATGAGAAGGAAGAGGCGGCACGAAAGCCGATGACGGCGGAAGAGAAGCAGGCGTCGGCCAAGGCAGAATATGAGAAGCTTACGAACATGCGCTCGGGTGGCACCTATATCCCCCCGGCTCGACTGCGCGCACTGCAGGCGCAGATCACGGACAAGACCAGCAAAGAATACCAGCGTATGGCGTGGGAGGCTCTGAAAAAATCGATCAACGGTCTCATCAACAAGGTCAACGTTTCGAATATCAAATTCATCGTTCCAGAGCTGTTCGGAGAGAACCTCGTGCGCGGCCGGGGTCTCTTCTGCAGAAGCATCATGAAAGCTCAGGCCGCCAGTTTGCCGTTTACTCCCATCTATGCGGCTATGGCAGCCATCGTCAACACGAAGTTGCCCCAGGTGGGTGAGTTGCTGCTCAATCGCCTGATAGTGCAGTTCCGCAAGGCATTCAAGAGAAACGACAAGGCGGTGTGCATATCCTCGACGACGTTCATCGCGCACCTGTGCAACCAACAAGTCGCGCACGAGATGCTGGCCGCTCAGATTCTCCTGCTGCTGCTTCACAAGCCCACGGACGACAGTGTGGAAATTGCGGTCGGGCTGACCAGGGAGGTGGGACAGCATTTGGAGGAGATGAGCAGCCCTATCGCCTTAGCCGTGTTCGATCAGTTCCGCAATATCCTGCACGAAGCCGACATCGACAAGCGAGTGCAGTACATGATCGAAGTTTTGTTCCAGGTCCGCAAGGATCGCTACAAGGACAACCCGTCAGTCAAGGAGGAGCTTGATCTGGTAGAGGAGGAAGACCAAATCACGCACCGCGTTGGCCTGGACGACGAGATTGAGACGCAGGACAGCCTCAACATCTTTAAATACGACGAGCAGTGGGAGCAACACGAAGAGGCATACAAGAGTCTCAAGGCGGAGATTCTTGGGGAGGGCAGCGACGAGGAAGACGAGGACGATTCGGATGAAAGCTCTGACGACGAATCAGACGAAGACCAGAAAATGGATATCAAAGACCAGAGCAACACGAACCTAGTCAACCTGCGACGAACAATCTACCTGACCATCATGTCCAGTATCGATTTCGAAGAATGTTGCCACAAACTGATGAAGATCTCGTTGCCGCCCGGCCTCGAGCCGGAACTCCCGTCGATGATCATCGAGTGTTGCTCGCAAGAACGAACCTACTCCAAGTTCTACGGCCTCATCGGTGAACGATTCTCAAAGATTAACCGCCTTTGGTCCGACCTGTTTGAAGCTGCGTTCGCCAAGTACTACGACACCATCCATCGGTACGAAACGAACCGGTTGCGCAACATCGCGCGCTTCTTCGGCCACATGCTCAGCAACGATGCCATCGGCTGGCATGTGCTGTCGATCATCCACCTGAACGAGGAGGAAACGACATCGAGCAGTCGTATCTTCATCAAGATCCTCTTCCAGGATCTCGGAGAGCACCTGGGCATGCCGAAATTGCACGAGCGCATGAGAGACGACATCCTCCGCTCCAGCTTCGAAGGTCTCTTCCCGCTGGACAACCCGCGCAACACTCGCTTCTCCATCAACTACTTCACTAGTATCGGCTTCGGTCTGCTGACGGAAGACATGCGTGAATATCTCAAAAGCCTTCCTAAACCCACCGTTCCTGCTCTTCCTGCGCGCGCTACCAGCCCATCAGACTCGGGCTCGGTCAGGTCTCACTCCACCTGTTCCACCTGCACCGGCCGCTCGCGCTCGCGCTCGCGCTCCGTTTCATACTCCCGCTCTCCGTCGCGCACCCGTGGTCGCGGACGCTCAGTCAGCCGTGGGCGATCTTACAGCCGCTCCGTCTCAGGCTCCTCTCGGCGGAGCTACAGCTACACGCCCTCGCGGTCCCGATCTCCCGTATCGAAAAGCCGTCGACGCTCCGTCTCGTACAGTCGGTCTCGCACACCACCTCGACGCACTCGCGCCCGATCCTACGACTCCCGGTCGTCACGGAGCGCGAGTCCGTATCCGGCTCGCCGGTCAGCGTCTCGCTCTATCTCGCCCCCTCGCACTCGTGGTGGCCGCAAAGATCGGAGTCTCTCACGATCCGTATCGCGGTCTCCCTCCCCTCCTCCTCGACGTGGCAATGCCAGACGCTACTCCTCGGCGTCTCGCTCGCCTCCACCCGCCGGCAAGCGCCGCGTTGCCAGTCCGTCCGCGTCGCGTTCGCCTCCGCCAGCTCGCCGCCCCCGAGATGCCTCTGTCTCTCGCTCCCCTCCGCCACGATACGGACGAGGCAGAAGATACTCGGACTCTCGTTCTCCATCCGCATCTCGCTCGCCTCCTCCGCGTCGAACCAACAAAGACCGATCTCGCAGTCCGCCTCGTCGGCCTCGGGCAGCCGACTATTCCTAGCCGTCATGCCTCATCAGGAAGGAAGAGGGAAGTTTATGAATAAAGTCTAGGCGAGCCGAGCATATAGCAAGGAGTAGTAAATCGATATTGATATGGCGATTAGAAAGAACGTTCAATTTAATTCAAGTATTTGGTGGAAAGGGTCCGAATGGGTTGGTCATGTAACCGGTGTATTTATACATTTTTATCTGCGAATTAGGAATCAGGAAAAGATCTTTTGTCAATTTCAATCAGAACAGCGGTTTCATGCTTGTGCAAGCTTCGATTATAAGTTGGGTTCTTGTAGGTCGGCTCTGTTGTGTAGGCTTTCACACAACTTCACCTCATTCTATATTCCACTGTCTATGGGTATCTATCGTATCTATACTTTTTTTTTTTTTTTTCATCTATCGTTAACGACCAACCGATCAACAAAACTCCACCCCCATATATCCAATATCTATAAACACTCAAATCAACTCAAATTCCTGGCTGAAGCAAACAACCAGTCCTGACAAGCTGGAACACCTCCCCTCTTCCTACCGAGTAGACATCATCTAAACCTCCCCAGCCTCCCAAGCACACCTCTCACACCGACACAACCCACCTAATGCCCCCCTTGCCCATTCCCTCCTCTCCTTCACATCCAGCCCAATATCACAATAATGGTTCCAGATCTCCTGGTCCGCACAAATACCCTCACTTTCAATCTCGGGGCCTGTTCCCTTCTTCACCTCCTCCCCCGTCCTGGTAACCTTCCTCTTCCAAACCGGCCTCTCCTCCCTCGTCCTCGCCCGGAACGTAATCTCGCCACCCCACTCCCACCGTACGTTCGGATCACACGAATGGTTCGCCAGACACCACAGCGGATGCACAGCGCAGAGCTCAGGACCGCCGTCCCACGTGGACAGCCGACCCGAAGCGGTGCCGCGGAACTTGGCGTAGAGGGTGTTGAGGATCCAGGTGTCGTAGCGAGGGAGGGTGGCGTAGGGGTCGAGTTCCATTTCTTCGAGGATGCGCATCGGTTGCAGGATCGAGAGGTGGAAGGAGAAGGGGAGGGTGGCGGTTTCGTCTTGGAGATCATGGTTGGGGCTTGTGTTTGTGGCAGAGGAGGAGGAGGAGGAGGAGGAGGAGGAGGAGGAGGAAAGGTCGAGGTCATGAAAGTCGCCCCATATGTATTTGATTTCTGGCAGGTCGAGGGGATTCACGTCCTGAGTGGCGGCCATGGCGATGGCGCGGCCTACTAGCAACAGATACAAGTAATCGGCCTTGTCCGTGGGATCGGGGATATCCTTGCCGATGGATTCAAGACCATCCATGAGGCCGCAGACGGCGGCGTGGTAGACGTCCTGGGCGCGATCGTGGCACGCCTGGGAGCAGAAGATGGTATCGTCGCAGCCGGCGCAGGCGACGGGGGGGTTCTCGTCGGCGAGGTCAGGGAGGGGCGCATTGCAAGCGTCGCAGAGGTCGTCGTGGAGACGGTTGGTGGCCGTGAGGAGGGAGGACTCGTGCAGCAGGATCTCGCCGGGGGCGATGTCCTCTTTGGCGAAGAGGCCGAGTTGCACGGAGACCTCGTCGGTTGGGGGAGAGTCTTCTCCCTCCGTAGTGCCGTGTAGCAGGGGGAGCGCGACGGCGCGGACCTCGCATTTGGGCGCAACGTGTTGCAATCGGTCGTTCAGCAGCTGCAGTGTTTCGGGCGCCTTGCGATCTGGTTCGTGCTCGTTCCAGGGATAGAGAACTCGACGGGCGCGGCCCTGGGCCTTCAAGGCACTCGGGTCCACCTGCACTCGGGCCTCGTCGGTGGTCGATTGGGGCCGGCGCGAAAGGAACACTTTCTTGATGATATCCATCTGACCTCGCAGCGCATCCACCGCATCCTTGCCGTGCTGTGAACCCTCTAGCAAAGCCAGCCCCCTACCGCAGAACTCAAACGCATCGCGAAAACACCCACAGCGGACCAGGCTGGAAACCAACAATGTATACACCCCACCGATGAGGATATCGTATTCGTCCTGGGTTATAGGCTCATAGGCACCGTCCTCGTCATCCTCATCCTCATCAGCCTCCTCATCATCCTTATCGGCGGTGTCATCCAGCTCCGCCTTCGCATCTGTAGAATCCGCAACTCTCTTTCGGGCATGGAATTCACACCCGTCCGGATCAACAACCGACTCGAGTAACGACAAAGCGCGATAGGCATCGGCGGAAGCGAGATCGGCGAACCCCAATCGCTCGTGGATCAATCCTCGTTCATAGTGAATATGCGGATTATGGTGGTCTGCGTAGAGTCTGGCGGTGGTTTCGGAGCGCTCCTGGAGAAGGGCCTGCATCGTGGAGGCGTTGTAGATCGAATCCGGTAATTAAGAATAGGATGTGGTCAATTGATCAATTTCTGGATTCTAATCATCCAAATAACAATAGCGAGCGACTCTTGACTTTGAAAGTGGGGATGTAAAAAGAAAGAGAAAAGGAAAGAAAAAATGCGGGGGACTGATAGGCTCACGTGAAGATAAGCGTGCAAAACTCTCGCGCGGCCTCGCAATTCTCTTATCTGCGCTGCGCCATTTCCCCTACGTCGATATCCACTAACAATACACCGGTCTATCTACTTCGAACGAATTGGTCGTGAATTTCATTCAGTCATTCTTGTGACGTGACTAACTATCACAAACGTACTGCATATCCCCTCACTTTTTGGAAGGTCAACCAGACACCAAAACATAGCCTAGGAAGCTAGGGAGAGAGGGCAAAGGAGAAGAGAGCAGGAGAAAACAAAAGAATTAAAAGAACATAGACTGGAGCGGGGTTGTCGAAAGTCTATCCATAGCAACCAGAAAAGAAAAAGAAATCGCCCATCATGATTCTTCCCAAATATTCAAACGGGAAGACCATTGAATTGGTGTCATAAAACCCTCCGAGCATCCCCTCGACATTACTTCTTCCTCACATTATCTGCAACCGGGTCAGAACATTCAAAACCGCCCCAAGCATGGTTGAAAAAGAAGGGAGAAACGAAAAAAAGGCAATACTTACACGGCAGTTGTCTTCCAAGACAAAACTGGCATTTTCAACTCCTCCGGCGGCCTGCTGACGCCTTAGATTCACCGCAAGTTGAGATAGCATCTCTCGCTGTAACAAGAGATTTTCGTGGTCAGATGAGATGATTCCTCCAAGGCGATAACACGCAAAACAGACAAAGCAAGACTCACCGTGATGTACGCTTCGTCCATCCCACCTTGCCGGTTGACATCATTCTGGCTCATGATTCGATAACTGTCGTGGATGCGCTTGCAGCTTCGAAGACCGCCGATCCCCGAAACATTCGACCCTAAAGTGTTGGCATCATTGTCGGGATCTAGAATATTTACGCCACGACGAGCATCCTCTTGGGCACGTCGGTCGGTGGAGAAGATTTTGATGGTGTTGTCGATGCCGGATGCTGCAATGGTAGGTTCATATGGATGCCCTAATACTCGATTGTTAGCGCAACAGACCTGCTGAAAGGCTACGCGAGAATTTACCTTGCACGACATTGACAACTTCGCTGTCCGCTTCGAGTATATTGACCAATTTGGAAGACTTGCGATCCCAGATAAACACATGTCCAGAGTCGCTGCCGCTCACGACGTACTCGTCGTTGAGCCCGAAATAATTAACGTCCTTGACCGTTTTGATATTGCAATGTCCCCGATAAACCCGCGTATGCGACGAGCAGGGAACGTCAAGACCCACTAATTCTCTTCTCGTTCGTCGAATGTTGTAACCTCGGAGCATGCGATCTTCCTCTTCCTGCGCTTCAAGATCTTCGTCACTGTCGCGCGGGGAGCTGCCTGACGTTACTCCAAAGTCGTCCAGACTATCATCATCTTCTTCTTCGCCTCCGTCATCGTCCTCGTCATCATCTTCCTCCATGTCATCGTCTTCGTCATGGTTGGCCCGCTCAAAGAAGGCGCCATCGCTTGCCATAGTGTCGTCTTCAACAGATGTTCCCCAAGTACTCATCGACCCGGCGTCTGAAGAAATGAGGGTTTCGACTGTATTTCCGCTGGAGCCCGAGGTTCTTTCAGGCGCTGACCGGTCAGGCATCCGAGCTAAGGTCACATCGCGAATCGGTTCCTCTTCGACGTTGGGGTTGATATCTTCCTGAGATCTCTCAACCTCCGCATCATCTTCGGTCTCGTCTTCAAACGTCGTCCGCACACCGCCAAAAGCTCGGTTGACAAACTCGTAGTTCACGCCAGAGCCAGCCTCCATCAAGATTCCTCGGCAAACTTTGAAGGCCCAGAAGCCCCTCTCTACCGACCGGTTGGTATTCCGACCAAGATGTTCCAGCGTATCATGATCGTCGCGGTTCTCGGATTCCATGCTCTCCGAATCCGTGTTTCGCCGATGAAGCGTGTTTTTGAATGCACTCGTGATGTCATGTTGCGTCGGACTGATAAAGCGGCTTCGATCGTGTTCGAACCTCGATGCATCAACATTCACCACAGGCGTGTCACTCGCCAGCCCTTGCAAATAGGGAAGCAATGTCGTCTCGATGGCCGTGTCGTCCGCCGTTTCAGAGAGGGGGAATCGTGCCTTATTCCGTCGATTGGCGTCGTTTCGCTTGAAGCCCGCAAGCAAAGTCCCCCGGCCCCCTTCCACCCACAGCAAAACCGCCTTGATGAAGTCGTAACAGAACTGGGGTTCTCTATCAAGCGCATTGTTCTCTCCCGGGGCTAGCCGAACCTGTTGAAATTGTTCCATCACGGGTTTGGGGTCGCCGGGATGATCTCGCACCCCGCCTCCTAGGACCCGCGCTAATGTTCCGGCGGCTTGGACGAACCTCCAGGCCGATTCGCGATTCCGACGGAGGGATTGTTGCATACCCACGACCTCGGGGCTCGGGTTCATAGGGTATCTCCATGTTCGCATCACCTCGTCCATTTGCGGCAGGTAGGTTGCGGCCTCTGTCAGAGCACCGGAAAACGATTCCGTGTATGGAGTTAAGTCGGGCGCACTAAAGGGCACGCTATCTTCGCCCATGGCATCGCCCAGCGAGAAGAGCGCCTTGCGAAGTCTCACCAGTCCCTTTGCGATCCGCATGCTGAGTCGCTGCGCGTCGTTCAACACCGAATCCCTCGCCTGTTCAATCAAATCCGGGGGCGCCGACCGAGGGTCCGATAAATTCGGCAGCGGAATATCCTCCGATTCCCCATTTCCGTACCGCACCCGAAAGGCAAGTTCACCGTCATCGTCGCCGCCGTTCTGATCCTCGCCATTTCCATCAACGCGGGGACGGGCTCGCGGCCACCCTCTACCTGCGTGGGAGGGAAGCGATGATCTAGCTTTGCGCTTGCGCCTCCTGTTCGTGGAACTTTGTCGCCTAGAAGAGTCGGACGTTTCGGGGGTGATCTTTTGGCGCGAGGGGTCAGATTCGGTGGCGTCCGGACTGCGAATCAGATCGAAGCTGTAAATATGGCCTCCAGACCAGCTGACGACCATCTCGTTAGGGTTGGCATCGCTGATCTTACAGGCGGTGATGTCTCCGCTACCGCGAGGGTTCATGCGACGCTTGCCGTTGGGCGCAAACTTTCGAACGCATCTGGTCGCCTGGCCCATCAGTTCATCGCTACGTGCACTGCCGCTTGTCGGGGGAGTACCGGGATCACCAGCCTCGGCCTGCAGGTCGCGCCCGAGCATGCGCCGGTCGTGCAGGAAACAATGGAGATGGGCGCCGCCCAGGGCAATGTAGTGCGGCTGGCTGGGCGAACACGAGATGGTGTTCAGGTCGACTTGATGGCGCTTGTACGAGATCAGCGGGGGCGGCGTGTTCGAATCGTCATGGACCACTCCCGGTCGATAGGCCATGGGCCCTTGGCCGCCCCGCGGCTTCGGGTAGGTGGACGACGGCTGTCGCAGGTCCCATTGGCGCACCTCGCCATCCTCGGAACACGTGAGAAACAAGTACGGGGACGATTCGGTGACAATGCGCTTGACCCGGTCCGCGTGGCTGCGGTAGATGCGGGCGTTAGTGTTCCCCTCGTTCAGATAACGGGTATTGGTGAAGAAGTTATTGAAGCGACGACTTCGAGCGGACGAGACGAACGCCGCCGAGGTGTCGGCCGAACGATTGCTGCTAGAGTATTCCAGGTCAAAGACGCGGACCTGATGATCGCCTGCGCACGTTATCAAAGTCCGGTCGTTCGAATGCGGCATGAACTTGACAGAGAAGATGTTCGCCCTATGACCCGTGGCCACGGTGGTGCTCAGCGAAAAGGGCGCGCTGGTGGAGTCGGGCTGGTAGGAATAAATGTTCAAGTGAAGATCATCCGAGCCCGAGGCGAGGAACTGGCCAGATCGCGACCATCTACAAAAAAAAAAAAAAAAAAAACACCAGGGTCAGTGTCCTGAAGTTTCCTTCAGAGAATTCCTCAAAAGAATAGAAAGGGGAATTAAAGAAGACAGAAGCGACGAGCGCAACGCGATCGCGTCGAGCAGGAAGAGAGCGCAGAAAAAAAATGCGACCGACAATCAAACGTACGATAAAGCATTGACACAGCCGGTGTGGCCGCCCAGCTCATTCACGATGTCTAGGTCATCCACCCACTCCTTAGAACCATAGATGCTGCGAATACTGGAATAATGCGACCCGTATCCCGATTCGCGCCGCCAGATGCGGTCGTACAGCGAATTCCTCATGGTGCGCGAGACGTCGACGGGAGGGCGACAAAAAGGCGTACGTTCAGTTTAGCGAGACCGGGAACATTGCGCGCGATGGAGAAGACTGTCGAACGGACTTCTCTCTTCTGGAGTCGATTGACGTCAGTCCCATCACGGAGAACGGAGAAGGTGAGTTTTAAATAAGGAAAATGCAAATGGGTTTAAAAAAGCGGGACCTTCCCTCGGCCTCAACAACTACAGCAACACCCGCAGAGTCAAGTCGGTCTGAGAGCGCGCGATCGAAGGGGAGGAGGGAGGGGGGGGGGGAAACCAAAAAACCCCCCCAAGAAAAATGGATAATCCAATCTCTCCCGAGGACACAAATGCAGCGCAGTTCGAAGCGAAGCGATGAATCACAAGCGTAAGGGGGGTCAAAGGTCCAAAGGTCAAAGGGAAGACCCAAGAGGCAGGTGTGAGATGGCAACAGCGAAAAGACCGCGGTAATAGTGCCGATCCGTCTGCCGGGTGGATGCAAGTCTTTTTCTTTTTCTTTTTCTTTTCTCTTTCTTAATCTATTTTCTATACATCCAAGCAGGTATGTCGTTTCCAGTAGAACACAAGGAAAACAAGATCTTACCTTTTACGAGACTTAAAGTTGAGACAGGATAGATAAGAGGAAAGACTATTGAGCAAGAAACCGAGATGAGAAGAAAGAAAGAGAAAAGAGAGAGCGAGCGCAGAAGTAAAGTAGAAGAAGAAGAACTACTCACAACGACCTAAACCAAGTCAGTCAGCCAGCCAGCCAGCCCCAACACGGGGACCAACCAATTGGAAAAAGCGAGAAGAGGGGGGGGGGGGGGAAGAAAGAAGCAGGAAAAAAAAAGGCAAGAAAGAAAAGAAAGAAAGGGAAAGGGCAGACTTGCTCCACCCGGTCCAGACTTCAGAGGAACAGAAAGTAGGTAGAAGCACTGACGGTCTGGAAAAAACCGGACTCGGGGCAACGGTTGGTCAGAGTATGTACCAGGTTAGATCCGTGGATTGGAAGAAGGAGGTTGCGGTTCCATTTTATCTCAGCATGAATGTATTTGATTCCATCTGGTTATCGTCAAAGAGGCGAGAGGGGCAGAGTCGAGATCTCTGGTACGTGGGATTAAGAACCGGATCTTCATCTCCTTTACGTCAAACGAGGGTGAAGTGAAGTCAAAAGAAACCACGTTTGCTCCATCGGGCGGGCCAAGACCTGCCGAATTGGGGCTGTCATAACACATGATCCATCCGCACCGGCGCCGCCTATTACAAGGTTACTACTGTACTGTATACACCGGAGTACAGAGGTCCATAGGTACTCACGCTGAGAGTATACTCCGTAGTAGAAATCCAGTAGCAAACCGAACTGACCGATCACTGGACTTCTCCCTCCGTACGGAGTATGCAGGAAGGTAGAAGACGGTACGGCCGAATCGGGAAGGGGCGCGACTCGGCCATGAAGCAGCAATGATATCAGGGCGCTAAGCCCGTTCGGGCAGAGATGGACCAACCCTGCTGACTCAGCCTATCAAGTCTGGGGTTGTGCAATCAGTGGACGATGAAAAGTCTATCGTCCATCCAATCTCTCAGCATTTCCGAGTAGTTCTACCTAGTAGAAATACCACATCATGACTCATGGGCACCCGGCCGATTATCGGTGCAAAATGTTCAACTTTCATTTCCTTTCATACGCGCATTTCCCTCGTCGTACGCATCCCGTGTATGGTCACTATCCACGTCCGTCGTACTAGTGCGTTCAATAGCATGATATTTGATAATAGTAAAAACCGGCTCAGGTCACAGAGTAAGGACCAACCACTTCCCTTGTTTCTGGAAAGGGAAAAGAAAAAACCGAGAAAGGTGGTCCGGATCCTGGCTGCCCGACAGGCATGTCCTGTCTGTTCTCGTGTCGCATTCAAGGGTCTCCCGCAGTCTAGTCGCCTCCCTCTCTTGCTCCCTCTCTCCTCTCTCTCTCTCCCCGGCAAGGATCGAAATCCCAGACCGATAATTTGGCACAACGGGCGAAAGTGCGGTCGGACGGATTAGTGGAACTGAGCATGGAACCAGAGTTGAATCGAGGTTTCAGAAAGGAGAAAAAAAAAAAGCAGCGAAGTAGGGGAACTAGTGGCAGCAGATCGCCCCAATATTTCTCTCCATCTGGTTCAATCAGACTGACCGCGCGGAAATGAGAAACCAGTTTGATCGGGCCCGAGAAACTGCGAACGACCGGTTTACAGGTTTTGTGCTCGTCTGAACTTGGAAATCGATGCATTAGTTGATCTGGACGGCTCGTCTTTCCGCCTGTCTCGCCGGCCCCTGTAGAGTTCCTTGGTCGTTGGTGGTGAGACTGGCCATTCAGCATCCTTCGGTTTTGCTTTCTCTCTTTTTTCTCTTTTTTTTTATGGAAGTTAGATGTCGAGCGAGGCTGGAACTCAAACTCTTGTTGCATCTGATCTGATCTGGTTCTATCTGTCTTTTTGGCGACTTGTAGCCCCTCATATTTTCGATTTTTTTTTTCTCTCTCTCTTTTTCTTTCTGTTCTTGTGCCTCCGGCTCTTTCTCGGGTCTCCTGTGTACGGTGTACCCCGTCTGTATCATGTAGATAACTTGAATCGCCACTTCAGGTGACCTGTTTTGGTCTTTTTGGAATGTCATCTCCCGGGTGAAAATCAACTGCACGGCCCTCGGAGTATGCTAGGACTTCAGCGACGTCTGTCTCCACATTCCCAATTCCGAGGATCTTGTTTCCTGGGATCGTCTTGTCATGAACTGCCGCGTGAGCTGACTAACCCACTGTCGCTCTGATCTTGTGATATCGGCCTCGATCTTACGGATGGCGTTCAGTTCGTCCACCATCAATTTGACCATCTCATCCAGGCCCCGGGCCATTCGCAGGAGGGCGGAATTGTCCAGCCGCTCTACCTCCCCGTAGCCCAGAATGTCGAGACTCTCTAGCTGTCTCGCGCAGAGTTCCAACTGCATGGTCATGGCAGACGCCTCCTCCTTCCAGGCTGGGTCGATGGGGTCGATGAACACGACGTGGCCAACACCCCCTCCCTGCTCCAGCCGGTAATTCTTGATTTCTCTCGCCTTGTGGAACCAGTCTTCGAATCCCTGCACGGCCAATGTGTATCGGCCCGCCAAGCTATCATTTAAATCACAGACTTCCTGCGTAACCTGGGACAGGATGCGGATTTGTTCCTCAAACCCCTGTTGCCCGTTATGCTCCCGCGTATTTTTGAGCCACCCGCTCAAGGCCAGCCCGTTTAGCCGCCGTTGGTACTCCTTCTCTTCGACGATCATGATCCGGTATCGTCCCGCGACCGAATCGTATTTCGACTGTAGCTGCGCCTCGGCCTGGGTTCTCCACTGCACATTCTGTTGGAGGTAAGACCGGTGTAGGAGACTGAGTTGTAGTAGCTCGGTTTGGAGTGACGCAATTTCCGGCCAGGACGCTGAGATCAATGCAGGGTCGGACTCCGTAGAGCCGCCGGAGGACTGCGCGACGGCGGGCTTGTCACTGGCCTTCCTTGGCGAGAACTGCTGCTGGTAGGTTGCAAACCCGGCACGAGACCGTGGAGTAGTTGTCGACGGCGAAGGCGGCTCCAATTTCTTGGAAACCTGGCTGGGAACCGTTGTGGCCTGACTACGATGTCGAATATGCCCTCTGGCGGTCGCCGGAGAGCCGGTCCCGGCACTGGAGCTCGCCGGCTGCCTCAACGATGCTGATCGAACCGGTCGTGGCGGAGGAGCCATGCTCGTCTTCTTCGGCGACACTGTGCGGCCATTCCGGCTGGAGGAGACGTCCGATTTGGACGGCGAGGGCGGGCCTTGCGCGAATGTAGTCCGTTTCGGGGTGGTCAAGGTAGTTGTTGAGCCGGTAGAGACCGAAGGAGTGCGAACCGACGAGGTCGGTTTGAGCGGACTGGGTCGAATCAAGCTTTGGCGTCGAGCGCGACCGATCGGCTCGACCGGTCGCGGGTCCTGCTGTGCCGGCTTCTGAACGAGCCTGGTTCCCCGCTCAGGCAGTCGACTGTCTTGCGGCTTTGGGATGCGTCCAGGCGACGCTGTGGAGCGGCCCTCGTCACGAACGGGCAAAAGGCTCTTGGTCTTGGTGCCATTGTCGCTCCCAGAAGAGGAGGGAGGATTCGAGGGTCCGGAGGAGATGGAGGTAGAAGCGATCCTGGTTGAGGTTGTGCGTCCGAGAGTTGACGGCTTGCAGAAAACTCAAACGTCAGTCCAAAGCTATCAAGTCATAGGCCGTGGTCCGCTAGGTAGAAAACGGTTCGAAGAGGCTGGGGATGGGGAAATGACAGTGGAAAAGGTAAGGGGGAAATTGGTGGATACAGGCCACTAACCTGCTTACGGGGCTCACGGAGTGAAAGCGAACGCGTAGGGATGGGCATCTTTGCTGAGCATTCGGTCCTTCATTAGCGTGGTCAATATGACGAAAGGAGGAGATCTTAGGGGATATGAGCCTCGATCGGGGTAGGAGTCCGTCGTTGTAGATAGATTGAGTGGGAGGTCAACTAGCGGTCACTCGATCAACAATTCAGCGCAGCGCGTGGCGCACGGGCGGAATTTAAAATGGTCGAATTCCCGAGATCTTCTTTTCTCTTTCCCCACGAGAGCGACCACGTTTAATCTCTAAATCGCTAATCGGGTTATTCGGGTTTCTCGACTCGCTCGACTCAGTGTTTCTCAATCTCAAAACTGCTTCATTACTCGAAAATAAACACAGGAAATTGCACTGATAATCATTACTCTCATTCCATTAGAAACGCCCGTGATACCAGCAGAGAATAATGATAACACAAACTTTTGGCAAGCATCCGAACAACTTAGGTCATACATCAAGATGAAAATAAAATAGGACAGACAAGAGCGGCTTTATCACTATTTCGGTTGTTCATCGAGGCGCTGCGAATTAATGAGAATTCATTGCCCAAGAACTTTCAGACAAACAGAACCTTTCGTATCACATTCGTCCCGCCAGGTATTTAAGCATTCCCATCCCGTGGGGTTTTCAATTTCGTCATTACAGGCTTCCTCGTCGAGGGAAGGCGACTCCGTCCACCGCCGCATGGTCAGTGAACCAGCTGACCTTCTCCCCAGCGCCCTGGTTGATGAGGGCCGAGGGAAGGCTGCGACCTTCCTCCGCATCGAAAATCTGCTTCATGATCTCCTTCTTTCCGCCACCGGTGGCCACGAAAGCGACGTTGACAGCGTGAGTGACGACGGGCAGAGTCAAGGTAATACGCTTGGGGGGAGGCTTGGGCGAATCGCTGATGGCAGCGACCCACGAGTCCTTTTCGCGCAACAGCTCGTGGCCCGGGAAGAGACTGCAGGTGTGGCCATCGGGACCGCAACCCAGAAGGATCAGGTCGAAGACGGGCAGCTTGACGCTATCCTTAGACGCAAAGATGCGCATAAGTTCCTCCTGATACAGATCGGCGAGTTCCTGGGGATCTTCATCGTTGACGTGGGCAGAGTCGATGGTGTGCACACGCGGGGTGCCCAATTCGGCCGGGATCTTGTCCAGCAGCTCATCCTTCAACAAACGGTAGTTGCTGTCTTCGTGGTCGAGCGGCACCGCGCGTTCATCGGCGAAGAAAATATCCCAGTTGGAGAACTGAGCGGTGTCGTCGGGAGTTCCGTTACCGGGGGCCAGGAGGGCTTTGGCGAGAACCGTAGGGAGAGAGCCACCGGAGACAGCGATTCGGAAGGTCTCGTGGCGGCTCAGCGCGGCATTCTGGTTGCGGAGGACGTAAGGCCGTAATTGTTTGGCCAACTCGTCAGTGTTGGCGAAACTGTAGAGGTTGGGCGACGGGCTGGCCATGGTGAAAAGTATTCTTGGGTTTGATTAGAAGGCCAAGATTCTTTGGGGGGCAGGCGCTAGAAGTAAAATAGAAAAAAAGAGGAAAAAGAGATCGCTTGGGAGATTGAAAGAGGGGAGGAGAGAAAGGGAGAGAGCGAGAAAGAAGAATGACGGTGGTAGTAGCGCTGTGTTCGGTCAACAGCTGTGAGGTAAGGTGGGGTGGCGGGGCAGAGGCCGAGCAGCAAGGAACTTAGGAGTTCCTCAGGTAGATAAATGTCGAAGGTCTGCCTGGACGAAAAAGTGAGTTCAACTTGTTACCTTAGTGAAGAAGATAGGAGAAAATCGCCGTAGCGTGCCTACTTGGTGTACTGACCAGCCTAGAGTTTCGCATAATCAATCTAATTGAACGTGCCTTTTCCGTTCCTGCCGAGATTCCAACCGCTGGCGCAATCAGCGACTCAGTGAGGGATCAACCACACCGATGTGACTAGGATGAGTTATGTGCAAATGAAAGAAGGAACTTCTCCCTTGCACTGTCTCCCGTGTTGCTGTCAAGGGAACCCTTCCTCTAGGGGGGAAAGCGAAAGCTGGTTGAACTGACATCGCCATGAGGCCATGACGTCGTCATGTCGAGGGGGAAAGTTAAGGTAACGAACGATAAGGAGCGCCTGCCCTAGGTAAATCTGACGAGTCTAGATTCTTCGTCATCTATCTTGTTCTTTTCTTTTCTGGTTTTCTTTCATCATCTCTCATCTCTCCCGAAATCTTCCACGGCGCATTTTCATCTCAATCCCAACCTTAACAGCGTGTCGGCAATGGCGTGGTTTTGTAACGAAGGTCCCCTTGAAGGACATGTGAGATGATGTCAGCGCAACCGTCGTCTTCCTCTCCTCCTCTCTCCGCTCACCACGACGAGCATCTCGATCATCGCCGATTAACCTTTTCGTCCTCGTGCATTCTGCGCCATCGAAGGAGCGGTCCGTTCGGCGCTGCCTTATTACGCCATCGTGCAGGTGTCCCCCAGCGTTTCCGACCATTTGGGGGATAATCGGTCATTTCCCCACCTTCAATCCGTTCTCAATTCCCTTGTCGCTTGTCATCCTTATCTCCCAAGGCAACGTAGGGAAATGCGGGACTAGAGACAGGAATCTTAACATCCAACATTAATCTTAACCATGGAGACCACCTTGCTCCATCACTGCAGCCAGTGCCAGCCACAATCTCTCGAGCGGAGTTACGGCACAGTCGTCTCGGTACATCGGGATAGAGCACTCCACAGTCTACTAACGTTCCACATCGTACAAGACTACACCGTGGGTACTGCTAGGAGGCCGTGATGAACGGGAACTTCATCTGAGATATCGTGATTCCTGTCCCAGTGATCTCAGTTACCTGGCCTCCACCGTGTATTTTGGTAATTACACATATGCGGTCCCATGCTGACCCGTCCAACGGTCGGAGAACAGTGTACTTGTTATCTATGGCTACCAGTCGCCCTCTTAGTCGCAGTGATCTTCGAAGCTTGCCGGGTATCTACATTGGCTGTCAGCATTAATCATCCTCCAAAGGAGGTATTTTGTTCGTACTAAAATTAGTAGAACAAATGTGGTCCGGCAGTTTATTCCCTGGAGGTCGCGGAGGGGAGTGAAACGAGATCTGCAGAGCTCAGAATGCACGGGAGATAGAGGTAGACAAGATATCGCATGACATTGTTGAAGCGAGGAACCGTGCACCTCATAGCCCGTGACCTTGACAGGCACATCGTCCAGATTGATATTTCCATTGAGACCACTGAGTAAAGTAAACAGGAACCAGACGGCATGTTGCAATTTTGATGTCAACGCTCGAATCATCCTGATATCACATGGTCTTTTGCTGCTGCATCTACGGAGTACTGATTCAGGGTCCCCTTCCGAGTGTGATTCAATCATTCGTAATCTCGCAATATAGAGTTGATCATTCCAAGATTTCCGGAATTCGCGTGCTTCCGTCAATCAGCCAATCGACGAACCCACTAGAGCGATCGGAGTTGAGTCTTGAATCCTTTGCTATTGGCGATGGAACACCAATCCGCGTTACCACATGACATTGGGGCGCAGAATCCTTGCTCATACGTGACGATGCTATCATTCTGTGTGCACCGTACATACTCCGTACGGTGTATGTACAAAGTGGTTGTTATGGTTGAAGCCCGCAACATCCACAATATATTTTGATTTTTGCCACTGCCGAACATCCGCAGATCTAACCAAAAAGTCTAGAATCTAGATCCCCCCCCATTTCCTGAAGAGGACTCCGAGTTCCGACGCAAAAAGCCCGCCAATGCTTAACCCAAGACAAAGTGGTTGTAGTACTAGAAAACTCCACCGGTCATATGTCGCCGGGGATTGGGGGAGGAGTGACATCTGTGGCCCGCCCCAACAGTCCGTGCCTTGATTTTGCCCTCTTTTTTACAGACGGACAGGGGAGGGCTGGAAACTTCGTACGACCTTGATCTGCGGGATGCAGCGAGTAGACACTAGACAGTAGTGTGAAGATGTAGGTGGCATCTTTGAGACTGTACGGGGAAAACGGCACGAAGTTGTTAATATATTGGATATTATGGTAGTATGTACGGTACATGTGGCTTCATGCAAGAACAGAATAGGCAGAATTGAAAAAAAAAAAAAAAAAAAAAAAAAAAGGTCTCAGGGCTTTCATGTACTTCGTCGAATCGGGCTGACGGTTTTTTGTAGTCCGAGTATTTCACCTCTCTGTACGATTGACTTTGCGGGCAATCTCTTCTCTCACTAGTACCATTCCGTAGATTCTACTCAGTAGACAGGACTCCCAAACTTATCTACGATCTTCAATCAAGGTCAGAGATAGATTGACCAGTCACGAAGACGTCTGACGTACGTGTGTATTCTCTCTCCCCTTTCCCCTCTCGGCGTCTCCCCTCTCCCCTCAGGCCGAGCGGGCTGTCTTGGGGAGGGAAAAACCTGCCCGCATTCTCGGCTTTGTTGCCTCGGAGCCACTGGCTGCACTACTTTCTGCAACTAGCTCGTAAGCGACGCTCATGGCCAAGGGGAGGGTGACACCAGTCAGGGCCGGTGATAATTGCAGATGGGGTTTAGTGGGGGTTAGACAGGAGGGAGGGGAGGAGGAAAGGCGGGCAGACCGGTCGGTCGCAATTGGGTCAGTCAGCCCATGGCTGAAGCGCCAATCCAGCCCGGGGTGCATACCATCATTACTGTACCATGATGATTCAGATTACTCTGCAAGTCTGTTCTCCGAGGGGATGCGATGCCGTACACCCCCGTTGGTAAGATACCAAACCACCAGAATTACCCAAAGGGGCAATTCACGGTGCGGGACCAGGGACTGGTTTACCAGACGCCAGGCCGCCGACCCGAGGTTTGTTTGTCGATGTTACCACTGGATATCCGCTCGAGTCCGGTCGGCGATCCACGCATGTCTTTCGTGGACATACATATTACATACCTTATGATTTGGCATGATACAATCTCCCCCCTACGGAGTAGTGCCCTAGTCCTACTCTCCTCGGTAGATAGGACTCCGCAGATGTGCCATTAATTCCTCATTCTGAATAACTGCGTGTACTACGTAGAGGGGAAATTGGCGCGGGAATGATGGGCAAGCAGCGTTTCCCCGTCAGTCACAGGCAGAAATTCTGAAACGGCCGGGGTGGAGCCCATCATAGTTTAGACGGTTTAGTTCGTACCGCCTCATGGGGAATGCTCAATGCAGCACAGCCGCAGTTCCTCTGAGCGTCCACGAGGCTGAACCTTCGTGAGTTGGTGACTTCGGCGACAAGTACCCTGGGAGTGGCCGTTGTCGCGCGGAGATACCTAGCCCGCAAGTACCGTCTGCGATCGACAGGCAGACAAGTAAGTCTTTTTACACTGTTTGCGAGTACCGAGTATTCCGTAACTGAAATCTGGAGATCAATTCGAGTCTCTGACTTAGCGACTTTGTCCAAGCCAAGTGTTGGAACGCTCGAACCCCGGTAAGAAGGAACTAAAGATGGTTCTTTGGCGACTGTCAACGGGCACCGAGTTGTGGAATCACTGGAATGGCAGGCAGCCACTGGCCGTTCCCGAGAGCCACATGCTCCGCCCCGGCTATCATGGCGCCTTTTCATTTTTTTTTTTTCTTTTCTTTTTCTTTTCCTTCATTTTGTACTGTACTATCTCCGTAGTTTCCCTCTGTTTCTTGATTTTTGTGTTTATTTTCCTGTCTGGATCCATTTTGGTATCCAATAGTTCCAAAATCAATCGGCACACTAGTGAGTGACCAAACCAGACTGGTGGATTGGCGGACACGAGGGATAAGAGTAGGGAAAAGTCAAGAGTAAGACACGCCCGAACTGGTCGAGATAACCAGATAGAATTAAATTTGGTGAACCCATGGCGGGGAGCGTTCCTGAGGAAGCGAAGAAGGGAAGGGAGAGACGGCGAGGGAGTGCAGGCCGTCACCTTGAGCAGACGATGACGACACGACCTGGCCAGCAAACGTATGGACGGGGATGGAATGCATGGAACCAAGCCTGATTGGGAACCCAAGGTGCTGCATCGGAGCTGCGACATTTGAGTGAATTCTGCATTTCGACACGCAATGAGGAGGTAACAATAATGTACACTGTGGATGTATGTCGCCCGCTGCAGCGTCGTCCCGTGGAAGGTATGGGCGTGGTAGGCAACGGGGGGAAATTTACATTCATCCGGATGCCAGGGCGCAATTCGATGCAATTCCTCATCTCCAGTAGCATAAAGTATAAACAAGACCGATGAACTCCGTAAGGAATCTCGCAATAGTCGACCCGACGTGACGGGTGATTCACGATCGTCGACCAGGACGGTCAACTTTGATTTGCGCCCGTGGTTGACAACGGGGAGTCATTCTGAAACTGCGAAACCCACATTCCGCCCTCGCAGTTATTCTTTTGATCTGGAGTACGGATAACTCTGGGTTTATAGGGATGATTCAGAAATGCTCATTGACGCAAAAAGAATAAAGATAAATAAAATATGAATACCAGGAAAATAAAACAAAACAAAATAAAATAAAATGAATCCAAAACTAGAGCGGCAGCCTAAGCAATTCCTTCTCTAGGCCATCTCCTGATCCTCTTTTTCTTTTCTCTTTTTTCTTTTTCATTTTTTCCCTCCTGTGATTACCATTATCCACATCAGACTAAACAGGGGAAAAGTGGACCGATCTGACCCTTCAACCTACCCTTGGCGCTGGGCTCTGGGATGGGAATGGAAGAATACTTCCAGTCCTGCTCCATTCTATTTATTCAACTTCCTTGTCACTTCAGTCGCCCTGCTTCCCTGCTACCACCTCACCCGCTCGAACTTAATTAATTAATACTTGCCCATACTACCTCTTCCCACCACCATCGGTTTCTCGCCACCTCCTATCTCGCTTCTGTCTTTTCCCTCCATCTACCCATCTGCCATACACCTCATTCTTGTTTTGTCCTACCGCGGCCCGATTTCTTTCTGCCTAAGAAATTCAGGTCAGGTCAGGTCGCCGAAGAAAGGAATCTTATTCCGGGTCCCGCGCAATTCCCTTTGCTGCATAGCCTTGACTCAGCCCTCTTTATTCCTTTCTTCTCTCGCAGTTCGAGACTTTCTTCTCTTCTCTCTTCAATTTCTCTACTCTATCCTACGACCGAATTAATTGTCTCCGCTCCTCACCAACCGACTCTGGGACCATTTACTCTTGCCGCGACTCCGGAGTCGCTCCCTTCCAACTCACCACACGCCTTCACATGAAAATGAGTTCCCCCTCCGTTCAAGTTCAACCGCAACCCTCCACCAAGGGAGTCGTCACCCCCGACACCGGCCCCAAGGGCATGAACTTCGACATCGTCCGCTGCTCCCGTTGCCAGCGATCCATGAGTCTCGAAAACGAATCCTCCCCCGGCGTGGTACGGTTCGGCATGAATTCCTACTACTGCAGCCGCTGTGCCTCCATGGTCGGCTTCATTCGTTGAAGCCGGGCCCGATCGTCAACAAGACCCACGCAACGAACAACATCGGAATAAACATCATGATGAACACCCTTTTCGCCGTGTCGCTGCTAGCCATTCTCGCTACTATATTCCACACGTGAAGTCGCCGACTGCCGGCGTGGTTGATTCATACACTGGATTCTACTTATTATTTCGGTCACTCGCTCCGACGAACGTCTTTCCCCCCTCGACCTGGAAAAAGAAATTATACCTACTGTGCTGGCACAGGATGAATTTTCGGTTTTCGAGCGAGGACTTGAATCGCCAGCCTGGCCCTTGAATACCGAGAAATAGGACAACGGATGATACTGCCTTCGCTCCCATTCATCACCGGATCCTCCCCGATCTCTTCGCATGATCTTGAACCAGCGATGACTCCGACAACTGCGCCCGAGCGCTCTACATTTACACGGGGGAGTTACCTGAGGGATTTGGGGGTATACACCGACGAGGCTAAGCAGGATCTGACGGATCGGCCAAAGGGTCAGAGCACTTCCATGTGACATGGGGGTGCGGGCGGACAAGTCGCAATCTTGATTTTTCCGCCTACTTGCCATATCTGGATTAAGTTGATAGAAGTTTCGAGATCATATTTTCTGCTTTTGGTTTTTTACTCTCTTCTTCCCCCACGCCTCCTGAGCCCCATTTGAGCAAGCAATTTTCTAGACCATAGGACGCCTTTCTTTTGTGTTTCTCTGTTTAATACCCAATCATGTTTTAAGCATCAGCGAGTCTTGCATTGGCGGTTTCGAAATGATTTTCTACGCAGTTTATACTTTTTTTTCTTCTACAATCTCGATCTCCCGAAGTGAATAACATGCATAAACATTGACTTTACCTTTGAATATGCCGCAAAATCCCAGCTTTATTCGAAAGCCAAGGACTCCGGAGTAGAGTCCGCGTACGGAGTAAACACCCACGCCAAATCAGGTCCCAGAACCTACTGACACTATTTCCCTCCCACGGAGGGCCACTGTCCATCGTAATTAAAATAAACCCACCGCGTAGCTACGAGCTAGCTGCTTCACCCCCAGATGATCGACCATCTGGGAGTGCGATCATCGGCAGCTGGAAAATCACCCTTCACCACATGTGTGCCCGTCGGAGGAAAGGAACCCTACCTAAGACGGAGTAGGTAGGTATTAACATACACATGCCGTGTTCCTCGTTATTGACCGGCATTTATTTGCAGTTGCCAGTAGAGCTTTCTATTTATCTGTCTACCTACAGCACGGGAGCATGCACATCGCCTCGCCTTCTCAGGGCAATGTAAGGAGTTACCACAACGTCCAATGGCTCGCGCAATCATCACTGTTAATTTATGCAGGTGTTATCTACTCCACAGTGCGTACACTCCCCTATCGATGGCGGATCGTAAGATCCCTACCTACATAGGAAGTAAGCAGACCAACAGCCCTAGCAAGGCAACTAATTAATTCACCTGAGTCACTTTGATAGTGTACCAGTAAGTATCCATTCCAAATTTCTACCATCTAACCACCTGACTTAGTGATAGTAACTACTCCGTAAGAAGTAGACTATAATAGAGTCTCACTCCAGGCTCCAGCGGCAGCAACACAAATCCAAACCCGCCCCTCCCCCTAGTTATCAGTTCCACTTCCACCTCCAAACCCAAGACGATGATTTACACCCGCTAGTTTCAACCCTAGTCCACCGACTAAAGCTACTTGGGCCCAAGTTTCAGGAACGCCAGCTCAACAGCCCCGGAAACAAAGAAAGAAAAACAAAAACAAAAAGAAACAGAAGAACAGCTCAATGAATTATGGATAGCTTTATTCTTTAATTAGTTAGCGTTTGGTCCAGCATTTACTATTTTTTTCTCGAACAATGGCACCACTAGATAACTCAAACACACAAATAGACAAGACCCAAATCAACCCAATTAATCACCCCCCTTTGAAGCAAGCGGCAAGCCCCTCCTAGGCTACGAGTCACACCTAGGCAAATAATCTACCCCTCCTTCCCCCTTACTCCGTGCCGCCGTTGAAACGAGATCGATTGGTCTGACTGCGCGCGCCTCCCGGGTGCCTTACATACCGACAGGGGAGAGGCGGTTGACGGATTACGTAGATATGGTAGGTAAATTGGGCGTTGAGGCTGGTTAGGTACGGAGTACCTAGGTATGGGGCCCTTGTGGTACGACGTGGTCGCGCAAACAGTACCTTACTACCTAGGTTGGTAGGTAGGACGTAGTACGTACTGGAAATATGCGCAGGATACCGAGGTTCTGCTGCCTCGATAAGGCAAATAATCCCTGCGGTGGGCAGATATTAGATAGTTGGGTAGGCAGTGGACGTGAATCATTTATTCCTTCTCCTTTTCATTTTCTCTGTCTTTTGTTTTATTCTACCGGACAAAGGGGATGCTGTAGGGCTTGGTACACCAGGTACCTGCCGAGCAAAGAACCACGGGCGCCAACTCAGAGACCATGTCACGCCCTTTTCTTCCCTTGTTGCAGACAATTGGTAGATCGGCAGACATGTATGTACGCAACTGCCAATAGTTATACAAGTACATAATACTCAGGCTGGAATATCCACACCCTCATGCATCGAGCTTCCTCTCCCCCCCCTCAATACTTCCCACCACGACCCCCGAATCCCTCAAAACAATCCTCACCTGCGGACAATCCCACTCTGGATCACTCTCCTTCATTTCCCTGAACTCATCCATCAGCAATTCCACGTCCCTCTCTAACCTCATCATCCCTCCCTCCGCCCATCCCTCTATACCCCCAATCTCCCCATTTCCATTTGCATTGCCATTGGCATTCCCATCCTCCGCTCCAGCCCCTCGTCCCGTAGGCACATGATCACTATGCGTAAACCCGACCATCAACTCCAACGTCCTTAATCTGCCCATGCTCCGTATAATCTCGAGATAGAAGTGTCCGAAGTAATGCACGTCCGCGACATCCACAACCATCCTCTCGATCAGACCTAGCTCCAGCTCCGGGATATACGAGAGGACGTCTTCGCGCAGGCGCAGGGTCTCGCGGCCGAAGGCGATGTAGATCGATTGCGGTTTGAATGTTGGTTTGGGGATCGGTTCCTGTTCCTGTACAGGTACGGACGAATCCTCATGACCTTTCGCACTGGTATTCTCGTCTGGTAGACGAGTATTTGTATTTCCATGCCCATGATGTTGTTGCTCGCGCGTCTCGTCCGCACCATTTTCTTCTATCCGCGATGCCGAACTTGATCGATCCACGGGCATCTGGACATCATCAATCTGCACGACAGGGATGCGATGAAAATGCGGCTTGTAGACGCGCAACGCCTCGGCGCGCGCTTCATGGTTCACGAGCAGAAGCGACGGAGGGGGTGTCGACGTCGAGAAGGTTTTGGCGTAGCGACGGCGATGAATCGGGTGTACGGCGCGATGACAGGCGATGTTCACCGTGCGGGGTTCGAAGACAGAGGGAGAAGAGAGGATGAGGGACCAGATTTGTAGGCGGATTTCGGCGGGGAGGGAGGGGAAGAGGGGGAATGTTTTGTATGGACATGGTGAGGTTGAGGTTGAGGAAGGGTTGGAAATTGGGGGTGTTGGCTCTAGCTTTGTTGTTATTGTTATTGTCGACATCTTAAGAGTGTGATTATGCGGGGAGGGGTGGGTAGGTAAATTGGATTCGGAGGTGAGTGGAAGATTCTGCTTTCTTACACATTATTGAGGGATTCAATTGTTTACCTACCTAGTATTGCCGGTTGACCTTTTGGGGTATAGTTAGCGCAGGGATGTAATTGTACGAGTTGAGGCGGCCGAACCATTTCACCGGGCTTTAGTTTACTTTGTATGTTTTTCCATGATTACACGATCTACCTAGATACCCTATTATCATGTTCCTTAAGGATCTCTTTCGAAACGTGCATTTGGTTGCCAACATGGGGAGCTTGGCTACTCAAGATTAACTAAAGCTGACCATAAAAGAATGCAGCCATACAAAGGAACTATATTTCGGCGAACTGTTGTAAATCGGAGTTTAGCTGTCCTGATAAGTGGAGACTAAGGCAATAGTGATTCAAGACATGACAGCTGAGACCAGACGATTGAGATGTCATACCAAGGCAAATAGGTAGAGCTTCAATCTGCGCATAAAGATGATACAGCGCCCCGTTGTCCAAGCAAAACGCCTTGCCTTAGTATTCAATAAGCTGATGCACCGTCAGCATAGCGTTGTCAAGGCCATATTCGCCGGTGATCTACCTAATGAGTATGAAACACTAAAATCTATTCTAAGTTATCTTTTACTGAGTAATAATTACTTCGTAGCTCAGCGTAGCTTGCATAAAGAATATAGGTGTAGCTCCCAATAGTAACCGTTGTAGTTATAGTGAATGAACAGATATGACACGAGAAACGCCGAAAAGACAAAAAGGAAAAGAAAGCCAGCTAGCCGCCACAACAATCCGGTAACCCAATCAAGTTTATCTCCCTCAAGAGAAAAGAAATGAACCTATTTGAGTTTGTGGAGAGCACAAATTCATGGATCCGTGGATTATTCGTTTCGTGTCAGACCTAATTTAGTTTCACTTCCATTTCCTTCTCATCCAGTTGTTTGGGACTCCACATGGGCTACCTGAGAGAATTGATTCCTCCCGATAAAACCGAAAAGGAAATTGAGGGAATTATCCAGCCGAATTAGCCATCTTGGATCAGTTTCACGGTTAATTAATTTATATTGTTGCTTATTGGGGACTCGTAAGGATGTCTTTCTGGTGTGATTTGGGTGATGCAATTGGATTGAATGTCTTCATTTTATTTTTGTTTTGATTTCCCAATTTCTACTCCTTTTTTTTCCAAACTGTAGCACAGCACAGGTCAAAAGCCAGTTACTAGTAACTGTCTACGAAATAATTACCTCATGACTGCAGTGGACCTCGCTGTCTGTCAGGTTACACCGGTCAATATGCATGACCATGTGAGCAAGCGTGGATTGATTGCTGGTGTCTTCCGTAGATGGAATCCATTCTTATCATCTGATCCCCCATTCCCAGCATGCACGCTATTCCCCCAGACATGCTCGAATCAGGAAAATGTCCGGAGATTTTTCCGACCGGAGACGATCTATCTGACTGACAGGTGCTCTCGGCTTGTAAGTAACAATAAGCACTCCCGAGGCTCTGGCAGTGGCAGGAGACAGACGGTGAACCACTCGGACGGAGGTGGTACATACGGAGTACGTGAATCATGATGGATGATGCCGATCGAAAAGGAAAAAGAACGACTGCATTCCTTAATGCAATTCTGGAGGGCCATAATTACCGCATTATCAGGATGAAGTCAACATGCTCACAAACGGAGGGATAACTTCAGACACAGCAAACGTTCAATAGCGAATCTCGCAAGGCCAACCGATCGAGCTCGAACTAGCGGATGATCATGGCTTACCGGAGCCATGGCACGGTGGAGGAAGGGTCGATCAACCATTGATGGCTAGTGTCTTCTCCAGACCGCACCAGACTATTGCTGCTCTACACATTGCCATCCCGTCCGATCCCTCATCGCCACCAACAAACTAGACTTCGGGAATACCCGATGACTACATTTCCCCTCGCTCTCTCAAGGGGTTCGTGACGAGATAGAGAGAGGGGAAGCTCCACCGGCGAATCTGCGGTGCGACATTCTTTGGATGTATCTTTTGCCAGCTCTGGCGGTGTCTCGGGCAGCGGCCTTGACTCGTTGACAGCTCATATGCACGATGCCAGGATCATCCGCTGCTGAAACAGGTTCCGGCAAAATGAGGTGAGTTGGACGCGGAGTCTGGTCAATTTGCGATAATAAATAATGATGATAATTAATCATCATGACTGAGGCTTCCCGTGGCGGTCATGCTTTGCTTTTTTCCTCGCCCTGCTGCGATGCCCCTGTCTCATCTTGAAGCCCGGGATGCGTCCGTATACCTGCGCATGATATATACTAATAATATTTTCCAGACTAATTTCCTGCGGAGGATCCGAGGCTGAGCTCGCCAGTGGCCGCTTATCAGACGTGATGCATCCAACCGGCTGGATGATGAATCCACCCCTCTCGCCTCTCTTGAATCCGACGCGAAATAAGCAAAGATCCGCTGGGGCTTTCCTATTGATTGCTTTGTATCCCCTCCAATCACCGTCGCCGCGAAGAATGAGATCTATCTGGATTCGAAGATCGGATTGAAGATGATTTTTTTTGATTTTTGATATTCGGTTCATTATCATTAACATTATCATCACTGTTCTTGATCCTTCTTACCATCAATCCGGACTGATCGCATGCCGATACAATGCCCTTCGGAAACGTAGCCGTGATGCTGCCAGAACAACGCAGGGCTGATGCTCCACTCGCCATCGGAGCTGTTGCCAGCTCCCCTTCTGTCTCCTCTCTCCGACTCTCCCCCCTCTCGCCTCTGCTGTGGCTGCCCTGAGATCTGGCGGTGTAACCCCGAACGTGCCAAGAGTTACGTACTCGAGGGCTGTGAATATTTCTGACTATTTCTGGCTGCTCCGGCTGCCTGTCCGCCTGTTTCTCCCTCTGTCGGATGGTGAGGGTCGGACCTTTACATGCCTATCAATCGGTTCTGATCTGTCGCCTCCTCAACGCCATGGAACCCCCCTTAGAGGGAAAACACGAAAATAATAAAACATAGAAAAAGAAGAAGAAAAAAGAAAAGAAAAGAGGGGAAAAGGGAATGCGAAAAAAAAATGCATGGTCACGGTAGGTCATCCTTTGCTTTCTTTTTTCCCACCCCTTCCTTTGCTTCCCTTCAACGATCCTCCCAATTACCTACCAACCAGGATCTTGATGCATGACATATCAGGCTGTTGCGCATCCACTTTGATCATATCCATCAGACTAGAGACAAATTGACACATCCCAGCATCGGATTTTCGTCCAGTTCTCGCCAGTCCACTTGTTCACCTCCAGAACCCCGTTGTACTATTCGTCAGCTGGGTGCATCAGTGGCTGCCGTCCTTTCGTTTTCATCTTCCCGGGGCCTCGTTGCACTATTACTTTTGCTCCAAACGACTCTCCTCTCCGACCTCGCTTCGTTTGTGTGAAACTGGGTAGTGCGAAGCCGATCGTCGATACTCTCGCATCGAATTTGATCTCGATTTCCATTTTCTTATTTTCTTCTCTCGCTGTTTGTTTTCCCTTCGTCGGCCCGCCTTCTTCCTCGGCGTTTAAAAAGGCGAGCGATTTAATTTTCCCTTCTCGAATGTGCCATCGGGTATACCGTCGTGCATGAAATAGTAGCTGCCATTGTCGTAGCTGTCTTTGACACTCGAGAGACGAAGCAGGACCTGTATATGACAGACTGACTAGTCATCTGGTTTGCTCGACAGACCGACGCTCGCTACCTTTTTTCTTCGCTTTTTTCTTTCGTTTTTCCTCTTGTTCGTGATCCTCAGTTGGTCCAGACCTTTACGTGGAACTCTATCTATTCATCGACACCATTTTCTTGAAGCCTCGACGAAAGCAGATCTGTCGGCCGCTGTGTTCTCCTCGATTCCCCACCTCGCATCACCACGCTCCGGACGTCAGTCCGACAAATTAACACTCGAAGGCGGATTACTGCTCTCAACACCATGCCCGCTCCCCAGAAAGCACGAATGACAAAGGCTAGAGGGTCAGAAGAGGAGTTTGTTCTCTTCCTCCAGGGGGTAAGTTGTTGACCCACCTCCGTAGTTTTGCGAAATCTTCGAGATGGCATGTCTTACTGAGTGGACAGATTCCAGCCCACTGTCGTTGGCAGGAGCTTAAGGATATGGTGCGGCAGACCGCGTTGCATATCCGACAAGCGGTGGTGTACGACGACAATCATGGATTTCCCACGGGACTCGGTCAAATCATCGTGAAGAATGAAGACGAAGCGTGGCGGACCTATCGTGCGTAATGTCGTGCAGTAACTCATAAACTCAAAAAGAAGTACAGACTGACAAGACCCTGCGCTTTCAGACAGACTGTCCACCAACGGCTGGGAAGGACAGAGTCTGGTGGTCACGCTGGCTCGCACCAGTTCACCCACACGCCCAATTGCTGGGCCGACCAAGAGTCCAACCTGCGTGATCCCCCCCAATTATGTGGCTGGCTACTCGACTCCCCCGCGAGTCACCCAGAACCTGGCCGTGCCGCCGTCGCCCATGACTCCAGAGTGAGTACCCGCCTACACGTCTTCTATCATGGTTGTGAACCACGAAACCCTAACAAAGAGCAGGCCGGTGATGTCTACCAGCCCGAAATATCAAAGCCCCGAATACGGAGCGTCGATGATGAGCCCCATGGGGTTGCCTTCTCAACCGTTCCTGCCCATCTTCGCGGACCCTCTATCCCAAACAATCCCCGGGTTTCCGTCCTCTCCTGCCCTCCGGTCGTTCTGTGACCCCAACCTTGCCTTCGCCATTCTCCCGCCCTATACGCTCTCTCCCATGCCTCATCCTCTTCGCGAAGCCTCTATCAATGCCATGTGCATGAACAACGGCACCGCCAGCAGTAGCCGTCCCAGCAAGCCCATGTACCGCCACGCGGTGCCCAATCGGAACAAAATCAATCTCAATCCCAACTCGCCTATCTTCCCTGCGCCCGGCCGAGCAGCACCAGGATCTGGCCATTCAACGCGGCCCACCTTTCGCCGAACCGTCTTCAT
Organism: Aspergillus ochraceus; assembly: GCA_004849945.1. Taxonomy (NCBI): domain Eukaryota; kingdom Fungi; phylum Ascomycota; class Eurotiomycetes; order Eurotiales; family Aspergillaceae; genus Aspergillus; species Aspergillus ochraceus. Next base: position 2,504,974 of record SSOS01000007.1, on the reverse strand, counting down.
CCAAAACCTCAGCGCCACGACCACCAAGGCAGATCTGGAGAGCTTCCTCCAGGGCCCTAATACCAACACCAGCATCGAGCAGAGCGAGTTACCCGTGGACGCTGAGACGGGCCGCTGCAAGGGCTTTGCACGAGTGACATTTTACTACGCTGAAGAGGCTAAGCGCGCCGTCATCCGGTACCACAATGCCGTATTCATGGGGGCTAAGATTCGTGTAAAGATCGATCGAAGCATCCATGGCGCATTCAGTTTGCCCTCCCAGGGCATTCCGCCGGCCACTCACGGACTCGAAATCGCTACTCCTACTTCCAACACTCCTGGCACTACCGTCGTTGTCCCGCAGACCCCTGATGACAACAAGAGGAACGTTTCCCCGGTCATCCCCCTGGAGACTCCATCCAACTCTGGAACGCGAAAGGATTCCTTGCCCAAGGCAGATCGATGTCAACCATTGGTCGTGAATGGGTCAGGGGTCGGAAGGAGAGCGGTCGCCACTTGATTATCACCCTCTCCCCCATCCTTCTTTTTGTTTTGCTTGCTTTTCTTCTCATTGAAGTGCTTGATCTGTCTTTCCTCCGGGTGAGGGGATTGGAAAAAGCAACAAGTAGTACAGTATATTGAAACACCAACACCAGCAACATGGACGGGAGGAATAGGACCGGACTTGACTATCTCGACATAAAACCCAAAAGCGGGAATATGGTTGGATTTGCTACCTCTTTTCTTTGTTATTGCTATTTTCCATTTGAGTTTGGTTAACGAGTCAGGGAAAGCGGCGTCGAAGAGAATGGAATTACCTAGCTAAAATCAGAACATAGAGGTTTGTAGGTAGAAAGAACCAAGCAACCTTAGCTTAATACTCTTATTCCTTTCACACAGAACCCAAGGTACTTCCAAACGTATACAGTTCACACATATCTATCGACTTACTTATCTTACCTTGACCCTAAGATCTCGAGTAATAAGAAGATAGGCCTATAAATCCAAAAAGAACATAAAGTAAAGAGAGAGAAAATAATGGATAAAAGCACATCATCATAGAATTCATCAATCATCTACCGAATCGACATGAAACATCACCACAACCATCAGCATCAATAACAAACATAAAAATACAAGTACAGAGAGCAAGACAAGACAAGAACCATCATCCCTTTCCGGCTCTCGCTCATTTCCTGATTCTTCAGCGCATCAAGTTTTTCGCTTTTCGTTTTCATCTTTCATAAATGCGGTCATTCATCCATCAATCAATCAGTTAGTCAATCAATCGGCCAGTAAGTATCAGCCCGTTAGTAAAAGGTAAGTATAGCAAGGGCAAGTGTAGGGTAAAGCAATAGATAGTACATCATGCATAAGAGCAGGCAGAGCAGGGTAACTGGGAATAAATAAAAAAGAAAAGAAAACAAAAAAAAAATGCAAGAAAAACGCCACATTAAGAGTTCAAGCAGAGCAAGGTTTCATCAATAGAATTGAAGAAAAGATAATCATATCATATCAAATCATATCATGTCAATCCCAGTAAAGAAAGAAATAAATAAAGAAGAGAGATGAAGAAACTCTTGCTTGCAAGCTGCTAAATACCAATATCAATATCCATACATCGTACACGTTAAATAATCACTTTCTTTCTGGGAATTGGAACGAGGTTTTAGGGGGAGGAGTCCGGAGAAAAGCGGGTGATAGGGAGAGGGGGTAGAGGAACGGAATAGAGGTAGAGGTAGGGTTAGAGGGAGGAGGAAATAGAGGTAGAGAGAGAGATAGAGAGGGGAGAAAGGAGAGGAACCGAGTCGAGACGAGCCCAGACGAGCTGAATCCAGCTGAGTCTGGCTGGCTGGCCTGGGCTAGACCGGGCTGAGGCTGAGCTGAACTAAACGGGTCCACGACACGAACTATTTAGCATGGTCGATCAGTTCGGCATATAATGGTTCCGGAATCTTTCGGACAATCAGGACGGTCAAGGCGATGATTTCTTTGGCGTCGAGGGGAGGAAAGGATCGGAGGATTTTGTTGGGACTGTGGAGAATCACGCGAAAACATGATGGGTCAGTTTCTGATGCGTGGATTTGAGGTGTCCAATTTGACTTTGACTTTGAATTTTGACTTCTTGCTCTTGCTTTTTGAGCTAGTAGCTCGTGGCTGGAGGGGTTTACCAGCTGAGAGAAAGGAAAAAAAGGGACAATAATAACATACCTTGGGTTCTCCAGGATGGTATCCCTCATCCGGATAAGTTGGGCCACGATACAAAGAATGTTCAAATGAGGCCCGTAAGCAAAGAGAAAGTCCCAGAGATGAAGGACCTCCGGCAGGGGAGGCGTACAGGCACAGAGCGTTAGGACGGATGGAAAAGCATAAAGTTTGGCCTGCATGCCCTTAGAGAACAGATAAGCGGCCAACTTGGGTTCAACGATTTCCAGACATCGATCCACAAGAAGTAAACCGCGATGGACGCCGTCCATGGCGCCGCGGATGTAACCGGGACATTCGCGAGTGACAAAGGAGTGGAATAGGGCGAAGGCCTCGACTTCGCTGCGGGCGGCGTAAAGGAAGGGCGCGCAGAGCACGTTCATGCCCTGCACGTAGATCGCCGAATCGCTGGTGACGTAGCCGCCTCTGCTACTAGGCGTGGAATGAGTCGGGTCGCTGTCTTCTTCCGCGATGCTCGGCGGCGTGTTGATCAAGAGCTCCATTTCGCGTCGTCGCGATGACGGTCGGGACTTGTATCGATGTCGATTCTTGACGTCATGGAGCTTCCATGCGACGGCGTTGAGGAGTCGGATCAGGCTGGCCTCGGTGACGCGGCGTTTAAAGAGCGGATCGGTGGCCAGAGTCCGGAAGGTATCATTGCGGATTTTCGTATAGGCCGGGGATCGGCCTCGATGAATGAGAGAGAGATATTCGTCGGTCGGGACGGGGGTGATTTCGAGAAGGGCCAACCAAAGGTAGACTCGGTAGGTTGACTGTCGGACGGTTAGTTTCGAAAGCGAGGCCGGGTTTCGTCTCCTTTTACTGAAGAAGGGGAGGGAACGTTGATGCCATTTTCATACCATGCCATCGCCATCTGCTTCCACTCTCGTAGACAAGACCAAATATCTCAACTCCTGCAGTCCCTCCCGGATGTTCCCTTGCTGAGGCCCGTCGCGCAACAGCGTCTCCAGTGCCGATCTCTTCAAGCCAAATCCCGAACCGGTCTTCCTGCCTGGTCGTCTTTGCGTTGCTATAGCCGGGGGGTCACGAGTGCTGGCATCGCTGTTGGATCTTGCACGACGATGGGTCCGTAGTCGTACCGGCGAGTCGAGATGAGCGGCTGGCTGGGGGAGTAGGTCGTCGGGACCGACGGAGGAGCGCCCGGTTGACGATGCTTGAGAAGCCGGGGCGCCAAACGAGGAATTTGAGGAGAGAACCTGGTGGGACTGGATCTTTCGGAGACTTCGCATCGTTCGCGGCGAAGGTGACCCCGCCAGAGCGGCGAGATTCAGCTGAGCCTGCGTTGGATGGGAGGAAGATGATGAAGAAGACATGTTGAGTTGGGGCTGGCGTCGTCGAGATTTATGCCTGCATGAACCTGCCACAGGAACCAACCATCTTCCTGGTCCGTTTGGATTGCAAGGAGAAACAGAAGCGGGTCAACGAGGGCCAGGCGAGGGATTCATGAACCTCGAGCACGGAGTAAGGAGGGAGTTGTTTCGGTTAGTTGGGTCTCCTTTTTTTTTTTCCTGAGGGTTGTTGCCTTTAACGTCGTGTCGAAGTTGTCGAAGTTGTCGAAGTTGTCGAAGTTGTCGAAGTTGTCGAAGTTGTCGAAGTTGTCGAAGTTGTCGAAGTGTCGAAGTGTCAAAGTGTCGAAGTCCTTTTTTTTTTTTCCTTTTCCCTTTTTTTTTTCTTTCTTTTTCTGTTTTAGTCTGTCGTTTTCTCGCAGGTGGATATGCGGGGACACGCGACGCGCTGCAGGCAACTGCAGTTAATTTGTATTAAGGAGAATGGGATTCTTTAGCTTGCAGTTGCTATGGTTATGGCGACGGCATGGAGCCGACTTTCAATAGTTTCTTTCCTTCACCGGCCAATCGGTGGATCCGCTCGGAGACAAGACAAAGAATGACTCGACGGACACTAGAGGGGCTTCCCTAGTGTATGCTGGAGGGTGTAGGTATAGACTGTAGACAGGAGAATGAGAATGTCTCTCCGGTATGAACTATGAACTATGAACTATAAACTATAAATTAGGAACGAGAACCTCAACCCTTCCGTTAAACGCCAATTCCCATTTCCATAATCATCATGGCTCGTTCATGTCTCTCGTCGGGCATTCTCGGTCCCTCCCATCACGCCGTCAACAAATTCCTGGTACCGAAACACCTCCCCTCGCTTGCCTCCCATCGGTCCACTCTTCCCCCCGAAGACTCGGCGACCGGTAAATCCATTTAGCACCTCGTTGATTTCACGTTCGGTTAAAGGTGCTTCCCCTGCCTCCGGGGCCGTGTGGAGAAGCGCATCCCGCAGCTCCGCGACGTCGATCTGGCCGCTGTCGTCTTCGTCAAAGGCAGCCAGTCCATTCAACAGCTCCTGTCGGGACGAGAGGGGGGCGAGTAGGCTCGATAGAATGTTCAAGAACGTGGGGAAATTGATCGCTTGGGGTCCTCCCGGGGGGAAGAATCGGGATGTCATCGAAGCGTCCTGGCCTGAATTTCCATTTTCCCATTAGCGGCCAATTCGGCGAGGCACCTGGCCCCCGAGAAAGGCGTTCTCACCGATGTTAACCAGCACATCAGCCACGTCCTCCTTATCCACCGAACCGTCGTTGTCGCGGTCGAGGACCTGAAACGCTTCGCGGATCTCTCGCAATTGCGCCGGAGTCAACTGGGCCGCTGCGTCGGACGAGGCGGCCATCATGTTCGTCGTCTTGGTGCCTATGAGCGGCGACGTATCAGGGGAGTTTGCTCCCCTCGTGGGCGATGAGGGCGGTTCGCGCGAAAACCGCGGCTGCGGGATCGGGTCTCTGTTTCGGGGCGACACATCTTCATTCTCGACGGTGTATGACTGATTGAGCTTGCTGGGAGACTGGATGGGCGTATATCTGCCGGGCGAGCTGCCCGGGGTCACTGGACGGCCCTGCGAGGGAGGCGAGTTGGGAGTGGAGGGTCGACGAAAGGGCGAAGCACGAGGCGAGCCGAAGGATAACGGCGAGGGCCGAAAGGGAGCGTTGGGAGTGACCTGCGGAGGGATCCCTCGGGGGTCAGCGTAGATCGAGGGAGAGTGAAGACAGCAAAGGAATACCGACCATGATTAGAGTAGTAAGATATGGGAGCGAGGCATTGGCATGAGGTGAGGAAACAATAGAGAGTAGGTATGATGGTGTTTGCACCGTATGGCCGACAGACAAACAGACAAACAAACACAATCGGGCAGGAGTCGGCCCGACGGCGAGCACGTGTGGGGAAAGCAGCTGGAGGCAGAGAAAGGGCGACGAAGTAATTTCGGCCTTCTAGAAGCATTCGGATTTCTGTTAGTTTGCTGGACGAACTGCCGAGCCGGATGAATCCTCGGTATTCCTTACAGTACTCTTCCTCTTCTTGTCTAATTCAATAATCTGTTGACCGACATTCCTTCGCGCTTCTTGTCTCCTACAACTCCGGTCCATGCGCTTAGTCATCTCATGCAACTTGCTCGAAGCCCTCGTTTCGAACCGGCAGCCATTTTTATTGCTCGATCCTGAACCATTCAAGCATACAGGGCGCTAGAACGAGGCTCGACAAAGTGCCCTCCCCCTGGTCGACGGACATCCGCTGGATCGGAATGGCCTCCGGGAGTCGATCTGGATCCAAAGGACTGCTGGTGTTCCCGCCGATTGATTTTCCCCGCTGTGGAGATCTGCCATCTGGTGCGTGCGGTTTGGAGGCTTCACTTCCTCCCCTTTCTTTTTCCCCTGAATCCGTCGATCAGCCTTCTCTCCGCCATGCTACTCTAATGCGGCGTCGTCCAATGGACTGACCGTCAATCCATTAATTGAATCTCACTCCTCTGCTTTTCTTTTCTATCTATCTATTTTTTCGGGCTATCTGTTTCATCGAGTGTTCGATTGACTGCTTGACCGATCCGTGCATCGTCCTGGAGTATGCGGTGCCGATTGTCTTCGATCCTATCATCTGTCTCCGATTGCCACGAGCTCGTCCCCCAGTAATTGATTCCTTCGCATTCCTCCCCGAGCCCTTATCTACCCTCCGTTCCCCTCGCTCCCACCCTCCGAAAGAAGATGAGCCTCTCACTCCCGTTCCGACCCTCCGACGACCCTGCTCAATCATTATCCAAACCGATCAACCTCTCCAAATCGAACAGTCTCCGCCGGTTGTCCCCGTCTCCCTCCATCTCGCACGCCCGCACGCCGAGCGATTCCCGCTCCTTCCTGCGTCAACGCTCCGTGGAAAATGTCGCCGGCATATCGGCCCCGGGCACGAAAGCTCGGCGGCACAAGTCACAGTACCCTCGCGACTCGTCCGATCGCCATGTCGAATACATCCTCGTCGCCTCGTTTCACATTGACCGAGGCCCCATCATGGAGCACCAATACCCGGCTCCCATCAGTGGCGACGAGAGCATGTTGGCAGAGCTGATGCTTCCCGATCAGACCCACGTTCGCAGCCAGGATTGGACGATCTTCTTTCTACATAAGGATACTAGCGCCGACGAAGATGACGACTCTGTGACCGGCAAACCGAAGAAGAAAAAGAAAAAGAAGGCGGACCGATCTCCGGTGGACGGTGACCCGGAGAGTCAAGAAGAGGATGCCGACGAGGCTAGCGATGACGACGAGGAGAGTAGCGACGAGGAGGAAGGTGGCGAGGGCCCGCCTTTGATGTATGTCCTCAATCTTGTAAATACGAAGCAGGATAATACTGTGAAACGGTATGTGGCTCCCATTCCCCGCCCCGGTTGTGGCAGCATGAAGCTCGTGCATTGGCTAATAAGATCCATACAGAGGTGCGGTGGTCAAGGCCATGGCTATATGTACACGCCACTCATTTCTTCATATATATAAGGTATTCTCATACCCGTCTTGTGTTCAAGAGGAAGTTCAAGAGCTGACCCTAGGAATCGATAGCCCCTACTCCTTCTGGCATTGGAAGATTACTTCAAATCCCCCTATCCCGAAACCCTAGCCTCGCTGTACAATGCGGTGAACAACATGGACCTCTCGTTGATGCCGAAAATGTCCCTCCTTGAACGGCAGATATTGCAATCGAGCAATTCGAAAGACATGTTCATTGAGAAGTTCGAGCAAATGGTTCATCAGCGAATGGCCGACGAAGGGCAGCAGCCTGACTACGACCTTGAATCTCCACCGTCCCCCAAGAGACCGGCACCACCCCGGTACGCGCTCCCTCGAGACACGCATGAGTACGAATCCAAAGTCGTCTACAATGACATCCCGATTCCGGTCAAGGTGCCGACGGTGATCTGGCCCGAAATCGTCGGCGATTTTTCTTTGATCAAGCTCGTCCAAACCTTCTCCATCCCTCATGCCACCACGCCTCAGCCATTCCCAATCCATCCCCATCTCACCACCAGTGGCCCTTACACCCATCCGATCATCGTTCTCGTGAACGCAATGCTCACCCAGAAGCGGGTGGTCTTTCTGGGTCACAACCGCCCCTCCGGGGAGGTGGCGGAGGCGGTGTTGGCTGCCTGTGCAATTGCGTCGGGCGGGATCCTTCGCGGATTCACAAGACATGCCTTCCCCTACACTGACCTGACCAAGATTGATGACCTCTTGAAAGTGCCTGGCTTCATTGCCGGCGTGACGAATCCCACGTTCGCAAATCACCCCGAGTGGTGGGATCTCCTCTGCGATCTCCCGACCGGCCGGATGAAAATCAGCAGCCATGTTGAGGCGGCGCCGGTCACCGAAGGGCTGCTGTATTTCCAGCAGCAGACTGCTATCCACCACCACCCTGTCAACGTGCAGACTGATCCCACGGGCGACAATCTATTCATGGAAGATGTGCAGCGAAGCATTACCAATCGGTATGGAGAGAATGCCATCCGAGCAAAATGGCGTGCCTACATCACCAAGTTTGCGCGCCTGGCTGCCGCCTTCGAGGAAACGGTTTACGGTGCATCCAATCTCTACATTATTGGCCCCAATGAGGAGTTGTCGCCTGAAAGCCCCAGCGGACTCCAGGCCGATCCTCTCGACCCGACTACACTGCGAGGGCATGGTTACGTTTGGCCCGACGAGGGGGCTAAGCAACGGGAGCTCCTGGCTTCCGTTTCGCGGATCGAGGGATGGCGGACTACGCGATCTTACTACTCGTTCATTCAAGACATTGCCGCCATGTATTATCCAGCACGGCCAATCCAAAAACCAGACTTGGCCCACCACCATGACCGACTGCGGGCTCTAAAGCTCCCGGCCCAGGAGGCAGGGGCCATCTACATCGCCTTTGCCCACGCGGTCAAGGACTATGCCGGCATCTGTCAGCTCCTCACCGTCACCCCGGAGAACCAAGCCGGCTTATTCTACCTGAGCATGGGTCTTTTCCACCCCGACCAGACCGTGCGCGAGGCGGCTGTCGATCTGCTCGAACGGATCGCCGCCCACCCGGCAGGTCGACATTTCTGGGGCCAGCTCAACCGCTTTTCCAAACTCGCCTTCTTCCGGATCAAACGGGAGCGAGAGAGCGCACAAAGCCCCATCTCGCCCCCGGAGACGGCGGCGACGGCGACAGGATTCGGCGAACCCCAAAGTCTTGTCGGAGTAGCGATGGGCAACAGCGCCTTTCCGAGGCCAGGTTGATCTGGCCTGTATGATCGATTTTTCTCTCCTGAAAGTACATGTCATTTCACCTTCACCTTTGAATCTTAACCCCTCGACCCTCAGCGCCTATACATAACATTACACACATCATACCATACCCTCCCTTACTTTTGTTGATCAAGCCCATTCACCGCATGGATGGTGCCGATATCTGCCATTCCCTTTTCCATTTCCACCAACACTCGCCTTCAGAATTTTAGTATATTGAAAGAATTTCAAACCGGATCATGATATGACTGTTTACGACAGAGATATATTTATCGTTTCTCTTTTACTCCTTTATCAAAGTACATTTTTTATTTCTCTCTTTTTCTTCTTTATATTTTTTAGTTCTTCCATCTTCTACCCTTTTTCATGGCTTCCCTTGAAACCTACCTAGACTAGGCTGGATACAAAACTTTTGATTGAGCTCGTTTACAAATTCGGCGACGTAGTGTAGTGACTGCGTTATAACTCGTACCTTTCCGGGTCGCCATCGTCCATGGCCCTGGTCAAGTCGACCGTCTCGGCGGGGTTTATAAGGGCTCTGTCCTGTCCAACGACCTACAAATGGCGAAGTGAAGTGAGATGTAAAGTGAATGCATAGTACAGGGAATGAAGCTATGATCAGAACAGAAATGTGGTACAAACACATCAAGTTTTCTCAAGTATAAGACAGTTTGGAGTCATCGCATTCGATTGTAAAGTTAATCTGAGTTGTCGTCATCTTTTCTAGGCAACCTTTGATTTCTGGTCCAAGTATTATATCTGCCTCCATATTGTTAGAAACGGTCCATATGCTGGCAGATCTGTGCCCCAAGTGTTTTGTTAGTTACCAATCGTGTGTTAATTATTTTCAATACACAAGCCATAACTTGATACGTCACAGACCCAGAAAAGAGATCTGATGAGAGCGTAAGACAAGACAATTAAAGTCATTAATCGAATGATAAACAATTCAAATTAAGTTTAGATATAAAACATTAAAATACAGTAAAGCTAGCGAGGGAAGTATCAGATAGAGCAAGCAGCGTATATACTGTGTAGAAAGTGTCAAAACAGACAAGACAAGGTGAACAGAATAGAACAGTATAGAAGGATTAAAAAAATAAAGATGAAAAAAGCTAAAGCCAGTCGCTGTCGTAACCCGTAAATAATAGCCATGACCCTGGATGATTAGGTCCCATCGAAGAAAGGAGAGGATGTAATAATAATAAAGAAAAGCATATTAGAAAGAAGAGAGCGGCAGAAATGGCAGAATAAATCAAAAACAAGCACCAAAACATAAGCACGAGGGGAATCTGTGACGGTCTAAACGATTGAGAAAAAGACTTTGTTGGAATGAATACAGAGATTATGTTGGAAGTGTGTAAGAGGGATTGAAAGGGAGCGGAGGTTATAGCAACCCAAGGTAGACAATAGCCATGCCCAAGGCAACAATATATGGTACAGATGGACCCGGGTGGCCGACAGCCCACGACGCAGCCGACGTGAGCAGCTTATCCTCGCCCACGGTGATGTTGACATTGGCAAAGTCGGAGCCGCATTTGCTATTGATGCCTTCGGCGGAGGGGAGGTAAGAGCGGACGAGGAACTGGCCGTCCTTCTGAGCAAAGTCGGCAAAGACGTCCATGGAGGCTTGGAGACACTTGTTGCAGGTAGGAAAGGGGGCGTTGGTAATGGTGGTGTCAAAAGGTATGAAGTAGACGTTGTAGTCGGCCGAGTTGTTGGTGTTAGTGGCGGCATCAACGAAGCAGTAGTCGGTTGTATTGGGACTCTTGAGGCAGGTGGCCCGGTAGATGGGCTCGTAGGCAACCATGTTAGTGTAGGCGTCCGTCACGATAGAGTTCCCGTCCTTGTAGTCCTCGCCACAGGCATCCTTTTCCAGGAGACGGCCGGCTAGGTCGGTCATGTACGACGAGCATTTATCGGCATCCACATTGCAGGAGAGGTCTAGGACGTGCGAGGTGGCCGTGGCGGAGCGGACGGTTTTGAAGAAGGAGTAAGAGTTGCGCAGGAGCATGGACATAGCATGACAGTTGGTGAACGTGGAATTGGACAGGAAGTCATTGACGAATGTCTCGCAGGTGCTAGACGAGAAGTTGGTCCTGGTGCTGGTGTCGAAAGGCTGGGGCATGTCGTCGGTGTCTGATCGTCCGACCAGACTGGATGGTGCATCATCATTCTCTGCGCGGTCATGATTTTCCGGGGCGATGAGAATCGGGAGCGATGCGGCCCTTTCAAGGAGACTTGGGTCTAGTTCGAGGGTTGTATCTCGGCGGATAACGTGGTCCCATTGAGCACGTTCCTGAGGCGAATGAGATACATCTTCGGGAACAACTTCTCCGTCTGCTGAGAAGACTGATGGTAAAGAGCGCCGGGCAGTGAGTTCCGATCGGGCATCTGGAGGTAGAACAGACGCGGTGACAACAGAAGAAATCGTGAAAAGGACCCATATAAATAGAAGGAGTCGGGAAATTACAGGATGCTGGTGAGAAGCATGTAAACTACTGGACGGTCGGGATACCGACGCTCGGACGCAAGTGATCATGATGAACTGTAGAAATATTAAAAGAGCGACGTTGCCGCGCAATGGCATGACATATAAAAGAAGGAAAGCCTTAAAGAAAAAGGAAAGATGGGAGTGATTATTGAAGGGGCATGGCCAAAATCACTGCCTTGCTTGAGGGCATAAGCGGTGGTTGGGAGAAACTAAACGTGGTGTGGACGAGAGTATAACGCGTCCATCCAGAACACAAGGAAAAGGCACCACGGAAGTGAAAAACAGAGGGCGAGAAAAAGAAAGAAAAGGGGTGATATATACAGAGGAGAGGGTTGAAAGAGAAAAAAAAGTCCTGAGGCCGTACAGGAATAAACATGGGAGAAAGGATCCGGTCAAGCCAGTCAGGGAGACTTTCTGGGTGGTAGCGAAAGTGTTCTGGACCGGGCCAAGCAACCTCGGGCTGGGATTTTATTCATAGAAGTGATACGATTGGTTGCAACACTAGCTTCGCTGCTAGTCATGTCGGACTAGTCGTGTTCATTATTCATGCTAGCAGGAGACGGGCGAGGAAGTACGGAGGAGACATGCTAAGACGGTAACTATCAGCAATGGTTCGTAGGGTCATAAGAAAGAGATAAAGAAAAGGAGATGACAGTGACAGCCGTCAGCAGAGACCCGAGTGAGACCATCGCATGACACAGACGCTCGGACAGGCTGAGGGGCCGCACCCAGGCCCAAGAGGCCAAGACTAAAAAGAGAGGCCGGAGCAAAAAGAAGATTAAGTTGGAAGTTGAAAGGGAACGACGAGGGAAACGAACCGAAGCGCCCGGATCCACTTGGTTCATGTCAACCAATCATTAATAGACGGAGGTCCCACGGGTTCCCACTCCGGCACTAAACCCCGTCGGGATATGCTTACCTCATCCGACCTCGAACGAGCCAAGATCTCCTCGATCTGCTATCTGCTATCGGCTATCACCTTCATCGCTGCCCCTCGTTCTCCATCCTCGTATATATCCCGGCCCTACACCTCAGTTAGACTCTTTCAAACTTGTATATAGTACCTTGCAAATTGCACGTCATGTCTGCAGAGCCATTGGTCCCCGAGACGAGGGTCCTGGCTGTCGCAAGTCATGTAAGTCAAGCCGATCTTTTGATACCCCACATTATCATTTAGCTGCTACAACGAGTAGAGACTGATGGTTTCATATAGGTGGTCTATGGGTATGTCATCTGATCCAACTTTCAACACCGATTATCCATATCGAGACAGCATTCCCTCTGTCCTTTCCGGGGTTCTCTGACTGGTCTATGTTACACATGGGCCTTGCGATATCTACAAGCCTTTGCAAACTTCTGGGCTTTGGCTGACTGATCCAAACCCCAGCTATGTCGGCAATAAGATGGCAACGCTTGTTATGCAATCTTTGGGTTGCGACGTCTCCCCCTTGAACACGGTCCATTTCAGTGAGTCATCGCACTTGTCTCTTGGCCAGCATCTATCAGCACGTGCACACTCTAACGGTCTTTCCATGGTAGGTAATCATGCTGGCTACCGACAACTTAAGGGAACCAGAGCCAATGCCGATGAGATTACTGCTCTCTACGAGGGTCTATGCCAGAGCCACCTGACGGACTTCGATGTCATGCTGTCGGGATACACGCCCAGCGCCGCCGCCGTCGAGGCCGTCGGAGCCATTGGACAGGATCTTCAGCGCAAAGCCGAGAAGAAGCCCGGTTCTTTTTTCTGGGGTAGGTTTGATGTCTCTTCTATGGGCCGTTCTCATCGTATTAACCGCTATTCCAGTGTTGGATCCCGTCATGGGTGATCTAGGTCGCCTCTACGTCAATGACGATGTGGTTCCGGCCTACAAGAAAACCATCCATCATGCCGATTTGATTCTCCCCAATCAGTTCGAGGCAGAGTAAGTCGACGCGCGAGCTGCTGCTTTCTGCGACTCTTCATTGATATCCTACTTCGTAGAGTTCTCTCCGGTATCAAGATTACCTCTCTCAGCACCCTTGCCGAAGCCATCACCGCTATCCACGCAACCTACAACGTCCCCCACGTCATCATCACCTCTGTCCAACTGTCCAAGCTCCCCGAATCACCATCGGTAGCCGCAGCCCCTTCTCCCAACAACTTGACTGTCATCGGCTCCACCACGAAATCCGACGGTTCGCCACGGCTCTTCCGCGTCGATGTCCCTGCCATAGACTGCTTCTTCTCTGGAACTGGCGACATGTTCGCCGCTTTGACCGTCGCCCGGCTGCGGGAGGCGGTCTTCGCCGCTGGTCCTGAATTACGAACGACCAAGTCCTGGGTCTCGCCGGACGACGTCAAGCCTGCGGACCTCCCTCTCGCTCAGTCCACCGTGAAAGTACTGGCAAGCATGCACAGCGTGCTGGAGAAGACCATGGAGGCGCGCAACGCCGAACTGCTCGCCACCGCCGGCCAGGTCGACGAGCAACTTGGCGCGGAGGAGAAACAGAAGCAGGAACATCTACGACACACCAAGGCCGCTGAAGTTCGACTGGTGCGGAATGTGCAATATCTGCGTGATCCGGTGGTCGAGTTCAAGGTGCAGGAATGGAGGACGGAGGATCTCCCTGCGCAGCTTCGATAAACTACTACATCGTTTCTTCCATGCTTGTTTAGTTGGTAAATGATGTATAGACCATTAAAATAGACGATTGAATGTATGATGAGCTATAGCCTTTGTTTTAAGTCAAGTCATGTTCATATCCAATCAGTGGAACGTTGTCATTATTTTAATGTATATAGCCAATCAACCCGTCCCAAAGTCAATGTCTTGTATGCCATAAAATCATTCATATATTCTCATTTATCTCCTTCCCCATTTCATATCCCATCTAGTCCATCTAGTTACCAGTGCTTCCAAAACCACCAGCACCACGCACGCTCTCCTCCAGCTCCTCCACAACCATAACCTCAGGGGTATAGATCTAGAAGAAAAATGCATTAGCCCAGCCCATCCAACGTGACATGCTCCCTCGATACTTCCCCTTAGGCAGAAAACACAAGATAGATCACAAAGATGCAAGTAGCGAGAAAGGATTATTTAGAAGGTAACTCACCCTCTCCAAAACCAACTGCGCAATCCGATCCCCCTCGTTGATAGTGAAATCGACATCCGAGAAGTTGAACAGCAACACCTTCACCTCACCACGGTAATCAGCATCGATGACGCCGGCGCCGGTATCGATGAAGTGTTTCGCGGCGAGACCGCTGCGGGGGGCGACACGGCCGTCTAATCAAATCATAAGAAATACTTGTTAGCCTCGAGTCCAGTTTGCTTCTCATTCAACCCAAGCCAACACAACACAAACTTTTCTTTCTTGCTCAATACAGAACCCTCTTCCAGCAGTCCACAGGAACAACAGGAAAGAAGCCCCAACGGTATAATGCAATATATCAGGACAACTTACAAGTACCCTCCGGCACAGCAACCGACAGACCCGTATCGACCATAGCCTTGCCCTTGGCGGGAATGACGGTCGCCTTGGCGCTGTAGAGATCGTAGCCGGCGGCGAAGGCGGAGCCGCGAGTCGGGGCACGGGCAGTTTCCGTGAGTTTCTTGACGAGAAGGGGAGGGAGACGCTGGGTGGCAGCAGGAACGGTCATGTTGGCGGCGGTGGTGTCGTCGGTGTCAGGCTTGGTGCGTTTGGCGAGGGGAGAGGCGGGGAGGGAGGGAGGTTGATGCGTAGTAGTAGTGGTGGGTTCGGCGGTGATGGGAGGGGGAGTAGACTCCTTGGTCATGGTATGTCTTGAGTGAGAATTGGTAGAGTAGATAAACTAGAGAGAAGGAAGAAAAAAGAATTGAAGAAGGAATTGGGATGGTTTGAATTGAATTGCGGTCAATGGGCTTTTTTGCCCTTACTTTTTTCTGGAGGGGTAGACGCGTCTGGCGGTGAGACGCGCACCGCGTTTAATGAGTGGGGCTGCTCTTGACTTACTCCAGACCTTAACGGATTCACTTTGCTGGTTCTAAACGTGGTCCTTGGAGATTGAATAGTGGTTAATGGATTACGATTTGTTCTTTGTCTCCTAACTCATGCTAAAAACATTGATAACATGAATCACCAAATTGGGTATTGGTTGTCGAGAGTTTAACCTAATTAGGAGATGTAATGGAAGAGCAAATCTATCGTGGATATCGCGTTACCTCAAATGATTCCTGATCCAAATCATTAGACATGGCGAGCCTTGCTGTTTACTGGTGAATAGAAGTTGTTGGATCGATTGCATCCAAATCAATATATGCGGGCATGTATTGATTAGGCTATTGTGGGCAACAATAGTTCACAAACCCAATGTCCAAATATCTCGTAATTCGGATACTCGATAAAGTATTGCTTCGACTGTTCTGCTATATTTCTATACCAAGGCCATTTCTCAGCACAGAGTCCACTTTACAGAATAACCAACAGCCTTATCTCCTATATCGAAACGGAGAACTTGCACACCAGAACTCCGATCCGATGCCGATGGATCTAGTCCAATCCGTGGCATCCATAGTATGGGGATAGTATGGCCTAGGGCATTGTGATGGTTTCATACATCCCACATCATAGTTGGTCCGAGAGTTGGCCTCCATCCAGCGGCCGCACAGACATAATGTTGGTGCCATACTAGTAAAGATCGACCATATCCAATCAATATCCAACACCCCCGACAAACTGTCTAGATGATCTACCAGGATCCGGCTGGAGGCCGAAGAACCAATCTCCGTGCCTACTCAGTGTTGGTTTATGGATCTATTTCCATAATCCGGATTCTACGTGGTATCCCTAGATTCCCTACGGCCTACGAGGCCTCGACTCTCGAATCAGTAAGATGAATGATGCAACCAATCGGTTGAGACCGAAGAGCGTTGCTAGTATGTCTCTAGCGTATAACACCCCAAAAGAAAGTCTCACCAAGAACTTCCCGTGACAAACGAGAGGCACGTTCTCGGGTTTGTTGGGTGACTCGTCGAGTCGTGAGGTTGGTGCTAGTCCGTCGCTTGGACGAACTTCCGTGCATTCGGTTGGATAGCCCTCGAATACTCACCAGTGCTTTGGTCAAACTGGCGCATGCTTATAGACAAGACATCTATGTTCTTGGTTGAAGCAGGACCCGTAATTACTAGATGTCAAACTCGGACGTTTTTCATGTGAAACGTGTTTGCGCCAGATCTGAGACCGCAAGGGATATTGGCCACGAAAGCCACCAGAATCTGTGCTATATTTCAGTTGCGACTGGAAGAGCTCGAACCCAGGTGTCTGAAAGCTTAGTTGTACCGCGAGAATCTAGGAATGGGGTGTCATTGGGTCTGCTGGATCCAGCAGTCTGGTAACATGGTCAATGCTGCCAGAGGAAGAGGACGGAGCTTGATTGCGTTTGTCGTTGCCGTCGGGTCTTCGCAACGTGGTCGCAACTGTGCGTGACCACATCCGATGCATGCTTCATAGATCGAATATCCTGGTTCTTCGAATACCATTGACAAATGTCACACATGGACGTGGTTGAGACCAAGACATGGACTATGTTCACCGTAGAAGCCAGAAATCCACAAGTCGGTCCGTCCGGGATGACTAAGGCCTCGTACACCGCAGACCGAGGCGCCTCCCCGCAAATGCCAGACAGTCGCTGTTTAGCCTCGGTCCGGTGCGACGAGCTGAACAGAGCATTGCGATCGCCCTGTTCTTATTACCGACAATCCACCTGTCGTCCACCATGGTTCTACTGGTCAACCACAACTCAAGTACCTTACTTACATATCGATAATATAATCTACACCACACCGACTCGAATTTGTCAGATACGCCATCCCCCTTGACCCCCTTGTTCGTCATGGCCGGAGCCGTCCGTCAACCGATCGACATCCCTTCGCTAGAGCGCTATATCGACACAAATGTGCCAATCATAAAGACGCCGTTGGAGGTGAAACAGGCAAGTGCACACACAAACAATGCGGCGCAGCGATTCTCATAGCTCTGGCTAATCGACGGCTCAACAGTTCGGTTTTGGACAATCGAATCCCACCTACCAGCTGATCGCCGCCGACGGAAACAAATATGTGTTGCGCAAGAAGCCTCCCGGCCAACTGCTGTCGAAGACGGCACATAAAGTCGAGCGCGAATACAAGATCATTCATGCCCTAGAGCAGACCGATGTTCCCGTACCGAAAGCCTATTGTCTATGTGAGGATAGCAGCGTCGTCGGAACCCCATTCTATATCATGGAATTTTTAGATGGTCGAATATTCACCGATCCGGCCATGCCTGAAGTTGGTGCAGAGGAGAGAAACGCACTGTAGGTCATGATTGAAAGAGGGAACAATTCCCCCCCTCTCTCATGCTGTCCTTCCCCCCCTCTCCCTACCCTCGTGACCCCGGTTACTAAGACCTGGTAATTCCTGCAGATGGAAAGACGCGGTCCGCACACTCGCCAAGTTCCACCGAGTCGTCCCCCAATCGATTGGATTGGAGAAGTTTGGGAAGCCGTCGGGCTTCTATGACCGACAGATAGCCACGTTCACGGCGGTCTCCCGGGCACAGTCACAGGCAGTAGACGTGGAAAGCAAGGAGCCGGTGGGCGAGCTCCCGCACTTCATGGACATGGTGCAGTTCTTT
Source organism: Aspergillus ochraceus (assembly GCA_004849945.1). Taxonomy (NCBI): domain Eukaryota; kingdom Fungi; phylum Ascomycota; class Eurotiomycetes; order Eurotiales; family Aspergillaceae; genus Aspergillus; species Aspergillus ochraceus. The sequence goes on along the minus strand of SSOS01000007.1, from coordinate 2,487,047 downwards.
TCCAACAAGGCGACTCAACCGCAGGACCGCGGCAGCCTGGTGCATGGCGACTACAAGATCGACAACATGGTCTTCCACAAGACGGAGCCGCGGGTGATTGGCATCCTGGACTGGGAGATGGCGACGGTGGGCCACCCGCTGTCGGACCTGTGCAATCTCACGAGCCCGTATTTCCTCGACGGCACGGATCACAAGACCGACGAGTTCCAACCCAACGCGATCCCGGGCCTGCCCACGCGTGATGACTGCGTGCGGTGGTATCGCGAACTGGCCGGTTGGGACCCGACCCCTGATATACTTTGGGGCGACGCGTTCTTCTCGTGGAGGAGCTCCGTGATCATGCAGGGTATCAAAGCTCGGTATGCGCTGCGGCAGGCTAGTAGCGCTAGGGCGCAGGAATATGCCCAAAAGACCGTCCCGTTTGCTTTGGGGGCGTGGGAACGGGTCCGACAAGTGCAAGCCGCATTGCCCCAAAAAGGCAAATTGTAAAGGTCATTAGCACGTAGTTTGGCCCCTCCTCTTTTTTCTTTTTTCTTTTTTTTTTTTTCCCTCTCTCTCTCTCTCTCTCCCTCTCAAGGAAGGATGTGGGTTAAGTGGAGTTAGAATTTTATAGCTTTTTACTTGTTCAGTGGTTCAGTGGTTCAGCGTCGCCTGTTACCGTCGACTTTTCATACTAAATATGGCAAGCATAACGATTGACGCAGGATCCTTCGAACCGTTGAACTCCCGCCCCGGTGGATATGACTCTTAAATCTCTTAGATCTTCGGCTACTCCGTGTCATCCTGATAAATCAATTCAATTACCTAGCGTTGTTCTTCCTTAGGTGACCGGAACCGGATCATCTACGTAATTGAGAACAAAACATAATAATGCAAAAAAACAAAAAATAATAATAACCCAAATTTTGCCCGCGCCGGGGCCAGAAGACGGCCAAATTCGATAGAACGTAAGCATGCCAGTTGTCATGACTAGGTAGCAAGGGGGAGGGGCCAATTTGCCCGGACTCCCGAGAATGTAATCTGTATGCAAGTAAGTACTCCGTACGGAGGGGTGAAAACTCTAGGTACAGTAGGTAGCTGTAGGTAGAAGTCAGAAGCAAGTCAGTTGGGACCCGAAAAGTACCTACCTGGCAATTACCACCGAAACCAGCTATCTTCGTCAGCCCAAGTAAGGGCAGGCCCATTTAGAATGTCAATGAGGGCATTTGAAGAAGAAGACCTATGAAAAGGGCTACAGGAGATGCAAATCTCTCGTATAGACATACGACACCGAAATATGCAACTAGGAAGAGCCCGGACCAGTGAACGGTCACCAGCGCGCAGTGTCAGCATTGAGCCGCCTGGATACAAGATAATTGGGTGCGGCTCATATGAGGCTTTTCTTCTTCTTTCTTTTTTCTTGTTTTTCTTGTTTTTATTTTTTTTTATTTTTTATATTTTATTTTTTCTCTTCTCTTGCTGTTGCTGATTGCTCTGGTTATGGTGCTGTGACTGTATCTTCCGACACCCCCGGCCCCTCTCCACTCCTTCGTGCCATCTTGGTCGCTTACAGAAAGATGAAACCATACAAAATAATCGTAGACAGAATAAATGAGAGAAGAATTTTTCAACAGGACCATCTTGGCCCTCCTCACCTCACACGATCCTTTTTCGGGCCGTGCACTTGAAGGATTCGACGACCTATGGAGTACCTAGTTCTACCTGGGTAAGAGACTCCAACACTCCACAGTCCGCATAAGAATAATGCTATTCATATTACGAAGGACCCGCGTCGCGCCCCTGGCCCCCGAATCGAAGGACGAAGATCCAAGCAAACGAGGGAGAGAGCCTGAGAGGTGGAGGGAAGGCCGGGGTGGAAATGTAAGAAAATGAAAAAAAAATAGAAACAAAAAGGACAACAATCGTCACGGAACACTGAACAGACAAGAAAAAAAGAAGAAAAAAGAAAAAAGCAAAAATGAGCTGTCCGATCGCGAAAAGAGGAGAAAAGAGATCCCTGCAGCCTAGCGGCTTATTAGCGTTTTACCGCTGTCGAACAAGTTAACCAAGGTGACGAGTTCAACCAGCGCATGGAAGGTGATTATGATGATCAGCCTACGGCTTACTGGAAAGAAGGCTAGCTTTGCTGTAGATAATGTCATAGCATCTGATTGTTCCCGGACCGCCGATAGCGTGATTAACTCGTGAATACCAATAGTTACTTGATCGATATCATAAGGATTAATATTTAATATTTAGAATATTAAAATTGTACTTTCCCCGTCTGGCGTAGAGTGCTCGGTACGGTAAGATGTCTTCGGCGCGGGCCGCTTGCTACCTTACCACGGAAGGGGGCTCTACGGGGTCATCTTAGCAACTTACAGTAGCATCTGTATGTATGTATGAATTTATTTGCTATTATATGCGGTATATTCGTATTCTTCATCTTGAAGGGCTTCCAATCTATTTAAATTTCGGCGGGATTCCGATCGTGTGCGTAAAATAAGAAGGATAATCAAATTAGAATGAAGATCACATCACAGACCAGGACGGTGGCTGACTGATCGTAGGATGGAAGGATAGCTATAGAATTAGGGCAACCTTGGGCAACGACCGTTCAAATTTGGCGTCCAACAAAGTCTTACACCGTACACAGAGAATAAAAGAAAAAAAGAAAAAAAAAACTAAGAAGAGAAAAAGAGGAATAGCAATGAAGAAGAGGGGGGTGAAGGGTTACAGAACCAGTCGAAACCCCCAGCCAAGAAGATTGTAGCTCCTCCGGAGGTTGGACAAGAGGAGACACATCCATGTTCTACAGCATACAGGCTGCCAGGTTTAATATCCACACTTGCAGCAAGGAGGGTGAAGGGGGATGGGGTCATAAATTAATTATATTGGGCGTAAAGTGTAAACGGGTGAATTGATCCGGGCAAACACTAGGGTGTAAGCAGGATGTGGAGAGCTTTGAGACTCTCCGTTCTGCATCCACATTTTAGTCAGTATCGTGTCGGCCGCTAGTACTTTTTATAAGCCGGAGTCCGTCAGGTCTGGAGCAGTAACTATCCGTCCTCTGTGCGTCCCATTGAGGGAGACGATGATATAACTCGTTGGAGCTAACTAGTCAGTGACGGAGGAAGGAGTCTAGGTTATATAAAGCGGAGACTGGGAAGATCCAACACGGACTGACCGAGGCCCTGAAGATCGTCCAGCGAAGGACGGTGGTGTAACGAAAGGACTGGGAAAGGTTGCACGGAGAACGGATGGGCAAGAAAAGTGGTGGAGAAGGGCGAGCGTGAGAGGGGGAACGTGGGGCCACATCTCTCTTCCTCTCCCTCTCTTGAGACTCTGACTGACTGACTCTTGCCCTCCCTCCCTCCTTGCTCCCGTAGTCTGTTGTTCCATGAATATCCTGTCCTACTTAGGTACTCCATGGCCTCCGCCTGGTCGAACGGTGCCTACCCGATTGACTCTGCTACTCTGCTTTCCTGGACCTCCGGTCGCAGTCACAACGAGACTCTGGTGCGGATACTCAAGCTCGCTGCATTGGAACGCTATGAAAATCCAAGGGCCGGAAATATCAACCGATTGCAGATGACGGGTTGTCTTATCCTTGATCACGGGTCGGGATTTGCGGATCTTTCTCTTCTTTCCTTTTCTTTTCCTTTTCGTCTTTTCTATTTTGCTGGGCACTTTGGCTGTTCTGTCTTGCGCCCCGTACCCATGCCCATGCCCTTGTGTACTCGTACCTTGTACTCTTCCTTGTACTCGGCAGTCTAATAAACCCTAACTAGCACGATTTGCGGTTGGTTGGATGATTAGTGACGTGGTTGGATTCTAATTTTATTTATTTTATCTTATTTGCAATTATTTCTCATTTTCCTCCCAGTAATTAGTTAATCTTCTAGGCCCTCTTTGTCATCCTGACGGACAATGCAACGCCGGTGCGACTAAGAGGTGAATGTAGTCCGAAGGGGACGGAGGGGTGGAAATGCGGAATGTAAGGGGGACTTGTGAGGCCTTAGGATATTTTGCCCCTAAATTAATGAAAAAAAATGGAAAGTTCAACCCAACGGTGAGGCTACCGAAGTTACCGGTAGCCCAGCAATCACAGCCTACTGAAGGATATCATCATCATCATCATCATCATCATCATCGTCAGGACAAGCCGCTGGAGCGGGAAAAGTGCAGCCTAGTCGCCTTATCGCTGACTCATCCAGGATAGTCAGAACTAAATCGAGTGGATTTGATAAAAAGAACAGAGCGGAGGAAAAAAAATTTAAAGAAAAGGAAGTATTCATGAGCTCTGGTACAGCACCAGGAGTCAGGACAGAATATACATAGAGAGTCGAGAGAATTCAGTGAGGGTCAGCCTCCGAGGGACTCACCAGAAGAGCGGAGGACAGGCAAAGTTCCACGGCGATTCGATGCAGATGAACAGTTCAGCCTCCTCGTTTTTCCCTCTGTCACGGACCAATCACGGGCACTTCAGGTGGGAGCCTCAAGTGATTTTGGGTTTAGCGGAGTTCTGGCTCTTGTCGGGCCTCGTGGATATTGAGGATGAGGAAAATAGTATTCTTCTCATACAGTACAGAGTAATCATGAGAGCACTCCGAGTGACTGGAAATGAACACGCTTGGTTTTTATCAGAGGTATTATTTTCATTCTTCTTCTTCAATGCTTGTTACTACTATTCTTGAAGGGTAATCGCCTTGTCCTTTTCCTCTTCCCTTTCCCCTCTTTCCTTCTCTCTCTCCCTCCCCTCTCTTTTCTTTCTCCGTTCTTTCTCCCCTGATCTCCTTCCTCCCGTTGAGCCTCCCGTGATTTTCCCTCCGTCTTGCCTCCTCTTACCTTCACCTCTCTTTCTTTCTCTCTCTCTCTCTCCCTCCCTCTCTCTCCCTCTCTACTCCGTACCTCCCTCCCCCACTTTGTGTTCAGCCTGCAGTGGGGCGTCTCTAGAGTCAGCTTCTAACCCTCCGCATCCCTCCGCGAACGTCTACCTATCGTTGAGTTCGATTTTCTTTTCGTGTGAAGAAAAAAAGGTTCAATTTATTCCAATACCCCCCAAAAAATCATTGATATCATTATCATCATTGATGTGCCTGAATCGCGGAATATGAACTGATTCCCGCTGCAGTAACCAAATAGGCAAACCAAACGACTCCTGCTACGGATTTAATCTGGAGGAGCTACGACTTTCTGCGCACCGTGCAAGTGCCCCGAAGCCCGTCAAATCATCAATCGATCAACCCAGTTCCCATCAGCCATCCTTTCTTATCCACTGTTGGCCGGACGGAATCCGACTGACAGTGCTTGCTTTCTGATTGTTCTCCACTCCGTCTTTCCAGCTGGGCCGGTGGTGGAGCGTCGCTGGGATTCCCTCCTCAATCAGAAATCAGCATCCTGCCCTACTGTCCTCCCGACCAGGCTAATAATCCATCCAATCCACCCTCCCGTCGTCCTGGTCTCTCTCGTTGCTTCGGTTCTGCCATCGCTAGCAGCCTGCCTGCTGACCGCTCCCCCGTCTGACCTTAACCTTTTGCACCTGCCAAGCGTCATCACAGCCGACTAGTTAGCTTCAACTGGCTGATTGATTGATTGTTCGATTACTTGCTTCACCAGTTTGTTTGTTGTTGTCGTTTTTTATTATTTGTTTTCCTCTTTTTTTTCATTTTCCAATTTCCCCCCGTTTCATTTTCAGGTTTTTTTTTTTTTTCTTTTTTCTTTCTTTCTTCTTTTTCGAACGGGGATCGCTGCGTCGCATCGTCCGTCCCTATAATTCTTCCTATTATTACCGTTACGACCTGGGTACTCCGTACTATTATCCCGGACAAGTTTCTGGTCCTACAGCCACCTCCAACAAGCTGTCCGTCTCTACTCGACCACCACTGATGCTCCGACTCCGACTCTGAACGACGAATTACGATCCATGTCCTCGGACTTCTGACTGACTCTTTACTCCTCTTGGCCGGTCCTCTTCTCCCTGTGATTATTATGGGCTCGGGTCATCGCTAGACTATGACTTTTCTATGACCACCTTGGTGTTATTGTTCTCCTCCACTTTTTCCATCGGAAGCCGCCCTGCGTCTTAAGTTCCTGTCATTATTACTTCCGGTTTTTCGCCCTCCCCCCATCAAGCCATTCTTGTTGCCGTTGCCGCTGCCGTTGCCGCTGCTTTGGTAGTCGCAGTCGCGCTTGCCGTTCCTCCACGTTTTCAAATTCCCACTCTCCTTATCTTTCATTTTCATTTTATTTTTTATTTTTCGTCTTTTCTATTTTCTTATTTGGCTGCTATCCTTATTATTTACATATCGGCGAGCCTCACTCCTTTCGGTTGATTTTCGTTTCTTTGATTTTGGGCCTCGGGTCTCATGCGGTCGGCGCATCGTGTTCGTCCTTGATCGCGGCGTGTGAATTGGCTCCGACTGAGCCTCATTTCTAAGTGCGGCTGGTGCCTGGTTCCGGTGGTGTTCGCCGTGCCTTGATGCTATCTAGCAGGTAAGCGTTTCTTTGCCTCGGGCTCCTTCAATCACCTGCCCTCTCATTGGAATTTGCATGAAGAGCTCTTTTTCTTCTCTCGCATTTTTTTCATGGCTACTTGGTGCTTGTATTTTACATTTCTTCGCCAAAGATGTTACTTTGTTCTTTCTTCCTCGCCCCCCCCCCCAAGAAAACGGCAGTCGGGTGGTACCTTGAAGTGGAACGGGAGTTCCAGTCATGAGTCTGGCTGGTCCACCTACCACCGATGATGCATGTATCTACCCTGATTCATCCTCGTTTCCCTCCTCCGGCTTAAGCGCTTCGATAGTCGCAAGAGCCGCGATTTTCTTGCTTTGATCACACGATTGACTACCCTGTGCCCTCCTGGGTGCTTTTTCCTTTTGTTCCCAATACTCTCCCCCAGGCGTCATTGATTAACCTCCTCTTTTCCTTCGCTATCCTGGTTCAAATTTGGTCATATAATAGATAAACTGACTAAATCCCTAGGAATCCTGGAGGCTACCACTGACCGGCTTGCCCCACTTAAATTTTGTCGTTTGCTCATTTCTTCTATTTCTCTTTCTTTCGTCTCGCGCAAAACCAGCACTTCTCGAGTCTCTGTGTTCTGAAGCATCGGGGACGGAGAACGGCAAAGCTCAAGAGAACTCAAAAGGTGTGGCGCGCCTGATGCGTCCGAAGCCGTGGTCTCTATGGAAACACCTTACTACGGTCCTGATGAGGCCCCTCGTTCCCCTGGGCTAGAGAGATCTAAAATCAACTATGAATCCAAGGACTCCCCGCCTCCTTTTCTCCAGAAGGGCTCCGATAGCGACACTACTAAAAAGTCTGCAGACGAGGGAACATCTCATGACTGTTCCCGTAAGCACCAGCAACCCTCCAAGCCCAGCACAACAGAGGGTAATTCGGTGCTGATCAGCTATTTAGACCCAAACCGACTGGACATTGCTGCTTTCGAAAGAAATCACCCCCTGAGTGAGGATTTGCGGCGCGAAGATGACTTGGTTTTGCCGAAGAAATACGTACTGAGCAAGCCGGAACCACCTTCCGCTACGGACGAATCTCTAAAATTGGCCCAATCTGCTCTTAATCTGCTTTCGGATAAAGAGCCTTCTAAACCTGAGGAAGAGTCTCCAGCACCACTACCGTTACTCGGGATTGGAACTGGTCCGGACAGTCCTCCCAAGAATAAACTTGTCATACCTTCTCTTTTATCTCCCGATCATGACTCTCACAAACGAGAACCGGACTCCACTCATTGTCTCCAGAAACCATTAAGTTCTTACACCCCGGAGGCGAAGCCAGTTGGGCCCCATTCACCTCTAAGCAGGTTTGTAATACCTGCGTCGGAGGCCTCGGCACATGATCTTTTACCGGCTCTTCATTCACCGGACAACAACCATACCCTGCCCTCCATTCAGACAGCACTAGGACTACCTAGTGTGTCAAAGGAACCCCCTGGACGCCCCAACGGATCGTCCCCCCTTTCTCTTCCTCCCGTCACCGCTGCGTCGCCACCTGCTCTTAGAAGTGAGCCGGTTTGGGAGCAGCAACGTTCGGCACCTTTTTGTCCTCAAGTTCCTCCCAGTCCGTATTCACATTGGTCACCTGCGAGTACTAATGCTGGGAATTTATCGGCCGTGTCTTCACCTGCATCGCAGAATTCCCATTGGCGATCTCTCAAATCAGAGATACCCTACCTGACTTCTCCATATGACGCGCACTCGACGGCCAAGAATCCGGCGACAGGCTATCCAACTCCTACAGATCAAACCCCTGCCAGCACATGCGACAGGACACCATACAACCCTCCTACGCAATCTAGCGCTTCCAATGTCTCAATAGGCACTTTCAAATGTGGCTGGCCGGGGTGTACTGCTCCCCCTTTTCAAACACAGTACTTGTTAAAGTAAGTTACTCCTACAGCAGTATAATCTCAAGAATGGAGTGCTTAGATAAATAACAGCTCCCATGCAAATGTGCATTCGCAAGAGCGACCTCATTTTTGTTCAGTTGAAGGATGTCCTCGTGGGCCGGGTGGAAAGGGGTTCAAACGTAAAAATGAGATGATACGGCATGGCCTTGTTCACAACTCACCGGGTTACGTTTGTCCCTTTTGCCCAGATCAGCAACATAAGTATCCGCGACCTGATAATCTCCAACGGTATGCTTATCGAGCCAGCAATGGACAGACAATGGAATTGTACTGACACAGAACAGGCATGTGCGTGTCCATCATGTTGACAAAAGCAAAGATGACCCCGCACTCCGTCATGTACTTTCTAAGAGACCTGAGGGCAGTGTACGCGGTCGACGTCGCCGACAAAGCGTCCAGTAACGCCTTTGCGTTGATTATTGACCCGGGCATCTTCGCGTGAAGGGTGACTTTCTCAGACGCATCGGGAATTACGCGGTCAACTTCAAACCAGGGGATCTTATATAGTCCCCCTTGGAGACTTTATTCTACCCTCGCCTTATTGTATACTGCACATGCATTACGAACCATTGCATTTACTTCCAACCTTATATGCGTCTTCTTTGGTTGGTTTTCACCTTGTTCATCTTGTTTCAGTTCGTGATACCAAATGTCTAGAGTCGTTGATTTTTTTTTTTTTTTTTTTCATTCGTTCTATGTTTGCATATACGCCGCCAGAATTCACTTTTATAATGCAGCGTGGGAATTGTATAGGAGTACAGGACTTTCATCGTTAACAAATAAGGGCGTTGAATGCTTTTCTATTTCATCTTTCATCGTTCATCTGATTTATCATCGTACTATGTGGGCTTTCTTGCTAGATGCAGGTTACGTATACAAGCAAGGTACTAAGTGTGCAACCCAAAGGATTGTTACGAAGGTGTTCCCCAGCGATATGGTTTTTTTTTTTTTTTTGGTCTTTGTTCTCTTTCTACCTTCTCTTTCTAAAACAGAAAATTGATGACTTGACATATATGAATAAATCACGGTTTCATGAATGAGAGATATTTCCCAAAAGGAAAGAAAGAAAAAAAAAAAGGTCAAAAACAAATAGCGAAACCCTCATAAGACCAGCGTGTGTAAGTTTCGTTCTAATAGTACATATTTTATCCCAAAACAAGCAACAGAAAACAACTGCAAAGGGAAGCAGAACAGAGAAAGGAAAGATCCAGTCAAATCCAATCTGCAGCATCGTAAGCAACATGCTAAAAAAAGCAAACAAACAAACAAGAGAACATAAGCCATGATACAGAAAGAAACAAACAATCAGAAAAAAAGATCAGCAAAAAGTATCGAAATCAAATTCAACCTCAGAGAATCAAGATTTATATCAAGATCAATATTAGAAGTCCCTTCTCCGATGGACCCGTCGCACATGATCTTTCATATTATCGACCCGACTAAACATCCGTCGACAGTTGGGCCACTCACACGAGATACCCGGGTTATGTTTCGCCTCGTGGCGATCCCGGTCCTTTTTACTGGAGAAGCCGCCGGTCGTGGATTGCGCGCACTCCGGATACCGACAGAAGAGGTGTTTGCGGTGTCGGTTGAAGTGTTTCCGGAGGTCGCAGCCGCGACGGAAAGTCGTTTGCGAGGTGCAGCCTGGGTACGCGCATCGCCAGCTGCCGTCGGCGTTGGGGATGCCGTATTCGGTGAGGTCGCGGGGGCTGGGACTCGGTTGGCTGGTTGGCGTGTTGGTGTCTTGCGTGTCGTCGTCGGTCATGCTGGCAATGCTGCTGCTGCCGTAGCCGGTAGTGGTGTGGTGGGAGTAGTAGTGGCGGTCTCCTCTGCTGGGGAGGGGCGAGAGTCGGGAGCTAGACGATGGGCACGGGGTGCCGTGTGGAGGAAAGAGGGATGATGGGTGGGAGGTAGGGAGATGGGGTGATGAGGTGGAGGATGAAGGAGCGGATGCCATGTAATAGGATGGTTGGTGGTGTTGAGGTTGATTCTGCAGAGGAGGATACCACTGCTCCGCGAGGGGAAAGTAGGCAGCAGCGGCGGAGGAGGTGGGAAGCATGTTGTTGAAAGATTCGGGGCTCTCTATGGTAGAATGGGACGAGATGTCGAGGTCGGATCGAGAGTATTGGTGTAGAGACTGATCTGCAAGATAGAGTTGGTCCATGGTTGGCCCCGCGTTCGAAGGATGAGGAGGAGATCGCGCGAGATGATACTGATCCATCGAGGACAGGTCGGTGGCGGCATAGCGTTGCGGAATGTATGCTGGTGGCGAAGAGTAGAGATGATGTTGCGTAGGCAGAGATCGCATGGTTGTGTAGGTCGCAGAAGATGGAAGGATGAAGTTGTTGTCCGCTGGGGATGGATTCATGTTGAATACAGAACCGGAATCAGTATATGAAGCGGCACCGAATGACGACGATTGTTGTTGTCGGGTCTCCCCGTATCGCCTTCCGGGGCGACCTCCGGACAAACGAGATGGGTCCATCGGGAGTTGAAACTGAGAGTGAGAGGCAAAGATGCTCATGAATGGTACAAGTATGGTGGCAGCAAAGTTAAGGGCGTTAGAAGTTTATTGGTCTCCAAATTGTTGCTTTCACTTCGGTTTGGGGAATTTCCGGTCATATAAGCAATTGAGGCTTCAATATAGAAGGAATTTAAAACGACTTTCCCCATGTCAGATGTGGCTATGCAAGCCTTCTGAGCTGACGATTGACAGGGTTCTCTGGAAAGGCAGAGTTCTAGAAACTGATTCGTGTTCGACACCCAAAGACTAGCAAATGAATGTAGAAACGCTCATTTGAGTCACTTGTCAGAAGTTATTCTTGGTGGTCCGCCTGGCCGGATTTTTGTTCCTTTCCAAATTTTCGTTTTTCCGCCTTTATTTTTGGCTGAAAGCTCAACGTCACTGTCGCGTACCTCCCCTGCAAGAGTGAAACTGAAGGATCTTCAGCTTCGTCACGTTTTCTGGCAGATGTTTAGGACGTGATCAGCAGCCCAGACAAAGAATAGACGAATGAACGGTGTCCCCAGAGTTCCTCATGTATAGCTGAGACATCATAATCGTATGAATCGGCATTTGAGGGGCGACTTAAAAGACAGTTTCGTCGCTGTCTTATTGGGCATGGGGTAAACCAGGTAACCGATGACGTTCGAATTACCAGAAAACCCCAGGACCGGGACGGTGGTGCGTTGGTCTGTGTCTTGGTGCGCCGCTATTGTCGGGGGCCCTCGCTGCTAGTCTGGTGTTCCACCGTGTTTTTTCTTCTCGCGATACTCGAAACCGTGGTAGGGCTGAGGTGCCACGGGGATGCCGGAGCGGACACGGCGTTGTTGTGCATGGCGGAGAGCCCTATAATCAGTCATCGGTCACGTTGTCCCTCGACAAGGCCCAAAATGGTGTTTCGAATGGATTCGATCGATGATGACTGGCTGAGGCGATCATGACCTGACCAGGTTCTGCGTGATCCCGTTTGTCCACATTCTCGGGAGCAGAGCCTCAGCACTAGCATTTCCTTGACCGGGGGTCATGCAAGACAAGGGGGTAGGGGCAACGGTGCAATTAAAATCAACAAAAGAAGAATCAATTAGAAAAAGCCCCTCTTCCTGATCGGACTATCACCTTCTCACCGTTGAAAAAAAAAAAAAATACTTCCTATGCACACCGACTGCGAGTCCGGTCAGGCCCCCCACGCAAGCCTGTTAGCCCCGAAGAAGATAAGCGATCGACACTGTCGGTCATGGCTGAGACACAAGATCCAGCCAGTCCGGTGGTTTCATGGCGTGCGATTTATAAGCCTCATATGCCACTCTTCTGCAGTCGTTGCTCAACTCTCGACGTCATTTGCTGGCTTACTTGTGACGTCCAGGGCAATGCAGAGGTTGGAAAAGCCAAGGCGCGAAAAAGCAAACATCATTCAGCCCCATGGTAGCTGTAAAAGAGCGGTGTCGCTATCGCATGCCGTTTATTGCTCTAACCGTTCAGGAAAGGGATGGGGTGCAGTAGATGATGTACTGTAGGTATCAAGCGATGCAAGCATATACAATTGTGGGAAAGCAATTTCGGGAACGTCGCATTTTTTTCCTGATCGGTTGCGCGGAAGCCGCCCGGTCTCTCGAGTTCAGCTGAAGCCACCTTCAGCCTTGCGTTTCCCCTCGCTCGTTTAATCTATGGGCAGCGGGTATTCCATCTCCATCGTCGACCGTTAGGTGGTCAGACTCCAATTCAATTCCAAGCTGAGCACCCAAGAATAATTTACCCCCCAAAAAAGGATTCCAAAATCCCGATCAGTCTATCCCATCTCGGTATAATAATCTAGTGGCTAGCAGTTCTGGGCACTTGGTTTGGGTCTGCCAACAGAGGGGTGACGAGATCTGGAATATCGCGTCTGTCCTTGCCTTTGTCTCCTCGCCTGTACAGAATGTAATGTTGTACGACGAAGACCAAGTCAAAGATGATTGTGACATTTGACAAGAGAAATTTGATCGGGTTCCCCGTGATTCCACTCCAATCATTTTGGAAACTGGAGTCGAGCACTAGCTGGATCAGGGACAGCACGCCTCCCGACAGATCCAAGAGGATTTGGACAATACTCCAGCCGTCTGTGGATTTGCGTTTATAGTTGACCCACGCCTGAGGCACATACTTCACAATGGTGATGATCAGTTTCACGTAGGAAAGAGTGTATATCTAAGAGTTTTGGTACGTCTATGTTAGCGCGAAGCTTTGATGACAGCAACGGGAGAGACCTTTGCAGGTCGATCTGTGTGCTTACTACGTCGATCCATGCCCAGGTCGAGGGTTCGTAGCCCTGGTCGGGACTCCGAGCAAGAACGATGGCGATAACGATGCCAACGGCGACGATTGACCCCCAGAATAGGCCAGCAACTGGTTTGCTAACCCTTTGGAAGCGTGAAACCTTGAAGCCCCAGATCTGGGGCCAAAATTGGGTATAGATAAGGGAGCTTAAGACGACGGCATGGAGAGCAAAGGCAAAATCATTGAAGCGCACAGTCGGCTCTTCCGAAAGCGGATGACGAGCAGCGTACTGTCCTCGAATTACGGGCGAATACAAGAAGGCCGAAGTATACGCTGTATAGCAAACGAATCCTAGGACGTTAATTGTTGGGAAATCGATGGCCAGCCCAGTCGTCGCACGCCGTCGGAAATTGCTGATGGGTTGTGGATAGAAGGACGCGGACCAACATATCATGCTAAGTCATATCGTGTTAGTCCCGATCCGATTAGAAGTTAATGCCAATGTTCATCGAAGACATACTAGATCCATCCTAGAAGACTGCATTGCGTGTAGCCTAGTCAGTACGTTATAGTTCCATAGGATCAGGCTAGACTCCGCGATTCGGATACCGAGTTGCTCGATACGTACCGAGATAGAGCTCTCACGAAAATTTCTAGCTGAGATACCATGACTACCGTGGAGATGAATGAAGGAAAGGAGACATTTGATGAAGATGAAGAAGACGAGAGAGGATGAAGTAGGGCGGCAAGGGAGGAGACCCCCCGTGGATCGGCAACTGATAAGATAGAGCACGCGATAGGGCCCCGAACGGCAGGCGGTCAACGGCCAGCCGCGCTGAGTCAGCGGCTGGTTGTCCGGGATATGCGCTGGCACGCTAAACCGCAAACGGCAAACAGTTGATGCCTCGAGGGCTCGTCGTCCCCCCAGACGCTTCCAGGCCTCTGCAGCTCCCTCGGTGGATTTTGTGCCTTGGTGATTTGATGACCTGGTGAATTTGCTCCTCTATTTTGAATTCTTCCGATCTCTGTCCTGTCCTGGTTCACCCTGGACAACCGTCATTCGATCTCGATCGATCTCCCCCACCCTTGCGTCGCTCAGTCCATACTACTCCGTCGTCAGCTTCATTCGCATCTGACCATAAACAACTTTCCATCAACGAGCTTCTGATCGCATCTCGACTTTCCCCGACGATATCAAATCCCGTTATCCGTGGTTTGCGCTGCACCGAGTTTCTCAGCCTCCGCTCGCGACGACTTTCGATCACCTTTCCTTTTCTGCGCATGGTGCATTCTCCGGAGTGGGGGATCTGTTAGATCTCCTCCGGCCTTCCCGACATTCCAGTGTCTTGAAATCGCCGTCGGAGGAACGCATTTTTATCATCGCTGCTGGAGAGGAAGACCATTGAGGAACATCGGAAATAATGTCGTCCAACTCGGATCTCACTGCCCCCGGGAGCAGCACGTATGCCTCGAATACCTTGCATGTCGGAGATGGAACATGGGACAACGGACGCGACACATTCCTTTTGCCAAATTTGATGGGGCTCAATTTTGACACTATGCGCTATAATGGTGGGTATATCGGTATTGCTTCAACTGTTGATTTCGGGCTCTTACACGGTCTATAGGAATGGGAAATCGGTTTCGAGAAATGCCGCAATACCGCACCCTGATAATCGCTCACGGAGTCATCGCAACTATTGTGTTTTTGGGCCTGGTTCCTATGTCAATTCTAACCATTCGATACTTCTCCCGCTGGAGTCCGTTCTGGGCCTTCAAGTTACATGTGTGGTGCCAGGTCTTGACCCTCTTGTTGAGTACCGTCGTCTTTGTCCTAGGTTGGTTTGCCGTCGGTCCCAAGAGAAGTCTGTCGAACCCACACCACGGTATTGGGCTTGCAATCTACGTGATGGTCATATTTCAAGTTTTGTGGGGATGGCTAGTCCACAAAATAGAAAGCAAGAGACAGCGTTATCACGTTCCTTTTAAGCTCGTCGTGAGTCCTGCACTGATTGCTTTTCTTATTCTTTCGAGCGTTGTTCAGAAAAAGACTAATTTGAACCCAATGCTAGATCCACCGATGGATTGGTCGTGCGCTTGCCATCCTGGGACTTATCCAGATACCTCTAGGTCTCACTCTGTGGGGATCCCCGAAGTCCTTGTTCATCCTATATTCGATCGCCGTGTTTGCTCTTTTGGTAGCGTTCTTCGTCCTATCGTACCTGTATGACACGGAAGGTTATCACCCGGGAGGAACCGAATATGATGATCGACATAGTTATGTTTCTGGTCCTCCCGGTCCTGACGATCGCCGTCACAATAGCTTTGGTCGTATGGCCACGGCGGGAGCAGCCGGGGCTGGATTGGCCTCCCTCTTCCGTAGGCGCTCGAGGAGCAGAGGCAGGGATCACAGATACGACGATTCGCACACATCCTTTACGGAGGGAAAGAACTCTGACGAAGGATCGCGTCGCGGTGGCTGGGCTGATAAATTCCTGAAAATAGGTGCCATTGGAGGCGGTGCTCTTCTCGCTAAAAAGCTATTCGATCGCAGGCGGAACAAAGAGAGTGATCGTGAATCTGGACGATACCGGCCTGCTCATACTCGAACGGACAGCATGACAGAAGACAGCTTGAGTCGATTGGAAGATGGACGGAGACCAGCACCAAGCTATCAGACCCCTCTCAATCGCCCGCCTAGCCGGCCACCAAGCAGACCAGGAAGCAGACCGCAAAGTCCGGGCTCTTCATACTATTATGAGTCAACTTACCTCTCTGGCAACGAGCCAAGACCTTCTCATGGCGCTCGCAATGCTTTCTTTGGTGCAGGTGCATTCGCGGCCCTTAAGAACATGTTCAACCGCCGGAAGGGTGACCCGGACCAACGCCGTATGGAAGAAATGCGTCGTCAGGAGATGGAAGACGAGCGCCTTCAGCGTGCAAACAGTAAACGCCGCTACACCGGAGATGGTTATTATCCACGACGACGAGCCGACTCCTTCACCGCTACTGACTTGTCATCCGACATGACACGCCCTCCACGTGGTCCCTCGCATGGCCCTCCACTCGGAGAATCTGCTCTTACTGGAGGCCCTATCACCTCTGGTCCGGTTGATGGGGCGCACTCAGATATGCCACCTGTGCCTCCAACTCAACTGACCTCCGAGCTCCCAGCGCCTGATCCGTCGCGGCCCACGCCTTCTGACTTTGCAGCCGGTGCAGCCGCAGGGTCAGCCCTTGGCGGCCCATCCAGCCATCGCCGTCGCCGCAGTAGCAGCAGACGCAGAGATGACCACGTGGATTCCCCACCGGTGTCCGTCAAAGTGAAGATGCATGACGATGGGCGCCACGTCACTCTACGGAGACTAACAGAGGAGGAAGCTGCCGCTAATCGTGAAGCACGACGCAGAGAGCGACGCAACTCCCGCCGTCGCGCTGGTAGTACCAGCTCCTTATCCGGCGGCGAGGGAAGCTATGACCGATGGCGTCGAGTTGAGGAACTGGAGCGCGAACAACAGGAGCAGATGCGGCGAGAACAAGCAGCCGCAGCTGCAGCCGCTCCATCCGGAACTATGCCCCCGGCCTCTTACGCACCGCCGCCCTCAGATATGACCCATATGGCCCCTCCTCCGCCACCCCCGCCTCCAGCCGGCGCAGGTATGCCCTATGGTGCAGGGAGCATAACCTCTCCCGGCACATACACCGGTACGGAAGCCAGTGGCGACTATGCGAACAATCGAAGACGACGACGAGCCGAGCGAGCTCGCGCCCGACAGGACAGGCAGCACAGTGTGGAATTCACCTGATGATGAACATCTGACGTCCACCATCTAGGGGTTTTCGAACTCTAAATGTTTTCCGTCATGTCTGCTGCTCTTGCAATTTCACAACGCAACTTGTATAGAATCCCGCATATCTTCTTCCTTGTGGTATATTTGATTCCCAAATTTCCCCATCATCCTTTTTCATGTCCCCCACCCCATTTGTCACGAATGTTCTCGATCTACTCCAGCCATGTTTTCTTCTGATGTTATGTTTGCCCCCAATCCCTTGTTTTTTTTACTGCCTGCCCTTACTTAGCACGATGGAATGGAACGAAATGGTAAGTAATGAAATGCCAATGCAAGCGTTGATCTTTTCCCCCTGCCCTTGTTTGATCTACGAATTGAAGACACATGCCCCCCTCACCACGTTTCATGTTTCATATGCTTAAAATGTCTAAAATGTTTCCAATGTTCTAATGTTCAATATTGATCTTGATGATAACATATGCGCGTCCAATCAATGAACATATCAAACATACCATATCTGAAATGCAGACAATGTAGAAGCAGACGATGCTCGTATTGATTGGCTTCCTTTGGTTCCGGATTGAACCTTTTCAATAATTGGTTTCCATCTTTTGCTTTGCCCCACTTAGTTGTTGATACGTTGGTTTATATGTTAATATCATCCTATCTTTTCGTTACCTATCTGTCCACAAAGCAATTCATGACCTCTTTCTGCTCTCTGTTATTGCTATGTTGGCATTTCCCCCCTTTTGTACGATTTACGTTTCATCTGGCCTGTCCCTCCTGTCTAGTTAGATGGTCTGAAAGGATGGACGTCATCATCGGACGGCAATAGATCGATCTACGAGTGTCTGCTTTGCCTAGTGGTCCTTGGCTATTTATACGTGCACAAATGCAATTAGCTTTCGCCGCTCTAGCTTCCCTTTTTTGTACACCAGATCAACTACTTGTGGATCGCAACCGTCACGGGATCTCAAGAGCAACGTCTACCGATCAAGCAAGACACTTCACGCACACTGGCAAACGCGAACTTCAGTGGAAATTCAAATATAGTAATAAAAACGACTTGAATAGACGATACAGAAAAAGAACTAAGACATTGGAGTTGTAGTTGAGCCCAACCAAACTTAACGACACACATGTAGTGGAGAGCATAACCCAGTAATCAAGTCTCAAAATCTCCCACAGCCAGGTCACATATTGACCGTAAGCTCAAACCATATATCATCACGCACCGAACGCTTGCCCTCCCTCTGGTTCCTTCTTATCCGGCTCTGTCCTTGGTTTAGGAGGTGGTTTTACTCGGGGTCCGAGGTTTATCTTTTATGAAAGAGCCGAGTAACTGCCTTGCGTTGTTTGAAAAAGGCGCGAAATTTTTTCCAAGCTCGACCCACGCGGGTAGATTGGGGGGGAGTAGTGTCCGAAGGAGGACCAGGAGGGACCGGAAGGACAGGAGTGATTTGATCTTCATCCGTCCGTGTGTTTGTCTGACTTTCTGCTTTTGGTTTATCTGCTCCCCCTTCGGCTTTATCAGGGGGAGGAGTGGCCGGAGGAGGAATAGGAGGCACAGGAGCGATTTGATCTTCGTCCGTTCGTGCATTTGTCTGACTTTCTGTTTTTGGTTTATCTGCTTCCTCTTTGACGTTGAACATTCCTAACCATCTATCAGCCGACGTCTTTTCTCCATCTGTTGATTCCCTTCCACTTTTTTCATCCGGCTGATCTGAATTCTCTTTGCTTTCAGGTGGATCTCGCCGGCTCTTGTCATCTGGACGGTCTGATCCACCTCCGCCTGATTGTGAAGGAGGCCGGCGTCGGGTACCTGATGGACCTGGCTGACATGACTGATCTCCGTCTTGTGGTGGGTATGTCCGGCCTTGACCACTTGAAGAGCCTGCTTTATTGTCGCCTTCGCAGGGATTTCCGTCAGCAGCGACTAAGCATGGTGCTTTGATGGGCAAAAACTTACCTCCTGAAGCATGCTGGCGTGAACCCTTTCGCGAAGACAGAGCGCGAAGAGGAATATTTTCGGTCCCGGCAAGTTTGCCTTTTACAAGTACCTCATTGTTTCTATTTTTCGCTAGCAGAGCCTCAAATTCCTCTTGGAGGCTGCTACTACCAGTGTCCGTCGGAGGGGTCTGCGGAATGGGGTTGTTGGCGGAATCGCGCAGTGCCAATACTGGAGACTCCATGGTCTTCGGGTCTGATTTCGGTGACCTGCCCCGGCTGCTCGTGGAGCCGAACACAGCACCGAATCCACGGAGTGAGTCTTCCATGGTGTCTACCCGAGGTAACCTGGGTGCTGGGGGTGTCGTCTCAAAAGGATCAGGTGACGAGTTATCTTTCGAAGAACTGGTCCGCAGTCCGGAGTTTACAGGACCCCACATTCGTTCCATCTCGTCGGTCGTGAGCACCCCCAGATTGGAGTGATTGAGAAACCTGGTTCTGTCTATGTAACATGCCGAATCTGTTTGCTGGATTGGTGCATCTCGAGGGGTTGTCGGTTCAGCTTCAGTTGATGGTGGAAGGATCTCTTGGGGTGATGGTGCCCGCTCTGTAGACGAGACTGATTTGGATGAAGACATCTTGCCGGGTACTTAGATATGATTTGGTTATAGAGAATGGTGAGAATGGTGAATCTGAATTGTAATGGAAAATGAGCGATGCGTAAGTAATGATACGATCGTGTCAAATGATATAGAGCTAGCAGATTTGGTGATGAGAATGATGGCACGTATAAGGAAGAAACAAGGTAAACAAACGTGTTACTGAGAGAAAATGAGTGGCTCGCAGCGGGGGCAGCCCTGCGTGAGGAAGGTGTTACCCGATATCTGCTTGATGGGCAGGTCCGAGGTGCTTCAGTTGGTTCATTAGATACGCACAAGCCTTCGAGACGCAAGGCAATGAATGGAAATAATAGACAGGAGAGACACTCCAGAGAATTGTTATAATTCTACACATTCAGAATTGAGTTCGCGAGTGGATATGTACATAAGGTATCTATTTGAGGACAGCTTGCAGGCTCTCCAACACCTGGCGAACGAATCAGTTGGTTTCCAAGAAAGCTCAGCTCGCTTTTCCCAGTGTGACTTACCTCCAGCTCAATCTTGGCCTCAGCAATATCCTGCTCGCTGCCGCTGCCGCTGGCAATCTTCTGGGCCTCGGTGATCTGAGACCTGACGTTCTGTAGTTGCAAGGTTTCCGATCAGTAAAGTGGTCGTCGCAATGCGGTCGGTCCCGAATACTTACGTCGGCGCTGAATTCCTCCAGAGGGAAACCCTCGACAGCGTTGATGCTCAGTTGAGAGTCGGGCTGAACGACGGCGAAACCACCAGACACTAAAAAATGAGGACATTCCCCCGGTCAGTTCTGTTCTGCACTGAATAGGAAAAAGCCAGCCATCCCGATTCAATCCTGCGCGGGTATCAACGCGGGTCGGACGTACGGAAGAACTTCTTGCTGGCACCGCCCTCCTCAACGACCTCGACGAGGCCGGGCTTGAGCTGCTCGATGGAGGGAACGTGGTTGGCGAGGACACCCATCTCTCCGGACTCGGCGGGGATGTTGACCTGGACACTAAATTTGGGAAAAAGGATCGTAAGTATTGGCGGTGATAAAGAACGGTCAAGTCTGCCGTCACGGTGTCGGTGAATCAGAGATCGGGGGGACGTACACGCCGGTCGACTTGAAGATAGTCTAAGTAGAAGGTTGTTTGTTAGTCATTGGTATCAAGAAAGAGCGCGCAAAGAAGGGAGGAGGATCGGTGGCCTCGGAAACATACCTGGTGAGGAAGGGTCAGGGAAAGCTTGATCTTGTCCGACACGGCCTCGGCGTAACCTCTGCGCTGAAGAGGAACGCGGAAGGCGGAGGGACGAGCCCTGAAAGCAGAGCGAGCGAAGCGGAGAGAGCTCATCTTGCAATGGATGGACGGGAGAAGGTGGTGGTGGTATCCCTCTGTGAACCTGGGTTGAGGTGCAAAGGTCGAAGTCGGATGCCGGTTGTTCCCTAGCGGCTCGGGCAGTCACGTGGGAGGACCGGCACGGGACTTGGACTTGGACTTGGACTTGGGGGTGGGACTTGAACGAGAAATGTTCAACAACAGGCTACATTCCAATAGGGGATTACTAGAGGAAACCTGTTCAACGTAAATTGTATCTTTGGCATACATTCTCTTGGATACTACTTCTATGACACGGCTAGGTTCACGCACGAAGACTTTGGTCTCCCCGATTCCTGGCCCAACGCCTGTCCTTCGAGTTCACATATACCTGGCATCGAACGACTAGGAATATTAATTGCTGGAAATATATCGGCTAGGCAAGTTACAGGTAGCCATCAAGTCAATCGCCGATGTTTCGCAGCAGAGATGAGTTCCCCATTCGATATCACGTGACAACCGTTAGCTTGTGTCCTTTAGCCTTACGCCACCGTCAGTTCGGGATGAATGAATTTGTATTCTGATGACGCTAAGACGGGATTCCCAAAGAGAAGCGGCAGTCTCTTTCTATTTAACCATTATTCATTCCGTGCCCCATGATTGCCGTCTTTGAAAAGAACCTGGCTCTTCGCAGGGCAAGCCACAAATATGTTAGTCAGCGATCACGGGACAGGGTCTTTAAGAACTGAACGCCAAATCAATTAGACATGGACAGTGACCGGTTATGCCAGGAAGTGGGAAATGGTATTGATATAATTAATTTTGTTTCTTCCAGATCTCAATGATGCTAGACGTAAAGAAAGAACCTAGACTACCTATGATTCTTTGTAGCACATAGTAGAGACCGTTGCAACTGGCAGCCGGGTCAAGCCACACCGGCCAATGACGCGAGGCGCAGTCGGTAAGCGAAATCCCACACAAAACCGGGAAGCCCTAGTCCAAGTCGCCCGGGCTCCGGCCTTCTGCTCAGTTCTCGGATAACCTCACCCGCCAACTCATCGTCAACCGTCTCCCAGTTGCGACAAATCCGACAAGATGGCCAGTACGTGCTAGTCCCCTGTTGTTCCAGCCGCTGGGATTCTCTCGAATCCTGCCAAAATCCGGCCGGGGAATTATTTCCCAACCATGGCAATATTTACCATGCTTCTCCAGAGCCACTGACTTACGTTCTTCTTTTCTACAGAGTCCAAGAACGCGTCTCAGCACCACAACAGCCAGAAGGCTCACCGTAACGGGTTCGTACCAGCCGATCACTCTTTGCGATTTCAAACATCTTGCCGGGAAGGAACACAAATTGCGGCGTTGGAGGTTGGGAGGTGATACTTGGATGGGAGCGATGTTGGTCCACGAGATCGAATCTTTTCACCAGCTTTTCAACGACTCTTTTGGGTTCCTCCACGAGCGACAGATGGATCGACATTGAGAGATAAGAACTCGAGGCTGATATATCTTCTTTCTCAACAGTATCAAGAAGCCTAAGACCCACCGTTACCCCTCCCTCAAGGGTGTTGACCCCAAGTTCCGCCGCAACCACAGACACGCTCTGCACGGCACCATGAAGGCGCTGGTACGTTGAACAACATTCACTCCGATCTTCCGATGGCCCCACCAAGGGTCATACACAGAAGACATGGAAGAGCGAGAAGGAGAGACGGTCAGATGGCTAACAATTTCCACAGAAGGAGCGGAACCAGGGCAAGCGCGAGATCGCATAAATCAACTAATACCAAATTGAAAAATGAAAACGGGAGCAATTTGAGTTGGTGATTTGAAACGTGCGATGAACCCATAAACGTCATGTCGGAACAAACCTGGCTGGTTCCGCGCGACGGTTGTTAAATAAAGCAATTTGACTCGATTCCACGACATGGCCATGAACGCTCTGTCTCGATTTTCCCTTGTTCCATGCGGTCAAGTAGATCTGTTTTCTGATTTGTTTTCTGGTTTGTTGCCCCCCGACTTGCGGATTCTCTCGAGATTCTTGATTTCGGATGTACCCATCCCCCTACCTCAGGCATATGTGTGTACAGCTTCGTGCCATTTTCTCATGCGCGCTTGCTGAAGGATTTTCTTAACGTGCCAAGATCAATTGCCCCCCAATTACCAAACACCCTCCCTCTCTCTCCGTGGCGTGAGGGTGCATGGACGGGGGGCAACATTCCGTAATCCTTAATCAGTTTAGAAATGAATTTATATTTGATGTTTTCAAAAATTTAACAAACTATTACTTGTACGTTAATGCATCTGGTTCCGAGTTGAATTGCGAAAGCATCCATGACATGCAACTTCCAATATGACGTGATATATATGAAACGCTTAATCGAATGTCTCCTTCCCTATATTTGGAAACACCACTACGCCTCTCTTTTCCAAACCACCAACCGCTTATCAAACCCTCCACTAACTAACCACTCCTCCCTCACGGCCTTCCCCTCGCGAGGAACATCCACCCAACCCGCCCAGATAGCCCTCACCTTACACCCAATCTCGTGCCCATTCTTGAGTATCGCAACCACCTTGCCCGTCTTCGTCTCCACCCCCCGAATCACCCCGTCATCTCCATTCACCCAGACTCCGGAGCCGTCGGGCCGCCAGGCCACCTGCGGCGTCGAGTATGCCGTTTGCGGCGCAAACGTATTCGCCTGGATCATGATGGCCGCGTCCTCGCGGTTCTGGAGCGTCAGGGCTGCGAACGCCTGCGTGGCTTGCGTCGTCGCTGTCTCGATTTCTGACGACTCACCCGTCACGGGCCCTGAAGTAACGAGATCGATGCTGTCGACGGACGGGAAGAGTAATCGGACAACGATGACCTTCATGTGCGGCAGTGTGGAGGTCGCCACGGCCAACAGTCCGGAGTCCAACGGGTTCAGAGCCAGACAGGACGGCGAGAAAGCGACCCAGGCGTTGGAGTGCGGAGCGAGGTTCTGCTTGCCCAAGAGGCGGCATTCGTAGGGGCTAGCGGAATCAGGAGCAGGGGTAGAAGAGGAGGGCCTCTGCACCTGATAGTAAAAGAGATGCGTCGAGTCTCGTCGGGCAACGAGCAATATCAGATCCTTGGAATCCGCATGTCGGACAAAGAGCATAGACTCCGGGTTCGTCGGGAGAGTGATATAGCCCACGGGTTCGCCGAGGATTGGGTGCCGAGACTCAGCAATAGGATCGATGTGTAGACGGTAGAGAAAGACCTTTGAGTCCCAGCCCGCTGTGGCGATCCAGACCGTCTTTGCCGACGAGTCCGGGTCGTCATTGCTGTCATCATTGTCCTCGAAGGCGATTACTTTCACGACATATTTGGTGTGGTCTCTTCTGCGGTCGAGGATTTCCGTGCCTTGTTGCAGAAGGACTTGGCCGGACATGTTAGTCAGGAGGGCATACTCTCCATTTCTGATAGACACATAAGACAGAATAGGAGACTCGGAGTGGCCTGCAAAGGACTTGACGATGCCATTGCCCGGAGCGGTGTCGATGAGATGAAGTTGCCTGTCGGCGCCGGTGGCCACTATGTAAGACGACAACGCGGACGAAGGTTGCGAGCTTTCGTCCTCGTCATACTTCCAGGAGTCTACAGAGCAGGACAACACATTTGAAGATGTTGGGATCTGGACGACAGTCGGGGAGGACGGTGCTGGTTAGATGCATTAGTTTTTGATAAACCCAGTTGGTATCTCAACACAACACTGTCGCTTACCGGGTGTGCTCCAGAGATCATTCTCCTTGTCGCCGTCGCCGTATCGCTCGGACTTGATACTCTGATCAAAGACACGTTTCTCTTCGATCACACCCTCGATGGTCCAACTGCTTGAGTCGTTGTCTTTTTTCAGACCGACGTGTCCCGCGTCGGCGGGGAGTCCCGCCTCTTGAATAAATGCTCGGAGCGTTTGCGTATAATTATTTGTTCGCAGAAAGCGAGCTACGAGAATATTGGCGAGTGAGGGGTCTCGTGTATTGGTCGGCATTGTGGCTGGTTGAGGAAATTGAAATTTGGAAATCAGCGGGCGCCGATGACGGGGGAGTTATTGAGGAGACCTATATATACTAACCGCCGCCCGATTGCCGATGGGTGTGTACATCTGACCGGCAATTCAATATTCTACAGTTGACCAATATGATGCAGATGCAAAAGAGTATGCCATATAAAACTCCCGTGCAGCTCAGACACGGAACTAATGAATTATAATATGATATAAAAAGTAACTATCTGAAAAGAGGGGATTGGTATCACAAACTGAATGGCGTCATGGGGACACATCTCCTATTTAATATTTTATAAAAAGCACCGGCCAGTCAAAGCAAGAATTATGGTAGATCTCCATGCACATCACTGTTCTCCTTGTACGTATTCCTCCTTCTTCCTTCCTCGCAATATCCTCAACTAAACATGTCCTCCGCTCTCCGTCGGGGTCCTCCTCGGCCATCGATCTTTTCGGAGAAGAGCTCCTTGCCGGCGTTGTTGTTGTATTTGGATGGGAAGAGCTCGCGCACAGAGGCTCCCCGCCCTTTGATTGAGAGGCCATTGTTGGCTGAGCCTCGAATTGACATACCCTGATCCTGACCGGCCGCTCCACGAATGTTCACGTCACTTGAGTCCGACTCCGGGAAGAGCTCAACATTTCGATTGCGCTGTGAATGCCCTTGATCATGTGCCCCATCGACAAGAGGAATGGAGATCCGTCTCGCGAACAGATCCGCCGTCTCATCTGCTGCATCGATCGCATCCGACCGACGGTGGTTGCTCACCTTGCTGGGAAAGAGCTCCTTCTTGAGATAGCTGGTTGCCGGTTTGTTGGGGAATAGCTCTCGCGCATGTGGATCGCTAGTGGCGGCCCCGGAGGACTTCGAGGATGGGAAGAGTTCTTTGCCTTCGTTGTGGTGGCTAGACTGAGGGGATCGTTCTCGGAATCGTCTGCGTGAGTCAGACCGATCCTTGTCCGGATAGCCGCCCTCCATCAAAGTGTCTCGACCCGGGGATGCACTGCGGTTACGCAAACGGCCAGACGAACGGCCTCCATCGTCATCGAACAAGTCTCGGCGTCCTCGGCGTCCTCGCCCGTCGCGGGCCCCATCCGTGTCGGAGTAATCGGTACTGGGCGCTTGCGTATCGTCGTACATATTGGCACTGATGCCTTCGTCCACGTCGCGATCCCTCCGTCGCCGCAGCTCGCGTCCATCAAACCGTCTCCTCCGGTAATCGCCATCATGAGTATCTCCGCCTCCATCACGCCGTCTGTCCGCCAGCTCCCGTCGTAGTCGTTCGCGAGGGTCGTGCTCAGGGTGCATGAGATAAAAGCGACTGGCTTCATGCGCGCGGGGTCTTTTTCGATCGGTCTTCACGGCCGACCGCACCTGCAGGACGGAATCGGGGTGGGAGGATAGGAGTTTCGCCGACCGCAGGCGCAGGGCCGGCAAAGCCGCATCTTCTTCCTCGACGACTTGCGTGAAGGCCGACAGAGCCTGAAGACCCATCTCCGACGAGGAATACACAATGTTCGCCGACGTATCGTCAATCCACTCGACCCGGCTAGGCTCCTCGGCAGGGAAGTGAGTGATCGCAAATTGCTTGATATTGTGCGTGGTCAATTCGTCAACTCCTCTGATGTGTACTTTCTCGTATTGAGCGTCTTCAGTGAGGTGGTCGGCTGCTGCGTCTTGTGCCATGGCATCCGCGGCCGCGGGATACTGAGAATGGCCAGAGAGGTTAGAGTGAGACAATGGTAGGGTGGGCGTGAGCGAGATGGTGACATTCACTCACGGCGTCAATGGGCTCAGGCTCAGGAATTGGACCAAGGTCCAGGTCCAGGTCCATGTCCATGGAGGCGTCCATGGCGTCGATTTGCCGGTTGTAGAGAGTTTACAGTCTTCGTTGCGAATGTATTCACTTTGACGGGGTTTGGCTTGGGAGGGTATGACAAAAGAAATCGAATTTGAGAGAAAAAATGAGGAATTATATCATTCGAGAGAGTGACAATATATGAATCAGGAGAAGAGGAGACTTCCGCGAGGAGAAAGAGGAATAAGACGGAGATCGGAGGGAAGCTGATCGCCCGCTGAAGCTTCTCGGGGAAGCCTTGCTGAAAGTCCCGCTGCCTTCACCGCCCGCGGAGGTTGCCTTGAGGTCTTTCTAATTGTAGTCCTGACACAACTTGACCATCTACTATCTACGATCTAAAATACAATCCTTAGTTTCTACCTTCCTTGTCTTCTACAACCTTCTCTGCGGATCCATCCTGCAGTAATCCCGCGTCATAAACGTTGACTGAATTTTTCGCAAACTTCCGGGCTGGCACCTTTTGATGAAACATGACGTCGAGCTCATCGTAAGTCCTGCCGGCGCACTCTGGAAGACGGAAATAGGCCCAAAGCGTGGTCAAAGCCGCCGTTCCGAACCAGAAATACGCTGTCTTGCCCTTCAAATCAGCCTCAGTCGGGTTGATCAAGTACGGCTCGATGATGTTCGCTATGATCTGCGTGATATTGTAGACGTTCCGCGACAAGCAAACGGACTTGGCTCGCAGCTGAATGGACGACGTCTCGGAAATGATCGTGAAGGTAATGGGTCCTAGGGTGGTGGAATAAGTGAAAAGCCACACCAGACACAGAGCAGCCTGACCCCATCTCGCCCCGCTGGACTCGGATGCCGAAGCAATCACACCGATGATGAGCAGCAATCCAGTCAACGTGGCGATGCCGCACACGTACAGTTGGCGGCGCCCAAAGCGACCGAGCAGGAACCACGAGATCACAGTTCCCACGAAGGAAATGGCTGTGCCACCGACGGCGATTTGGTAGGCGTTGTCTGTGCTAATTCCGGCTTGGACGAAGAAGTAGGTGGGCGCGTAGGCAAAAGCCGAGCCCGACAGGACTTGACCGGCAAAAGCCATGCAAACAATCTCGGTTCGACGCCGGTCGATACCCCGAAAACAGTCCAGATAATCTGAGCCGGCCTCCATCTTCTGCTCGAGCTCCAGGGTGTGCAGTATCTGAGCCAACGTCTTCTGATGCGATTCGTGGTCTCGATTGTCGAGCTTTGAGAGCGATTTGTAGACATCATCCAAACGGTTATTCCGGGCCAACCACCAAGGTGATTCCGGGGCAAACAAGACCATAATGAACAGGGGGACCGGCCAGATCCATTGCAGTGCATATGCAATTCGGTAGGACCATTCGTTTTCAATTTTGAGTAGGCCATACAGGACACCTGCGGCAATGAACTGGCCAATGGCCCAGCAAAGGTTCACGTAGCAGGTGAGATATCCTCGCAGAGCGAGAGGGCATACCTCCGACGCATAGGCCGGTCCTGTCGTGGCAAATACTCCCCAGGTGAGTCCGCACAGGACCTGTCCTACGAGGAGTACCGGCGCCGAAGATGCGAAAAACAGAATGAAAATGAACCAATTCATCATGAAGAGCGAGCCTAGCAGGACCCTTTTGTACCCGTATCGCGTGGATAGGTATCCGTTCAAGAAGCCGCCAATGACTATACCTGCATTGGCACCGTTGCTGAGACCAGCTTGCCAGGGCCCCGAGACTTCGTAGCCATCTTGTTCTGGACGGTATGCTCCGAATGTACGTTGGAAAGCAGGATAGGAGAAGAACTGGTAGATGAGGCCTGACGATATTCTGTTAACTGGGGATCCTGGATACTCGGATCTAGACCACCCATGAGTACGTACCGACATCATAACCCTCCATGATAATCGTCAGGGAGATGGCTGCAGACCATAGTGCCGCCTTGCGGTTGCTTTTGAGGGCCTCCCAGAATGTTGCCTGGCGCTCAGCAGCTGAGGCTTGCTGGGCTTCTTTGTTCTCTGCAGCCTGCGACGAATGCTCGATGTGAGCCGTTTGCTCTTTCTGAATCTCGTCGGTCTTCATCATAGTATTCAATGCTATCCCAGACACAAATGAAGTCCAGAGCTAAACCTCCAAAATTGGAGGGAGACACGGCATATTTAACTCCCGACTGGCCCTGTCATCGTCTGACCTGACCACATTCCATCCAATCCCCAATCCTGGACTCGTTCAAGCCACTAATACCCCGGATCATCATATCATTCTATGGGGTCATTCTGGAGCCATCGTCTGTACCCCGCATCTTATCTCATTGTCGCCGATGTTATGCAAGATCGCCCAGCCTATATTTTGCCGACAGCTTCGAATTTCATGGCCAAGACGACCCCTCAGTGGTTCAAGGCTTTATGCTTTCTTAGACCTTGCTTGGATCCAGATCATTGTCCTATCATGGGATACGAAGACCGCGTTTCGGTGACATCACGAGCTGGCTTGGAAGGATTCGAACCAGGGCGCGGGACAGAAGATTGGAGAAACCCTTCCTTTTGCTATGGGGGTTCAAACAGCATCGATATATCCTCTGAGAGTGGCTAGTATTTGGAAAACGAGATCAAGCTTGGCCCTAAGACGATCGGACATGACGACGCCCATCATGAATCGAGCCCATATTCAACAGCTGCAGGACTGCACCTATTTAGAAGGAGGACGCAAGTAACTGATTGTCGACCAGGATTATCCAGACTTTCCCCGCTTAATTATTTCCATTTAGCCTAATCAGCCTATACAGATCCTTGCCAACCCGGAAACGGCGCTTCCGCCGGTTAATTAGAAGCAGCCTTCGGTGGAATTTCTCCTTGGCTCTTTCGTGTCGGCGCATCCTGAAAAACAAAGGATGCCCCCACTCCAGCTCTCGCTCATCCAACAGAATTGGCTTCCGCGCCCTTTGTACTCCCAACTCGATGACCCCGTGGGTCGACCAATTGGTGAATACTGACATGGATTAGCCTGTTGTCGCATTGCTGGATGCACGCATTGCATGGTTGATGCGATGCGCTGGAGGGTCCACGATGAGGGGAAGCAATGACGCATGCGATTCTTTGGCGACTTAACTGTCCGACCTCCCTCGAAGTCGAATTTCTTTTCTGATTGTCCTACCGAGAGTGTTCTTGAGCTCTGCCAAATTCAAAATCTTGGAATACAGACCACGCTCCCTCCGTGATATCCCTGTTCTATACGCGCACACACGCACACGCACTAGTCGCAATGCTCTACGCGGAAGGTGACAAGCTGGTCTTTCGCTTTGACGACCACCTCTTATGGGTGCAACCATGGGGTGAAAATGCGCTCCGTGTCAGGGCCACGAAGCTATCGTCGATGCCAGATGAAGACTGGGCCCTTTCCACGAAGCCTGCAGCAAACCAGGTAACGGTCGAGACTCCAGAGGGGAAGGAAGCGAGTATCTCGAACGGCAAGATCAAGGCGGTTGTCTCCCGGCGTGGTAAGCTGATCATCTACAATTCCAAGGGGGAAAAGCTCTTGGAGGAATATGCCCGTCATCGTCGCGACCCGATGGACCCGAAATGCAGTGCCTTGGAGATCGAGGCACGGGAGCTGCGACCCATTTTGGGGGGTGATTTCCACCTCACCCTGCGTTTCGAATCGTTGGATCCAAAGGAGAAGATATTCGGAATGGGACAATACCAGCAGCCTAATTTGAACCTCAAAGGGTCGGATATCGAACTGGCTCATCGCAATTCTCAAGCCAGTGTGCCCTTTGCGCTTTCTTCTCTGGGCTATGGCTTCTTGTGGAACAACCCCGGTATTGGACGGGCGGTTTTCGGAACCAACACCACGAGCTTCGAGGCCTATTCGACCAAAACCCTGGATTACTGGGTGGTTGCCGGAGACAGCCCAGCCGAGATCGAGGAGGCATACAGCAAGGTCACCGGTTATGTTCCCATGATGCCTGAATACGGCCTGGGTTTCTGGCAGTGCAAGCTCAGGTACTGGAACCAAGAGCAACTTCTTGACGTCGTGCGGGAGTATAAGAAACGAAAGATTCCTCTGGACCTGATTGTCATCGACTTCTTCCATTGGAAACACCAGGGGGAATGGAGCTTCGACCCGAAGTTCTGGCCTGATCCTGGTAAGTTATGTTTAGACTCTTGAAGAAGGTATTTATGACTAACCCATACTTCCCATATTCTAGATGCCATGGTGAAAGAACTCAAGGAGTCGAACGTTGAGCTCATGGTGTCCGTCTGGCCAACCGTCGAGAATGAATCCGAGAATTATCCCGAAATGCTGGAACGTGGACTTTTGATTCGCCACGATCGTGGGTTACGGATTGCGATGCAGTGCGATGGAGACATCACACATTTCGACGCGACCAATCCGGAAGCTCGCAAGTATGTCTGGGAAAAGGCGAAAAAGAACTACTACGAGAAGGGCATCAAGGTGTTCTGGCTTGATGAAGCCGAGCCTGAATACTCTATCTACGATTTTGACATTTTCCGCTACCATGCCGGCAGCAACCTCCAGATCGGAAACATCTTCCCCAAGGAGTACGCCAAAGGTTTCTACGAAGGCATGACCGCAGAAGGGCAAAAGAATATCGTAAACCTGCTCAGGTGCGCCTGGGCGGGCAGTCAGAAGTACGGGGCCCTCGTGTGGAGCGGTGACATTGCATCATCATGGGGTGCCTACCGTAATCAACTATCCGCCGGCTTGAACATGGGTCTGGCCGGAATTCCCTGGTGGACCACCGACATTGGCGGCTTCCACGGAGGTAACCCCGACGATCCTGCTTTCCGGGAGCTCTTCACTCGATGGTTCCAATGGGGTGCATTCTGTCCGGTGATGCGCTTGCACGGCGATCGTGAGCCGAAACCCGAAGGCCAGCCTACCGCCTCAGGATCTAACAACGAAGTCTGGTCCTATGGGGAGGAGGTGTACGAGATATGCAAGAAGTACATCGGCATCCGTGAAGAGCTCCGGGACTACACGAGAAGTCTCATGAAGGAGGCCCATGAAAAGGGCACGCCGGTGATCCGCACCCTGTTCTATGAATTCCCCGAGGACAAGAAGGCCTGGGATGTGGAAACCGAGTATTTGTACGGAGCCAAGTATCTCGTGGTTCCGGTACTGGAAGCAGGACAGCGTAAGATTAGCGCTTATCTGCCCAAAGGCGCGTCGTGGAAGCTCTGGGGAGAACAGAAAACCCATGAGGGAGGACAGGAAGTTGAGGTGGATTGCCCAATTGACACCATGCCTGTTTTTGTTAAAGTTTAGATCGTTTCTACAGGTGTTTTTAAGAGCTTGTGCGTTGGTCCCGTCTACAACAGCCTAGGAAGCTTCCAATTGACAAACTTCTTCCTTTGCATTTGCGCGGCGTAGAACAAGTTCAAACACTAATACGGAGTGAAAGCGGCTGCTTTGACTTATCGCGTCGCCTAGATGAATAAATAGCATTTAATTCTACAATTTCTACTGGTAAGACAGCTGACTTTGCATCTGCCTCATCTTCTCTTCTCTCCTCACCTCTTCCCTCCTCAATGAATCCCTAAGTTGACAGACCAGGGGTCATGTTTCCAGTGACTTACACAGCACCAATATCACGAGTCCAGATGGATTCAGTTCTGCCATTGATATCGATAAAATGCGTTCGGCGCAGTAGGCACACTGACAACGACTTCTGACGGCTCTATCTCTCGAATGCCTCTTAATTTCGTGTTTATGCACCATCACTCTGACCTCACAGTTCAGCACATGTCAAGATAAACGGAACTAGCAATCTATTTACACGCTTGTTGCGGCTTCGGATTCTTTCTGTCTATCGAAACATAGCTCACATGGTCTCCTCAACCAATAGCTATCATGAATATCCATGTTCTGCCACAGATCTACTTTGTCAATTCAACTGAATAGTAGGTCTCGGACTTGATGTACGTGATGAAAAAGCGGTCGTGGTGGTGACTACAAACGAACCATATAAAGGCAAGTAGCCTACATCTGCCACTTGAAAGGTCAAGACCAGATTGAAGTTGTGAATTCCAATGGAACATGAGGTATCGCGAGCCATAGTTCGTCCGGGTTCAGTTTAGAAGGGGCCATGCTTTCCTTCATCATGTCAATTTTGGCAATCCACTCCTGCCTTTTCTGTCTATTCAATATATCATCTACTTTTCTGCTCTCTGATTTCAATGTTTCCTAACTAGCCCATCAATATCCAACTAACAATTATTATAAAGGCTTTTTGTTTATTCCACTATCGCGTTTTGGCCGTTCACGGCACATCCTCATCGAACATGCTTGGGATTCTCTGGCCTGGCCGTCAATTATACGCAAACACCTTTCACGCGACTAACAAACGACAACCCTTTCCATTCGTTCCTCCCAGTCCTACGACGTCCCCCGATTCAAGACTCACAAGGCTTCGGAATATCTCTCCTCTTTTAGCACTTATCGGCGCAGGCTCAATTGTGTACCCCAAGCGTACAAACCAACCAGATCCGCCCAGCGAAGAATCGAGTCAGACAGTTCCGCAACCTGAAGATGAATCGAATCCGAACAGTCAATCACCGGCTCAATCTGATGGTTCAGATTTCGAGGAAATACTAGATAGCGTATACCCAGCCTTGAGCCACGAGGCGGCAAGTGCAAAATTGAAGGCTGAAGAACAAACATGGACTTTTCCCAGAAAGAATATCGACGGGCTAGTATCTCGAGTAGATTCAGTGAGAGTCGGCAGCAGTGAGCCTTCTGAGGACGAATTCGCGCACGAGATTATTGACATGGGTGACCCCGAAGATTGGCATTTCTGGGGTATTTATGATGGACATGCGTGAGTCGCCCATTGTTCCTATCCACAAAATGATCTTCTTTCAATCAGCTAATGTCTGGCTGATGTATAGCGGATGGGCGACTTCGGTCCTGTTGCGTCAAACCTTGGTTCCTAGCGTTGTTCATAAGATCAAGAAGACTTTGGATGAAGGGATGACCGGAAGTTCCTCGAGCATCTATGATGCTATTCAGAGCGCTTTTATTCAAATGGACAACAGAATCTCGAATGAAGCACTCGAGGCGATGGACATGGCAATGGATTTGGAGGGATACACGAAAATTGCTTTCTCTCGCGGTGCCCCCGCCCGTTCAGGCTCATGCGCTCTCCTTGCTGTATATGATCCCAACCAATGTATGCTGTGTATAGCTTCTGTTGGGGATTCTCGCGCAGTTCTAGGCCGTCGCAAGGGGAAAAACAACCGCTTCGCCCTTATCCTTTCTACGGATCATAATGGGTTTAACAGATTCGAGTACGATCGCATCATGAACGAGCATCCTGGAGAAACAGGAATCATCAATCAGAATTCAGGCCGCCTCTTCAATCTGGCAATGACCCGTGCGTTTGGTGACCACCGCTATAAGTGGCCTATGGATGCTCTGAAGCGTTGCTACGAACGATTTCTCTGGGCTCCACCCCCTGCGGAGTATCTCTCGCCGCCGTACCTCACGGCAGACCCTGATATAACTACTATGCTAGTCCGGGACGGGGACTTCCTCATTCTTGCGAGTGATGGATTTTGGGACAACGTCTCCAATGAAGATGCCGTGCAGTTTGTACGCCACTGGATACTCCGATATCCGAGCGAACTTCTACCTACTTCTGACGCCGAAGAGGAACGCGAGCTCACGCGCTGCTATAGTTTCAGTCCCAAGGACTATGTTGTAGAAGATGACAATGTTGCAACACATCTAGCCAGGAACGCACTCGGTGGGGGAAACTCGGAGATCTTCGAAACTTTTATGAGTCTGCGAGCGCCCGAAGCTAAGCTATACAGAGATGATATTACCATTCAGGTTATTTTCTTTGGGTTTCATCCTGAGGATGAGAGGCTTGAATGATTGGTTTATGTTTATGTTTTTCTCACACGCTCTTTAAACACAGCCCAAAACTTCATTACTATCTTATTTAGGAGCCGTAGCAGGCTATTAGGTAGATTAGAAATTCATGTATTGTTCGAAGTGATATTCTTTCTACCATTTGATTCGAGCAATTACTCATGGATTTGTAATTTCGGATATTAGTGACCTAAAGTTGAGGCCTCTAGAGGCCAGAGCATTCTCTAAGGTAGTAACTGCTAGCAAACCATCCCTACCTTTTCCCATCCTCTTCTCTCTCATGCCTGCCTTCTATTCGGGAAAATCGTCTGAAAGTTCAGGCGAAAGTGACCTGACCTTTCTCTCCTTCATAACACGTCTCTCTTTGCAGGAGCGACACATGAAACCTAGAGCCAGCTGTATCTGGACCTTGATTTTATAATCTTCCCCGCGTCTCCATCCAGCTCTGATTATCCAGTCTGTACCGATACCGCGAAAGAAGCACTCGTTTTTGTGCTCGTAGTTATAGTCATAGTCATGATCAGGGAGAATAGATACTTGACTCACTCGGCTCGGTTTCTTGAAGAAGTATGAGATAGAGGTTAGCTGAATGTACTCGTACATGGTCTTAATTCAAGAAAGAGAAACAAGAGAGGTTGCATTCGCTTGATGAATAGTTTTTGTGAAGGGGACAGGACAAGATGAGGTACAACTCACAGTGTCTGGGTCCATAGTGATCGCAGTGAGTAACCGTCTTATGTGTTGAATTATCTGTCGATCTATCTCTGATCTAGAAAATGAGGTCTAGGTGATAATAGTAGAGGTCATGGTGTTTTATTAATTTCGTTTCGGCCTTTAATTCGTAGCTCGGATGGAGGTAACTAGAGTACATGACTGCGTGAGGTAGTCATGGAATCATGGCTTGTTGTGCTTGGGTAGCATCATAGGTGGTTTTCGTTTCTCTGAGAGAGGTTATGTGCTGTCGAGTCCGAATGGAGGCATTCATCAAGTTCAAGTAAAAGTAACTTAAGTTGTGTTCAGAATGTTATAGAGATGTTGCGGATATGTGCAGGCAGTCGACCTTGTTTGCATCTTTAAGTTCGTACGAGCAGGATTCAAGCAACGAAGGTAACCAGCGCTTATCCAGTATATGTACCTTGAACGAGAGCGTGGGGACGGTGCTAGGGAAGTACATGTACATTCAACAGATGGATAGTACCAATAGATGCAGATACGAGTCTAATTATCGAATATCTGCTAGAAATTACAACTAAATTCCCGTCATCGCACAACAATCTACAGAATTACTCGTTTTCCAACTACCCTAATCTCTGGGAACCCGACAAAGCCCATTTCTTCACGACATTGACTATGACGAAACCAGTTTACACAGAGCACACGCACAACATCCCCCAAACAAGAAAAAGAAAAGGAGAAAGCCGCAAAGACAAGAATTCCAGCGCATAAAGCGCCTGTCCACCCCCTCCTTTCCCCATGAACGCCCGGTTCAAGATTGATTGATAAAGAGGGAAAAGAAAAACGGGAGTCAGGGTATGACGACTTCCTGCTGGATAACCCACCAGAAAAGAGAGAACAAAAAGGAGAAGGAAAAGGGAAAGGAGGAGGGGGAAGGACGGATTTCCAACGCAGTGCCTGGTCCTGACTTGTCCTGGGCTGGGCTGGTCTGGCTTGGTAGGGTTTGAAATCGCTCAGACAAGGAAGAGGAAGCCCGTTGTCCGTTTGTTGACCCGGATGGTTTGTTGTTTTTTTTTTTTTTTAAACTCCCTTTTCTTCTGACTTTGGTTGGCTTCTACTTCGGAGTGAGAAGGGAGGGTTTCATAGCATCATGTTGAGTCAGGATTCACAGCGTCGAGTTTTTCCCCTCCTCTGCTGGTCTTTCCCCTCTTCCCTGCCCATTCCCTTTCTTTCTTTCTCTGTCTTTCTGGTCCTTTTGCCCCCTGTGACCAGTCCAATTCAATCCAATAGACGAACTTCGCGACCCGGACTGGTTACGTTCTCAGTTCCCCTCATTGCGTGGATGTAAGAGGGCCAGTGGAAGAGGGGCGGGGATACAAAGAACGAATCAACTCGTCTCGATCACCTTTTTTTCACGATGAAAGGAATGCGGTGGCGGCTGTTGAGATCATAAGGTCAATAAAAATCACTCAACATTTATCTATCTACTAATGATCACTGTGGTTGTTGTTGCCACCGCTCAGGTCTGTTCAGGTCAGCCAGCTTCTTCCTTGATGTGTGAACTAAACTTCGTAGGCATAACTTTTGCTTTCTTTTCCTCTGTTTCATTGATTTTCTTTTTCTTATCATATTTCTCATTTCTATTTTTCTCAAAATATCTTTTGGCCCTTCGATTTCGACCATGCCTGTCCGGATCTCGTGGATTCGATTCGTATCCCCTCAAACCAGCCCGCTCAGCCAAGCCCTAACCTAGTACAAGCACGGAGGGCAACTTAGTCTGACGAAACACACTAGTTAGTGAGGTAGGGAGAGGAAGAATCGACTCGAATCGATTCGACTCGACTCGGCATCCGACCAAATGCTATTGTAAGCAAGAGGCAGGGATGCGGGCTCGCGACAAGGAAGGTCGGAATCGATCCAAGGCTAGATCAATGACGACAATGACAGTGTGAGGAGTGTCGCTAGATACTTACTCAGTGTACCAGTCCTCAAGTAGAAAGGAATAGTTAAGACTAGGGACTAGTTAGATCGATCCTGTTCCTCAACTCCATTCCTCTTCCCCCGCCCAAGTCAAGTGTACTGTAAATCAGTAGGTTGGGAGGTAGGTACTTTTGTCCCCCTCATGAGGGGGGGAGGCGGGGGCCAGAAAGGAAAAAGAAAAGAAAAAAAGCAACTACAGATGATTCACATCCATGATTTTCAATGGCGTTTTATGGATGGAGATCCCTTAGGTAGGTGAAGAAGCTCCATCAAGTTAGTGGTTAGTGCCAGCTGACTTACTCGTACTATGTGTATGATGGAAGACCGACTCCGTAGTGCTTACATTGGATGATTGGACTTGTTATCGTCACGTCAAATGCAACAGATACATAACATCTCCAGCAGTTAGAAAACAAAGGTAATCTCATATATTAATAATTCTATATTGTGTATATCATAACAAAAAACAACAAAGAAAAAGAAAGCATACAAGCTCGGTAGTTCTCGTACCGAGGTTTATCCCCTCCCCTCGGTTTAACTATGCGTATGGAGTACGGAGTACTTACACAGTGGTCATGGCTGAATATGCAGTAAATCTTGCTGAAACTTGCATTAGTTAGTTAACAAGGCTCAGCGCTCAGCATTCAGCACATCGCACACATAGATTTTATCGCCTCCCCCCCCCCCTGTTCTATACGGAGTACTCCGAACTCCAGATAGATGAATTCGATGCAAGGCGGAAAAAGGAAAGAACGAAAAATCAAATAGATGGAAAATGCAGCCAGCCAGCCATCTAGCCGCCTCCGCCCGCCAGCCCTAGTAGTTAGATACAGTAGATACCTAGCTAGCTAGCATCCCTCCCTCTTCCCCGAATGTAGGCTTGTACATACCCAGTGTACTAACTACATATGTACCTCCTACAGTAGTAGTCCGATCATGCCTAAATCCCGATCCCACCGCACTCCATGTTCAACTACCAAAAAGCCAGGTCCTAAAACCCCGGCAGATCAGGTATCAAGAGGCCGAGTGGACCCCGAAAAATCCCAGTGGAGCATCAAGCAAGAGCGCGCAGGGATGTATTTGTATTTGCCTGCTTATAGCCTTATCTGGAGTCGTGATCGACTGCACGTACTGCACGGGGGCGGATTTCTCAGGGGTAAGGCCGTAAGAACCGATGTATACATAGAGAGTAATCAATAGAGGTGGATAGATGGATCCGATTGCGTGAGTCAGAACAAGAAAAAAGAAAAGAACAGAAAGAGAATCCTTCTGCATCGGGCAGGTACGTAAGTAAGGAATTGAATCCTTGAAGACGTTCTCCTACACCTACATACTCCGTTCTTTTCAGGATGGAACAGGTCATTAGGAAAGGATAAGAAGTGCGAGGGTCCATATTCTAGTTTAGATTGACATGGCTTTCATAGAATAAGAAAATAAAATAAAATAATAGCAAAAAAAAAAAAATATGAAATCTATCGTCCGTTTCAACCAGATATTTACTACTACACTAACTACAGAATAGATCGATCGAAATCTTCGGCAGGGCCGGTGAAGTTCGGGTCCCAAGATTAGTATCAACCAGGTCCATAGACGACAAGAAGCGACGGATCAGCGCCATGAAACCAGAAACGCACACGAGTACTCCGTATTACCACTACCATACCATTCATTGCTGGTTCTACCACCGCTGCCAAAAACCGTTGTGTCCAGAAACCTGGGATGGTCTGGATGGTCAACTAGCACCAAAGCAGGAAGAGGAAGAAGGAGGGGGGCCAAAAGAGACCTCCCTGAGCCCTCCTTCAACACACACCCTGAGACAGAACCTAAGGTACCCTAGAAAGAGAGAGTCAGAGGACGAGTAAATACCATACCTACCAATGCCAGTACCACGTCCATAACCAGAATACCAGACGACCCGCGTACGGGCCTGTAATCGAGGCGCAACGGCTCGTATCTGACAAGTCCACGTGGGTTTAGCAAGAACCCCTTGTGCCGGAGTGGTTTGTGCTTTGGCCTCTGCGGCAGAGTTAGTGGTATGGACGCGAAAAAGGGCTGGTCCGGACGGCGACGAGCAGGTGTTGTCCTGGACTCGTACGAGCCAGGCCGGGTTGGCGCATCCAAGCCCTTCCATAGGTTGGTTGAGGTATGAATCCGTATGTACGGTAGGTATATACCGGGCATCTTCCACGGGGACCACGATATTACCTGTATGGTGTATGGGTTTACAGCAGTACTTCACCTACTTAGGTACACCGTAGGTACGGTATCAAGGTGTATCCACCATGACAAAAACCCCATTCGGTAAGGTACTCCCCTTCCCACGCAAGTCCCGTCTCATTGGAGGCTCGCTGATTCGCTCCCGAAGAGGAAATTGGCTTGAGTGTTCTCCAGACATCCTCCACTCCTCTGGGCGGGGAAAAATTACCTGAACGTAAATTCATGACCCCATGCTGACCTGAGCGAGGGCCTTTCTTCTCGGGGTGACACCGAATATCTCGGGCAGTGGAGTGGCTGGCATCCTTGTTTTTCTCGGTGAACATGACTTTTTCCAGCTCCCCGATAGTAAACGGAAAGAGAAGGTGGGTGGGGAGTGGGAAAGTGGTGACGGGCGATAGGATGAAGGACAAAGGGCAAGAGTAGGATAACTATGGAGTACAGTAGATAGTGTTGTCTCAGTTGTTTTTTAATTAATTCCTTAAAATGCATCACATCCCTAGATACCTACCTACCTTGACATCATTTCAGCTGGCCACGATCATTGAATGAATGTATGAATGTATAAGGTAGATTAAACACTAACCAGACTGGAATTTAAAAAAATCAACGCCCATGAGGCTGAGTTCTCCGATGCCAAGATCCCGAAGCCCCTGAACACCGTTCCCCGGGCATGCTTGATACCAGGAAATACGGACGCATGCAGGGCTCGATACCCAGGTGACGCGGGCAAGCCAAGTCCGGTCAGGTAATGACCGGGTTATAGAAGGTACTCTGTAATGTCAGTAAATACTCCGTACCGCATTGTTCATTCCCAAAACAAATTGCCTCCCGCCGATCACGGGCGGACCGGTAGGGCGGGTACCCTAGGCCCAAAAGGGTTTGGCAGATCAGCGGGTCCCCCGAGATCCTCCGTCGGCCAATGATCGAGTCGGGGAGGTCTGATCTCAACGTCCTGCTCAGCCTGGCATTGATCAACCGGCCCGCACTAAATCAAGCTGGGATCCACCTGTTTCTGAAGTAAAAGACTGGGATTTCCGAATTACACGATCGTATAAGGTCGTACGTAGTACAGAACGACCTGCCCGCCCCGTACTCTCAGACTCCAAGTGGCAGGTGGTTACTGCGACCATGAGATACTGAATCATCTGAGCCTGGTTCATCCTTGTAGGCAAGCAACCCTCGCCCAGTTCCCCTTTCTTATGGAGTAGAGCGATCGCGAAGCCACGACAAGGGAATTCCTCAAGTTCATTGCTGCGGGCTTGCATATGCAAAGGCAGTCGCGCATGCATCACCCTCTTGACCCCTGTCATTTTCCGTTCTTCCGCAGATTAAAAATTAAATGGTTTGACCGGGCGCTCGCCAATCAGAGGGGCCGGAAATGCTGGACGTCGCGAGACGGTGAAGATGGGGAATTACAGTAATGGATCATGGAGGCACGATGGCGCAGCGCAGGAGTTGGGACCGGACCACTTCCAGTAACTATTGTTTATGATATGGAGATTTTGGAGAAAAGACCTTCCCTATCAATCAATCAATTAATTAATTTACGAGGTTAATTTAAATTGATGGGGATGGTGCCTTTTTTTTTTCTGTTTCTGGCACCGGGGAGAAGAGAGTCGAGCCAGAACCACAGTTGTTGTTAATTCTATTTATTTTTATTTTTTATTTTCCTCCTTGATCTGGGCTCTATTCCCACTTTAACCGATTCTGACTGGTCGGGTGTCGTATCCACGATTACGACTTGGCTTAGCGTCGACCGTCGAAGGGGGGGGGAGGGGAAGAGCACTTCCAAAATTTGGGCCATCCGTTAACATGTTTCCTTGGTCTTGCATAGAATCCCATCTCGGTTATGTTGGATCGGATATACCCGATCGCATGGGACGAAAAGCTAAACAGTTTTTTGCTTTTGGTTGCAGGCAGGTCGAATAACTTTAAAAGGGGGGAAATAATGAAGACGTTGGTTTCATAAATTATCGGCATAAAATAACTGAAATATGAATCCTCTTTCTGACCTGAGAGTCTGGCCTTCTCAGCCTTGACAAAACTCGATCGTGTTCGAGATCCACCTACCGAGCTTGTAGCTAGCATCTAGTACGGGTTAGTTAGTACGAATAGTTACTGTGTAGCACCGCACAGACTTGTTACCCGTACCTCAAGTTCCATGTGTCCGACTGTCCGGGTCGGGGACCAACTGCTTGAGTTCATTCGTATGGAATGCGTTTCCCCAGCATCATCCACCTGAAGGAATCGTTTATTACTTTCCCGATGTTATCTCTATACTAAAACCAACAACGCTTGCTTCGTGTAGCGACTACGGTGAAGCGAGCCAAGAAAAAAAACAAAAAAAAAACAAATACCATCCCCAAGCCCCACAGCTCCGCTCCATCGATTCGAGTCATCGACATCCTCGATGGATGGATACTGGATAGACGGATGGATAGATAGAACACGAACAGAATCGTAAAGAAGGGGGCAGAGACACCAAAAACCAACTAAACTAAACTACTCCGGTCTAAGAAGCCCCAGATTTCCAGCATCCACTGGATAGACCGTGGACATCTCAAAGACGCGGCCGTTTCACATCACGCGCTAGTCGACCCTTGGTCATGGGTCGGTTGGAGCGTTTTATCTGGCGAGCAGGGGCCATGAGCAGATCATCGCTTCTAGATGAATTGTTGGAACGCCGCGGGCACAACTTTAGACTTAATCGCTACTTTAGATGGGGTGAGCGTTTTCCCGAACAGGAATACGGACATGGGTTCCAGGGTTAGGTTTGATGGGG
This sequence comes from Aspergillus ochraceus, assembly GCA_004849945.1. Taxonomy (NCBI): domain Eukaryota; kingdom Fungi; phylum Ascomycota; class Eurotiomycetes; order Eurotiales; family Aspergillaceae; genus Aspergillus; species Aspergillus ochraceus. The sequence goes on along the minus strand of SSOS01000007.1, from coordinate 2,444,816 downwards.
TGACCGAGTCAAGCGCAAGTTTCAGGTTTTTTTTTTCTTTTTCTTTTTCTTATTTTGGAACCATGGTTAACGGCTCTCGCTCTGTCGCTCGCTTCGTGGTTGTCGACATTGTGACGCTGTAAGACAAGTGTAACTGTCTTTTCCCTGAATCGTCCACGGGTGTTGGGGACGTGCGTTTTGTGTTGAGATTTGCGAGTCACGGGGATAACGGGGATATCTGTGTACGCATGTCGCATCTGCTATATTTGGTCTATTATGATCAGACCCGAAAATGAGATACAGAAGTAATCTATCTGGAACGGTCGCGGTGGGTTTGATCCTCGTCTACACAGTATGCATATCTTTAACATGAGGTCTATACTCCATGGGGTAGTATAGCAGCATGCTGTAGCGGCTGCACTCGGAGTCGACGAGGCAACGTTACGATTCATTTACTATTACGAGTACTCCGTACTATTAATATGTTCCTTCTGCGCCCTGACGTTACATTCCCCCGACGCATAGTAAGCTTCACCCTTTCGCTTGCCTTCCTTCCCCAACACCCATGCTCCACTTGCAATATATTAAAGCAGATCTTGCGACAATTGTTGGGGGCCTCGCTCGGTTATAAATAAAACCCCCCTTTCAGATATTAAGTGCTGAGGCCGATCAGACGAGCTAGCTTCGTTTCAACTGTCAGATATTGCTTGGTCTGAGGCCGGTCAATGAATTAATTAACTTGCAATATACGTTAATTCCGTTGCCCCTTACAATTCGCTTCTGCTTTCCCCGTTGGGCGAAAGGTGATTCAGGGGGTAGATCATTGAACTGGATCGGTCGGGTCGAAAGCATCAGAACTAAATTGTCATTTTCATGATTGTTTGTGTCAAATTCGAATCGCCTTGAACGTACGGCGCACATTGGTAACGGTCGGTCTCCACAGGCCGAGCCGATTACCCACGCCGGCAGCAAAAATCATCACGATCGATCGGAACGGCAATACGTCACGTTGCGCAAGTAGCGAGGAACTAATCGAATTTAGTTTCAACGCTAGCGATCAGTATTCCAAATCACAGGTTAAAAAAAAAAAAAAAAAGATCGTGGAGTGTTTTCTGTGATCATCTCATCTATGCAAGACGGCTCCTGAAGAATTACTGAGTTCTGATTGTTTTGAATACCCCTGTAGTAAGAATCCTATTATCTGTTTCGTCTGTTTCGCACCCCATGTCAATAACTATGGATTGGTTAATCCTCCACCTCCTTAGTGAGCCAGTATTCCGTAGGTATCGATGCAAGCAATGCGAAGCGACAACGGCCAAGTCATTCCGCTTCGGCAATGAAAACTAATGACCAATGCGCGGAATAATTGGACGATGAGAGGTACTTTCGTCCTCGTCGACTCACCCCTGAATTGCCTCTGGGGTCCGACTCCCCAAGCTGACCGGTATGTAACTAACCATCTAGTGAGTTAACAGGACCTAGGATACGTAAGCCTGAATGGCCACAGAAAAAAGGCTGGCTGAAACGGGCATATTCCTCCCAGATGTAGCAAGTACGGAGGAGAGGGCAATAATAGCCATTTCCTGATACCGCGGGACTCGGTTGTTCCAATTGCAGTTCGACGACGCCGATTCCTGGATCAGCACGGTTGCAGGGAACATATGCACATCTGTCGGTGGCTGCTGCATCCGTAGCGTTGTGGCGAGTCAGGTAGGGGGAGAAGTGTAGTTGGCTGCTAATAGTAAGCCGGGGAATACGAATCGCAGTAGACGCCGGGTCAGTCGAGGCTGGTGGCCAAAGTCGTGGCCACGCAGTTGTCGGACGCCGGTTCCTGTGGCGGCGACCTCCTTCTTTCGTCTTTTTTTTTTTTTTTTCCCTCTCTTGAACTGGTTGATCCCCGCAGGCCATTATTCCTGTAGCAAGTCCGGAGTACAGTGTACACACAGATCGACAAAAGTACCCAGTACAACGGGCTCCAAAGAGATTCCCCAGGATTTCGAGGGGCGAAATGCATGTCCCAACTCGTAGAGCGAAGACGCGCATCAAGAAAAAAAGCGCAGTTCGACTAAGCAAGTTAGATAGTCAAAAGAGAAAGTAACGATGAGCTGGGCTGATCTTCCGGGTCCAAACCGTTGATGATCAAGGGGGGCCGAGAAGCAAAGGGCGAAGCAGCATGAACGGCACAGACAAACGGAAGGAAGGGAGGGGAAACTGGCTGCGAGTTGGTGGAGGATAAAGTTTAGGTATCAACCTTACCTCGAAGATGGATAACTAGAAAGGAATTCATCCACTGCATGTCAAGGTTTGATGCGGAATTCTGGCCCCTCCCCTCCCCTTTGCCTCCCTGAGTCGACGATGAGGCGGAGCTCCAGGAATCCAAGCCGTCGCTACTACTGGTAGGAATGCATGAACCATACATCCATTCATCGGGTTTCATGAAGGGCTCGGGGAGGAAGAGGAAGGATTGGTGGCTGTCTGGTCGTATGGATGACACTCATCAGCTGGATTGCAAAGAGACCCATCGATTCCAACTTCCCAAGATGGATTTCCATGCATGCGAACGCTGGACTTGGTCCACGCCTCTTTGGTGGTTTGGTTTTTATTTATTATTATTTCTTTTTTTTTTTTTGATTCCTTTTCCTTCCTTTTTCTTTCTTTTCTTTTTTTATTGTGAATTATTTCTTCTCTGAGGGGATGGGATGGGGCGACGGTGGAGGTCTGGTCGTCCGCTTCGTAAATTCTAGCCACCCCTTGCGTATTCCTCGTGAGTCTGTGGCATTTCGTTGGGAGACAAGAGCTGGTGACAGCCAGCCACTAACGACGGAGGATAAGCTGTGTCGTATCCTGTGGGCCCTCCTTTCACGTCGCAAAATGGTGATGGGCACATTGTTTTGCCACTTCCAGGCCATCACTGTCGGTATGGGAGCCCAGCTAAGAAGATAGAAGACCGGAGACGGTGGTCATTTGAAATACAATAAGTCTTAAGAATGAATAGCGATGTAGAGATAAGCAAGCCATTGGGGTATTAATATTAAGTCCGAGCACGAAAATCTTCCGTAATAACAATACATGCAAAGCCAACGTTCAAAATCCGGAAGTAATCTCCACTGCAAGACCTTCTATGAGCCCAAAACATTCACCGGATCACCCTACAGTGACCGTGAAATCACAAAACCAGAAAACGCCGTTTCCAATAAAATGCTTTTTCAAGAAAGAAGCCAAAAAAAAAATCAGCTCAAAAGAAATTGAACCCGCCAAATGATTCGATCACCCAAAAAAAAGGAATACCACCCATAACCCACGTGACCCGACGTGGGAATCAGGGGAGAAAACAAACAACAAAGATATACAGGATATAGATACAAAGGAAAGAATAGTGTCAAAAGAGAGACATCGGTCGGTGGTCACACATATACATTAGACGCTTCCAGATCATCACCTTGGAAAGCAAATATCAACACGGTAGAACGTAAAGCAGGCGGTCGTACGGTCATTAATTGAGCAGGTTGTCAAGACCCATGCGGGAATCACGGGGAGCTTCGGCCTTAAACAAATTCGATCGAGGCCCCTCCGGGGACATGGGCCAGGTCTGCGGTAGGAGAGTGGAGGGATGGTTGAACGACCGACGATCGGAAACCCATCGCTGTTTGAGCGACAGATCGGCGAAAGGCTCAATGGCTGCTGGGGCTTGGTGACCAGCAGGGAAGTAGACATCGTCTGAGGACTGGATTGGTGCACTTGGTCTGCGCAAATCGCCGTACTGCTGGCGGTGATCAAGCGGGAAAGGTAGAAGTTGCGGGGAAGAGACGGTTCGGGGAGACGCGGAGGAAACTGAGTTGTGGTCGGAGACCATGGAAGGGGGTTCGATCGAGAGTGTGTTGGAAGCTTCGGAGAAAGCAGGCGAGGTCAGGGGGGTTTCAACAGGACGGTTGAGAGCCGGAAGTGTGTAAATCGGGGTCAACTGCCGGGGGCAGTCGATGGACGTGGTTGAGCAAGAGTCCCTCCGAGAGGGCGATTTCGACCAGGAAGTCAAAGGTCGGTCGTGGGAGATGGATGAGTACCGAGAGTGACTGATTGGGCTGCCCAGACTGGTCGAAGCGCGCGCATACGGAGCCTCGACTCGGCCGTTGCAGGTGCGTCCAGGATGAGGTGTGGCTGACGTAGGCAGTCCTCTTCTCTTTCGGTTCATGCTACCGTTCCACCAGTTTTTGACGGCGTTGTCGCTTCGGTTGCCCAGTCGTCGGGCGATTTCAGCCCACCGCTTGCCCATTTCACCCACAAGGCGCTCGATATGGATCCCCTCCTCGACGGAGATGGGCTCCCGGTTGAGCGATGGCTTGAGGTTCTGGTGGAAACGCTCCCGACACTGCTTGGGAGACCGGTAGTGCATGTGTGAGGAAATGCGAACCCAGTTATTAGGGCCCTGCTCGCGAACCAACTGAAGCAGCAACTGGTCCTCCTCAGGGACCCAAGGTCCTCGACGGTGAGTGGGAGCCATTTCAGATGAAAATGGGAGTTCCAACTGAGATTCTTTTCTCTTGATCTTAAATTTCTAAGTGATGAAGTTAGAAATGGGGATCAGAAGAATAGATATGCGAAACACAGAAGACGGAAGTGGTGATGAAAAAAGAGAAAGTGTTGAGTGTGTGGGTGGTGGGTAGTGGGTGAGTAAGGGCAAGATGAGCGGAACGGAAAGTAATAGTGAAGTCAATAAACCTTCAGGCACAGAGTGGTCTTGAACGACCACAACGGCAGAAAGCGGGCGGGGAAGATTGACGTAGGTTTAAGGGAAGTTGATTCTTACCGTGAGGGCTTAGCGTAGACCCAAGGGACTCGAACCGCACAAAGTCGGAAGAATTGTATGTGTGGGTGGTGTGAAGAACAAAAGGATTCGAGTAGTAAGGAAGCAGTGACCAATCCAACCAGGTACTTGGGAGAGGTTTGAAAAAGTAAGGTTGAGAGGTTGAGGATTTAAGGTTCCAAGGTGATGTTCTCGCAGGTGGTAGTTATACCTGGGGGAGGGAAGACAAGGACTTTGAGATTTATAAAGATGGAAGACAAGGCAACATAGAGAAGGGATGGAGATGAAGGCTACGATCAATTATTATAGCAACAAGCAGCAGCAGAAGAATACAATGACCAGGGAGACGGGTCAGAGAAAAATGGACTACTGCTCCACACCCAGAGCACGCTATAGGAGAAGATCTGATCCAAGATCTCGGAGCTGACAGTTGTCGGAGGAATAATAATAAAAATGATAATTAAGAATTCGAAATTCGAAAATAAAATAAAAAATTGATTTTTTAAACTCTGATTTTATTTTATTTTATTTTTCTGGCAGGGGTGGAGGGTCTCCCCGTCTTATTACGCGCTTGGTATTTGACCAAGTGTCGGTAAAATATCCACCTCAGTATTAAACGTAGGTATACACCGTAAATGTACGGAGTATTGTCACCGTGTTTGTATGGATTCATGACAGCATTTAAGTCACCTACCTATTCAGGCAGTGCTACCTTTCTTCTGCCTGAGGTAACCCCTTGAGAGCTATCCCTAGACACACAACATTGCCTACTTTACAGCCGCGCAGATTGCCTACAGTCTCCGACCCCGTGCTTTCTGTCGTCGAGGGAGAACAAAATTACCCACCAGACATGCCCGACCGACCTGAATCGTAATAATTACGCAAGTGGGGAACTTGGAAAAGATGCTAACGGACTAGTATGCAGTATCTCTTTAAGGAATAGGTCAGATCCATCATTGACAGGGGAATAATTTCGAAGCAACCATAACGTAGCACCCATGACCCTCCTTCGCAAAAAGCAAAAAAAGGAGACAGAGGAGAAAAAAAAAAAAAGGAAAAAAAAAAAAAAAAAAAGAGGGCTAGCTATCAATTGTTGCAGCTGGCGTTTAGATCGTGGGGGAGATTTGCCACTATATGATTATAGTGACTGAGTCTACCACCGGATCGGTGTTGCAGCAGGGATGTTAGCGGTACTATTGCTGGCTGTGTGAAACACAGGATGTACATCTCGTTTCTATTTATTGACTTCCGTCGGGGATCCTGGACATATACTTCGGGGAGAGCGATTATATTGTGTAAGAAACAGAAGCGATTCCCTTTAGGAATCCATGGTCTCCGCGGCAGGGCGAACCCAGGCGTGTTACCTTGTGGATTAACAGTGTGATACTACGTAATGCACAACATCAGACATAGCTACACTACTGGATATGATATTTTCTACTAAAGTAGATATTCACAGGCACTTCCGGGTTCTAGATTACGGAGCATGGCGAGGATCTTCATAAATCCCCTATAGTCTAATTAGAATTTGTTATTCTACTTCGACAGAGACAATCTTGCCGTCTCCCAGAGTCCCAGTCCACCGGTACGTGTTTGTGTGCAGCTAGTGGGGGTAAGATCAGGGGTTAAACGAGAGGACAGGAAACATTAATGCCATGCCTTGACTATTAGTTGCAGCAGTCGGACGAGAAAAATAGATTAAACAATATACGGGATTGACGCACGCCTACACGGGAAAAAGAAAAATAAAATAAAACATAAGCGGAGAGGAGGAAAAAAGAAAAAGTATGGGCGAGCGATTCCATGCTACCGATCAAACAAGGGAAAAGAAAAGAAAAAAAGTAATAATACCAAGATCCGATCACCACCCTCGTCGTCCAATTACCGCTTCCCAAAGCCAAGAGCGATTCATCGACCAAACCGATGGGTAGGAAAGTGGGTTACTGGTTCTGGCTGATTTGGCCCATGCTCGTCTAAGTTCAGGCCCTGACAGGAAAACGGGAGCGGCAGAAACGGTCTGGCGGAGGTAAATTGGGAGACACACAAGGCAAAGTGGGCAGCTTACGGATCCTAACTGTTAACTTACTCCTGTTACTCAAGTTATTCTTGGATTGGGGCGGTCTCAGGCTTGAATTTCAGAATTGTTGGATTTTACTCCGGAGTAGGATGAAAAATGGTGGGAAGGGGGGCAAGGGAAAGCAGGGGGAAGAAACGACCAGGCGTGCGTTGGAGTCTGTCGGGGAGGGGAGGGGCAAAAAAAAAAGAAAAAAAAAAAAAAAAAAAAAAAAAAAAAAAAAAAAAAAAAAAAAAAAAAAAAAGATCTAGCTCCCGCCGATAAAACATGGTTAGTGTCAGGTTACTGGTGTGTTTGTGTGTGTGTGGGTGGGTGGTCGAGGAGCTGTGCCGAGATCGAGGGCAGCGAGAAACCGCCTCGAGAAAGACTCTCCAAACAGGAAACCACGAATAGGGGTCCACTGACGATGGAGCATCAGCCAGCATCCATGTTTGGGTTGGTGGTCGGCCATGACAGATCCTGTTGTGCATTGTCCAAGGTCGTAATTACTCGTTCCTCCTATGAATTGTATGTGGTGTACGGAGTACTATACCTAAGGATTGGGGTTGGAACTATTGGATTGACCCTATTGTTACTACATGTCCTTTTTGAATTGACGAGGTCAAAAAATGAAATAAATATATAAATAAATAAAATTAAATCTAATACTGATGGCAAGTCTCTAGTCTTCAGCGGCTCAGCCAGCCATCCCGGCTATCTTCCACCCACACAGAAACTCCTGTGCGCGATGCTCCGTACCCTATTCTGATCTCTCCACCCCCCGTGGGCCGTTACCCAGTCTCCCAGACATGAACCGTTTGTGTGGGGACCATGATTGGCGCAGGGCCATCTAGTGCCCTCTCACAATTTGAAATATTTTGACTTTGTTTTTACCGGACCAGGCTGTGATCGACATGGGGATCGTACTCCGTACGCAATCGCTGATCCGGAATGGGGTACTTACCTTTGTATCGGTGCCGCGGACCTGATTTGGTAATGTGTGTTAAGTGATGTTTACTCACCACCTAAATACATACGCTGCATACGTATAGCAATGTGCTTGATAACCAAGCCACACCAAGTATATGGCAGCCGAGTGTCTAGGAATATACCATATCCTTGCGCGGTGATACATATATCTTGCGCAGACGTATACAGAGAAGACACAGTCCGTATCCGATGGGCAAGGCTGGTATCGCAACAGCATCAGATAGAAAAAGCAAACCTCCAACATCCCCACTGCCCAATCAACGCTCAATATTCACAATCCTGACTCACGTTTAACTGCAGGGTCTGTCCGGATTCTGGGTCCCAACCCAGCTCGCTTATGTCGGAAATGCGGTAGAAGAATGACAGGTCCATCGAAGCATTGTCTCCTTTCCTCCTTTCTGGATCTGCTACGGAGTTGTTATCCACAATGGCGAGTATGCGTGTCGTATCCGGCTGTTGGTAATCCAATCGCTGCATATTTACCCAGACCTCTCCACCTTACGTGCACACCTACATTCCAGGTAGCTAGCGAACGAACGGGCCCATTGTATTCGGCGTAGTGCCAACTCCTGCATGAATGATAGGTACGATTGATCGGGGACTTCGGGGACCTCCAGCTGCATCATCGATTATTGTAATCGACCTTAGGGCCATCTCGGCGGTACTACTATGGAGTACGGAGTACGGAGTGCAGCAAGTAGCTTCTGTCCAGTGTCCAATGTTCATTGATTTGAATATGGTTCTATACCGGACAGGCCCGCTGTCATGGAATGAGGCGCGCCGGCAAGGCGTAGGAGAAGAAGCTAAAAAGCCACCATACAAAAAAATTGGATCAAAGAGGGTTGCCAGCCGCTATTATTGTTCCTTGTATCCACATGTATAGCCGTCTTCAATTGGCACGACTGCTACCGATCGTTTGAGACAGATCGGAAATGAGCCTTTGTGGTTGGACGATCTGTATTTCCCCTCTTCCTGGGTACCAAGACCATGGGCAGTGGGAAAAATAAGCTTCGGCAAATGTAGTTATCACAGGGTAGTTGAGAACTCGGGAGGCGTGTGATCTGATCAATCATGACGCCCCCGATGAATCCCTCAACTTTAGGGCTCTATGGATGTATATCACACCCAGACTATTGGTGATGACGTCTACATGAGGACTGATCTAGCCTTGGAACCATGAGTTTTCGAAGCGGTTTCTTCGCCTGCTGGCTCCCAGGAATTGCACATTGACATTGTAATAACCGAGGTCAATAGTGACTTGAAGACTTTTCACCTTTGACAAATCTCTGCCACAGCACAGAGCAGCCGACGATCCCCGCCCCGGCATGATAGAGCTAAAGGCCTAAAACATGGTGGATAAACTCGCACTGTCAAATCTGTCACACAGTAAGTCTCCGGGCTTTCGGGGACCTCTTACTCGCTTGCGTTTAGTTCCAGGTACAATTCCGCCGGGAGGACAGGCACCACGGGCTAAGGGGCCGTTGACAGGCCCTTCGTCTTTCCTAAAGCGGTTTAAAAAGGGGTACACGGTTTTTTAAGTCATATTGAGTCCCAGAAATAATCAAACAAGCACCACAATCTGAATCGATCATCCATCTAAACGAATGAGCTAAAATAGGGTAGAAGCACGAACCCCTGAACGACTCTACATGACGTGACGAACCAGTGCGCTGCCTCGGGGTCTGATTGGCGGGCAAATTAAGGTATTTGTCATTCTCATGCTGCCACGCTAGACTGCTTTGGGTAATGATAGGCGGGTCAGCCGCCCGCGGTTGGGTTTGCTTCACTTTGATAGCACTCCCTCTTCGCGATGCTCTTCATTTACGATATATTAAATCTGAAGGAGGGGGAGGGGGGAAGGGTCATCCAGTAATACAGCCGAGATCTGAACAATGGGATCGATAAGGCTCAATCTGATCGTAACTCCGTCGGTGGCACTCTTAAGCGCACCCTATGTACCAAGTACCAGGTAGTAGTCGCATGACGATTTCAAGGACAATAGTCTTGGTCTTCTGAACAAATCGAGCTGGGATGTCAAAGAGCGACAGCTCTAGAACAAGGGAAACTTCGAAGATGTGACACCCCATAATTTTTCGATGAAAATGGCATCCACTGTCCATGATTATGACCGCAATAACATTTCCGTAGAACCGCTACACTATCTACTCTACTCCGTGAGTCTACGGACTCCGTACTTACGGAGCACTACTCAGGGACCCAGAACGAAGCAGTGGGGCAAAGCTCATGACAATTGACAACCCTTTCCCTCCCTGGATGCTGTCAAGGTACGGAGAACGATGGTGCCCGGGTGAATCCTTCTCCTTCGGGAAAGTGTATTTTAGGAACCATTAGCCCCGTTCGGAGGTCCTCGGGGTGCTCGTAAGTATGACTACTGAAACGCTGAGTCGATGATTATCGAAGTTGGCGTCAAGCGCCATCCACGTCGTGGTAGGTTACGGAAGTGCCATGTGGACGGGTAGGTACACCTCGCGATCCACCCTCGTGGTACGGAGGTTGGAACAAACAGCAAACGAATGTACATACATATGATAATCATTATTATTTTCCTTCTACTCGTTCTTCTCATGTATCGTTCTTGCAATTGAGTTCCAGGTGCTACGTGGAGAAGCAACATCAGGGGTGAAGGGCAAAAGAAAAGAACAGATACAACATTAGTTACCTCAAGATAAAACAAATAGATAAATAATAAACCAACAAAGAAACCTAGCCCAGGATGCTCAGGGATACAGGTCACAAAGCCGATAAACGGCTGCTGACCCTAACAATCCGTTACCGAATCTAACCTCATCGATCTATCTCATCCATCAATTGCAACCCGATCCAGGTGGGCGGAAGTTAAGTTGGTAGTAACTGCAACTATTGATTGATCACGAAGCCCGCTGCAGTCTAAATTCGAGAAAGGATTGACGGTGCTACCACCACTTAGTGCTAGCCCGATGGTCCCCGGCGTACCCTGGGATTGGTACCAATCAGAGACACGGGAAGTATTTGAGATATACCCTGGTAGTTTGATTCTTTAGCGCGCTTGGGCGACAAGGATGGCCCCTGTCCGTTGTGAAAAAAAAATCAAAAGAAAATACGGGGCGGGTAAGTCCCCGAGAGAATGCCCCAGGCACAAAAGTTGTATTTTTCCCTCGACTCGGTATGAAAAGCTTGGCATTTGGAGATCAATGAATCGAGGCAGGCAGGTGGCTACTAACGGTGTACGTACCCTCTGTACTACTACTCCGTATGTATGCACTTCATGAAGGGATGGAAATTCGAAAGAGAAAAAAAAAAATCAATAAAAATAGAACTATCCCCTGAAATAATACCTGTAATGTGTCAAGGTTCCCCCTCCGCAAGCACGTTTCGAGAGAAAATGGATGTCGTGAGCACCATTCGCAAAGCGTAAATAATTCCTCCCACGCTGGATGCTGCTGTGTAACCACCGAAATGGCAAAAGGGGGACGGTTGGCCAAGGATCTGGCTGCAGGATAGCATCCCTCCTGTGCTACCAGGTATGGGGGCAGTGAAGAGTGGAGCGAACGGCTCTCTCGCATCCGCCGCTGTTTCCTGACTGTCGGGCCTCTTTCTCTGCGAACCTCAGGAGGCCCGAGCACCCCGCTGTCAGTTAGGAGTTTGCCTGTCCTAACCAGGGAGGAATCGAAGCGTGGGAAAAAGCAAAAATAAAAATAAAAATAAGAATAAGAAATTCGATTGCCCACCCTGTATCTGTATATTCTACAGTATATACTGTACATACGGTTTTCATCGTGTACAGACCAGATACCTAACGTATGTACAGAGTAAAAATCAACACATGCAATCCTCCTACTATGGAATGTGGACATGGATTCTCGGCGTTACTACGGAGTAGGATCTACTGTCACTCGACGGGGTAATTAATTTACAATAAACACGGGCATCTCCATAGATTAATTAATGTGCAAGGTTCCGGGGGGAAGGTAAAAGTACTCCGTCGGCGGTAGCAGGTTGTCAAAATGCACAGCACCTGTAACGGGCATCTTAGGTATTCAGATTGATTACCTAACTGTGCACCTGCATTTAGTTACAGGTGATGAAGTGTATGTATCCATGTACATCGTTATTTACATACATACATACAATAATACAATAATACATATGGGTAAACCTCTGTCTTGATATAATATCATCGATTATTATAATCGAATAAAAATCTTCCTACTGTGAAGGGTGGAGGTGAAAACCTATAATCTTTTAGGATAGCTATCGTGGGTCGATTTTTTTGTCAACCTTCTTCTCAAAACGGTTAACCTTTATTGCCCTCAGGATCCATGGACAAGTCGTGGTACATACGTAACTCACTAGGCAAGGTAGGGAGTTGGATCGAGATACCCGGATCTCCCGCGCTCTCAGTGCCGCACAATTACACCCGACGGTACTTCGATTGTTGGGACCATGACGTCGAGGTACCGTACTAGTAGGGGGGGTTGTAAGGAAAAAAGAAAAAGGAAAATAAAAATGGTCCCCGCGGCGTTATTGGCCGCCCTCCTCGGTCGGGGTTCATATCTCCCCTATCGGGGACCATCTGGTTCCCGATTCGCCCAAGTGCCCGGCTTGGAAGGCAGTCGCACCAACCTCGTTAGGGCTTAGGGCCATTTCGGCCTCTACCTGGTCTGTACGGTGTACGCCGACCGGAGTATAGCCCGCAGGTGACAAGGTTGAAGGTACAGCCAGCCCACTTGAAGAGGCGGTTTGCTGCAGCTCTAACCTCCACCGTCACCATCACCGCCAACATCAACTCCTCACCAAGAGTTACCCCCCCCCTCTTTCCAACATATTCATATTCATAGTCATTACAATAAATAATAATTTTTAATAAAAAAAATGCACATTCGAGCTGGGCATGATTATACTGAGCTCCTCTCGCTACAAGTCTGTGGCAACACAAAGCAATACGGTAAGCGCTAAGGCGCAAAAAGCCAGAAGTAAACATTAGGTACTGGTACGGTGGAATGAGACACAACCCGTAGCAAACATTATCCATAGGTAAACAACGTCGCCAGTCGACGTTTCTCTATGCAATTGTACATCCACACAGGCCTTCGACTCGGATACCTCTGTGCTGCCATAGGCTCGCAATTTTTACTGCGTTGTGTCGTAGTTTGTATCTACAATACAGAGACGACCGTATCACCGCATTAGTATGTACATGGAGTCGGGCTTCGCCTACGTCTCCAAAAGGCCGGTGTTGCCATGCAGAGTTGTAGCGAGAGTGTCTTGCGGTACGTCGCGTAACTCGGAGTACCTCCATGGGACTTGAAAGTTGGAAGACAACCAGGACGCCGAAGGATGTCCTCTAAGCTCAACGGACGGCTTGATCATTTGCGAAAAGGCTGAAGTGGGAGCAGTGGTCTTCGCTGTCTCTCGCTTAGACTTTATTGGGAGACCCAGCACCTGCTAGTTGCAGACTCTTATCGACAGCCTTCGTGAAGAGGCATTTGGCCTAGCTGCAGATGACGGAGGTGGTGTTCTTGCTCCAGCATCCCTTTTCCCTTTGATCGACGATTGAGTGGACGTAGGCTTAGAAGCCAAACGCCCGGGTTGGGTATCCCCGGCGTGCTTTTGCCAAGTGACTCGGCTGAACAGTCCAATAGATCTGACGCTCGATTGGGGATCACCCAGGCGCCATGCTTGAAGCTCATTCTGGTCTTTGTCTCGACCCGACGCCCCCGTAAAGCCACAAGTGGGCACAGAGCGAGCACGCGGCCGCCTCGCTACGCTCGTGACTTCTTTTGTATGACTGCGTGGAGGCGACGACACCATTGGTGATAGTGGCAATGGGCCGTGCAAGCAAGTTGGCTGGCGCTATCGATGGCCATGCCACCACGGAGGGATGCTTGTGGGTAGGGTTTAGTTTTTGAAAGCATAGGTGCATGCTTGTCGGTTCTGTTCGGTAAGAAGGGTCAGCACCTAAGGACATTCTGGGATTATGGATGGCTAGTGAGTGGCACAAGAGAATCAACCCACTTTCAAGGATTCTTACGGCTGAACGGTCTTCCTGGATGCATTTTAACGCTCTGTTCTCTCAGTCTAGACTTTCCAGTTCATCGGCTGGTCACGATCCTTTAGAAAGTCATAAGCTTGGTTTAGTGAGTGTAAAGCTATTGGCAAACTGCAATGCCAATACCTCGACCATGCGCAAAGCCAGCAATTTTTAAGAATAATTGTTTGCTGCTGGTTTGCAGGCCATTATCTTACCACGTGGACGAAACTGTATTGATTTAAGCCTTTGGCATTGGGCACTGTCTCGTTATGTTCCTGTATGCCTGTGAACTTTTCAAGGCTTGTTGAATTCAGCTGTGTAATATTGGCCATCGGGAAAGTCCCAATTTGGTGCATCATATGAGGGTTCATGCACCGGCGAAGGGCACCATCCTTCGGTCCCTAAGGAAAGAAGATAAGAATCTTTTCATTGAACACATATACTGAAAGCTTTTGTTATCGTCTTTACTAAAGCTAAGCAAAGCTCATATATTATCATGCGCATGGTGAAAGGCATGGAGTAACAGCTTGAACGTGCTTGACTCGTTTGGGTGACGAAATGGTGACTCGGCACATGACTTTGACTCGGCACCATCACGTTCTGTTTCTTCGCCGCTTCATCTTTCTGCTCCGATCGGCCAATGTCAGTGAGAGCATGCGGTAGCTACATACACTCATTTTCTGCTTCTGTTTCCATGGACTTCTCTTCCTGGGCACTAGCTTCTACCATGAGTACCAGAATAATCGAAGACTTGGACCTTTTCAGATTGTTGATGACCTCGTCGAGATGAGTGCCGTGCCTTCAATCCTTGCTCACGTTGACATTATCTGAGTATCTGTGGCAATACGTCTATATCTCTCTGTTTACCTAGATTCTCTTTTCCTTTTGCTTTTTTTCAGGTGATTCCACTAAAAGGCCTCCGAATACTTAGTCCGATGAGGCAGGCAGGCACCACCACACTTCAACGCCCGTTATGATCCTTGCCATCTGCGAATTTTGTGATCTACCAATAGACTGCTGTCTGTTCCAAGAGTTGGCCATGATCACCAACGAAGATATCCGATCAATACCCTGAAAATATTGAGGGCAGTCCTGGTCTATTGCCTGGAAAAGTTTCAACCAACGGAACTTGATTGGCGCGTCGAAAATGAGCCCAACACTTACTGAGTACAATGGCACCCTCGGGTACCCTAGCTTAATGTGTTTTCGTCGATCCTTGGGAAAATATCACAATATGTACTAACGAGTTGCTAGTATCCTCTACGACGTGATGGCTGAGAAGTGAGAACTCGACAACGAAGGTCAGTGCACTCCAATCTACCCGGGTGGTTGAAACTCAATCTGATGGACCCATTCTTTCAGTCCCAAGGACATGGACTTCCCGTCCATCAGCCGAACTAACCACCCACCAGGGAACGCGACCCGCCCTAAACAGCAATAATTGGCAATGGTCCTGGATCCATGGGGCCCGTGCCGGCTCGAGTTGGATCTGCCTACCCAGTGCCCAACTTCCTAGACTCCTAGCCCCATCTTCCTTTGGAGACTAACCGCGGATTGATTCTTCCTCGTTGGAACTACACGGGATCGGATCAACTTGGTCGTCGCACCATTACCACCCGGTTTGGCGAAGTTCTACTTTGAAACCCCCAAGGGGAGACGATGGGGCATAAGGCGCCGCGCTACCAATGCTAAGACTCAGCACAGGCTCGGTAGGGATATGAGGACGGAATATCGACTGGAGCCCGCTCTTCCGTCCATTTCCAAAAATAATCACGATCTTCCTCCAACGCATAGAAAGTGGGAGCGAGAAGAGAGGGTCTGGAGCGGTAATCTACGAGTACGGTGTACTAATTCCGGCACAAAATATTTCAGCGGAGTATGACTAGGACTCCATAGCATCGTCTCCCCACCATCCCCTCCCTCTCCAACCCTCCGCCGCGAATCACTGTCCTCCATTAGATTCCCCCCTCCTCCCCAAGAACTCACAGGCCACGGCGTCAGGAAGACGGCAAGCGATGCACAGATTCTCCACTCATCGGGATCCATTATGGACACTGCACTGACCCCATTCGGCTATGTCCTCCATTCACACGGTCGTAATCTCGACAAGGCTTGACCATACAGAGCAAAGTATGCATGTAGACTGATCCGGATTGACCCTAGTCAACTCCAAAGGTGAGGCGGGTCGGCCTTGGTGCTGAGGAGTCGAGAGCACATGCATGTCTAGGATCTGTGGCGGTGATCTTTCTTTTTTCTTCTTTCTTTTTCCGTCAGACATGGATGTGAGATGTGAGAAGGCAGATGCTATGCTCCATGTCGCTGGACATCTTTATGCGGTATGACCCATCGATACCCATTCTTGTCCAGGGAAATCCGGGTCTCCTGACCAGGGAGGGCGATTTCGACCGGGATGGAGTTGAGTCCAGTCAAGTCCGCCTGTAAGCGAACAACGACCTCGCCACCCAAAACAGACCAGAAAATATGGACGACGCCAGTGCTAATTCCATCTGTCATCTTCAATGGAACCGTGGCTCTCAACTGTCTAAAGAGCCCTAATCGAGGCCGAAATTGGGCCACTGCCCATCCCGACTGCGCAGGACGAACCCCAGCGACCTCGGCCATGAATTCATACAGCGGCACGCTACCCCACGCATGGCAATCAGATCGTTTCGAGACGCTGTCTTCAACCCAGGTAGTAACATCTTGAGACAGCTGGTCCTGCCACGGTTTCCAGAAATTATGAAAGTTCTCCTCGTACAGCTGCGCGCCGGCTAAGCTTAGAGCTCTCAGCGTGTAGAAGGACATGGAGACGGACTCCTCGGCGAATAAGCCAGCACTCCGTTTCTGCAGGCTTTTTCGCAGGAGACTTTGTGCCTCTGGCCCAGAAATTGTTCCGCTCAAGACTGCCCATACCTGGCAGTGCAAACTGTAGTCGACTGGCTTGGCCTCCGTCACCAAGGTGTCGGCAAAGAACTCGCCGTCATAGCAATGTACCTTCACGGCCTCGATAATTTCCTTGGCCCGGGTTTGATACTCTTGCGCCATAGATAATCTTCCAGCTGCAGTTACCAGTTGCGCCGCTGTGGACAACGTGTATGCGTATAGCTGGTTTGTGAAAGTCGATATGCCTACTCGCTCAATTGCTGGTGGGACCCCATGTGGCTTCCACCGATCAGTCCAGTCCACAAAGTTCCAGATCCCTGATCGCACCTCTGATGTGACCAGTCCGTGGCTATCGATTCGAGAATGAAAGTAGGATAATACAGCGTCAACCACCGGTAGGAACCGCGAAACAAATTGAACGTCTCCAAAATACATTAAGTGATCTCCAATCATACAAATCCAATACAGCGAGAAACTCGGAATGAACTGCAAGCGATGGGTTGGAGCCCGGCTTGCTGTCAAGCCAATTTGAGGCCGGAAGGTATTGTGTAGTTGCATGATAGCCTGCCTTGCAAGGCGATCGTCGCCGGATATACTGTAAGTAAAAAGGGAAGAGCTGCGGGCGTCCATAGCATACTGAAGTTGCTCATAGAATGGACAATCCTCATAACCGTCATGCATGCAATTAGACAATGTTCGAAGGCTTGTATCCCATAACTGTTGCCACATCTGATCCTCCGACGATGTACCGGATTCAACCTTGAAGCTAGCGTGAGTCTCAAGAGGATAATAGACCGTTTCGATGTCAAGACCAAGAAGCACTAGATCTGCTGAGCCGGCATCGATTTGGATATTAAGGAACCGAAAGGTCCGAAAGTGAAATGGCATGAACACTTCCTCGGTGGCTTCACGCTCGTGATATCCCAGACCATCAAGACCACCGGCTCCTTGGAACTGGTATACATCCTGTGGGCCATAGAGCGCCTTGCTCAAATCTCGTCGATCCCCTTTTCTCCTCACCCACGGTGTCGATTCGGGCTCATCTTCGTAACATTCTGAATATAAGACCCGAAGCACACTGTCATTTGTCACAGGACGTTTGAAGCAGATCCGGAGAAAAGCCGTTGTATGAGTTGGCATTTCCACATCAACTTTATGCTTGGTTCCAGCTGGGAGCAGCAGACCACTTCTGTCGCCACATGTATCGGTCAGAATTGCCTCCCACTTCTGTGGTGCGATAATGCTTTCAATCTTATGAACAGCTGAGCAGTGGACTCTTGTGACCTTATGGAAAGGCAACAAGCGTGGAGAGAGATTCCACGGCAGCGCATTTCCGGTGGAGTTCTTGAATTCTCGGATCATGGCTGGCTTCCAGATCAAGGTCGGTGCCTCACTTTTTTGTCGCGAACTTTTCTCATAAATGTGAAGGAAGTAGTCCTCCGGCTCATCAACCCGCAGCAAGGTAGAAGGGTCGATTGCCGCCTCCCATGAGGTACTGCTTTCCAGCTGACTTGCCCAACACCAGTCTTGTCCAGGAACCACTATTCGAAGCCCGCCGAAAGGTGATCTGACAAAGGAGGGTGCAAAGGTTGTGGCATGAAAGAGACGGAGGAGATGAACTGCGACGTGGTTGCTGCCAGGCCGAAGAAAAGGCGCGATATCAACAACGTCGTAAAACCATAGACTCTGGTCTCCCTTTACAGGGCCGAAGGCGACTCGTTGACTGTTCACGTACAGTTTGTATCGTGTATCGGCTGTGATTTGAAGAGTGAGAGAAGCAGGAATCTCTGTTGAAATGTTCAGGTCTTTTCTGAAATGCACAAACAGGCCGGCCGTGTCGGTACGGTCCTCCGTGAAATCTGGATGCCACATCCAGCTTCTGTCAAATTCAAGAGACATGGTGTCTATCAGTCGATACGTCGAAAATCCGGTTGGAAAAGGTGATTTTGGTGTTTGGCCAACGGTATGATGGATGTCAGCTACCCTTTCTTCAAACAACAGTAGCTTACTCTACAATATGACACAGTACCAGCCCGATTTAGCCATCCTCTCGGTCATTTCGGTCCAGCTCGCCTCGATTATAGACCGATGCGGGCTTCGTTCTATCGAAATCCCGAGTTCGAAACAGCCTTCGCCTCGCTCGAAATAGGCCGGGGCCTTGTGTTGATAGCAAAGGTTCAAGGATTTGGGTTAGCGCATGCTACCTATCCAACTGTCTGTGGCATGATTGGTCGATTTCAAGTGTAACTTTCTCCGGTTTTGCTGGGGCTTACCGAGAATGGTGATGGATACGCGATACGAACCCTGTTGGCAGGTTATGGCTAGGTCGGTGTCTGATACCCTGTCTACGCCTTAATTCAGCTGGCACGGATGATTCTAGGCTCGGTTATGCTCATGTTGGGGCCCCGGATTTGCAATCTCCAGTATGCTTCCCCGCGCTTTCGACGCCATTCACCAAGCCAGAATATAGGAAGAAACATCGGCATATGATAGTGTCGGCTTTTGAGGGCATGTCGGCGTCTAGGAAGAGAAAGAGGGAAATACGATGCTATAAGAAAGAAGCTCCATGAAAAGGAACAGGGTCCCCGACTGACTCTCCTACATAGGCTGCTTTACAGTTGTTATCCACTGAGCAGAAGTTTCCCTTTACCAGACCCCTTTCACGTAGGGGCACCATGGCAACACAGACAGACAGGATTGACGAAGATGGAGGAAAAAACATAGGCCAACACCTTGAGTCTACTGGAGAGAATACCAAGGCTGGAGAAGTCGCACTGAAGTCACAGGCCGATGACCTGGGCATCTGGGCAACGGTCAAGAGATTCCCAAAGGCTGTCTTGGTATGCAACCTTCTGTGTATTGCTGCAGCTGCAGACGGTTATCAGATTAATCTGAACGGTCGGTCACCCCTGCTCACTCACACGTGGTTTCTGCTCCATATCAGCTGAACTTCCATTGTAGGAAACATCATAGCAAATCAGGGCTTCATCAATCATGTTGGCTTTTTGGACTCCAGTGGTGAAAGGGCGCTCAAGGCCAACTACACAGCATTATGGGGCGCCATGCAGTCTCTTGGTCAATTGATTGGCATGGTCCTGATGAACCCCATTTCCGATCTCGTCGGTCGGAAAATGACGCTATATGGTGTCTGGGTCGTCCTTGCTGCGGTGAGATTCCATGCTTGGTTGTGAGCGTTCTCTTCTAATCATCCCTCATCCTAGTCGCTCATTATTGAAACAATTGTTCGCGACTGGAGAGACTGGACCGGGGCAAAAGTGTTGGCCGGTGTCGGAATAGGCGCCATTCAGGCCACGCTTCCTATCTACGTAATGGAATGGTCCCCTGTCAATATCCGCGGGGCCATGATCGTTACCTATGGGTTCTGGAACGTCATTGGAAAGTTTCTTGCTAATCTTGTTCTCATGCTGGTGCAAAGCACCAACCCTGATAATTACAAGGTGCCTATCGTGACACAATGGGGATTCCTGGGAATCATGTTGCCCATCTTCCTTTGGCTACCTGAAACACCCGGTGAGTTATTCTTCAAGTGGTTCTTTTCGGCTGCTAATTGTACTGGTGGTCTTCAAGCCTACTATGCCGAGCGAGACATGGACGAGCTAGGTAAAAAGACGCTCAAACGTGTCAATGGTTCGGTCAAGGATTACAATCTGGAAACCGAGTATGCCATCCTCAAGAATACTATTATTGAGGAGCGACACGCTCGCATGGAGCTTGGCCAGACGGGCTTGACCTGGCAAGAGTTAGTTAGATCGTACCTTGAGTGCTTCCAGCGTGCCAATGTCCGTCGCACGATTGGGGCTGCCTTGCCGGGCTGTGCTCAGCAGTTAGCCGGTTTATCTTTTCTCAACACCTATGCAAGTCTGTTTTTCAAGCAGAGTGGATTCGATAATGCATTCCTCATTACCACTATCATGTGTAAGCACATTCGACGCAGGGCTATTCTCATCCTCTGGGCACAAATAAGATATACTGACAATCTCTCTCTTCAGGTTCGATCCAGCTTTTCACTGCCCTGTGCCTGATGCTTCTCACGGATAAATTTGGTCGCCGAAACATGGTTTTTGTCTCTGTTATCATCTGCACCGTCACGCTCTTGCTGGTTGGTATCCTGGCATTTGTGACCAAGACGGCTGCGGTCAAGGCATTTCTCGTCTTTGTCGCGTGTGTTTGGGCTTTCGCCAACAGCACTGGTGAGTTTCATTTGCATCGCCTAGTATGGGACAACATTGATAGTCGGTTTCAGTTGGCAGCCTAGGATTCGCATTCGTCGGGGAGGTTTCCTCTCAAAAGCTGCGAGCCAGAACCGCAGGTGTGGCTACCGGTTTATCGGTGCTCTTTGGTCTGACCTTTAATACGTCTCTGCCTATTATCCGTAGGTTTCTTCGCTCGTGATTGTGTATGCTAGTGGCTAACAGCAATGGGTTTTAGTGGATCCCAGTGGAGTGAATTGGGGGTACAAAACAGCCTGGCTTTTCTTCGGCTGTGGAGTAGTAGTCTGCATACTTCTCTATATTTTTCTCCCCGAATGCTCTCGTCGAAACGCTGCTGAGATCGATGAGATGTATCAAAAGGGGGTTCCCGCCTGGAAGATGAAGGAGTATGTTACCGAGGTGCAAACTATGCATCAGGTTCATTAGTGTGGTTTACGGGGGTAGGGAGTTCATCATGGTCATCCTCTGGTGAGCCTGTCTTTCTTGGACACCTATAATGTCCAGCTTTTTTGGTGGCATTTTGTCTGTGTTGGTGGCTTTTTGGAAAACCACGATCTAGTGTTTTGGTCTTTTTATGTGGTTAACTTGAAAACTGATCGGGCATCTGTTTATGAATCGACGTTCGGCAATATATATTCCACTCCTTAGCTAGACTAGGTTTCATGAACAAGCATTAGAAACAATAACACAACTACCTCTGTATGTGGTATTAAACACATGCAATATCCGACTATCTATATGTCTCCCATGATAGGACTATGCAAGGTTTCATATGAGTGACGTGCCTCATGCAACCAGAACAGAACCTGAGATGACTTACCCAGGGTTATCACGGCAGCATTTGAATGTGCTCTGGGCTATAAAGCAAAAAAGAGCTAACTTTTTAACAGTGGCCGGTTGGTGTAGTTGGTTATCACGTATCGTTAACACCGATAAGGTCCTGGGATCGAGCCCCAGACTGGTCATTTCTTTTTGCATTTTTTTATCACCAGGTTCTCCTCGTGAACAAGTATATTGTAATTTGTTTATCTTAAATTATTATTATTATTTTTTTTCCCCCGTTGCTGTTGAAATTCCAGTGGCCTGAGTTGATAGTCGGTCACCTTTTAACGCGCCCACATGACACACTTTCCCAGTGTTCATCCCGTCACCTTAAGGTATCCTGTACTTCACAAGATCGAGAAGCTCCTGTGTCAACGTCTCATTGGCCATTGGCCAAGATGTAAAGCAAGTTAGTATTAGTTGGGGACCAAAGATAAAGGGCAGATGCTCTTACCTGCATTCTCGGAGTCCATGGTTTCTTGAAAACGGCTTGCCGGTTTAACGGTCCACGGCCTGGTAGCTTTGTAGGCGGGTAAGGAAATGGGATGAGTTGGAATGAGTTGGATGATGGATCGCGATAACAGAAATTTAGTGAGACCCGCATGGTGATTACCTTTTAGTCGTCTTTCTATTCTGCCCTCAGTTGTCTGTGTTCTCGGGTCAACACCCGGTATTCGACGCTACTCGTGATCCAATTGCTGTACTCATTGCTGTCTACTTTCTCAGAGCGTAGCCCAAAACAAAACGAAGTCAACCTTCTAGTTGCACACGAAAATCAACCCAGCAATTCTCTGACAAGGACTAAGCTTTTGACTGTACATCGCACAGTCCAACAGCCTCCGGATGATGCAAATAACCCTGAAGCTCACCAGGATAGCGATATCCGAACAAAACCATAACAATCCACATCAGAAGCGCATCAAAAACATAAAGAGTCCACTCATGACTCAACAGATATCCATCATAGCCCATGGCGAACTCCGCCACGCGGAAGATCGACCGGACCATGATGAGCAGACTAACCATATAGAGCGTATAGAGGTGAGACTTCCAGGGTATCTCAGCGTTGAAGGCCTCGGCCGTGGGCGTTTTATGCATTCGCATCTGGAAGCAGATCGCGGTGACAATAAACAGACCGAACATGATCACCTGGATGAGGAGGCCGGCGATGACAATGTTATTGCCCATGTTCGCCAGATCGCTATTCACCATCATACCCGCGGCTCCTCCCTGAACCAAGAAGGACAGGACGTCACCGAGGACAAAGATCTTGGTGAGCCAGTTCACGCGGATCAGCGAATGGTGCTCCCCCCTGACTGCAGTGATGATTCGACCCAGCACCATGTAGACCGAAGCGGCGAAGAGGGCGGGTCCGAGCAAGATGAAAACGTTTTGAATGCAGTACGGCATCATCCTGCCAGTCTTGTCATAAGCGGAAGCTCTGGCGCAGTAACCTATGAATTCGACTGGTGTCATCAGTTAGCTTTGCCCTCTTCCAGCTGGGACATACAACCTACAAAAACCACCAAGGGCAAAGCAGATACAGAAGCGAGTTTTCAGTTTCCATATCTTCCAGACATGGAATGCTGTTGCTGTGAGGAAGAGTATGATGAAGATAACTGCGGCCGCCCTCGAGGGCACATAATGCCAGAGGTAGAAGCCTTTGTATGTCTGCAACTCGGGCATTGCAACGAAGGTTGTATCTTTCTCAAATTCCGTCGAAATAGGCCAGAGTAAGAGGTGTATTTGAAAGGGAGTGAACAATGATTAACGACGGTCAATTGGTGCGGTCTGCCTTGCAAAGTAATTGTACAGGGCAGGGCTGAGTCTCTGCTCTTATAACTTCTGCCATGATGAGCTAGCATGGATTTCTGGGAGGCAACAGCCATAGCAAATTTTGATGGCTCTGGGAGGGGGTTTATTCTTAGATAGCCTGCAAGTCTGTCAATTGGTCTGTGCATACGCGTATAGCAAAGGTGGGTCTAGGGAGACTAAGTACGGCTCAAGGCAGGGTGACGGGTGTTTTCCGAGTTGCATACCATCAATGCCCGTCCTTGTCTCAGGAAAATTTCTGCTCCCCTGTCAGCCTGAAAGAGACATTTCTTTGGTGCGAAGAAAATTCTCGACCAGATTGTTGATGGCACGTGGAAACTGATGCCGCATGACTAATCGACCAGTGTACTCTTGACGTCTTTCCATCCTTCCATCTCCTCATGTCCATCTTCTAGTACACCGAGGCCTTTGCCACTTACTTTTGGCCCTATTGAGCCTTCCGAATACGATAAGCTTGAATCAATTAGGATACTGGGTCAAACCCAGTGATCGCCATGCCACGCCGAACCCACAAAAAGTCGCGAAACGGCTGCATCGAATGCAAGCGACGCCACGTGAAGGTACATACATAGAATCTGTCACATAATCGTGCCGAAATAGCCCCTAATTCGTTATATAGTGCGATGAAAAACGTCCAATCTGTTCAAATTGTATCACGTCCGAGCGCCACTGTGAGTACGCGGGGTTTGAGGTTATTTCTTCTCGACTATCGAGAGCCTCTCGCTCAAGGAGCCGGGCATCGGCATCGGCATCGCCATCAACGGTGGAATATGCTCAGGCATTGCCAGAGACTTCAAATAAAACCAATATAGACAGTTCTCCGGTGAACATGCTCCATGTCGAACTTCTCCATCACTTTACCACCGAGACATCGAAATTAATAAGTACCGGCGAGGCCCAACTCACTCCCGTTGACATTCTGAAATATGGCTTGTCGGCGCCATACCTCATGAATCAGTTTCTGGCTCTCTCTGCCTTGCACTTGAGCCTTTTACGTCCTACACAGCAGAAGCATTACCTGCATATGGCGTCCCAGCTCCAGACACATGCCCTCTCCATATACAACGCTACTCGGCCTGAAATAAACCAGGAGACGTGTGTTACCACACTGATATTTTCCTCAATGATCGGATTACATACCCTCTGTGACAGCCTCAATTACCGAGAGCCCAATTTCACATCGTTTCTTAATAAATTCACCGACTGCCTCCGTCTTCACAAAGGCGTGCGCACAGTGGCAAAAAGCTCATGGAAGACACTGCGTGAATCTGACCTGGAGCCCTTCCTGGCGGCTGGAGAACTGCTGCCCGATTTAGGCACGAGCTTGAACCCCGAGTTCGCGAGCCTCCTAGAGCGTATACGCGCCGCGAAACTGGGTGATACGCCCACCACCACCTACCAGGAAGCAATTCAAGCGCTGCAGTCGGTAAGTACTGCAACGATATTAGGTCCGAGTGAACACCTCTCAAGAAACTACCTTATTTCGTGGCCGGCTCTTATTCCGTCCGAGTACATCGATGCATTGGCGCTGGGATGGCCAGAGGCTGTTGTTATCTTGGCGCACTACGCTGCTCTTCTGCATCATCAGCGTTGCTCATGGGTTTTTGGGGATTCGGGAAGGATTATCATCCAGAGTATCAATGCTTATCTTGGTCCGTCTTGGGTGGAGTGGCTGGTTTGGCCCAACCAAGTCCTTGTCGATAATCCCCCGACTGCAGAAAGCAGTACGATGGAACATTGAACCGCTTTCTGAACGAAAGAACCAGAAGGATTATATTCTAAATCGCCGGAATGGAAGGCGCATTTATTGCAGCATTCTGATAAGCTGATATCTAAGGTACATCCCACAGACAAGCAAGGTCGTTCCTCTCATCATACAAGATGTCTAACAGAACATCATGAAGGGCGAAAAAACCGAAAAATATCTGCAAGCAGGCCTCCATCTTCGGTCTCACGAGAAGTGCACGCGAAGGAACTAGCTTCTGAAGGATCTCCACCCACGTAAGTCTGTTGGGAAGGATATGGACAGAGAGACCTGACCGTTCCGTCGGCGCTGCTGGCATTCAAAATCTCTGGGACGACACCCTCCTCAACCCAAGCAATAAGTTCCTTGAATGTCTCACTGGGATATGGTCCAGAGCCACCCTGGCAGTGCCCGACTCCCGGGGCCTCGAATAACCGGTAGAACTCGCCGGCAGAAGGATCAAGCTCAAGCACTTGCTGGTAGTATGCAATGGATCCGTTAGGAGGGATGACCTCGTCGGCGAGGCCGTGCCAGGAAATCATTTTCCCGCCGGCGTCACGGAACCCAGAAAGGTCGGGACTTGCAGCGGCAAGCATGGAGTCGTATTCTCGATCCGATAGCTGGAGCGCGGCGAAGAATCCCGCAGTGGTCATGTTCGCTGTCGTAAATTCGGGGTCTTTGGCAACGAAGTACGGGAACCAGCTGCTTAGGAGCTCGGTTGCTGCTGCTGAACACCTGCCGTTCGAGCATTCGGTGGCGACATACGCGGCTGTGAGCGAGGCGTCTTTGTTCAGACCGAACCAGCCAATGTTGCCTGTCGGGTTGCGTGGGCCATCCCACGCTGCTGCTACCACATGGGCACCTGCCCTTGACAAAGTCTGCGTTGTGGTACCATTGCACGACACATTCTGACCCACGACGCTGTGCGGGTTGAACTGACACAGGTCCGGTACCGAGATGATCCCGTCTCTTACTCCATCCAACATATCACAGGCCTCAACCGCTGCCTTGGTAAAGGCATCGATCTCGCAAGGTGATGGATACACGCCCAGGTCTTTCATGACCTGCTGCGCCCAGTATCCAGCCGGGATGAAGTTTTCGAAATTAATAGCCGGAGCGAGAGACAGAATCCCATCATACAGATCGGGATATCTCTGCGCAATCATCAGGCCCTGGCGCCCACCCCCCGAACAACCATTGAAATATGAATATCTCGGAGTCCGGCCGAAATACGCCTCGGTGATGGCCTTCCCAATAACCGTCATGTCATACAGCGACCTCGAGCCAAAATCTTCCAAAAGATACCAATCGACGTTCCCGGGGCTCGCAAGCACCCAGTCCCCGGGTTGTTGAGCAGCCGAAGTCCCAGGCTCATGACCTGCATCCGTATCGATGGCCACATACCCATCCGCCACCGCCTGCGTCAGATACAGCGAACCAAACCCGGCACTGTACCCCCCACCTCCCAGGGCCTCGAGCCTCCCATTCCAGTCCCTAGGCTCAAGAGGCAGCCACACCTCCACGTTGACGGTATCGTTCCAGCCGGGATGCGTATACGTCACCGTGGTATTGCAGAAATTGATAGTATAAGAATCTGCGTCGAGGGAGCCTGGAAGAACCGATGGTGCTGTGTAGTTGTGGACGGCGTTTGCATTGATACCGACCAGCTCAGTGCCTTTCAACTCCGGGAAGATAAAGGAACTCGGTGAACATAGCGGAGTACCAGTGACAGGACTCAACAGGGTCTGAGAAATCGACAATCCAAGAGAGAACAGCTTCCGAGACGACATATTCAAACGTATATAAGAGAGAGAACTAAAACGGTCCCTCCTCACCAATGGTACGGAATCCTTCCTTTCCAACCGAGAAAAGAAAAAGCAAGCATAGAATAAAATAGATGAAAGAGCAAGAGCTTGATGAAAGCATACATACAATATATACCCATTCCATCCAAAACTCCCCACCTACCACATCCCTCTCTCCGCAGAACCGCCGGGACCGATGATCACTGGTCTGGAACCCATCGACGACATCATTGGGCTTTTATCCCGAAGTATACGGACCCGCGTATGCACGGACCAAGTGGATTCGTCCCCTCTGTCGGGATATCCCTATCTGCATTGGGGCTTGCTTGAACTTTCCATATTTCAGGTTCCGGTTTAGGGGCCTTGCAGATGCTCGAGGCACACGGACAAATGGTAAGGAACGGTGGGATTCGTTGACTGACGAAATACGGAGAATCTGGTTCCCTAAGAACATTGGGGTTCTGAGTGTTTCGCTTTATACGCGTATTCGAACCGAGGAAGAAATGAGCCTCTCTCTTTCCTTTCCGCGCATTAGAGGAGCTAAATCAAGGAATGCAAACGTCTAAATCTCTGATCAGCTAGCTGCGTAGAGTAAAGATGAGCAAGGAAGTATTAACAAGATATGAGAGGATGCCTTCGGACAAATCAAGTTCACGATAAATGCAAAGCGTCTCCTCGACTGGAGCTTGTATAAAAATCCTTAGTCACTGCCTTATTATAGTTGTAATCATCATCATCATCATCATCATCATCATCATTTCAAGCACTCTCTATTCGAAACCCAAACAATAACCCAAACGTATGCTATCACATATCACAGCATATCAACCCAAAACAGAATAACCAGATCAATTCAACATGTCTATAAACCGAACCGGTGCCACTACTTCAGAATCTTTCATACCATCTCTTCAGAGAGAACATGCATCCTCTCAACACCCGAACCACTCCCGAGTTATGTAAAAGGAAGATAGAAAGCACCTAGATAACCTCGAGAACTATGCGTAAAGTGCACGATACCCTAAGAAGGGAAGCAATATGAGAAAAGGAAAGAAGGAAAAGAAAAAGAAAGGAAAATATCCAGCCAGGCCTGTTTGCATGTATCAAACCAGCCAGAAAAAAAAAATGAGTCATTGGATCCCGTTACCCTAAAGACATACACTCACTCACACATTCACTCACACACCGAACGCCAACATGCAAAACCTAAATAGACAGGTATAAATAAATCCTTCCCACCCCCGGAAGTGAAAACCATCGAAACGAACATATCATAAGAGGAGTACAAAGTATAGATCGAGAAATGCGAGATGCACAGACCGTAGCCTTACATGTAAAAAAGAAAAGACAATAGACCGAAGAAAATCTGACACTATCATGACAAAGTCCAAACATGAGAAGGAGACATGATTAACAGAAAAAAAAAAGAATAGAATAGGTGTAAGATGAAAGAATATTAAGCCAAAGAACCACAAAAATAAAGAAAACACGCTCAAGGGGTATATTCCAAGACGCAACATCATAACCATATATCACCTTCTTCGCCATTCACCCACCCTTTCCAAACTTGTTCGTAAGCATCTTCTAAATCATGGACCCAACGAGTGGTATCGAAGAGTTTGTTGGTCCATCTCCCATGGTATAGCATTTTGCGGACATCCGACAGCCTGCCTCGGGCACGGCCGTGTCCGCGGGACTCATACTGCAAGTCCAGACACAAGCGGACTGCCTTGCTTTCATAATCATCATCTGATGTGGCAATCAGCTCCTCCCGGGCTTTTCGGCCATCATCCGAGTTGGGCAAGGCACTGTTCAAGATGCTGCTTGCCATGCGAGAACACATTTTGTATTTGTATCGAGGGAGCGTCAAGATTGGGGTCCCACTCCACAAGACATCTGTCGCGGTGGTGTGCGCATTGCACTCAGGGGTATCGAGGAAGAGATCCAGGATTTTGGCCCGAGAGATGTGGGTGTTCTTCGGCGCAACATCCGTGAAAATGATCCGCGACGCGGTCTCTTCCCCGGCCCAAGCAATTGCCGTTTCTTTGAGATTCTGTTCACCAAGGTCCGGAAATCTCAGGAGCCAAAGAACGGCATTCGGAATCCTTGCCAGTATACGCAGCCAGGTACGGAAAGTCGTGGGTTCAATCTGAAATCGGTGTTAGAACAGGCAATTTGCAACGTGATGATTTTTGGGCCTGCCAGAGGTTATAGGCCTTACCTTGTATAGTTGGTTGAAGTTACCCAGAATGATCGCATCGTCGCTCAGATTTGGAAACAGCTCCTTGCGCATGCGCCATCGCTTTTCTTGTTCCTGCTCCCAGGAGAGAGGCCCGTCTTGACTGTCGGGAGCACTTTGTCGATGGTCGCAGCAGAAGAATGTCGAACGGGTGAAGACAATTTTCTCGCCGTAAACCCAATCCTCAAGATCCTCACCATGGTCTTCCTCTAACAGTCGGTCGTCGATGCGTGCGTGGCGCCGGCCGGGAGAAAGCGTCTCAGGCGGTATGGAGATATTGTCTGCAAGGATATAATCACACCATTCAGCACCGAGGGTACCGGCGAAGCCCATGAACGACATGTGAATTGGCGCAGGGCGTGCTGCGAAGACCTCGTTTCGGGCGCCTCGAGTGTAACCGTTGAGATTGATGAGGATGTGGATTCCGTCTGCGACGATTTGCTTCACCAGTCGGTCGACCGGCCAACCGCTAGCGTCGTAGAACACCGGCGCTTCCTTCTCGATCTGTTGGCGATGGATCGATTTGTCACTTGCGGTGGTGGCGTAACAGTATGCTTTGACTCGAGAAGGATTGTGCAGCCCAAATACAGATTGCATCAGATGAGCAAGAGGGTGATTGTTGAAATCTGAAGACACATATCCGACTTTGAGATACGGATTCGGCGGCGGCGGCGGCGGATAGACCGTGCCTGGTAGCCAGGGAGACCTCAAAGTGGACGAAGATATACGGAGTCCGTTCCGCTGCGAGATCTGTCGAATCTGTTTCGCTGAAAGTGGACAGGTGAATGTGTGGAAAGGCAAGACGGTGGGAGCATTGGGGGCCGTTAGTCCCGGGGGCAGCTGAGGGCGTCGATACTTGGACAGAGGATATTCCTTGCGGCTGACGTAGAGATCCTGGTACCACTGCCAAGTGATTGACCTGGTAGCGCGCTCCACCAGCTTAACAATTCTTGAACCTTCCCATTTCTCCCCAGCCCAGGACTGGAGGATAGAGGACATGGCCTCGGACGCGAATCGTCGACTCTCCAGCGCCGGTGTCAGCTGCGCACACAGCTGCGCGATCGTACTGGGTGTAAGTAAGCCGCGGCCCCAGGTTTCGCCTTCTCCAAGCTGTCGGTCAACAATGTCAACTACACGCTTGATCCAACCTGTTTCGTTGCTGTACGCATCTCGGAGCATTCCTTGCTCATCGACGTGCCACCGATCTCGGAATCCATAGCTGTTAACAACACCTCCTCGACCGACCCAGTTGCAAACCGAATTCAAAGCATTTGCCAGCCCACAGACGGCTTCAGCAAATTCGGGATTTACCTTGACAGCCCGCTTATAGTATGAGATAGCATCATTAACCTTACCGGCATCTTTGACAGCATTTGCCAAGTTCGCCAGGGCAATGTCAAAGTTACCATCACATTGCACGGCCTGTTCATACATTCGAATGGCGGCCTGGAGCTGGCCGATGTCCTTGAGCAGGCTACCAAGATTCGTATAGAGGTGAGCATGACGCGAGTCCAGGTGCAAACCATAGTTGTAGTATGCCAATGCCAGTGAGATGCCGCTGCCAGGAATCACGCCAGGTATTTCAGGATGCTGCATCTCTCCGCTGGATCGAGAGAATCCTTTCTTTGCGGCATTGTTCTGGATACCAGCAAGCAATATACCGACATTGTTTGCGGTTGACGGGCTGGGCTGAAGGGAAAGAGAGAGGTAGTAGAGGGCGAGAATGTCCCGAACGCCCGGTGCCGTCCTAGGAGCACCCGATGATGAAATGTTAGACATACCATCCTGATATATCTTGGCCAAGGAGAGCAGTGAATTGCTCGTGGTGGATACGGCTGCCTTCCGCGCCAAGCCCTCTGCAACATACTTCATGCCCGGAGGAGTCCCGCACGACACGAATACTAGCTTCGAAGTCTGCAAAGCCTGATCGGGATAGAGAAGGATGGTCTCGGAAGAGTTGTGCTGCTCGGGTGCAGCAGGATAACCTTGAGGCGAGTCTTGGGAGAAAGCGGCAAAGATTTGTTTGATCAGACTTTGGATCCCATGGCGTCTTCGCCCGGCTGCAACCAGAATGGCATCTTCGAAAGCAGCCGCAGCCGCGGCATTGTCCCCTAGTGCATAGAGCATGTTGCCCTTTGCATGAATAAGCGCGAGCATTCGACCGTTGTCGCAGCCAGGTATGGCGTAGCCGCTAGAGCCAAAGCCAGGGGATTTGGGCTCTGTCGAACGATGAGTGGCAGACGCCGAGTGACCCAAGCCATCATCGTAATCGAATGATGCCTTTTCGTAGGAGCCCAGATCCGAGGTGCTCGATGCTCTGCTATCTGCGTCGCTCTCAGTCTCGCTGGCATGTTCATCGGTTGTGAAACAATCTCCATTCTTAGGACACCGCAGAGAGTTCTGCACGAACTCGATGATGTTGACAGCTTCTTTGCCACGATGGCTGCCACATAAGAGACCAATCAGGTGCTCGACAGCCTCAAAAAAGCTTGGGCGAAGTTTGACTGCACGGAGCCAATGCTGGAGTGCCTCCTCGCGACGATCCAATGCCAAAAGCGTGGCCGCTAGATTTGATATGGCCTCGACATGCCTAGTGGGGGTCAGTCGTATGCACAGCATTCACCTTTGGGGTGTTCACTTACGTTGAATCCCTGTTTATTATTCTAGTGTACCACCTCGTAGCCTTGTGATAATCGCCAAGGCCGTAGGCAAGACACCCTCCAAGCAGCATTCCATCGATCCATTCCCAATTACTCTCCATGCAAAGGTGGGAAAGCATCTCCAAAGACGAGATGGCATTTGCTGTCGCGGAAGACTCATTCCCGAAGGGTGCGACGGGAAGGCGAGAAAACGACGTCGCAAACCTCCCCGTATGGCGAAGTCGGTCCAGCATCTGGGCGTCCGATGTTGCTGCTTGCTGGGTATTGGCGAGCGAGGGGCGACCTGGTCGACGATAGATGTCATCACCCCCACCGTTTGAAAAGTTGGATTTTTGCACATGGTGAAGGTCGTACTGGCTCGAGGGATAGCTGTTGTGACGAGTGACTTCCGGGGCACTGGAATGTGAGAAATCGAGTCCAGGCTGACGCGGTGGCTTGGGATAAATGCTAGGTTTTAGAAGGCGCTGGTTTTGGATGATATCACCGCCGGCTGAAGACATGCTATTTCTTCGCGCCTGGTGGATAGATGCCAGAAGATCAACATAGACACTATGAGCCCATGACAAAACCTTTTCCTTAAATTCCACATTCGCCGCACGCGCATGAGGAGTAGGGCCTGCATTTTGAAACCCTTGCCCGGTCGAGTTGCCCTGCCATGAGGGGGTTGATTCGTGATTATGCTGGCGCGAAGAGTATCCGGCGCTGATGGTATTCTGCCGCGTGTGTAAAGGAAGGATACGCTGTGAGGAATCGAGGGGCTTGTGATCTGAGTGTCGAGGAGGAAAGTTATTCTTTACCGGCGTGTCATGATTGAGCATTCCCAGCGGAAGTTGATTCCAAGCCAGGCCCAAATCAGCATGGTTGTTCGAGGGTATAGATGTTCGGTTAAATTGAGGTTGCCCCGCGTCGAAGAACTGGAGATTGGCAGGGGTGAGCTGCTTAGAGAATGGATTGGGTGAGTTAAAGCGTGGCTCTCTGAAAGCCACAGGACGATAGGGAATATAGACACCATCCGGCCAGTAGGGGCCATATGGTCCGGTACCCGCCGAGGCCGTGGGACCACCGCATGGCTGGAGGGTTGCCGGCAGAACGGTGGGGACATAAGAGCCATTCTGCCAGTAGAACCGTTGCTGGGAGGGCTGCATTGGCAATGATTGATTGAGCACCGAGTCCACTCCGGGTGCATAGTTCAAAGAGCGAATCCAACTGACCCCAGTCGGTCCGTGAAGCATGTCCGCCGGGGTTGCATTGGCCCGGTTCGAATCGTTCTTGTAGACCGGCGGGAAGTTCATGTGTTTCGCGGATGATGATTGATCTAATGAAGGTTGCCCCCAGGTGTCCATCGAAAACCCAGTCTGCGGGGGCACTAACTGAGCAGATTCCAAGGGCGACACTAGAATATGCTTGGTTGCCGGAGGTTGAATCGTTGTATCCCCGGGGGTTCCATCGTATCCAGCTGCAAGAGTTCCATTGGGTGTCTTTCTCCTCAAGGCATGCTCGCCAGCGCTTTTGGAACCGGAGATCTGGGCCGCGGCATCGGGAACTCCGAGGCGTTGAACGGGATGGTACTGTAATCGAGTTCGAGGTACCGACTGATAGGACGATAATGAGTTCGCATCGGTGCGGTTTAATGTTGCGGGGAAGGAGGTCGTGAGATTAAAGTCGTAAGGGACATCAACGGCGTCGACACCGTGGTGATGATTAAGGTGGTGATGTGGTTGAACAGGCGGAAACGGTGCTACCGAGGGCAACATCTTGAATCTAGAGTGACTGGAGCACTCTTTCTCTTCCCTCACTCACCGTGTTCAACAGGTATTAGGCAATGAGGACGAAAGATGGCGGGGATATTTATAGAGGTCAAAACGAGAAGCAAAGCCGACCGAGAGTCAAGAGAGAAGAGTTTCGTCGATCAAATATCGATAGCGGTCAAAGGTTCAAGACACGCACGTTCACTCTTGCTGGATTTCAACAAGCATCCTCCTTGAAACGTTTCCTACACTTCATCCTGGACATGAGCCGGCTCACTTAACGTGACACTTCAGCGAAGCCCCCCACGGCTTGTGTCTGGGTTCGACATGAACGCAGATTGTAACGACGGTAGGATAAACGAAGGAGGACTTGAAGACGGAGAGGAGACGTCGGAGGTGGTAGTAGGAACGAGGAAAGTTAGTCGGCTCGGGGATACCATCCAAGAAGCACCCGGATTCCTGAAGAATTAAAAAAAAAAAAAAAAAGTCAAAAGAAAAAAGAAAGCACGCAGGCGAGCAGCTTTGGCGGCACTATTTGCTGTTTGAGTCCGTTGAGGTGTGAAGAAGCGATGCAAGGGAGGAAAGGGATCGAAAGTCGCAGCCCTAGTCAGCTTTCAGAGCGCACCCACACTGACGCAGGTGTCCGCAAGAACGCGATCAATCACCAGAAGATACCACGCTTGGCAGAAATGTTGTACTCGGCGCAAAGGGGGGGGCCCAGAATAATAAAAAAAAAATAAAAAAAAAAGGTTATGAGAGACAGAGGGAAATAATAACTGGGTACTAATAATATAACAAAGACAAGACGCAATCCGAATCAGGGAAGCGATAGTGTAGCAGAGGTGTTGAACATGGCACCACTAGTAGATCGGTTTAAGATTGTCCTTTGTTTCTTCCTTCGGGTTTTGATTTTCTCCTTCTCCAGAACCGAGATTGAGACCGATGCGCCGCTGAACTGTTCAGCCGGTAGGGGGAAGAAGATTGACAGGAGAGAGGATTGAAGAAGAAGAAAAAAAAAATCATTCAAAAAAGGATGCCTAAGGAGCAAGGCAGGAGCGGACGCAAGGCATTTGAGGCGGAGAAGATCCAACGGCCGGCGGAGAGTTACAGAGGGAGGGGAAAGAAAAAGAAAGGATCACCAATGACGGTGTATAGCGCTGGACAAACCGATGAGTCCGGGGTAGGAAAAGAAAAATTGAGCCAGTCAAGATTGATCTTGAATACGCGCTGTACTCAGTCGTTTGAGGGAAGAATTATCAGAAAATAGGACGAGTGAGAGCGATGGAGCATCGTCATTCAATTCAAACAGTGGGAGGAGAAGCGGGATGGGGCTATCATGACAAGAGCGGAGCTTCACAAACGAAACCAGTGGGCAACGAGCCAGCGACAAGTAGTCTGGAAGCCTAGAGGGGTTCTTTTTTGGGAGGAAGGGAGGAGGAGGAGGGAGCCCTGGAGGAGGGAGGGGGGCAGAGAAAGCGAATGGTGTGGATGGGGCAGCGGGAGTGGAACCAATGGTCGACGGATGGGCAAAAGGTGGGTGGGGGCACTGGGGGGGGGAAGAGGACCCAGTTCTTACTGCCTTGGGATGAGATGGGCTTGGGCGCCTAGAACAGATTATGTGGCTTGTGAGGTGCCTCTTTGATTGAAGAAGTCTGCTCGGTGAATCACGCATCGGCCTGTAGTGTTTAAACATAGACAAGTATATACAAATGTACTGTGTTGTCTACGGTGTAGGTATCAAAAAAAAAAAGGGTCGGAAAAATAAAGAGGAAGAAAAGAAAAAGAAAAAAAAGAAGAAAAAAGGAAAAAGGAAAAATGAGAACCCGCCCAGGCCCCCCCTCCCAGCAGAAAAAATAAAATAATTAAAAAGATACGAAAAAAATGGAAAATCCATCACATCCTTGGTCCCACCCATACGATCCAACGGCGAGGATGGACCAGACACTAAACCACTTGGGCGCAGTAGCAAATTCGGAATCAGGCCTGTTCAACGTCAGTGGGCCGCCTTCCCAGACCCCCCGGCCCCAGTGGCGCCCGCAGTTGATCAAGCCTTGGGCCTTGAGAGGGTTTGTTTGGAGCGCGCGGATGGCCGATCTGGCACCTTCGGTGGATTGCAGTGGAGTCGCCTGCTGCAAGTTGGCCTTTGGCATGTTTTGGGGGATAATTTCGAAAATTTGGAGGGGTGTTTGGGTCTGTTGACTGAATTAATTATTTGTTTGTTCTTTTATTCTTTAATCTTGTGGTTTATATTGCGGCGCAAATTATACCTACCGCTGCCGATAATATCTAGGCGACGGAGTAGACGCGTTGGCAGGTGGATGAAGGTAATCAATTAATTCCATATTATGCCCGCCCATACGGAGAACGGAGCGTCCTCGCCGGAAATAACATATATTGAGGAGCACATATTTCCATGGATGCGGACATGGAAAACCCAGACACGATACACAATTTAAACTCCGGGGAAATTAAATCCAAGACGGTCGATCCGGATGCGAGAGGAGAATGACGGAAGAGAGAGAGGCTCAGACACTTGGCCACAACAGCCAGCGCGTTTACTTCTGCAGCCTCGATGCAGCCAGAGGCTGAAAAAAGCAATGCACATGCCAGCAAGAAATCAGGCGAGGGTATCAACGGGATCGAAACTCTCCTCTCTCAGGGGGTGGGCGTTTCCCCTTGCTCGTCAACTATGCAGGAGATACCCATGGCTTTGATAGCGATCTTTGATAATGCAACGACAGGTCGCAGCCAGGTACGGAGTACATCTTGATGCCTCCCATGCCTGGAAACCAAAAGGTATAGAAATATTCAGAATCAATTAAACCAGAGCAAACGCGAATAATCAAATGTAGTAAGAAGAATAATCACAATCGGCCGATGCTGAACCAACTAGTCGGTCCAGCTCAAAATCCATACCGGGAGTGGAGTTGAGTCCCAGACTTTTCCTTCAGCCCGTTTCTCATCGCCGTCCATTCACGCCCACCCAATTCAGCCATCGTCTCATTATTCTGATTATTATTATTATGATAACTAATATTTGATTATTACTGATAGTTTGACCATGGTGTCTGCTTTGTTCTCTGCCTAGACCAGGGTCTACGAGGGCGGGAATACGGGGCCGCTGGCATCGATCAGCCATGTCACGACTCAAGACTCCCTCACGAGCGGTCTAGCGATGTTGTCGATCGGCAAAATCTGCCATTCTTTTCCTGATTATCATTATTCTTATCCCCTGCCATATCGGCGTACTCCGTCGCCAGATGGAATTTATGCACTGGTTCCACGTTCCAGGGAGCAGGTAAGAAGCCGAGAAGGAATGACAGAATGGCAGGACAAGGCAAGAAAGGAATGGGTACCTCCGTCAGGTAAGATCGTCGGGGGATCTGACTCATCGCTTCTCACGTCCTTGCCTGCTGCGTCAGACATGCGGGTTTATCATCTTATGTATGTACGACCGGGCGTCGGTAGCCTGCCAACTACAGTACACCGTAGACACTACACGGTGTAGTTGGCAGGCTACTCCAGATAGTCGAGGATGAAGTGTACTTACACACAGACCGACCGACATTGTTGACATGGAAGTGACGGTCTCCATTCATGTTGCATTGGCCCAAGACGCACATGCATCTCAGCGCGTATCAGGAACCCGACCGCAATGATCATCCCAGCCTGTGTGGGGAGCATGGAATCTTCGGTGTGTCCCCCGCCGCTTTCGTGAACATAATAATAGTAATGGAAAATTGTACGGTGCGACCATCCTTTGCCTTTCTGTATCACTTGAGGGGGGGAAGTACTGTACACAGGGTTTACCCCTGGGAATTGTGATGTTATATTCCGGCAGAGACAAGAGGGGCAAAGGAAAAAAAAAAAAAAAAAAAAAGAAAAAAAGAAAAAAAGACAAAAAAAAAGGCTGAGAGACAAGCAGGCTAGGCAGGACGTACTCCGTACGGGATTTACAGAAGCCATGTTTCAGATCGTATCTCAGTATCCAGGCACAATATCTTCCAGACAATACGAGATATCGGTCCGAGATCGCTTGGAATACGGGGAACAAGTATTGCATGTACGAAAAAAGAAAAGAATAGACAGACATCCAGAACCCATAAAGCAGCTCGTCGATTTTACCGAATATTGAATATTTCAGATGTTCATCTTCATTGAATTTTACGAGCTAGCTAAACTACTACGAATCCCTGAGACAAAAGCCACAGGATGTAGTTGTGATGTTGACCGGATAAATGGACCACTGTATCCACAGAAAGATGCACGAGACATCCTGCGAAGATACCGCGGTGAGTAGTAGGTCGATTTGATCTTCTTTGCTTAAAATAAGCCTATACCACGATGCACTCAGTCCAATCCAAGGCCAGAAGGCGGGAAAGGGACAGTACGGGCCAGAGTGTTGCAAAGGTTGTGTTTTGAGGGGGTTGGTGATTGCTCGTGTTCTAACTCGCATTGATACGGCAAGTAAAACACGGTAATCAAGGAGGGAGAGGTAGTATACGTGAACCGAAACAAGCATCAATTTGCATATCACAATTGGGAATCTTGTCATTACTTCGTAAGATAGGGTTGTTCAAGAGATGATCATATTCTCCTAGCTAGCATGTCGACATGAAATCATGACCGCCGGGGTATATTGACCATTTACTCGGAGGGGACTAAGTAAACGTTAGTATTCGTGCGACACACAATGGAATTGAGCTCGACTTACTGTCAATCTCGCCAGCCTTGATGTCGTCAGAGACATCCTTGGGGCTGCGGCCATCAACCTGGCAACCAACAGAGAAAGCGGTACCGAGGATCTCCAGGACGGTACCCTGGAGCTCCTTAGCAAGAGAGCGGAAGCGCATCTTGCGGGCGATCTCGATGATCTCGTCCAGAGGGACGGACTTGTTGTGCTTGATGTTCTTCTCCTTCTTACGGTCACGGGGGGGCTCCTTGAGGGCCTTGATGACCAGAGAAGAGGCAGAGGGCACGACGGAGACCTGAGCCTGACGGTTCTGGATGGTGAGACGCACGGTCACACGGAGACCTTTCTAATAACCGCAACATCGCATATTAGCTATCTGATCCGTGGCACGCGATCCGTATCGACAGGGGACAAATTTCTTACCCAGTCACCAGTGTTCTTGGCGATATCTTCACCGATCTTCTTGGGGGACAGACCGAGAGGACCAATCTTGGGAGCCAGGGCGGACTGGGCTCCGACCTCACCACCGGTCACACGCAGGTGGCTTCAGAAATTGTTAGTGTCATCGCGATAAATTTTGTGATGGTCGGAGCGACCTCAGTTATGCAGAACTTACATGATCTTCACCTCATTGGGATCGAACTTGGGAGCTACACCAAGTCAATCAGAGGTTAGTGCGCCATTAGACACAGCCAAGGAGATGATACTTACGCATGGCGAGTGCGAAAGGTCGTCAATCGTCCTTGGGGATATTGTTGGTTGGGTTGGTAGGTACAAGGAAAGAAAGAAAAAAGTTGAGCGGAAGTCGGAGAGTATTTAGCTGGGTCCGCACCTCGGGCTAAGCGAGCCGTCCAGACTAAAAAAGCTCGCTAGGGCTCAAGCCCATTCTGATCACGTGATGAAATGGGTACTTGACCGATACGGGTTAGTGTACAGTTGCAACTCCAGAACGGATATTGTTAACAACTCATTCAACTTGTGACTTGATCTAAAAGGTTGCTATATTTCTGGGTAACTAATCGAATAAAAAGACAATAATAACCGCTAAACATACAAATGACCTGTGAGGGTCGATATGCGACCACTCCTTTCGCTCTTCATGGCCATTACCTCGTTAGACCTAGCTAGTTCCCGAAACAGCCAGCCTTGATGACAAGTTAGTTTTGTGTCTAGCAGCCTGCTAATGGGTTCAGTGAGTACTTACTTCATGAGGTGATCCATGAATGTCTGCAGCGATACATCGTCGGTGAAGATGGTTTGCGATGTAACACCACCTCCATATCCACCCGTTGTATGCGTGGTCGAGGGGTTCAGCTTGGACAAGAGGAAACGGGCCTGAGAGCCACCGGCGTCACAAACAATGAACCGGGGCAGTGGAAAACGGTCCGCAATAAGTTCCTGTTGTGGATAATTAGCCTAGGTCTGAAATAAGCACTAATGAAGGGCAAACAAACCCTGGCGTCCTCCTTGGGCTGTTCGAGAAGAGCCTTGAGATTTTCGTATCCCTCCTGTTCATGGTAACCTGCCTTCCTCCATTCCGCGATGGTCTCTCCATGGAAGATGAGAATGTGGAAGAAGGTGTCCAAAAGAAGTATATGAGCAGGCTGGATAGAAGCCGAATCCAGGAGAACGGGCTGGCTGCCTTCATGCTCCAGAGAGTAAGAATCCAGCGTCGGCTGGATCATGACAAGCGAGTCGCCCACATCTTCGTGGTTCAGGACATGTCTGTAGAAAGCTGTCTCATCAGGGGAGTTGTTGAACACCTGCAAGAACTGGCTTCGGCGAAGATGGAACATGAACTGGGGGTAGAGGGTGAAGTTCTTTTCCAAGCGGAATGATGTTGGGTCGTCCTTTCGGTAGTCGGCGAAGCGGGAGCAGAGTCGAATCAGCATCCGGTCAACCCATCTGAGCACATCGGGACCGTCATCAACTTCGGCCTTGAAAACCGCAATACGTGCCATGAGAACCGCAGCAGCTTCCTGGTCGAATGATTGCGCAAGTGTGGGATCGCCGGCAGGGCCGCTCAGAGTCCGCGCGACAGTCGTTACTCGGAGATGATAGGTTCCGGAGGAGTGCTGGTAGTAGGTAAGGAATTGCATCATTCCCCTTTGAGGGCCCGGCTGGACTGCAGCTGGTCCACCCTGGTTGGCGATCTCGAAGTAGACACCGTAACTCGATGCGGGGTCAATTCCACACATCTTCCACGCGCAGGTGTTGCCGATACCACACTCAGTCTCGCCGACGGAGCTGGATTTCTTATTCAAGGAGACTGCATGACCAATAAGACCAGTGACCTTAAGCTCCTTGGTAGTGAGAACCTCAAGAGAAGCGTTGAAGCCCATCAACAAGTTGTCGTTTCCGTCCTTGTCAAACACGCGCACAAACGATTGCTTGAACTGAGATGACGTGAAACTATCTGTCAAAAGCATGTGTCCACCGGTGTAATTTGATAGGTTCTTCATTTCCAAAAGACCAACTTGGTCGAGACAACCAGCAAAAACATCAACAACATGTCCATTGTTTGCGGCACGCTTAGCCATGTTATCATAGAACTGGTGGTTGTTAGTATCAATCTCCGGGCAAATTGACCAGTATGTGCTTACCTTGATGGCCTTCTTGTAATACTTGATGTTATCACGGTCAATGTCGTGGTGAGAACGGATGGGTTCCTTCAACTCAGGTCCAACAACATGACCCGGTCCCTCGGTGGCTGCACCGC
Source organism: Aspergillus ochraceus (assembly GCA_004849945.1). Taxonomy (NCBI): domain Eukaryota; kingdom Fungi; phylum Ascomycota; class Eurotiomycetes; order Eurotiales; family Aspergillaceae; genus Aspergillus; species Aspergillus ochraceus. The sequence continues at coordinate 2,403,584 of SSOS01000007.1, read as the reverse complement.
TCGTGAAAAGCATGATGCGCGCGCCAGCGTTCTGGAAGGATGTCTCGAGCAAACCGACCGCAACGCCCAAGGCAACACCAGTACACCTCAAGGGTCGCTTGTCATTGGCAACGGGCCATGGATCACGCTGCATCTGCTCAAGGACGTTGGTGATCTGGAACTCGGCCTGCTGGACAGGCAGGAGAAACCGGGCTGCCGGTCCAAGAGGAGGGCGGGCGGGTTGATGGGGCACGTTAGGACGCAGCCCCGTGGAGAGGCCCAGCATTTCCTGAACTTGCTTCGCAGCATATTCCTTGCTTCCACGGAAAACGTACGACTTGGCACACTCAGTGTAGCCGAGCTCGTGAACTTGTGCCTATATGCAAGTCAACAACGCAATTCCCGCCAACGGTGCAGCTGTTCTCCTTGTTCCATACCATTGTACCGAAAGTAATCAAGCCAACCAGAGCATTGGCCGGCAGCAGCGACAGACTCATAATCAGCGAATCCTTCAGAGCCTTCAGGCTGTCTTCTTCTTGGCAGGTATCGACGACATATAGGAAGATAGGGGGGGCGGGGGCGGGGCGCGCCAGTTGGTACTCGATAGTCGTACTCATGGGGTGAAGCTCCGGAGGTATCGTGCTTTCGGTGATATCCTTGTAGTGAGGCGGCAAAGGGTTGCGCATAAGACAGAAGGGACATATCCAAATGCGGGCGCGCACGTCAACATTGCTATGGGATGTCAGCCACGGATTCCGCATCAGATTACGGAGAATAGATCGTACGCGTAGGGGTTCAGAACGGCCCGGCAAGGCGGCTTGCAGGTCACCGGCTCATACTGCAACAACGGAGCATCGGTCTTCTCCTTCAGAGGGGTGTAAACAGCACCAATGGGGACCACGAGTCGGGACGCTTCCTGTAAACCAATCAGTCGGCCATGTTGAGAAATGTCAAAGCATTGAAACGAACCATGCGAGAGCTGGGAAACGTGTTCCAGCTGAGTCTGATTCCATCGCGTTCCTCGACATCGCTCCATTGGTCCTTCAACGCTTCGTAGTCCATGTTGTCAGGATGGAGAACGGGACTCGGAGGCTCGGGGGATAAGGGGGGGTTATCGAGTGGGACTGAGGCTGATGCAAAAGCGATTCTCTATCAAGTCACAAATTATAAAGTAACGGGACACACTTGGATCATAACCCAGTCTCAAGATGGGCGACACCGACAGCTGTTGTCCGGCGACTAATGCGGGGGAACAGGGAGTATGTTGTGTGAAGCTGTACTTGTTGGCATGAGGCCAGGTTGCAGCGTTTCGGGTTGTCCTCGACCGCCGTAGCCCGCGCTAGTGGCCTTTAAATTCCCGGCGCCGTCCACATTTTCTTTTTCCTTCTTCTTTCCTTCTTCATGAATTTCTTTTTTCACGCCGACGACCTTTACATTTAGCAACTTCTGTCTCTTAATGACGAAGATGTTTTTCGAGTCGAGCGAAGAATAACCCCGACCCGTTGCTGGGCACCTGGCTTTGAAAGGTCGTTATGATCCTTTTGGATAAACTAGGAATCAGCGGTGGTTACAAACCTACCTATTCTTGCATTAATGGCGTGCAATTTTACTTCACCTATACCGGTGCGACTTGTAGTCCTCTTACGTCCAATGGCTTCGGTCTTTGAAAAGCTTTGCAAATTAGATCTCGTAGTATATTTACTCCTAATGCGCATTGAGAATATAAAAGAAAGAAAGGGATAAAAAGAAATCCGCATTTGTCTCCATGATCCAACCCAAACGCCTCATAAAAACATCTTCACACGGGCAAAGGAATAATTAACATCAACCGTGTCTCTGCCATCATGGACCTACCCCGCAGACCCTTTTCAAGCATTCTTGGGAGCTTTGCCTGCCTGCTTAAGGAGGTAGCTCCGCTTGAAGTAGGTGTTGGGGTGGACAATGGTGTCCAAATCCGTCTGACTCCATGATCCGTCTTCTTTGACTCTCTTGATGTCCGATTTATGTGCCCACTCAAAGACTCGGTTACAAGCAATATGGTACCGAGTCTTCTCGACGTCTTCTCGTACACCCCGGAGCAAGTCTTTGTCATGGACACCTGTCGACTGAAGAAGCCCAATAAGGTTGTCGACAGAGAAGTGTCGGTACGGACAGCCATGAGTCTGGCCAGCACCGGGGTTGGAATCGCCGAGGATCTTTTGGCACGAGTAGGGGGGATATCCTCGCCCTCTGCGGTTGACGTCGCCGCCGACATCTCCGTAAGCGTGGCGGACGTTGTACTTGTAGCGGGAATTAAATTCGTCGTCCGTAAAGCCCTTGAAAGACTGGCGCCAGAAGAGAATGCACTCCTCCAGCGATAACCCGATACCCTTGAGGAAAAGTGTATATTGAAGACGGCCATAATGCTTGAGGTGGTTGTTCTTGCGCAGGGACATGTGCAAGCTGCGCATGCAGAGCGGGAAATGCTGGGATAGTTTGTCGACATTACCCGCCGTGATTGGAGCACCGTCGACGAAGCCTTCGCCTTCGGAGTATGTTGATTCTGCGCTCCCGAAATTCTTCGACAAATGATCAAGGATAGGTGTGAGTCGATCATCTTCGTCTAAGCGCGGCAAGGCTCGACTCGTAAGCTAGTTATCGTTAGCTCCCAAGACTCTGTGGTCCTCAACCTGAAAATTGCAACTCCTACCTCAAGCGCACGCTCCAGTCGAGCGGTAAACTCTGCAATGATCATACTCAATTGTTCTTTGCCGGGAACGTAGGCCTTTCCTTTCGACATGAACACTGAACGTTTTTCGACCAACTCGGGGACCCTCTCCCAATCCACCTTGTACCACGCCTCTTCATCAACGTTGCGTAAACCCGGTGTCGCGCCTATGAGGTGTTCGGAGAGCGCATCTCTTTCCTCATCGCTAACAGGATCCCAGTCGAGATTCAGACTTTCTATAAAAGCACGCTTCTCTTTCGTGTCATCTTGTAGGAACCGGAATCTGAAGAGCATCGTTTCTGCCCGCGCGAATCGCCGGCGGAGTTCTTCCGTGGCGGAGAATGCCAATCGCAGGATGAAATGCGAATAGTGATCTTTCTGACGCTCATGTTTCAGTCGCGGGTCGCCAGCACCAAGGGTAGAGGATGTGTTCGAGGAAAGGGGAAGGAACTTCTGAAGAAGAGGTGTAATGTGAGACGCAGTTTCGGCGGGCGACTTGTTTCGGTAAGAGCAGGCTTCAATTTCAGCCAGAACTATTCTATACGGTGAGCTTCCATAGAGACGTAATGAATCCAGGGCGATGGAATCGCATACCTTTTAATCTATCAATAGCCCATTGCTCAAACTGTTCCAGCGTAATCTCTGCAGTGGGTGGGATTTCGTAGAAGTTCAACCGATGCGGATAGTCCTGCTGCTTGAATACCGGGACGGCGAATTGGGTCTTTTTGTGGTCGAGATTCGACCGTCGCTTGGGGTCGACCCTCTGGAAGTCCTGTCTGATCATTTTTGGACGGCTGTGGTGCGACTTCTACCGCAACCAAGAACTCGTCTTTGGTGTTGAAATCATACCTCTGTTCTGCTGCGGCCCGCCCGTCGCGACTTCTCGCGCGCCGCGTGGGGGAGCGCGTCACGGTCACGTGAGCGTCGCCAACCGAGGACTAATTAATGCCAACCGGCTAAACCCGTTCCAGGTCGGTCCTTGCTTGTGATCGAAGCAGTATGAGCCGGGGCGTACAGTACGGGGGATGTCGGCTATAAATGACAGTCTGAAGAAGCATCTTTGACTTTCTATTCCTGTTCACTTCACTCAACCCCAAATATCTATCCTCATCCTGAGAGCTTGAGTCTTGAGCCTTGGAGGCACCGGCGCATCGCCCACCGGAGATAAGTCCGATACGAAGCCCGCTCACCGACTGCCTAACTGGGAAGGCATCTATAACCCCACGGAATTTGCGCTTCCCCGGTTTGATGCAACCATCCGAAACCTTGAGCTTGCAACTATAGACCTGGATACATCAGCTCGCCAACTGCACTATTCAATGCCAAGGCACAGACAGTAATGTTCATTTCCCAGTGCCGTTAAGTCCCGAATCAGAATGGGAATAAATTGACGTCCACTTCTCCGTGACCACCTCGCTTCCCTCAACGTCTCAACGGCCGACAGCCCGAAGACGCCATTGCGCTCCAATCCTCCAGGAACAACCCCCCCTTTTCCCACATTGAAACAGTACCTTGCACATAATTATAAAGGGTGAAATGACACCCACCACCAGGCAGCTCAAAAAGGCTGCCCGTATCATCCTTGTCGGAGCCCCAGGCGTCGGAAAGGGAACGCAGACGGAGAGACTTCTCGCCAGGTTTCCCGAACTGGCTTCGATTAGCTCCGGAGATCTTTTGCGTGAAAATGTTCGCAACAAAACACCCTTGGGTAGGCTTGGGTTTGATCGTTGAATTTATGAGTCACCGAACACCACGGCTAACCACTCCAATCCGCACAGGTCTCAAGGCAGAAGCTACGATGCAATCCGGAAATCTTGTCCCCGATTCGATGATCCTTGACCTTATCTCTTCCGAATTCAGATCAAAGGGCTGGACGACTGCCTCATCGCCGTCCTCGATATCCTCCTCGGCCTCTTTTATTCTCGACGGCTTCCCTCGCACCGCTACCCAGGCGACGAGCCTGGACTCCCTTGTCCCCGTGAACTTTGTCGTCCAGCTAGTCACGCCACCATCGGTCATTCTCTCGCGGATAGCCTCTCGCTGGATCCACGAGCCATCTGGCCGGGTATATAACATTGGGTTCAATACACCCAAGGTGGCTGGCAAGGACGATATCACCGGGGAGAAACTGACACAGAGAGAGGACGACTCGGTAGAGACATGGACTCAACGCCTTCGCAAGTTCGAAGAGACCAGCAAGGCTTTGCTCGAGCATTACCAGCGCAAGGGCTGCCTATGGCGCGTTGAGGGCGATACCAGTGATGAAATCAGTCCCAAGCTATTCGCGGAGATCGAGCGGAAGTTCTGCTAGCGTTATCAGCGCCCTCCGGATATATCTAACATTAATTCCTTCCTATGTATTATATATTACTACTCTCTGTTGGTTGGCGTTCTGCATTTTTTATTTATTCCCAACGGGATATTGTGGATGAATACTGGGTTTGTGTACCTGGACACAGGGATTGGGCACATTTCATGCTTTCTTATGTCTAATGGCTCTATGTATTTATTTACTAATCGCAAAGCAAGCGCACCGCGAGCGATGCCGATCCTCGATCGATCATATCAGAGTCATATCGCAGCATCATACCCTGGGGTATCAATCGTGAAGTCATAAGAAACGGCCGTCCAAACATGAAGAGCAGAAAACAAGACGTAAGCAAGAGTATACATCACCGCATCACTTCTTTCCCCCGTTCTCCTGCGACTGGTCCTGCGCGCACATCCTAGTCTTATAGTCCCTCGGACTTTCCCAGTCCTTATTACCCCGGAAGCCCTTCCACAACCCGGATCCTTTCTTCTTCGCCCACCACTCCGCTTTCCTATATTTCTGCTCCATCTTCGGGCCGCCGAATTCTGACCCAGCCTTTGCCTCGTATACCGTCGCCAGTCCCCGCCTCAGCATCTCATACGACACGTCGCGACGGCGGAACGGGATCGGGAAGTCCAGCATCCGGCGCACATACACGGTCGCCACGACACGCTGGTACTGGTCCTGGCGATGCACGTAGGCGCGGACCCGACGATTTGTGAGATACGAGGTCAGCCACTCGTGCGCGTCGCGAGCATAGGGCTGTTCCGGACGACCAAAATGCGCGAGTTCGGGGGCATCTATACCAGCCAAGCGCACGTGAACCTAGATAGACACAACACAACATATTAGCCTCATTAAGCCCCCAACAATCCCCACAGGGAAATATATAGACACCATAGCATGCCACAGCTTAGGGGGGCAAGAAACACGCACAGTTTTATCCCTCAAATCCTTCTTCGCCGTCGGTACCTTCTTCCACGGCAACCAACCCCACCCAAACAGCCTCCCACCAGGGGTATGAAAGATCCGAAAATTATCGCCATCGCCAACACTCGTGACCTTGCCCAGGAGACTCCTCTTCCGAAAGTACCACGGCGAGATACTCACGGCGTCGGGAAACCGGCTTAGATAGCGGCGGTGGAGGCGCGCGGCGCCCAGGATCGCGGTCGTCAGGATCGCAGTGGAGAGGAGGGTTCGAGGCTCGGCGAAGGCGGCCCAGTCAAGAGTCGACAGCCATTTCTTGAGATCGGTGGCTTTGGAAGAGGCGGTGGAGGAGAGGGACGCGGTCAGCGATTTGGATTCATCGGTTGTTTGGGCTTGCGATTCCGAAGCCCATGGCGGCCAGCGCATGACGGCTCATGCCTTTGGTGATTGGGTTGTCTTGTTTGAGTGTTGAGGGTTAGGTAATTTCGTGAGGGCTATTGCATCCTTGAGGTGTGATCACGGACTCATAAATATTTAGCGGTTTGGTTTGGTTTGCTTGAGGCCGCGCTTTGGTTGTTGCCGAGGGAATCGGTCATTCGGGGGGGCGGTCAAGGTTGGCTTGGGATAGGAGAAGTAGACCCAGTATATGTCTCAGATCCTACGGAGCACGGAGTATAACGGTTCTGTTTCCAAACATGATGAACCTAGTATTCTTGGGTCACAGAGGTGTTATATGGGCATTTATTTGGCTCACTGCTTTGAACGATTCATTTCAATTTAGAATTGTATCAAAGGCTCCAACGGACATGGATGTATATTTTTGCGATGGTGCTGGCGATCAATTGTAGTCCAAAACTTAAAACCTGAATTTTGTCATCTCGAAGGTGATTTTCCTGGCATAATACACGCGTTTCAGTTGGCTGCGCGCCCATAATCAAATCACTAGTGTGTATGTACGATGAGTTGTATGATATGTCTGTCTAGATGTTATTCTTAAGAATTACGGCAAGTCCTATACTCGATAATTGCCGGGAATTTACAGGAAAGTGCTGACTCTAGAGTGTCAAGAAACCATAAATCTACAAACCCACACGCCATAAATCACAACCAAATAGTGACCAAAAAATGCATCCCAAAGTCCAAAAGAAAACAATATAAGAAAGGGCAGTCAGTCATTGAGCAAAGAATAGAAGAGGGTTAAAGCGCCTATTTTAGGGTCGCGGGGAGGCTGGTCTTAGCCTTGGATGTAGCGCTATCGACGGCCTTCTGCAGCTTCTCCTGCTTGATTTTCCGCAGATAGGCGAAGAGAAGAACAAATGTAAGTTCCATCCTGGAATTTGTTAGCTTGACGTCATGCTCACCAGCCCACTAACTAAGGATCATACCTTTCCTTGGTCATCATTAGTAGACCTTGCACCAGGAGTCCCTTCAAGATCTGGGGTCCGATACCCTTGAACAGGGACAGCGGTCCCTCGTTCTTAATGATAAAGCGCATGACCTCGCCAAAGGTCTTGAAAGGCTTTCCCTCACGACCAGGGGGTGGCCGTGACTGAAGGCCGACCTTGGCAACAATCAACGGCTGCGTGACAATGGTAGCCAGAGCCTTAGAAAGAGCCCCGAGAACTATGAAACACATTAGCCTGACAGTAGAAATGGGACAAATTACTCCTTTGACTTACGGAAAGCCTCCCAGGGCCTCAGGTTGTTCTTTCCGGCAAAAAGGACGTCCTTTAGGCGCTGGTAGGCACCGTAGGTAATGGCCGGGTTGACGACCAGGATAAGACTGGCCTTAAGACCTCTCCACAGACCGGACCAGCCATCCTCGCTGTTGACAACCTCTTTGCCCGTTTCGATCAAGCCCTTCTTGTCCTCCTTGGGCTGAGTCTGTTGCCTCGTCGTGATGACCGCGACGGGGATCGTGAAGATCTGAGCGACAGCACCCGCAACAGCTCCAAGCGAAAGCTCGATGGCGGTGCCGGGAGGCTTAGGTACTTTTTTCGATGCCATGTAGAGGGTTCTCACGACACTGTACCAGTAGAAATAGGCGAAGTTGGTAGAGGCAACACCAAGTAGGGATCCTGCAATTCCGGAATATAGACCCTCGATTCCCTCTCGCTCCATAATCTTATTGATGGCATCCAACGTCGACTTATATTGCTCTTCATTCGCTTGACCGTCTTTCGAATCGGCAGCCGATTTCACCTGGACTTGAAGTTTCGTCTTGACCCTGGACAGCAACAGAGTGTATATTAGCGCACACTATCCCCGCAAGACTTGATCCGGAAGGTATTTCCACGTACAAATCAAGAGGATATACAATGGCATTAGCGAGTACGGCGCCAGTTGCGCCCGCAACCGCACTGCCCCAGGGGGAGAGCGCGGGTTTCGATTGACCAGTCATTTTTGAAAATCAGACGAAATTCTTATGAATTTCGAGTATGATAGTATTGTTTAAAGACGAGCAAGTATATTTAAGCCCTAGGTGTGAAAGATTGGCTTGTTCTTTTTTCTTGTTCGGTCTGAGAGAAATGCGGAATTAGATCGCAGCTAAATTCCGAGCGGGGGGAAAAGTCCCTCGCATAAAAAAAGACGTAAGAAGACGAAAGAAGAAAGGAAAGTATTGTAAACTATTGTAGACAAGATCACTCTGCCCTAGAAGAAAGGGCAAATAAAGCAACACAGATCCCCGAAAGCGCAGATCTGGGAGAGAGAGAAGTTCCGTCCTCACGCTCAGTCTCGGCAGAAGCAGCGAGTCCGTGGGCACACCTCGGCGCGCCCAAGAAAGCACCTGGACACGAGCCGAGGTCCATCGCCCGAACTTGTTCTTCACACCCGTTCCTCCCCACCGAACACGCTAGGACGCATCATCCACTTCCCCCAACCCGCTCCATGGTCACACTTGGAGATCTCCTTTAAGGTTAACGCGCAGAAAAGAGTGAGAAATCCTGCCCTGGTATATTATTTGGTAATCATCGGTCCCCTGTTGATTGGATCCTGAGAGCGCTGGCGTCATCGACCTCGGATATCACTTTCGGGCATTCCACGGGCTCCTTCGGCAGGGCTCACCTGCAAGCCAAACTGCTTGTGTTTTGCTCGGATAGGTCTCGGTTGATCTAGCTAGAGGATTGCGACGCGTCTGCTTATGAATGTGACTGAAGACTGACTTCTAAAGAACGACCCGATCCTCCCCCTCGTGGGCCAGGATGTCTAGGCCTAACGCTACCTCGCAGAAGGCTTTAATTACCCAAGCTCTGGTACATACCTACTTGAATATTCACTGTTCTACACCAACGTGAAAAAAAGAATATTAGCGCCACAATTGACTAACCAGTAACCAGAAAGCCGAACAGGATGTATCTTCGGCCACTTCTCAAAGACAGGCTCTTGAGGCTGCGATCGACGTGACTGAGAATTACATGAAGGCATTGAAGTTGGCAACGCTTTCAAGGGATAAGCAGGCATTGGATGCAAAATGCAAAGACTGGCTCACCCGAGCAGAAAAGATCAAGGTATCGCAGGACTGGCAATCTGTTGCGCGTGGGCAGGAAACAACACTTCCGACATCCACCCGCAAACTCACCACGCGTGAAGAAATTATACTCCTAGAGGGGGCCAAGCTTAATGGATTCATCTTTCCGCCGTGGTCCGGCTCCCCAAGTCTTGACGAATTTAAACAGGAGGATGGGAAGCCTTTCACGTATGTCGTTGATTCCTTAGCGTGTATCTCTGAGCTATGTTTAAGAAACCTTGAACTGGCTGACCCGGAATAGCGACAAACCCGATCTTCATCTTTCGGATCTTCAGAAACATATATTTGATGGCTGGAAACGACCCGCTGAGTTGCTAGCCGGGGATCTTGAGGACCCGAATAGCGTCGTAGAGCCCGTGATGTCTGTTACCGGAAAGACTGATCTTGTACAAGACGTCTTGACAGACTGTTCTGTTGTTGCCAGTCTCTGTGCCACCACTTCGCGACTGGAACGTGGTATGGGAAAGGTTGGCTTCCTTCGAATAGTAGCTTGCATCTTCGGTTGGACTGACCAAAGAGCAGCGTTTTCTACCCGTGGTTTCTCCCTGTGACCTACAGGCAAATCCGGAACCGTCACCGTCAGGGAAATACATATTTCGGTTTTATTTTAATGGATGTTTTCGCAAGGTAATCATTGACGATCGCCTGCCGTCATCCAAGACCTCAAGATTTCTTCATGTGATTGACCGAAACAACCCCACATTCTTGTGGCCGGCCCTTGTCGAAAAGGCATACCTCAAACTCCGCGGAGGCTACGATTTCCCTGGCAGCAATTCTGGGACAGATTTGTGGGTGCTGACGGGCTGGATACCCGAGCAGGTCTTCCTTCACAACGAGGATGTGACCGGTGACGACCTCTGGAGGCGCTTCGCCAAGGCCTTCCAGCACGGGGATGTCTTACTGACAATAGGCACCGGGGAATTAACCGAGCGGGAACAGGAAGAGCTGGGCCTTGTCAGCGAGCATGACTACGCGATTTTGGACATGAAGGAGTCCAAGGGCCGTCGACAGATGCTTGTGAAAAACCCTTGGGCCGGAGCAGATGCGGTAGATGGCGAAGGCGAATACATCTCTAACCCGGCTGATCCACCGCACAACCCGCCGTCTTTTGCGCCGGGCACCTTCTGGATGGACTGCGAAAGGGTTCTCCAGAATTTCGAAAACCTATATCTGAACTGGAATCCGGAGATTTTCAAGTATCGAGAAGATATCCACTTTACTTGGGATCTTTCTAGCGGTAGAGGGATAGCTGGCTGCTTTGTTAAGAACCCTCAGTTTGCAGTTACTTGTGCACTAGGTGGTACTGTATGGATACTACTCGGAAAACATTTCAGGACGATTGCGCACGACCAAGAATATGACGAGTCGGGGTTTATAAGCATCTATGTCTTCAATGCTAGAGGGAAGAGAGTTTCCTTGAGTGACGCAGCTTTGCATCGTGGTCCTTATGTTGACTCGCCCAACACTCTCATGAGACTGGAGATGCCCCCGAAAGCGACGTACACGGTGGTCGTCTCCGAACAATCCTTACCTTCATTGAGCCAGAGCTTCACACTCTCCGCCCTTTCCACCTCACCGGTACAGATCGCACAGGCCCAAAATGAACACATGTGTGTCAGCAAGGTCCAAGGCGCCTGGACACCTCTTACCGCGGGTGGAAATGCAGAGTCGGCGCGCTATCCTTTGAATCCTCAATTTAGTTTGGTAACATCAGATGTGACAGACGTGTCATTTCTGCTCGAGTCGTCAGATATCGATCTTGCCACCCATGTTAAACTTTTCTGGTCCAACGGCAACCGCATATCCAGAGTTCGAAGCCGCGATATAATTACTGACAGTGGTGACTATCGTCGGGCTGGATGCCTCGCAGAAAAGAGGTCTCTAGAGCCGGGTCATTATACTATTGTGTGCTCTACATTTGCGCCTGATCAACTTGGCAAATTTACGCTCTGGGTTTCTTCTTCAATTCCTTGCCAAGTGAAAGCGCTTGCTCCAGAGGCAGCGGGTCGACGTGCAGTCATTTCAGATATTGGCGTACTACCCCCGGGAAGGGATCGGATGTTAGCTCCTTTACACGTCCCGCGACTGACACGGATCAAACTCATCGCGCGAAGCCGAAAGTCGGTGATTGGTGACCACCCTGTCGGACCTTCACCTGCCTTGATGACTGTAGAGCTCGGCCAAGGGCCTTACAAAGAGACTCTGGCGACCTCGGAAGATGGAAACCACAGCGATGCGATATCGGGGGTGCGTGTCGAGGATTTTGACATTAAGCCAGGACTCGAGGAGAAAGGCGGAGCTTGGATTGTCATCGAGAGAATCGGCGGTCCTGGAGGTCAGGTTGAAGACCATTTCGAGGTGGAAGCGTTGGCTGAAGAGAGAGTGGAGATTGGGGAATGGATAGTGGAAGATGTTTGAAGAGCATACGGAGTACATAGCATGTGCATGTATTTTGGTCGTGACTTGTAAACACCATGTTAGAGTTGTACAGTGGAATGATAATGTGAATACCCGTTTACTGTGAATGGAAACTAATTGTTGCATAAGCCATACACAAATTAATTCGCATATCGTTACTAAGATTGCACTTATACGTACTGAGGTATGTACTCCTTACTCGTAGATTGCAGCCTTATCCAGCCAAGCGCATCTCCACAGTCTCGGAGCGGGCGCCGATTACAGCCCACTCGGAGTCCAACGTCATCCCGCTCGACACCTTCCCTTCGCTTTGTCCTTTCGCCTCCGCCCACTGAACCATATATCTTCGCTCCTAACCTCCTATTGCTGTCGCACAGATGGCGAGCAACATTCCTGCCGGTCTGAAATCCGCAGACATTGGGCGCTTTGCCGTCAGGGCCGCTCAGCTGGAACGCGTGAAGCCCGTGATTGCCTACTGGTGTGAGTGATGTGCCATTATTATATGATTGAAAAGGGGCAGCTGACTAACAAGGGACAATTGTTCTTTCATGGCAGGTAATTTCTGGATCGTTAACCAAATAATCGAAAAGGGGCTCCATTCCGATGACGAAGTCAAGCTGTACACGACAAACCTTGTGGACAAGTTGGAAACCGTACGTCTGGCGCGGAACCCGACCTTGAGGGGGATCGAGGAGGCCGATTGTGGAAACTGACATGCTGCTGCGTGAAGTTCAAAGAAGAGAACCCCGATAATGACACCGTGACGGATGCAGTGGCCGCCAATGCCTACGTGGAGGATTTCGGTCTGGAGGTCTTCGCTCGAGCAGAGGCAACCATGAGAGCCAACAAGGTGACGAAGTATGCTACGAGACTGTCCAGTCATACGGGGGATCACAACTAAAAATTTTCCAGACAAACTGCAGATACGTTCCAGGCGGCTGCTACATTTCTCGAACTTTGCCAGATTTGGCACGCCCCAGAGCCCGAACTTGCCGTCAAGATCAAATTCGCCAAGTACCATGCGCTGAGGATTGCGAAGGCTATCAAGGCTGGTGAAGACCCCAATGCGACGAATCCAGTGATCGAAGAAGATAATCTCGAACCGAAGGAAGATGATCCGGAAGTGCAGGCGATTGTCCAGTCCCTTCCTCCAGCGGAGCCTGAAAACCTACCAGGACAGCAGCAGCCGTCTGTGGAAGAAGTTCCCGATGAATCTTCCGCGCAACCTTCAGCATCGACTCCTACCCTACCACAAGTTCCATCCGCTTTTGCCGATAGCCGACCTATCCAGCATAATGCGCCGTCTCCGGGCATGGATGTCGATAACGACCAAGGGGCGCCGCTGAATCTTCCATCGGCGCCAGACACATTCGCATCGTCCGCATCTGCGCCGACTCTACCTGATACCCCGACTCAAATTGGCAGGCATCACTCGTCTGGGGATCCTAATGCATTCCAATCTTTCCCGCCTCCGTCGTCCAGTCCCGATAGAAGCCCAACAGAAACGTCTTTTGATGCCAAAGCTTTTTACAACTCTAACAGATCACCTCACCCTCCCGCGCAGCCTTCGCCTGAGCCACTACCTGTGGTGTCACGTCCCGCACCCCAGCCTATGCCCTCAGCAGCCCATTTACCTGTAGCCTCTACACCCAGCTCAGCGAACGCATCGGCGGTGGATGACAACGCTATTGCACAGGCTCAGAAACATGCTCGCTGGGCTGTCTCTGCTCTGACCTTTGACGACGTGGACACTGCTATTCAAGAGCTCAAGAACTCACTCAAACAGCTCGGAGTTGAGTAAATTCTTGCCCTAGTTTGACAACTGAATGAGGAGCGTTAAGACTTTCATTTCCCCCATTAAGGGCTCTTTAATTTCTCAGTCTCTGGACGATGATGACGATATGTAATATTCCCCTTGCTGAATGATTGCCGAATGAATCTCTTTGACCCACGAGTGCTACTATATTTCACTGGAATAGAATTTACCGTGAGGATAAACATGCAATACCAAGCTATCAGTTCCTTCCTATTTCATTTACCTATGCTTTCAGACAGCTATCAGTCTAAACTACTAGGTTGCTTGTGCGTCTTGGGGAGGCCGGGTCCTCTTGTCTTTAATTGTTTGCTCACAGATCCGCCAGGAGGGAGGCTGCTGTGAGAATTCGCGTCACCTGATTCTATCAATGGCAGTTGCCATTAACTTGTTGTTGACTAGTCATCGTTGACCAGTAGACCTAGCTAGTAGACACTCTTTCACTTCTCTCACTTCTCTCACTTCTCTCACTTACATTCTCATCTTCCTTCCTCCCACTACCATCTCCCCTCCACCGCTTCCTTATCAACTCGGACAGACTTGTCTTTCTGCTTTAGACCCTCACTCAAGGGAATGGGACCATCTGTCAGTACTCTGACCACCAACCACACCACAACCCGTCAATCATCCAAGGAATCCAATATGGTCCATCCCATGCGAGAGCTCTTGGACGAGGGCGGCCTTACCCCCAAAAGTCGTGACCGTATGTTTACCACTTTCCTTGACTTGAAACTGGATCACCACCACGACTTCATCACCCAAGTTCGTGATCATGTGCAAAACTACGGATACAAATGGGCAGACCTGGAGAAGTCCAAGACTGAACGACAGCTCTGCGCGACCAGCTTTGTGGAAGACTGGGGAAAGCTGTATTGGGGCACCGAGACTAATCGCGAGAAGCATCTGCTGCAAGAGTCTTTGGATGACCCTGGCTGTCTCTGTGTGTACCCTGATCGGAAGGACGAGTAAGTTATATCCTCCACGAGTACATACTCATGACTGTTTCGTTGCAATCTTCTGGAGACTAATACTCGGTAGAATTGTGCAGGCTGTGGCTATTCTGTTGGAGCGAAAGGCGAAAAGCCATATGAAAACTGCCAGGCAGTCGATGGATGTAAGCTGGAACCTTGGGCTCGTGGATCTCTAGAAGGTTGAGTCTTAACGCATCAATCACAAAACATAGGCAGTTGCCACTCTCTCTACGCCCAACCCACCTGTCCAGCCCAGCAGCGCTCCTCAGTCCGTCTCTCAGCCCGTTCTTCGCAAAGAAAACAAAGCGAAAAGAAAGAGAGACGACAGTCTCAGTCAATCCCCTTCTCCATCCCAAGACGAACCCAGACGCTCCGTCGCTCGAAATTCCACCGGTGGTAGCCTGTCGATTCGGCCCTTCCGTGACGTCGCCAGCCCCGACGAAAACATTTGTGTTGATCGGGACAAGTCGATGCTCCGAGAGACCCAGGAGGTTGCCACCACCCTTGTTGACACTAGTGCTGGTAAAGACACTGGTATGGAAGGAATGACTCACTTTCTGGTCAGCATCTCCAATCAGCAGGGCCTGGCACCCACCTGGATTCCCTTCCAAAGGTTCACCTCGACCGTATCCTTTCTGTCCCACATGTCGAGCGAATGTACCCTTCAGTACTGGGACAGTCACGCGCAGGTGCTCTCCAACGTGCAGCTCGAGCATCCGCCGGTCGTGGTGGCGGCTTCGGTGAAGTTCACCTGGTCCGATTTCGAAATTCGCCTTCGTCAGGGCCGGGATGAGGACTGGAGACTAGTTATGTCGCAGTTGGAAAAAGCGTGGAAGGAGAGTGAGCTCAGTAAGGACAGTTTTTTCTACGATGGATTCAAGGTCCTTGTGAGGCTTCATGTTTTGGGATGAGCATCTTCATGTGTTCCTTGTGTCCTGGCTAACTGGATAACTGTTTAGCTGAGAGGTCTACTCGGAAGTTTTGATTTTTGACTTGGGTGTCAAGTGTCCTGGATGATGAACGAAATGTCTTGGAACCAGCGGAGCAAAGAAAATTGACTGGGGAGAAACGATCGATAGGCCATCCAAAAAATATCAAATACCGATCAATAGCTTGCACTTGCAGACTCAAACGGCCAAACCCAGCTTTCATTGGGGAAACTAGTAGAGCTCTTCCAAATTGTCGCACGAACCATGGGTTGATCAGGACTATAGTCCATGGAACAGCAAGCCGATCCTTGTCTGGGGGATCTTGGGGAGTCCGAGTCTTACTCTGGGATCGGGGAATTCCATTTCCTTGGGTGATCCAAAGACTTGACTTGACGTCAACACAAGCTCGAGGCAGCCTTCGATCTCCTTGCATGCGGCAGGCTAATAATACAGCCACCCATATCGTATCTCCTATCTATAGCTACTCTGTAGTCTGTACTAACTAACTACTGACTACGATCTCAGTCAGCAAATACTACGGAGTAGATAGCAGATTAATACCAATCCTAAGAGCCAACCATAAGCCCTAAACACATAAATCGAAAAGATAGCGTCGGTTCTACGGAAACCATCTGCCGAACTCGGGAAATACAGTGTGGACTTCGGTCGGGAATGGGGAACTCGATTGATTCCTTGGGGGCTTGATTTCCTTTAGTCCTGGCCAATGGATTCGAGTCAACTATCAGATCCAAATCCCAATGACAAATTCCCTCGGAGCTAGGAGCTTGTTCAGTGCTAGACTGTCTAGTTCGTCTAATGAAACTCGGGACAGAGATAAAGAGAAGGAGAGAGAGAGAGAGAGAGAGAGACTCAGACAGGAAGGACTCAACTCAGCAACGGAGTCGATAAATGGAAACGCGTCTCCACCACGATGATCCTGACTCGGTCGGAGATCATCCAGTTCCTTGAGACGATCCGTTTTGACCTGTCTCGTCCAGGAGGGAGGCGTCGAAGGAAGGGATTCTGTCCATGAGAACCCGTATCTTTATTTCGACAAAAAGAATGCCAGATAATGAACGAGTCCCAAGAACTTGCAATCACCTCATCCCCTATTTCCCACGCCCCAAGCTCGCCCAATTCCCTTTAAAATGAACACCCCCCTCTCGTTTCCACTTGGAGGCGGAACTATGATCGGACGGTGTCCCTGAAGAACGGAAGGCGTCCCACAACGCGCGCTTGGCAGGGGAAGAAATGATGAATCAAGTCGGACGGAGTTGGGGACACTAAACCCGGCGAAATTTCTAGATGCAGCGCTAACGGACTTTGTTCGGTTGGAAGTTGGCAAAGTTGGTGGGAAAGTTTGGTACCCTAGGTTTTAGGGACCCGTTTGTTGGAGTTGGAGGTGTGGGAGTTGGATTCATTTGGTTATTTCGATTTGTTTCTGGTGTATCTTTTGAGGCTTTTGAGTTGGATGGAAGAGGATTGTTGGAGGAAAGGTCTTTCTCTGAAAAGGTTGTTCAGGAGGAGGAAAGCACGTAAAGGAGTTGAAATGCAGGATCGACAAGTAGAAATGTAATCACGGAATACTAGTTAAGTAGATAGAGACGAAACACGCGCAATCAACAGGAATCGCTAGCGGTAGTTAATTCGATACTAGAGGATTTAATATTGACTTGGAAAAGGATGCTTGGGCAGCTGATCGCCTGCCGTTAACTCGTTTAGTCCCCAATTCTTGCCTTCGCTCGCTTTCTTTATCCTTTCCCTTTTCTTTCATCTCCCTTTCCCCTCGGCCTCGTTTCTTAATTAATTCACTCCAGTCCAATCCAAGCCAATTCAATCCAATTCAACCGACTATCTTCTCCCCCTCCTTCTCGGTGCTCCAAAGAATCTCATCCTCTCTCGGCCTCTTCTTTCCCGGCTTCATCCTTGTCTTTGTCCCACCGTCTGCCCCTTTTCCTCCCCGCATTGTTTCTTTGGGTGCGGGGCGTCAACAGCCAGTTCACCACGCTGCAAGCTCGAGATCCCCTCGACTTGTCGACTGTTGAATTTTTCTTCTTCTTTTTTTTGTTCCTTCTCTTTGTCGTCTCTCTCCATCATGGCTGACGACAAGAAGCCGTCCGTGTTGATCGTTGGAGGGTTGGGTACGAACTGACCCTTACCCGCACCGTCTGCAGCAGTCTTAACTAACCCGCATACTCGTTAATCTAGGATTTATCGGTCGTCATCTGGCTCTTTACATTCATGAAAACAACCTCGCCTCGGAAGTTCGACTGGTAGACAAGGTCTTGCCGCAACTCGCGTGGCTGGCACCCGAATTCGAACAGGCTTGCTCCAAGGATAAATTCGTTCAGGCGGACGCGAGCCGGGAACGTAAGCTACGATTAGAAAATCCCGCGCTGATAGGAAAATGCATGGCTGACCTTGCTTGTTTTTTTTCTCTCCGGTTTTCTAGAACATTTCCCGCGTATCTTCGATCGGAGTAATGGCGAACAGTTCGACTACGTGATCAACTGCGGCGGCGAGACGAGGCATTCCCAGCCCGACGATGTTTACGAGCTCCGCAGCTACAATTTGACGGTGGCCTTGGCCCGCGAGGTTGCTCGTCGTGGCATCCGCTCGTATGTCGAGTGCTCCACCGCCCACGTCTACAAGGGGGGTTCGACGCCGCGCAAAGAGGACGACAAGATTCAGCCGTGGAACAAACTCGCCAAGTGGAAGTTGAAGGCTAGCGAGGAAATCCAGAAAATCCCCGGGTTCACCTACTGCGTGCTGCGCCTACCGCACGTCTACGGAGAATACGACCCCGGCTATTTCGCGACGGGCATCTGTCTGGCCCGCGTCCACCAGGATATTGAGAAGGACCTGGAGCTGCTGTACACCAAGGATCTGAAGATCAACACCGTCTACGTCAAGGACGCTGCTGACGCCCTATGGAAGGCCGCCGAGTGGAGGGCGAACACCACTCCCGGAGAGAACCAGCCCATCGCCTTCAACGTGGTGGATCACGGTGACACTCGCCAGGAGCACATCGCCGAAGCGCTGCTGGACGTGCTCGGCATCAAGACCTCCTTCCTCGGTTCCCTGGCGTCCCAGCTGGCCAAGATGAATCTCGACGACGTGCTGGACGACATGAACGAGGAGTGTCTGCAGGTCTGGGCTGAACTGATCGAGCAAGCGAAGATTGAGCGACCCGGCCCCATCAGTCCCTTCTTGGAGAGGGATGTGCTCAAGGACCAGGACATGTCGATTGATGGTACATTGTTTGAAACGACAACCGGGTGGAAGCCCACTCGGGAGAGATTCAACGCGGACTCGGTACGGGAGATGGTAGAAAGCTACAAACGCATGGGCTGGTGGCCCTAACGCTTTCTCTTCCAATAATTTCTATGCACCTTAATCCTCATGACTCGATCAACCATGGAAAAGGCTTGGATGGAAATGCAACAAGAAAGTGGAAAGAAGAAAACAGTTGACAACAGAGTATGAGAGCGACCAATCACGACCACCCATTGACGAGCGCTGTTTATACCTCGACCGGACACGATTATTTCAATTTCTCATTGAGAACAAGGGAAAAGAAACGCAACATCCCAAAAATTTATAGATCGATTGATTGATCTCGACCTTTACCTGAGCACATAGACTGCACTGCATTCAACCCATGATCTCCTACCCTCTCATCACTCGACACTGCCATACCCATATCCCTCAACGGCCAATCCTCTCTCTCCTGCCTGTAATCTATACTTTTCTGGCTCTCGACTTTTACATCCCGTTCTCTCTTCCCTATCTTTGTGGTTGTCCATGAGCAACTGGTTTGTTCTAGAACTCCATCTATCTTCGGCTTTTGGATTTGATATCATTTGAAATAGCATTTTCGTTTTCATTTTCATTTACTTTCGTTCCTTTTTGATCATGAAGAACAACACTGCGTTTTATATCATACCATATCATTTCATGTCTTTTCCATTAGACTCTCAACTCTGGTTGTTATTATGTTTCATCCCCTTATACCTCCACATGTATGAATAAGGTGGATGAGTCGTTCTTGATCTTCTGATCTCCGGACCGGCTACATGCATACAAATGTGCAAGTCCCCTGACTTCGCTACCTACTTACCTACATAGTTGTCCACCTTCTCATTACCTATGCAGCGTGCATCATTATTTCCCCGGCTCATAGCAACTGTACAATGAGCCTGTTGTCTATCATTTCCTGGTTGGTTGTCTGCCTTGCTATGCTGTGAAAGTGTGTACATGCATTGCATACATATATATGCCTGTCATTTTCTCCCTTCTCATCTTTTCCTGTTTCTGGTTACTCTTCTCTGCTCTTTTGCATTTTGCATGGACGAGGATTGACAGGACTCGTTCGTTTCATCAAGCGATGGGGTTTATCTTATTGCGATTTAGTTTACGCTATTTCTTGGTCAATTGTAATTGCTACGAACACCCATTAATTGATCCTAGTCTATCGTACTACAACCTTCAGACACGATTCATTCGTAGATTGTGTAAACCAAAAAAAAATAAAATCCCTTCTGAACAGCCAGGAAATAATCGGTTGTGCTAGAAAAAGAAAAGTCCTATGTGATCTCAAGAGGGCGACACTAGCTAGCTAGAAAAAAATATCGACCTAGACTTAACCAGATAAGATGAAATAAGATCAGATCAGGCGGTTGTAGACCTTAAACCATGAGCCTCCTGTTTTAGATCTTCCTTTTTATGTATTTTCGTTCTTTCAATTCAAAATTTTTTCTCCTGGTTTGAATTTTCAATAAATATAGTAAAGCCGCAGTATTTAAGAGTAAAGAAACAAAGTTGAATAGATCTTGGGCCAAAGAGGAAGAACAAAATGAAGCAAATGAACACCGTGGAAATGTTCTTTTTGAAGACCGAAGGGTGCGCCAGTCATACTGTATAGATATGCTCTAAGCGTCTTTCATATTTGGCTTTCCAATGTCAAGGGATAAGGGAGGGTAGCACTGGTTGCGCTTATGCAAAAAAGTGCTTGTTGAACAACAATGAAAAACCCAAACTTTGAGAGGAAAAAAAAAAAAAAAAGAAATAAAAATATATAACAGTCCGTCTACCAACTTCCAAGATAAGAAGCAAAAAAGACCAAAGAAAAGCAAAGGAAATATATAAGAACAGATCATGCAATAGTACAATTTCGAGCTAATTCCAGTCGTATTCGTTGGATTGGTGCGTTTAGAATTCCCAATTCCCTTCAACGGACTTAATAGCCCAATCGAACTTCTCTCGCAAGGCCTTAGAGAAGAACTTCTCGATGGGGACATCAAATTTCTTGCTGAACACGACCGTAAGACGAGGATCAATGTAATTCTGCTCTGTATTAGTTCATCCTTCATCGACTATGCATGGACAGTAAAAGCAGGGGCATAACTCACGATCTTGGAGGTTCCAAGGGCAACTTCCTTGTTGTCTTCCTTGTCCTGAGCCTGGAGCTCCATGTTTTCAATACGCTGTTCCAGTTTCTGGATGGCGTTCTCCAATTTGTCAACGGTGGGGCCCTTGCCCTCAGCTTCTACCTTACCCGTCTTGTTCTCTTTGCTGAATTTCTTCTCCAGCTCTTTCGCAGCATCCAGACGATTTTCGAGTTCGCTGGCCTTCATTTCCTTCTCACCGTCGGCAGCTAATTTCTCGTTATCCTTTTCAAACTTCTTGGTGATTTTCTGTCGTTGTTCTTCAACCAAGAAAGCCTGGTGTTCTTTAACCCATTCCTTGTCAATGTCCTCGTCCATCTCGAAGAACTTAGCACCCTTCTTTTTCTTGAGATTGGGTTCCAAGTCGAGCATCTGCTGCTTAAGACGCCATCTTTGGTAACGAAGACCCTTGATCTTTGAGCGAAGAGGAACAAGTTAGCGATGAATTTTTAGCTTCGGATAAGGCCAAACAGGGCTTACTCTTTCACTCATTTTTTCCATTTGCCCGGCGTGGTTTGCCCCCACAGTCCTCTTGTGGTTGCAAAGAATGGCAACTTTGCGGTTTGCATCATTGTACGCCTTGACCTTCTCGGCATTGTTACCGGTTGCCTTCATGTCCTTGAGCAGAGTAGACATGGTATGAGAAGCGTTGTAGGTACGGAAGACCTTGGCAGTCAGTCCTTGCATGTAGACTGACAAATGTTTGTTGAGGGCGGAGGTCTTGGAAAAGATCAGCGTTCTGTGAGGTCAACGAGGGGGGAGTGTGAGGTGATTGATCCTTACCGTCAATCGATCGAAAATTTCATCACCCTCCTTCTTGGGTGCCTTCTTGAAGATTTTCAGGTTCTTGAACACCTGCGGGTCGACTTCGACTTCATCGTAAAATCGGATACTGTCTTTACCCAGAAAATCAAAAACGACCTTGTTTGGCGGCTTGAGTGTAACGTTCTCGTACTTCAGAGAACAGCAACCGACAGTTTCGGCCTCGTCCTCGCCCTTTTCATTACCAGCTCGCAGGGCAAATTGATCAATGAGGTAGACAGCAGTCGCCTTCTGTCGCTCCACCATCAATTCGTGCTTGAGGTTCTTCTTGTAATCCTTGCGGATGCGATCAATGTGATGCTTCAGCTCGCGGGCTTTCTCGAACTTCTTGAAATCACTTTGACCCTTCACATCGGAATTGGCTGCAAGCATGACGTATTTGTAATTGCCGTTGATGTTTTCTTGCCACATGGCAAGCCACGTTCCTTCTTGATCATGCTTGATTTCTTTCCACTGGTGACCTTCGGGAGGTGGAGGGACCGGCGCATTCTTTCCGATATTGATGGTGATCTGCTCGGGCTGAACTCGAGACTTTACGCGACCAGTCTTGGGGTGCTCACCGCGCCCACGGAAAAGCGAAGGGGGTTCGACGCGGAAGTTGCCCACTTTTTGCTTGCGGCCATCCCACATGCAGTACATGTAAGGTGCCTCTTCGGCATCCTTCTCTGCTTTCAATCGCTTTTTCTCGGCTGGAGAAAGAGCCTTCTTCTCGGCACGCTTCGCATCGTAGTAGGCAAAGATCGGTTGGAAGTCACATTTGGCGAATTCCTTGATATCAACTTTGTTACCCTTGGGATCCTTCGCACCGCCAGTTTTTTTGAGAATGTCTTTGAAATCCATGAAGAAGTTCTTCTGGAAGGTGGGGTTTTCGACATTCTGAGTCGAGTTCAGCATGGTTCCAAAGAAACCAGCCACCTCTTCCGCATCTGGATGGAGAGTGACTGGAATGCCGTCGTATTTCAACTTGACGTCTTTGGGAAGAGGCTCGTAGGGAGGAGGGAACACAACGCCGTTGTGCTCAAGGGTGGTCCACTTGGCAGTGCCGTCACCCTTGGTGGGATCCTCCCACCAACGGTATTCCTCTTCCTCGCCCTCTTCAGCTTCTTCACTCTCCTCTTTTTTCACGACCTTCGCAGGCTTGGCAGCAGTGCCTTTCTTCGCAGGAGTAGACTGCGCAGATTTGGGCTCGGCTTTGACTGGCTTTGCTGCTGCCTTTTTCGCGGCGGGCTTCTTTTCCTCACTAGCAGGCTCCCGCTTGACGCCGTTCGCCTGCTTCTTGGTGGCGGCCGCCGTCTTCGGAGTGGCCTTCGGGGTGGCCGGTTTGCGGCTGGCCTGGGCGGCCTTCTCGCCCTTCTGCTGAACTCGTTTCTTTTCCGAAGCGAGCTTTCTCTCGATGGGAACATCAGAATCGGATTCTTCCCCGATGGCGGTCTCCGAGGCCTTGGGGAGTTTTCGTCCATTCAGGGCCAGGGGGACATCGTCGTCCGATTCGGGATCTTCATGTTTCACGGAGGTGCGACGGCGCTTGCTCTGTCGAATTGTCAGCCGCTGAAACAAAACAGCGACGGCGAGAACGTCGCAAACTATTGGGGTAAAAAGGGAAGAACTAGCGCGGCGGGAGTTGGCGTACCAAGGGCTGATCCTCCTCGCTGCTTTCTGGTTCTGCGTATGACTTCCTCTGGCCAACACTCGATCGGGACTTTCGCTTGCCGGCGTCGGCCTGGGAGTCGGCATCTTTCATGGCCACGTCGCCATCATTCTGCACCGGTCCAAATCGAATGGACACGCCGGGGTCGACATGGCCATTTGTTTCCGTCGCGTCGCCCATCGTAACGTCTTTGGAGGGACCTGTAGTTGCAACAAGAGGAGGGTGTAAGTAGAGATGGTATGTTTAAAGTGATGTGGTGAGTGAAATGATCAAATAAACGGAGAATGTGAGAAGAAAAGTGAGAGAAAAGAAACCAAAGGTGTTGTGAAGGAGGCGGTTTGAGCATGGGTTGGGATCGAGAAGTGAGGTTGAGTGGAAGGAACGAAAGCGATGCGAAAAGGCTGGGAAAAGCAACGCACGAATGGGAGGAAATAGTCAGGAACGGGGAACTCACCAGAAGATCGACCATTCGCTTTCACAAGCGGGGTATCGTCTTCTGAAGAACTCATGGTTTGAGGGCGGCAGTGATTAGGGACGCGACGGACCAAAGAATGGGAGTGCAGGTAAGCCCGAGGTAAAAGGAAGGGACTCGAGATTGACCTGCCAAGTCTGAGGGAGAACAGAGCTGGCGCTTTCCGAATCGATGAGGTCAATGACAAGCTGACCAATGAGGAGGCTGAGAGGATGGCAGATGTCAAGGGAGACGCCGATGCATTGAGTGGGAGACGGGAGATGAGGGGAAACAAGATGGAGGGAAGGAGGGCTGGAAGGGTGGGAAGTGGTGGAGTGAGCAAGAAGAAAACAAAGACGGAGGAAGAGGGAGAGAGAAAGAGAGAAAAGAGAAGGAATGGAATGGAAAACGAGGCCGTCGGGGTTGGGGCCTGAGGCGATCTTCACGTTTCTCCGGACCGTCAGTCAGCCACTCGTAGCGCTGCCTGAGGCCGCGGCTGTGTAGTTTTTTTTTTTTTTTTTTTCCCTCTTCTCATTGCTGGATGTTGCTGCCTGCATGCCTGGAAGAGGTGGTGGCCGGGGACGGGGAATTTCGGCCTTGGGGCCTTGATTTGTGCGTGTGTTGCATATTTGGTCGCCCCGGCCGGCCGGAGCCAAGAGCTGCCCGATTAGGCCTAGCGTGGATTGGAATCCCGTGCAGCCGGGAGTCGGAAGAACAGAAACAGGAGAGTTCGAACTCAACGTCTGTCTTCTCTTCGTAGAGCAGAGCACCGAGTGTTTGCCGCGGCCCCCCTCCCCTCTTCCGCTCCAATATCGTCATTTTCTACCTTCACCTCCCTCGACCTTCCGATTCATCTTCACTATGTTCTCTCGTGCTGTTCGTCCGGCCGTGAGGGCCGGCAGTGCTGCTGTGACCCGGTAAGTTCGTGATCCTCCGGTCGTCACCGTCCACACCGGATATCGCCTTTTCCACCCTCCCCCTCTCCCACACAGACGGCCAGCTCGACTCGCGACATCCGCAAAGCATCTCGATCGATGATGAGAGTTTGGAAGGAGCGGCAAGGTCAATTGCTAATTTTCTCGAAGCGCTGCGCCTCCCAATGCCGCCAACTTCGCGACCCTGCGTGAAATCGAGGGCCGTCTCAAGTCCATCAAGAACATCGAAAAGATCACCAACACCATGAAGGTCATTGCCTCGACCCGTCTCACCCGCGCCCAGAAGGCCATGGGTGACTCCCGGAACTACGGTCAGACCTCCAACACCGTTTTCGAGCAGGCCGAGACCAAGCCTCTTGACGACAAGAAGACTCTGCTCGTCGTCGCCAGCTCCGACAAGGGACTTTGCGGTGGTATCCACTCCGGTCTGAGCAAGGCCACCCGCCGTGTCCTCCAGGAGTACCCAAACTCCGACATCGTTGTCCTCGGCGAGAAGGCCAAGGCCCAGCTGTCCCGTACCAACGCCAGCTCCCTGGTTCTGAGCTTCGCCAACGTCTGCAAGGATATCCCTACCTTCGCTGATGCTCAGGCCGTTGCCGACCAGATCGCTCTGCTGCCCACCGACTACGCCAGCGTTAAGATCATCTACAACAAGTTCCTCAACGCTCAGAGCTACGAGCCTACCACCGTCGAGGCCTACTCCGAGGAGGCTATCACCAGCTCCGGTTAGTTTCTGCATGGTGTGATATCATTGGATCCTTCGGATACTAAACATCACAATTAGCCAACATCTCTGCTTTCGAGGTTGACGACCAGGCCGTGACCAACCTCCGCGAATACTCCCTCGCCAACAACCTCTTCTGGGCCATGGCTGAGGGCCACGCTTGTGAGATTTCGGTAAGTTTTATATATACCCACGTCCATTCACCATGGATAAGAAGAGACCGCTAACCTAATGACAGGCTCGTCGTAACGCTATGGAGGCAAGTACCCGTGTTTTGAATTTGATGGAAGGAGCTCCCGACTAACCCTAGTGTTTTCTTCAATACAGAACGCCTCCAAGAACGCCGGAGAGATGATCAACAAGTAAGAGCCCTATCTTTCGAATTGTCATGTTCAATTCTAACCCCTTCCTAAGGTTCCAGATTCTGTACAACCGTCAGCGTCAAGCCGCCATTACCGGTGAACTGGTTGAAATTATCACTGGTGCCACCGCCAGTGCGGACATGTAAAAGCAGTTCCGATGCTTATGTGGGAAGGAGTCACCATCTGTGTAGACTTACTTTTAAATACCTAGATTACCATCAGCCTGTAAATCAGTCTCTATATTTTTCTTTGTCTCAGTTTTTCTTTATCTCTTGAGTTCCAAGTAATGGACAATGTTGCAATGTTGTATGTCGTTGTTCCTCTTCCTTTGTTATGGCCACAGATAGTACTCAATTCACCAGCTGAAGTGGCAGGCGCTTCACTGTATTGGTTTGAATGCTGACCCAGATCACCTACCCATGTTTCACTTCCGAAAGTGACTACTGGCTGTTCTAATCGTTTCATTACCTTACAATCGTCACCTGAGCCTTCACTGCGTATCCCATGGGCTTACGAGCGCGATGTTGGCCTCCACTGAACTAAGGTACCTAGGTAGTGGTCATGATTACCCAATTGGGAATCAACAACAGCACCCCCAAACCTTTCTCTCCTTCTCACTCTTTTCTTCAAATGCATCCCTCTTTCCTCTTCCCTCCTCGCCCCTCCCCCCCTACCTAATCCTCTACTCCAGGGCTGGATTACACCCGAAAATCGCTACCTGCACTGGCAAACGCTCCGTTTGTTTTCTCAGCCAACCACAAAATTCTTGCAGACAGACTCGTCGCTGCACCACCCAGCAACACCTACCATGGCGACGGCATTTAGAAAACCCATCCAAGACTGCTACGCGACCCTCGGCGTTGCTACAAACGCAAATTCCAAGGACATCAACGGCGCGTACAAGAGATTAGCTCTGAAGTACCACCCCGATAAAGCAGGTGGAAATGATGCCTCGAACGATGAATTCCAGAAGGCAAGTGCATCCTGATCCTCGTCTCTACTGTCTCTGACTGAACACATTCAACCCCGCTTCGCCTCTCTTCTTTACTACCTACCTCTTCATACATATACCGATGATGGCTGAACACATCGATTCATCACTTCTACCTCACGTTACTTACTACACTATGTCACAGATCCAAGAAGCCATCGAGATCCTCCGCGACCCAACCCGTCGCTTGAAACATGATCAGGAGCTCTCCCGCGTCAAACGTATCGTCACCGAGGAGTACTTCGAGTTTGATGCGTCCTACACCGGCTGGAGACCCCATGGTCCCATGTGGGATGGCGTACACACCGCGAGTGACCGGTACATGTACAGCTATGGTAACAGTGTACACATGAACCCGAACTGTCGGGAGTCTCAGGAGGAGAAGGAACGAGTGGAACATGAGATGAGGTTCGATGAGAATGTCAGATTGAGGGAGGAAGAGGAGCGCCTCATGGCAAAGCAGAGATCTGAGGAGGAGGTGCTGAAGGAAGAAAGACGTCGAAGGGCGATGAAGGCGAGAATAATAAGGGATGAAGAGTTGATGGCAGAGGGACACGCGCTAGATGATGACTCAAAGGAGGGCCGTTCTAAAGGAGTGGCTCGTCCGGGTTACCCCATGTATTCTGATTCTGGAGAATCGGGTTACGGAGGCGAGGAATCTGACTTCTATCGAGGACAGGAGTATGCCCAAGAGGGAGAGTATTGCCGTTATTACCACTGGAAATGTGACGAGGGCTTTGCTGCGCACAACAATGCCCAAGTCGACTTGCTCAACTTCCAAGACAGTACATACGAAGGTGCCGGTCAAGCCAGTGGAAGCGAGTATGAAGACCAAGAATATTATTATGAGGAGGAATCCTACGAAGACCACAATGTCGATGACGACGCGTCCTCCAACCAATCCACCCAACCCACTGCTACTGAATACAACACTGCACATCGTGAGCGAAATGATTTCAACTCCATCAATTTTGCTGCGGACGAAAGCAAGCTCTCAGACTCTCAATATGAAACCGGCAGGGAAGATGCCTCAGAAGATGATGCATTCTACTACTCCTTCAGCGAGCATACCCAGTCCGTCAACGGCGCAGACACCTCTAGTATGGGTAAAGAGCAGCCCACTGTTGCAGAAGACAACTACATCAGAGTCGACACGGATCTACACTCCAAACTTGTCCCGTTCCTGCCACTATTCGAGTCCAAATTGAACCACCCGAGTGGTCTTTACACTCGAGCCGACATGCACAGTGAGCTGCGTGGCATCGTGATGGAGACATTCTGCGGCTGGCTTGAGAACCTGCGCCTGGGATTCTCGGAAGTCGACACCCAGAACACCTTCAGCCATAGCGCCTTCGATGATCTGTATGATACCTCGGACACCTGTGATCATCTTGGATACTGGACCAAAGAATATGGACGTGAGGAGTGCGAGGTGTGTCACCGGTGGAAGCCCATCTTTTTGCTGACCTGCCCCCGTTGTGGTCTCAAAGCGTGCGTGGTTTGTAAGTTTCGGTGCTGAAACAGCTCGACCTGACATCTTACTTGACGAGGGGATGGGGAATTAGCCGACTGCGGGCTCTTTTTTGTTCATAAGGGGGAAATTGGGGGTTCTACTGGTTACTTTGGTCTTTACTGCGGACTTGTTCAATGGCATCACGAGGATAATATGGTATCGGCGATTTCGGTAGCTTACATGAACCAGCGATTGGCATGAATCTCCCTTTGCCTACGTAGTAACGTACTAAGCGATCTGCTGTGAATGTCGATTAGACCTCAAGAAAAAGGGTATTGCATTTGAAATAACTTCCATGTGACCTCGCAGTGAGTCGATCATTCTAGAGGAAGGAGAAGAGGATCTCCAATATATAGAATATGACCCAAATTCGAAAGCAACTAATAAGGAGTAGGATGAAAGGTAGTAAAAGTGAAAGAAAGATAAATAGAAGCGGGGCTCCACCTAGAATAATAATTCGGAACAGAGTACATACATGCCTAGGACTTGCTACAACTGGCCGTCAATAACTACCTACTAGTGATACCCCAAACGCAAGAGCGAACCCATCCACCCACGAACCCATCCCATCTCACTAACCCTTCACCTCATCATGCTTCACAGCCACCCCCTCAGAAACATTCATGTTTGAACTCGCCAACCGCGCCAAGGCATCATCTAGACCAATCTCGCGCGAGATCTCCGCCTGGCGCTCATAGTCCGAGAGGGCGGTGCCCTCGGAACCGAAGATGACGTCCATTTCCTCGAGTGAGAGCTGCTTTGTCTCTGGGACTAGGAAGGCGATGAATAGCGCGCCGAGGAATGTGATCAGTCCGAAGAAGATGTACGTGCCGTAGGTGATGCCGGCGAGCATGTCGGGGGTGACTTGGCCGACGATGAAGTTGTTCATCCAGTCTGTGGAAGTTAGAAACTTGATTGATTATGGGTAGGTGTGTTCTTTTCTTTTCTTTTCTTTTTCGCTTTTCTTGCTGCATGAATACCGGAAAAAGGGCATGTGGCTGTTTGTTGGTACTCACTAGCAGAGGCGCCCAGGGCCGTTCCTTTCGCCCGAGCACTCAAAGGCCAAATCTCAGCAATGATGATCCATGCACAAGGACCTACGAATCCGTTGATCAATCGACCAGTCTTCTCTCCGACCCTTGTGAGCTTCACTTACCCCAAGAATAACCGAAGTGGACAACGAACAGCCACACCATAGCGACAGCAGCCCATCCGGCGGCTTTGTGCGACTCCCACTGGTTCTCGTTCTGGCCGAAAATGCCAGCGATGATGAAGTGACAAGATGCCATGCCGATAGCGCCGGTGACCAAGACGGGTTTGCGGCCTAATTTGTCGATCCAGATGACGGCGGGGATCTTCATTCAATTTAGTAAAAATGTAGGTTGCTCCGGGGTAGATTCTTTGAACAATGTCTTGGCCTTACCGTTGCGATGAACATGGCGATGCCGACGACTCCGGTGGCTAAGAGCGAGGTTGTATTGTTGCTCATACCGAGTTGTGCAAAGATAGATGGTGCATAATATAAGACAGCGTTGACTCCGGTCCATTGCTAGATTCTCCTCATTAGGTTTAGAGTTGTTGACGTTGAATAAGCAAACGACTTTACCTGAAATGTCATGGTGACTATAACACAGGTCAGAAAAAGTTCAGAAAATCGATTCTACAACTCAGCTCAAATACATACCGGTGGCGACCATCACACGCCTAAACATCGGCCAACTAGTGAACAGGCTTGCAAATCCTGCAGCCTCCAACTTGACATAGCTCCACGTGTTAGTCCTTTCTAGGTGCGGGAACTTTTCCTTCTCGGTGCGCTTTTCAAAGAGGCTCTGCGCTTTGATTTCAAGGAACTCCATTTGGAGGAGCGGGTCGTCTTCGGGGAGGCCACGCAGGCTAGTCAGGACCTTCTTTGCCTCTTCTTCCCTATCATGGTGGACAAGCCACCGGGGGGAGAAGGGCATGAAAATCATACCAATTCCAAGGATGGCAGCTGGTACGAGTTGCAGGGCCAGAGGTAAAAGCCATGCGGCATCTTTCTGGCCAGGCCCGGTGCCTCCGATGTGGTTTGTTCCGTAGTTGATCCTAGAAGATGTTACTGTGTTGTAACACTAATGCAACAGGTGAGGAAAGTACCAGAAAGAAACCTGCCGCAGAGTTAGTTGGCCATTGTGTGTTTTAATGAGACGGCGATAGCACTTACCATGATTCCAAAAGTGATCGCAAGTTGCTGCAAGGCCACCAGAGACCCTCTGACTTCCGGCGGTGCAATCTTCGGACAATTAGTTGTGACACTGAGATTATAGCAATAGCAACATTACCTCCGCATTGTACATTGGCACGCTCATGGATAAACTGAGATGCGCAGTCAGCTAGAGAACTGTCAAAACTCGCTGTAAAGGGCCTGGTATTACCTTCCTACCCCCATACCCGTGATAAATCGACCTCCTAGAATATTCGAGGAGCCTCCATTATTCGTAGCGGCAGTGGTTTGGACTATTACTCCAATGCAGAAAATACCGACATTCAAAAGAATCGTGTTCTTGCGTGAGATTCGTTCGCAGAGGATTCCGGAATACAGAGCACCGAACCAGGCACCGAGTTCAAGGATAGCTATTCCACGCCTTTAGTATCCTGTCGGTAACCGAGGGATTTCCTTCGAGTTGTACCTGTCAGCCATCCCTTCTTGGTTTCGTTTGTAACGGCCTCTCCCATCTAGAGAAAACCGATTAGACGGAATGCGACAATGGGGACTTTGGGAGGCTGTACGTGTTCCTCAAAGGAGTACATCACCACTGTTGAGATGAACTGTTAGCTTGAAACAAGATCCTCCACACCTGTGCAAGGTCAGATAACTCACAGACACCAGAAAAGACGCCCTTCACG
The DNA here is from genome assembly GCA_004849945.1 of Aspergillus ochraceus. Taxonomy (NCBI): domain Eukaryota; kingdom Fungi; phylum Ascomycota; class Eurotiomycetes; order Eurotiales; family Aspergillaceae; genus Aspergillus; species Aspergillus ochraceus. The sequence goes on along the minus strand of SSOS01000007.1, from coordinate 2,372,224 downwards.
ACGCATTCTCATTAGCCGCGATCACCAAACCACAATGTTTCTCCTACCTGATTATACCCGTATAGAAGACTGCCGCCATCATTAGCTCTTTGAAATCATACACAGACAAGAGCGCGGCACTTTACCCTCCGAGGCAAGCAAACATAGCGACACCGAAAACCTTTCGATTCTGTACCAACCCTGCGAAACCCGAGGGACCTCGAAGAGTTGCTTTGCGAATCTGCGCCGCGGCATCCATTGCCGCCGAGGTATCAGCGCCGCCCATTCTGCGATATTCTGACCGAAGATGTTTCCAGATGTTTTAATGGGACTTCTGGCACGGAGGCAACCATGAAGGATCAAGGGAGACGACAAATTCTAGACGGGGTAAGAAAGGAGGCACCCCAGGGCAGAATCAGCAGGACTCCATTTTGGCTATTCAATTTTTCCGCATGATGTAACAGATGAGGATGCCATGGCTTGACTTTATCCCGCAGTGGCATGCACTACCAGGAGCAAAGATGCGCGCTCAGGCATGAATAGGTCAAGGAATAGCCTAGTAGGACTGACAGGGTTGCAGCGCTCCGCTAGGAAACAACCAAGCCTTAATCGCCATTTGGCTCGTATAACATGCCGGATATATGAATCGGTTGAATGACCGGCTAATCTGCTTGGAAAAATATTGGATATTGGACATGGCCCCGGGATGGCCTGGAGGTGGCCGACAGACAAGAAGGAAGACTACCTAATCGACCTGGGCTCGATTGGGACTAGTCACGACACCGTAAGCCGTCATCAAATCAACATTTCCCCGTCTCATGTTTCTCCACCGCGCTGCCTCACTACCTAGCGTTTACCAATCATCGACAGAGAAATTATTAGCTACTCTTCTCTTCTCTTTATGCATTTTCATGGATCGCTTCTTCCATCGACTCAGAGTTCAGTCAGGAGAGGCTCGAAATGATCCAACGGCTCAGTACGGCTACAGGGCTTGAAACACTTGATAACGCAAATCATGCGTTAGTCTGGTTGTGTGGTCTCAGGATGCTTCGCTGGTTGGTTGAACAAGCCGAATCTGAAGCGACAGAAGCACCCCAGCTTACAGGGGTTTTACGGAATGGGCAAGACGTCGTTAAGCAGTTAAAAACTTGGCTTGCCCGCACACCCCAAACCAACTCTGATGAAACCACTGGTTCTACTGAGTTTGCACCCTCACCTGCATCTGTTTCAGCAGCATCCCCTCAACCTTCACCAGAAAAGCCTCCGAAGAGAAAATCCCAGAGGTGAAACAAGTGAAACAGCAGCGTTCTGGGCTCTTCCCGCAATATTTTGGGGCTGTAAGACGACGAATGTATGGAGACATGAGATCTGCGGGCCTAAGGGAACAGACGTACCCCAGAACTACTTGTGCCTGGTAAAGCACGCTTCGCACTTCCGAGGACGGGACGTCCTTAACTGCCCGATTCTCATGGTTACCAGGCAACAAGTTCCGACCCGCTGTATCCTTATGTGTTCCTCCCTCACCCCATTCCTCTTTACAAGCAAGCCCCTTCGATTCAAAGTTGTATGACTTCCCACACTGACGAGCCTATCCATTCCGGTCATTTGAACTTCCTCAATGAATCGTGTTGCTGCACTGTGTGGTGCAGCCGATGTATCTGACGAACAGCTAGAAGATAACATTTACCCTTGGTCAGAAGATTCTTGAGACTTCCAAAACGCCCTCATTCTCAACTCTCAGAAAGTTTGCACCGTCAACCAACCTCTAGCGAGAATCATCCTCCTACTTATTAGCCCAGAGGATTGTACAAAGCACGGGAACTGGCTGCAGCTAAGAAGAAGAAAAAAAAAAGACGATCTCCAATGATTTTGCTATTGCTTTTCGTGATTAGTCTATGTGTGTTGAATTCGTTAATAATATTAATGAGGAGGGTCAGCATATCATCCTCCGCCAAGGCTTGGATATGAGGAGGAGAGACTAGAAGCACCAATTAATACAAGTTCTACTTATTGCCCAGGCCTCGGCGTTTGTAGCGCGTCCTTACCCCATCCGAGACTTGTGTCCCACCGGGGAAGAATGTAGAGAGAATGGTTGTGCGAAAAGCCACTACGAACGGGGTTACTTGTTTTGCGCCCATGATCTGGTGGCACTGATATCCAAGATGCAAAAAAACTGGGACAAGCTCAGCCAAATGAAAGGCCTTGGGGATGCGTGGAATACGTAAGAACAGGGATGGCCTGCTGTATGTACGATTCCACGAGAACATGCATTAATCGGAATGTCATGTCACAAAAGATCAAATATATAAACAATTTGGCAGAGCTGTGGTTTAGTGCTATGCTGAGTTCTAAAGAAACGCACATAGCAGCGCTTTCTAGCGTGACCATTGTTATGGAACAAATCTGAAAGTTCCAACGAGATAGCTTATCGATCAAACCTGTAGACAACAAGCTCGCGATTCCCATTCTCTCCGACCAGGTAATGTTCATTTCCGTGAATTTTGCCTCTTCCCACAAGTTCGAAGACTTCGTCCTGCTTAAGGGTAAGAGTGGATGTTGGCGTTCGAATAGTTAGAAACATCTTCAGATCAAAGGGCCATGTAATCGGTGACAGATGGAGGCAAAAGCCAACCTGTGCCTCCTCGTCAAGCACCTCGGAAACAATGGCATACCAAGGCTCGTCGCAAACGGCAAATGTGAGTGGCTTGCTCTGCAAACTGCTATTTCCGCGATAAGGAGGCATCGTCGGGTCGGCATAGCGCCTCCAGCAAGGTCCATTGCCAATGATAGGAAGGCTGGTGACTTGTACTTGCGAAGTCCACTCGGCCGGCCCAACAAGCCGGTCCATCGGTCCCGTGCAATGGTTCTCCACGATCTCGATTGTCTGATCGTCATCGGTTATGTTTAGGGATTGTATGCCAGGAAGCCCTCGTTGCCGAACGGAATGAAAGTCCAACTCCCTAAAACCAAACCGGGCGATGATGGAGGGGCTATTATCTTCCCCGTCGTGTCGCAAACGCCCAAAAGGATCTAAAGACGGTCTATAGCTCGATGGTTTGGAAATGTCCCAAACTGAAAGTGATTCAATGGGAGCATCCTCATCCGCAGTGTACAAACTGCGATTGGGTTGCCAGATGTATATTGCGTAATGTGTTTGGCTGTGGGAGGAATAGAATTTATCCCTCTCGCTCAACGGGTGACCAAGAAACATGATCTTCCATTCGTTCCGAAAAGTGACCGACCAGCCGCTCGACGTCTTGTTGATATCAAACGACGACGCAAAATGGCGGTGAACTCCGTCACTGTCATTCAACCAGTGAAAAGCCTTGGGTTCCGCCCACTCGACGACGAGGAGTCTCTTTTGTAATCGAATCCTGCGCATGACCTTGCCGGTGATCATGAAAGGAACCATGAATTTCCGATCGCTCTCCAAATCTAAGAGAACTAGGGCCGAGTGATCCGCGCTGGGATAAACTACAAGGCCATCTTCATACGTCCAAAATGGTTCCAGGAAGGGACAATCGACACGCTGCATTAGATGGCTGGAGTGCATATCCCACGGCTGCACGGGAAACCATTCCCTCTCTCCGGAGCTACCGAAATCATCGCAGAGCTTGAATTTCTGCACCGACCGAGGTTTGCCGCGGTCGAGGTGGTCATATCTCGCAGCAATGCGGTCGAAGAGTCGACGCCAGTGTTTGTTCTCTTCTGCGGTCGCCAAAGTTGGACTCGATCTGCCTTCTTCGTGGAGCGCCCTGACTTCTTTGGCTAATGGGAAATAGTCTTTCAGCACGGGAATCAGATTTGCGGAGTTTCCGAACGCCACATTCCATGACTGCGACACTAGACGGCAACGCACAATATCCCTGGGGCGAAGATGGCTCAAGACCATCCAAAAGATTTCTCGCGGCAATTGGGCCATGCCCGGCCGTCCAGGGTCTTGAGCTCCTGGCATACCAGCCGGGGTCTCAGTCTCCACTGACATCGCGAATGTGGGGGTTTGCCCAACGAGCTGTTTGTTGATGGTTCAGGAACAGGATTGGAAAAAAGTATACAAAGAGCTATTACCGCTCATTTTCAGAGTGTTTTTTTAAAAAAACCTTCAGACTCAGCAAACGGACATTGGGAGATGGACATGCCCAGCGCCTTCCTGGAGTGAAAAACCGGGGGTGGAAACCGTGGAATGCGGACAAACAAGAAAGAAAGAGAAGGAAGAAGTTGCATCATGGCGCAGGGTCACATGCCAAGAGCTTCAGGACACCTTGCGGATTTCCCCCTCCGACCCTCTTATTTATCTCCGAATTCTCCAGCTTCGGGCCTGCATAGCTTCTCCATTCTCTTTCCCGTATCCAGAAGCTGAAGAACCGGTTTGATTTTCACCATGATACTGCAATCTGGTTCCGCGCTTCTCGTCGTCGCGTCGCTTCTTGCGGCCCTCCCAGCAGTCAGCGCGGACGGTCTCTACACCAAGAGATCCCCGGTGCTGCAGATCAACCACAAAAACTATGACCAGCTGATCGCTAACTCCAACTACACATCGGTAAGATAATGTCATCGGAAGCTACAATTGCAGAACGTGAAGCTAACCGCGCTTCTCAGGTCCTAGAGTAAGCCCACCCTTCCCATGCCCTCTTGACTTCCCTCCAGCTTCTAAACATACCCCCTCATTGCGATAGATTCTACGCCCCCTGGTGTGGCCACTGCCAGAACCTAAAACCCGCCTACGAGAAGGCAGCGAAGAACCTGGACGGATTAGCCAAAGTCGCTGCCATAAACTGTGACGATGATGACAACAAGCCTTTGTGCGGCCGCATGGGCGTGCAGGGTTTCCCGACGATCAAAATCGTGAGCCCTGGAAAGAAACCCGGTAAGCCCAGAGTGGAGGATTATCAAGGCCAGCGAAGCGCCAAAGCCATTGTCAATGCGGTTGTCGAGAAGATTCCGAACCATGTGAAGAAGGTGACGGACAAAGACTTGGACTCCTGGTTGTCCAAGGCGAAAGAGTCTCCTAAGGCCATTCTGTTCACTGAAAAGGGAACAACGAGTCCTTTGATCCGCTCTGTCGCCATTGAATTCCTTGGGTCCATCAACGTGGCCCAGATCCGTAACAATCAGGCCGCAGCGGTGGAGAAGTTTGGCATCGAAAGCTTTCCCGCTGTCGTCCTCATCCCTGGGGGTGAAAAGAGTCACATTGTTTACGACGGCGAGTTGAAGAAGCAGCCACTGGTTGATTTCCTCAGCCAGGTCGCGGCTCCTAACCCGGACCCAGCACCCAAAGCTACGGGCAAATCGTCTAAATCACCCAAGTCCAAGACCCAGGCGGAACAGACCAAACCCACTGAGTCTTCAGAGCCAGAGGCTGTTGCGGAGGAGGCTCAAGAGTCTCAACCCGCAAATGCCTCGCCCCAGGCACCGACCATCGACGGGCTTGCCACCGCCGATGCATTGGAGTCTGCTTGCTTGTTGCCGAAGTCGGGTACTTGTGTCCTGGCGCTTCTCCCAGAACCTACTGACTCCGATGCCGAGCTGTCCGATGCTTCCAAGAAGGCTCTGACTAGCTTGTCTGAAATCGCACACAAGCACGTGCAGCGACAAAGCAGACTCTTCCCGTTCTACAGCGTCCCTGCCAGCAACGAAGGCGCCCAAATGTTGCGTACTGGGCTCGAATTGTCCCAAGATGGCAGTTCTCTTGAGATCATTGCCATCAACGGGCGTAGAGGTTGGTGGAGACATTACAAACCCTCGGAGGATGCCGACTACGAGCTGGCACGCGTAGAGGCCTGGATTGACGCCATCAAATTGGGTGAGGGGTCCAAGAGCAAGTTGCCAGAAGGTATTGTCAAGAGCGAGGATGAGAAGACCGAGGAACACGATGAATTGTAGGTTGTACTTGGGACTCATTTCTCCCTTTGTACATCAGCCAAGGCAATTGGCCGGAGTTATTTGTTAGTTGTTTTGTATCATTGCATGAGGATGTCGCACTCGCATCACAAGCCATTCTTATACCAAACGAGCGGAGTGAATATCTGACTACCAATTGAGACTTTCTTTTCAAGATGGAATGAAATCAACAATTAAGCATATGTACAATAAAACACGTAGAACATCACCGGACCCGAAAAAAAAGCCCAGGGAAGAAAATCTTTTATATCGAACCCAAAGAACCAGATAACACCATCTTAACAGTATGCAAATTCAACTCGCTTGCGCTTTGCCTTGTTTTTTACATTTTGAAATGCCAACAGGCCAGATCATCTAGTTCTTTACTTTCCGTCCTTCCGTCCCCTTCTTTATGATCTTCTGTCTTTTCGAGTCAACCTCCTGGTCGTAGATCTCGCGCGCTGACTCGCCCTTCTTGCGCTTGCTCTGCTTCGCCGACTTGACGCTGACGGTGGAGGCTCCACCGCCGCGGATCTGCTTCTCGGCGTCTTCCCACGCGGCAGTGCCGTTGTCAATTGCGTATCTGGAGGCTAGAAATCAGTTATTGTTCATTCGGGAGATTTGAGCCGGAGGCTACTGTCTCGTTTTTGTTTCGCTCTTCCGTTCACTGGGACGTTTTGATGGGGGGTTTAGCTTACTGGTCCAAAGGCAAAGCATCAATCAAGGCTCTTTGCTTCTCACGCAGATCATCATCGACTTGCTGACCGCCTTCACGGAGCTCGTCATCCAGGCTCTGCTCGAGCGGCTTGAAGCGGTCGTCGACGACCTCGTCGTGGGCTTCGGCGGAGGCGTGCGTGACGGGGATTTTCTCGGAAGGCATGGAGTCGGCGACGGCGCCTTCGACGATGGAGCGGAAGTGCGTGGACATCTTGCGCATGACCTTGAGGAACATGGCCAGGAGCTGGGACGAGGGTACGCTCAATTCCTTCTCGAGCTGGTCCATGGACTTGCGCTGCAGGCCGATGGCGAGCAGGGTTGAAGTCTGGATGCCGGAAAGGCTGACGCGGTTGCTCAGGCGACCGGAGAAGTAGAACTCGGCGATGGTGGGGACCATGTCGAGGATGACGTGGTAGTCGAGCAGGTTGTTGGCGTAGCTGTCGAGACGCTTGAGATCGAAGGGCGAGAAGGCGGAGTCGAGAGTGGACTTCACCAAGGGCGGCGGGACGACGGAGTCGAGCTTGGCGCCGGCGTTGGCGGATTCGCAGATGCTCAGCGAAAGGACAGAGGGGAACTCTCGGAACTGATACGACAGCAGGGCGAGGAAACGCTTGTGGAAGTCGCGAGCGAAAGCACCAAGCCAGGCTGCGTCGTTGGCACCCGTGGACAGCGTGCGCAGCATCACGCAGGAGTGTTCGCCGGTCAGCTCGTTGGGCGTTTGGCGGAGATATACGGGGGCGAAGGCAGAGCGCTTCCAGAACTTGTGCAGGGACGGGGTCAGGCCGTAGCTGACACCGAGGTAATCAAGGTGATCCGGGCGACACTCGGACAACTTGGCAAACAGAGGCGGCATGGATCGGATGTCCCGAACATGCACGTTGTCGTCCAGTAGGTTGGAGTTCGTCAGTTCCTCGTCGGTCACTCGAACCATCTGTTCTTGCGGCTTGATAGTGTCCTCGGAAAGGTCGGTGAATTTGCCCTCGTAGAAGTCGGTGAGCAACTCAAGAGCTCGCGATCCATAGCCCATGTTCAGATACTCAGGGTTGGTTGCAATGCGCACAACTCTGGCACCGGAGAGACCGGCGAAACCTTCGTCTTGGTACTGCTGGCTGACAAGCCACGGGATCAGATCACCTCCAGCACGCTGTCCACGACTCAAGCTGTTGAGAACGCTTTGTCGGCTAATGCGACCTTCCAGGGAGACCTGGATGACACAAAGAGGCTCGGGGAGCTTGGTGGCATTCTCGTCGATTGGCGGGACGAGAACGTAGAGCTGGTGGGCCGGCGCATCACTCATAAGCTGAAGATCATTAGGAGTGTTCTTGTAGTGACTGGCAACGTAAAGGGCCATCATTTGCTGAAGGAACTTTTCAGAAACGGGGTGGAATGAGAACAGGGTGTCCCGGTTGACCTGGAGGAGCTGGCATTGTGAAGGGTGAGGACAGCCCTGAGTGTTCATCTTGGACTTGGGCAGGGTTGCGTCAAGACACAAGACCTTGTTCAGCCACTTCTCAACCGAGTCGCCGGCAGCATATCGGATGGGTTCCGACAATGTGATCTCCCGCAGGGTACGTGCGCCCATGGACTTGCCAGAGTCCTTAGAGGCCTTTCCGGTGGCGCGATCAGCAACGTCAATATCCTCCTGACCACTGGCCTTCAGGCCTCCCCTAGACTGTTCACGAAGCTGCTGGATCAACTTCAGGGAGAGAGATCGACCAGTTCCCTCATAACCATTGATAGTCGATGCCATGAACACGAGATAAGGACCCATCAGTTTGCGCACAAGAGGTAGAGGGATAGCTGCCGCCTCATCGATGACTAGGAGTTCGGCCTGTCCCAGCACGTGGGCATCCTGGGGCTGGATATACTGGATCGTCTGGCGGTGCTGACGATGGATGTTGACTCGGACGATGGCCTTGTTGAAGTCGGGGTTGGTCGACTGAAGGATGGTATAGTCGACGTGGTCCATGTAGCCAAGAGCATCAAATCCCTTGAAAACGAATTCGAACAGGGTCTTCAAGTTCTCGGGGCTTGGCGATGTGATGAAGATGTTGCTGTAGCCATGGGCGACGGCGGCCGCAATGGCGACACCGAGAGCAGCAGATTTTCCGCGACCTCTCGCCGCAGTCAAAGCAACGGTACTCCGCAGGGTCTTCTCTGCAATCGCGTCGACGAACGTCAAGAGCGATTTGGCCTGGTCGACAGTGCGAGCGAGATTGACCAAAGGTCCGATCAGCTGAGTCTCCGCGAGACTTTCCTTGATTTCCTTCAACTCCTTCTTTGTACCCGTGCTGTCCGGATCGATAGACTGAACGGGCGGCAGCGCCTTCACATTTTTACCTCCAGAAATTGGCAGCACATTCATCTCGTCGTCAATCACCAAGCATGAGTCGCAGCTACCCAGGGAAAGAATGAATCGTTCGTTGAATCTTGCGATCACGTCGTCGTGTGCTTCGGTGCGGTATCTCGAGTGAATATCCATCGACAGCGTATACAACTGCTTCAAGCTGTTCATGCTCTTCAGCAGCAACAAGACAATACCACCACCTTCGACGGTTTCAACGGTTCGGGCGAGTAGGTTTGGCGTCATGGCTTCGAAGTCCTGCAAGATACACATTCCATAGGTGTTTCCCAGAATCTTCTCCGTCTCCTTGTAGTACACATATCGGATCTGGTTGAGGGTGACGAACAGTTCGAACGGGTCTTCGGAGTTGGGCTCTCTGATGCCTCTCTTGACTTCCTTTTTGATCTTGGCCTCCCGCTTCTTGCGATGACTGGTGAATCCCAGGAGATCCTTCTTATAGGCCCATAACACCGACTTGTTCTGCTTGACATCAATGCTGGACATCAAGTAATGCAGATTGACAATCACATCCTTTGCGCGATCGCCGACGACGACGAAGAAGCTTCGCTTCTTTTCCTGGACGCCATTTTTGATGAGCGTGGGAATGCGCGAGTCAATAGCCTTGCGCGGCATGATGTCCACGGAATCTCCTCCTTTACCGGCGTCCGAGAAAGTGGGGGAAAAAGGTTGAAGCTGTTCACAGAGACTTTCTCGACCGGCATTTTTCTGCGCCGATAAAAAAAAAAGTCACTGGCATACCGCACTGCCCTGTCTCACCGCCTGCCTGGAATGACACCGCCCAGGGAGTCGACCGGCACGTGCACCTCGAACCTAAACGGGAATGGCGTGGTCTGGCATGATGCTGAGGTAATCTCCCGTCGCCGAGGAATTCTGATGCCTGAGGCCTCCAGTGTCTGCATGACGCCGCGCGGGTTCAACTCGGATTCGAAGCTTCCGACTTCTTTCATCGTCTCGTCCATCGACATCGGGAGTAACATTGCATCTGCATTCACCTGATTTCAGTCTCTACACTCGTCTTCTTTTCGGACCGATTCTTGCACTCCATGATGGCTTTATCTTCAAAAGAACGACCTGGACTGCCAGTGCAATTCTTGGAAAGCCCAAAGACACCGTACCTCTGTCCTCTGGACCCTGAACGGCGCTAAAGAGCTTAATTCGCTTAAGTTTAACAGGTTCTCAGTCGTTCGCCCCCACGCTTTACGCAGCTAACCCGCCTAAACTGCCCTGATGTCAGCGGCATCCCGACTGGCATTTGTTTTGGAGGTTTCGCGGTTTCAAACCATCACCGGGTCTCCAAATGTCGTCGGGGAATAATGCCGATCCATGTCCAGCGTGGCGTCTGTCACACCAACAAGACTGATCTTCATCGACTTTCCTGTTGGAAGTAATTTCAGGCCAACGGTCCAAGCTTGCCAGCGAGCGGCGCGACCATGGTCCACGCGGGCTCGTTGACGCAATCCTGTTCTACGGTCTACCGACAAATGACTCGCTCTTTGATCGCTCTGGATTTGTTTTTTAACTCAATTTAATTTTTTTTTAAAATTCTTTATCTTACTCCTGCCTTTCCCCTGCCGTGAGAATTAACTCTCCGCCTCACCTTTTCCCGTCCCCTTTTGACGTTCTCCACTCAACGAACCCTTTTCCCTTCCTTCCCTTCCCTTCCCCTCCTCCTAGGCACCAGCCTCCCCGAAATCCCTTGCTGGAAATCGTCTACTCGTTCGCCTGCAGTGCCTGGCCCTGCACGACGTTAGTTGACTTCATGCAATAATGTCGTGAGATTTTCTTATGTCATTGGGTTTGCGATGCTTTGTTTCTCTCCTGAGCTAGGCCTTCGAGCCTCAATCGGGTAGGTTATGAATTATGGATGCTTGCACCCTCGATCAAGCTTGCTGACTGGGCTTTCTAGGGTATTCTTAATAAGTTGCACATTCTTATCAACGACTTACACGACTACATTTGCCTTTGGTAAGTCATTTAGAAGAAAAGAAATGAGAAATCTAGGCCTTGCAACAGCGCAAGCGTGAGACCGACATTCTGGCTCGGTGGAATAGACACTTGCGCACTTCTCAAAGTGTTACGCGACTGACAGAAATTGGCCAAATAGATCATCCTTTAAGCTCCGCCGTGCTGGCATGCTTCCTCGCAGGAATCGCTCTCTTGATTACGAGCAGGTTCATCTCCTATATACCGAAAGCACCCTCGACGTCGCACAAGTACTCCGCTATTCCACTCACAGAACGCGATCAAGCGTCTGAAGAGGTTCCGTCGTCGCCCATTGGCCTTGGGGACCCCCCTAGTGCAACCACACGATATCCCGTTAATTGGATAAAAGTCGCCGTGGTTTCGAGCGTCGGCTGCCTGCGGATTGCGCTTTATCGTCAGGTCGCTTTCAAATCCGAATGCGCGCCTACGGGATATGCAGTAAGCGCATGGACCTTCAGGACCCGGAGAGACAAATACTGATAAGCTCCAAATTTCGGTATAGTATACGATCCCGTTTCTTGTCGCATTTTACGACTTTTGGCGCAATCAACGTGGCCAATCGGTTGTTAAATTCACCACTTCGGATCTCCCTACAACCAAACCTCTCCGTCTCATAGTATCTGTTGCTAGCCGCACCTACCACTTCCTGTGTCGAAGTCGTTTAAGATATGTTATATCAGCCCTATTCCTCAGTACGGGAGGATATCTGTCATCCAGTTTCAAAGATGGCCTGCAGTCAACCTATGTGTGTCCAACCATTTCTGGCCAGCATTCGCAATTGCAGGCGTATGCTGTAGTCAACACTATTCTGGACACGCTTATTGTAATTAGCGCTGCCGAGTTATCTCGGGAGATGACTCGACACCGCGACGCACAGAGGAAGCAAGCCCTTGCGTCATGGGGCTACAGTTTACTCGTGAGTCCCTCACCGCATATGTCGATTAACGATTTAGGAGCCCACGCAAACTAATTTGTACCACCTGTAGGGTGTCGCTGTGTTCTGGACGGTGACAGGTCTGATAATGAAAGCTGCAATTTCTACAGATGATGCCGGCTTTGTCACTTCCCTCTACCTGAGAAGCTCGGTGGGACAAGGGCTCTTGGTGACCTGTGTCGTTGTATCGGCGTCTCACATCGTAAGTGCTGTCGGTTGTCTTGGTTTCTGCTCAGGTACTCACCAATCAGATTCCTTATTATGGGGCCGTTGGACTCTGCATACTCGGCGGCTTCGTACTAGTCTTTTTCTCTTGGACTTCGGTGCTTTTCAACGGACAAGAACCTTTCCCGCCTGTCCTCGCTTCCTGCGCTTTCGTTGCTTTACTCTTTGCGTTCATTGGAGCTGTCGAGTATCTCTTTTCTCGGACAGCTTCTGAGGACGAGCCGGATTTCTTGTATAGGTTCAACGTGTTTCTGCGGGTTCTCTTCTCTTGCTTATTCGGCATCGGGCTGATCTTGGTCGCTCATCAACCCGAGCTGGTCAATCTCCATCCAATAGACCTTCTCGTCTACGATGCCAGAGCACATCATGACAATTGGGCCAAGGCAGCCCACAGTAGCAACAATTTGACACAAGCCGTTGAGCAGTATCGTGTGAAATACAATCAACATCCACCACCGTGAGTCTTGGAGCAAGTGGCATCTCAGAGAGTTCATGGGCACTGATGTTTATACAGAGGGTTTGATAAATGGTACGAGTATGCCACAAACAGGTCCTCGGTTGTGATCGACGAATTTGATCAGATTTACTCCAATCTTTTACCGTTCCGCGGCTTGCCCCCACAGCACATTCGTGAAATGACCCAAAAGCTAGCCACAAACCCTTACAATGAAGTAGGGGCTGTTAGCATTCGCAATGGTTCCGCTAGAGTGCAGGAGGGCATCAAGCCGACGCATGCGTGGATGGTTAGCAGTGCGGCCAAGATGATGGAGAATTTCGCCCAGTACCTCCCAGATATGGACGTGGTGTTCAACTTGAACGATGAGCCTCGAATTGCGGTGCCATGGGAGAAAGCGTCAGTCTTGAAAGATCAAGCCAGGTCGCATGCGCTCCCTCCTACCGAAAGTGTAGTAAAGGAGTGGTCTGCAGACCGTGCAGAGAAATGGAGTCCAATAGAGCCAGCCGACCAAACAACAGAGACCATGTTCACCGACAGCTCCTTCAAAAACATCTTTGACCGCTACGCAAGCCTTGTTTGCCCGCCATCTTCGAGGGCTCGCTCTCAGCGTATCTGGGATCGACACAGCTTATGCTTGGGATGTACACGTCCTCACTCGATTGGTCAATTTCCTTCGGACTGGAACTTTGCCTCCGATATCTGTCACCAGCCAGATCTGGCTTATCTCCATGGGTTCCTCATCTCGCCAGCCTCGTTCAAGGTCACCCAGGATCTCATCCCGCTGTTTAGCCAGAGCTCGATCTCCGGTTTTAACGACATCATGTTCCCGAGCCCATGGAACTACGTTGACAAGATCAAATACGAGCCCTCCGATGACCACATGGATCTAAACTACACCGCCAAAACCAACGATCTATTCTGGATTGGCAGCACTTCGGAAGGCGTGAGCCGCAACGGCGAGTGGAAAGGCATGCCGCGGCAGCGCCTGACTCACCTCGTCAACAACAACATCTACAACAAGGTCTCCGTTCTCCTGCCAGCAAACGACTCCCAAACCTTCTCCTACCAAGTTCTCGACGGCCGCGCTCCCACCGAAACCCTCGGACTCAACACCACAGTCCACCTCACCAACGTCATCCGATGCCGCGCAGACTGCGAAGAACAAAAGCAAGAACTCGGCACATCCCCATCTGTTGATTTTCAAAGCCACTGGGAACATCGGTATCTTTTCGACGCCGACGGCGCCGGCTTCAGCGGTCGCTTCCTTCCCTTCCTACAGAGCCACAGTCTGCCTTTCAAGACCGGTCTCTTCCGTCAGTGGTTCGACTCGCGCCTCTCCCCTTGGCTGCACTTCGTCCCCGTCGACCTACGTCTGCACGGCCTCTGGAGCACCCTGGCCTACTTCGCCGGCGTGGATGTCACTACCCACCGGGCCGGCCCCAAGTTCCCCATGGAACGACACGACGTCGAGGGCCAGTGGATCGCCGAAGAGGGACGCAAGTGGGCTGAGAAGGCGTTGCGGAAAGAAGACATGGAGATCTACTTCTTCCGGTTACTTCTTGAATGGGGTCGCATTACCGATGACCAAAGAGATGTTCTTGGATATATACCGTAGAATTTCTATTTCTATTGCCCCTTTTCCCCGGCGAAGTTCTTTTTCTTTTCGTCTCTTTCATCTTTATACTGTGCTTGTGGACGGCGCACATATGACGGGACAGAATGGTTCTTTTGATTGATTGGTGCCGTTATTGGCGCGGTGGATGTCCGTCTTCGTGTCTTTGTCTGTGTGCATGCGCATTTGTTTATTGCTGTCATGATGAGATAATGTGTACTTATGTATATAGACGTCTTGCAATAACGATAACTCTTTTTAGTTTGCCACTCTACGTTACCAATCTAGTTTGATGAAAGGCTCTTCCATGTGAGAAATAAACCATCCAAAACGAATGTATAATTCAACCGAAAGAAAAAGAAAAGAGGGTATAGTATGTACACAGAAATTATAACCAATTGAAATCATATGTATAGCCAAGCACCATTTCCATCCAAACCAACCACTCAAACCCGTAAACCAAGCCCAATATAACGAGTGACTTTCTACGCATGAGCATGTCCATGGCCATGACCATGGGTATGACCCCTGCGGTTCCTCTTCATGAACGAGGGAGCAGGAGGAAAGCCGCTAGGGGCCGGAGTGAATGAAGGAACGGGGAAACTGCTCTGGGGCGGAGTCGGCAGGACGTTGTTAGCGACGGCGTCGCCGGACTGGTAGACCTTGAGGGAATTGATGGTCCAGAAGGCATCGGTGAAGGCGGAGGGGTTGTTGGCCACGAAGTCCTGGCAGGAGTTGGCCTGAGAGGAGCAAGAGCTGGTACCCCAGGTGTTGCCGGCCCAGTCGCCGCAGAAAGTAGTGTCGAAGACCTGTGGGGAGTGGTTTTGGTTAGTTAGTCTTTTGGTGGCTATGGGATGGGGGGAGAAGGGAGGGAGGAATGGTGAACGTACGATTTGCAATCCCTTGAAGTGGGCGTTGATGTCGCATTGACCGGCGAATCGTCCGTCTGGGGTACCCCACGAGGATGGATCCGGGTTTCCACTGCCAATGTCGGCGGGGACGTTGTCATGAGAAAAATACCAGATGCTGATAGCGTCGCCGGTCCATTCGGTGGCGTAGACGCCGCCACCGTTGTTGTTGAACCCTGTGCCGAATGACTGGTCAGAGGGAGCCTCGAGACCGCAGCCAGCGTTGGTATCTTGGTCAGGAGCCTCCACGAAACAGTTGCTGGTGGTGAGAGTGCCGGAGAAGCCGGAGTTATCGATACTGCATCCATCGCTCGTGTGGAGCGCCATGTGGTTGTTGGTCTGGTCATTGACACCTTCGATGATATCGATTTCGCCGTTGTTGGGCCAGTCAGGGCCGACGAGCCAGCTAGGATTGGTGTTAGTAGAGGGGATCAGTCAATATGCGGTTATGAAGAACTCACAAGGCAGGCCAGGTACCGCAGATACCACCAGGCATATGATCGAGATCTAGAATGAAAAGACCTTTGTCGTAACTCTGTGTGCTGGTAATGCGCACACTCTGGCGACCATCCGCAGCCACGTTGGTGGAGTCCACGCCCATGTGGATGCCCTCATCTGTATTGATCAAACCGGCATTCTGAGCAGTGTCACGGTCAACATAATTGACAAACCCATTGGTAGGATCTGGGTCCGTAAAGAAGGTGAACTTGTCAAAGAAACCGTTTCCGTAGTCGTCTTGCAGAGTATAGGCTGCAGCGGCAAGCTGCGTCGAAAATCCCAGAACTGGGAGAAGAGTAGAAAAGACCTGCATGTTGCTTTCTTTTCGAAAGTAAGAAGGAGCGTAAGGTTCTTGTCGAAAGAGATCTGTAAATCTGCACTGGTAAATATATACAAGCAGAAGGTAAGAGTCCAAGGAACGGCGCCCCAAAGCCAGAAGACAAAGGAGTGTAAGAGAGTAGCCGCCAACAGGCAAAGGAATGTTACAGAGCAGTTTGATGTTTTATCTCCCCCAAAGCGGGCCACGATTCATATATACACAATGGACAAGGGACCAACGACAAGGAAATGTCAACATGGTCAATGCCGCTATTGAAGCGTGGCGCTCCGCCATGACGCGCCCAGCCGACCTGGCCTTCGACCTGCTGCAGAGCCCATGTGGACGGAGCATGTATCATTCATGGCGGCACGCAAAAAAAAAAATTAAAAAATAAAATAAAAAAAAAAAGCCAATCCTTAAGTCGGGGCTAGTTTCTGGATCGCATGAATAATGTTTCGGATTTATTTCGAGAGTGCAACTAGAGTAGGGGGGCCGAAAGGCACAGCAAGGCCTATACACCGGATGGCAGCGACTAAAAGACCGAGGAATTGGCCCCTTCGTTGGATGGCGAAATAAGGTTGGTGGAACCGGATAATTCATTTCCTCAGGCGCCCCGGTGATTGGATCTGGATGGAAGTCATTCTTTCACACTATCGAGTGTTCTGACACGACGTGAATCAGATGGAAATCCGATCCCGCCATTCAGCCGGCGAGGAGCAGGATGCCTCGTGGAAAGGAGCAGAACGAGCAACTCCAGTGGGGAAATTGCAGGGTCGATCCGGAGGCCATCTCCATTCAGATAGAGGAAAAGAAGCCGTGATGCGAGTCAGAAGGAAGAAAGCCAAGCGCCGACAAGGTTGGAGGAGGAGAGAAAAAGAGGGAAGATCGGCCGGTCATCGAGCACTTTTGGCTCTTCGGACGCCCGGCGGCAGGTGACCGCACCAAGCCCTCTTGGGCAAATCCTCTCCCTCCTTCTTCTTCAGCTTCATCTCCATCCCTACGATCTCGAGTCATTTCCACCAGAGTCTAGCCGATTGAGCTGGTACTACTATGGGCGAACATCCCGGCCTAAAGTGCCATGGGTCGTCATCCTGTGATTCCCCACCGGTCAGAAAATAAGCAGAGAATCTCAAGGACCGGAAATGAACCGACCTAGTAGAGTCAAGGCGACACCCCCCAAAACACTACCCCGTAAGCAACAACTAAGAATTCGGATAAGAATAGATATGGAGAGGTATTATTAGCATCTCGATGCTCGTCAACATCTTAAAATCGCTCGCTCATTCAGTATGTACAGGACAAATCGGACAAGTAAAGTGATCCCACTCCGACTGGGGCGCAAAATGGCCCTGCTTCTGCGGCTTCGAAGGACCGAATTTCACTAGACACGGTCGGTGGAAGAGGTGTCGACAAGAGAATACTACCGCAGGCCCTATCGGCATCTCACGGCCATCTCCGTCTGCCCCCTGCATCTCACCCGCGTTATTATCCAAGGACCCTTGCTGTTCCGCATGTTCCGCCTCGTGAGGATGCAGCGTCTGACCAAATTCCGCTACTGCAGCGGCTTTACCCTTGCCCCGGGTAGTGGCCGGGTC
Organism: Aspergillus ochraceus; assembly: GCA_004849945.1. NCBI lineage: Eukaryota > Fungi > Ascomycota > Eurotiomycetes > Eurotiales > Aspergillaceae > Aspergillus > Aspergillus ochraceus. The sequence continues at coordinate 2,354,752 of SSOS01000007.1, read as the reverse complement.
AGCTCCTTCGTGGAGCTGGCGAGCGATACGACGCTGTTGGGCATCGGCCTGTTTTTGCTCCCAGGCTTGCCAGTGGTGCGATCCGACCCCTGGCCCCCAAATCCGCTGCCGGCAAATTTCACATACTTGGCCCCGTGGCCGCCATCCCCTTTGGCGTAGTCGCGCTACCTCGTCCACATGGACAAATAGATCCCGGTCCAGCATGCCGTTGGCCAGCGACAGCAATGACTTCTCATATGTATAGGCCGAAAAGATGGACGCCAGGACGGCACGCAGCTCGAGTAAAGAAGGGGACCATTGTGCGGCACGCGTGAGGAATGCGCGCAAGATGCGAAGAAAAGCCACGTCGCTGCGCTCGTGGGTAGACGATCCTCCTACCCTGACTGTGCTTGAAAGCAACGCAGTGAAGACCTGCTGGACGAGCCTACGGAAGGAAGTCATGAGTTGGGCTGCATTGCTCCCCATTTGGGATGTCATCGGCGCTAGATGGGTCAGTTTGTGGTCGGACTGTTCTTTTTGGATCAGCGCAAAGACACTGCTGGTGGTGCGGACAATGGCTTCGATCAGATCCAGCCAGAGATTTTCATCAAACGAGAGCGGTTGATCGACGGCGGTCTTTTTGCCACCATTTCTTTCAACCGCTCGGGGCTTTTTAGCAGTCTTCGTCTGGCCCTGGCAGAGCCATGTTCCCACTCGTGTGTACTTGTCCAAGGATTCAACGAGGTCATCGATGGCTTCTGCGGTGCTATCCGAATCTGGACTCTCTCGGATACTTTGAAGGATTCCGACGAGGCCCGATTCTAGGGTCCCCAGATGGGCGACAAGACGGTCCATGGCGGCCCGGATTTGGCCTTGCCTAGCCAGCAAAATGACAGCCGCATCCACTACTCCACTCTCTTCCATTGCAGGCATCAGTTCCTCGAGACGCACATCGCCAACCCGAAGTTCGTCCACAAAGTCTGCGACGTGAGATGGGTCATATTTGCAGAGTAATTGCACGTAACGTTCAATCATCCCGTTCTCTACCGATTTTGACGGTCGGCCCTCGGCAGTGGGTTGCGATGCAGGCTCCACGATGACATTCAGGTATCGATATTGCCCGAAAGTGTCGTTCTGCAGAGCTTTGATCATTGTTTCGTGAGTCTCTGGTGCAAAGTCTTGCATTGTCTGCGCAGCTGCTTCGACATCGATTGCCACCAACTGACTGGCATGACTTCTTATCACGTCAATCACGTCCCGCCTCTGCTTCTTGCCAATTCGAGAACCAGAACGAAGGCAGTCTTGTAGGCAAGTAAAGATTGCTTTCTGTTCGTTCGGGTCCTCAAGGTAGGTCAGCACTAACTGAGGAAATTGCTTTTCCGAGCGGTATGTTGATTTTAAGATCCGGAAAAATCGTGCCTGCTTGAAGAGAGGGATCATGCTTTGGATATCAGGGGGGTGGTAAAAAGAAAGTAGATACTCGGCACTGAGTTCGCAATCTTCCGCCATTTCCTGGGTCGGGTATTGGCACAGCCGCTCCAGGACCTGGTGGAGTGTGGTTCCAGAAAGAAGGATATATTGGGGGTATTTCGGGAGATTGCGAGCAATGAACATGTCGAGATAGATTGTTTCGGTGAGGGAGAAATTCGCAGGGGTCATGATTTGCAACAAGAGACTGATCAGATATTGTCGGTTGATTGAGACTCCTTGGAACGAGTTCTCCTCAGACTCTTGTTCGTTCAAGAAGCTGTCCTCGAACGCTTCGTTGAGCATGCTCATGAAACCAGGCGTGTCGAATTTGAGCATGGCTTGGAGGTCCGGATACGACCCTGACTCTGCACCAGACGAGTTCCCCGAGAACAGATACTCGTACAGCGACGTCTTAGCCCGGTTAGCTTCGGCTTCGTCCATGTCATTCCCGGTAGGATAGACGCGACCAGTAAGAACAAACGAGAGGTATGGGAGCATCTTCGTAGCATTAGTGTACTGTCTGATCCCATTCACGGAGTCGCCATTGACCAACGTCTCTTGGGACGGAGCGAGCCCCAAAAGCTCCTGCAACGGGCCCACATAGTCTCCCAGGCAGCGGTTCCAGACATATATAAAGGCATCGTATAGGTTATAGTGCTTGCATAACGTTGTGACTTGATCGATGTCCATTGTGGTGGTGTCAAGGAGACAGATGATCTCCTCCAATCGGCTAGCTGTATGGTTAGTGGTGAAATGATTGATGAGTGCCTTGACCGCCGTGGGAGGTAGGGATCGCACGGTCCCGTCGATGATGTACGGCTCAAGAGCATCAAGGAAGATTCCTTGCGAGTCATGCTCCTCATACCAGTTAAAGACCTCGTCCCAAAGAAAGTCTTCGTCCACCATGTAAATACAGGCGGAAATGGAAACCTCGGCCAATTCTTCGAGTTGCCGACTGCTAAGTCGCTCATTGTTCGCCTCAATGTTCTGACCGAAAGCATATTTTAGAGATGCCGACACCATCTCTAGGAGCTTCTCTCGGACAATTGGTTGTCTTAGGGAGTCTTCATCTGGCAAGCCAACGGTGAGTTTTTCTCCGCTGCCCTGATAGTAGGAAGTCGCCAGTCGAATAGCCCCGATAAAATCACCCGCCTCCATAAGCGCCAGCAATCGGTCTGCCCAGTTTGAGAGGCCTCCAACCAAGGCTTCATTATGACCCAAAAGAAACAAACGCCCTTTGTAGGAGCGGAAAGACATGTAAAAGGCATCTGCCACCACGCCATGCATTGAAGTGTCCTCTTCGTCTAACTGCTCAACCAGTGAATGCAGCTGAGAGGAAAACAGGTCAGCGTGGTAGATATGTCGGCTAAGCAGGTCGATCGCATCGGTTACGCGCATAGAATAGTCTTCAAGGATAAGCAACTGCTGCGTGATGGTAAGCACTGCTAATACCGAGCGACTCAGCCACTGGACTGCAACGATTGCCTCCTCCGCTTTCCATCGATTTCGTGCCTTGAACTCCAGACTTGGGGGCCTATCTCTGTCCGGTGCCTCTTCCGTTTCAAATTCCGATACGTCCAGGACCGTCAGCACATTCGACCAACAATATACCAATTTTGTTTTGGACACTTGCGAATCCTTGCCCTTGAGTCGAATGGCAGGAAACCAGGCCAAGGCACCGGTCATTGCACCATGAGCCGTGACTTCCTTCGGACGGGGTGCTTTGTGCTGCGTTTGAGCTACGGGGGTCGTGGAAACGATGACCAGGAGGTAAGGTGTAAGCATGGCGACCAAGCCCAAAGAATCAGTCGGCTGCTCCACATTACCCAGGGGAAGAGGCGAAAAGGCAAGCACCGAGCTCGGCTTGCGCGGCCGATTCCCATGCCCAATGTATTGCGGATATCGCCCCAGGATTCTGGTTGTCTTCACCGTCCGTCCCAGAGCGCCAGTGCCCCGGGTCGCCAAGTGAGAGAAGGCCATGCCTCGCTTGTCAGCCGACACCAAAGCAGTGCGCCGGGTCCCCAAGAATCCCACATGGATCACCGACGATCCGGGCAAGTGTCCGTCCGAAGTGCGACTGTCAACTTGGCTCATCGGAATAGGCGGTATATGAAGAAAAGGTCGCGCTGACTTGGAGATTTCCCATGTGAAGATGTCGCCCGAATCGTGACCTCCAGCAATCGTTGAATGGTCGGCAGAAAGTGCGAGCGACATGATCGCTCCGCACTCAGTAGCTAATGTCAAGAAATTAGCAACTCCATGTGCTAACAAATATAGAACTTCAACCTTACCCTTCGTTCCCGAGCCGATTATAGTTCGCAGGTTTTGTTGGTAATCAAATACCAAGATTATGCCTTTAGACGTCCCGATCACGATACTCGTAGACACAGTCATGCAGGTCGGATAGCCGAAATTTCGCTTTCCGACTTCCGAGAATGCATGTCCGGTTATTTTCCTTAATTTGGTCCATCTTACTACATCCCAAGGGCCCTGAGCTTCGGAATCGGAATGGACGGTGGCCGGCGACAGTCGACTAGTGAGGGACGACTTTCGAGAGTGAATCTGAGCCAGAAACGGTGATGACGGGCGGAAGCCACTCAGCGACGAAGAGGAGAGCCGGGATTGAAAGCGAAGGTCGAAAGGGCGGTGCGACGGACTGGGACTAGGGCTGGGCCGAGGAGAGCTTCGAAAGGCCAAAGCACTGCTGCTTTGCGAGGACAGAATAGAACCCTATGACCGTCAGCGAGCGTTACAGACCGGAAAGCGAAGGCAATGCCGGCAACGAACATGTAGAGAAGGGGTATCATCAGGGGTTGAGGCGGTTTCGTCAACACTCCCGGGGGCGCCAGGCTGCCCGGGACGGGGAGAGACCGGAGCGTCGTTCGCATCAACGTCAACGGGAGGGGCGTTTTTCGCGGGAGTCAGGTCGGGGCTGTCTACAGCTGGGAGATCGTCCTCAATTTGTGCCATTGAATCATCTCCCAGTCCATTATCTAGCCTCGCGTCATCCAGGGCGCCGTTGGGTGTTGAGTGGGGGTATTCCAGGTCCTCTTCGCCCAAGTCGAGCTCGTCCTCTCGTGCCCGGTCATCACTGCCCTCAATCATGGAGCTCATCGGCAGAGTATAGGCAGGACCATCGCTCCCACACCGATTTGCGATAAAGTGTCAAGGAGTACGGATCAAGGTCAAGGACGGCACCGAGTCGGTCTAGCCGGAATGGCGACTGATTCTCAACCAGGATGCGTTGATCGGGTTATGGGCGAATAAAGCGGAGCACGACGGGGAATACGCGAATCAGGAATTCGGATGGTGGGGGCAATATCGATAAAGATGCCCGATGGGTGATGAGGCGAGAGGCGCGACGCAGGTAGAGGATGCGAGGCTGTATTGGAGTCTTGGAGACGACGAGCTCGGCGGGCTGAAAAGGTCGGGGAAACTGGAAAGCACGAAGATCAGTTGAGGCCTGGTTGCCTGGTTCCTGGGCCGTGCTCGGGTCACCGCCCGCCGTGGCATTGCCGTCTCCACCGCCGTTATCGTGCAGTTCTGGCGGCAGAGATCATACGGCCACTTCCATGCCAATATCACCACAGCCATTATGTTGCTGCCTCACTATCGAGGAGAGAAGGTGACACCAGGACAGATTACTTTTTTACCATGTCACTTTGTTGCATTTCAAGCCTTCTTCCTCAAAGACAGTTCCCGTGGTTGCACAAGCCACTCACGTCTTTATCGGACAAATGCCTGATGATTGATCCATTATGCCTCCACATTGGCCCGTTCCTAACTGAAACAGATCTGCCGTCATGGACATTAACAATTTATAGATTTTATGCATTCTACCCAGAAAGGAGTTTACCCCATGCATACATCAACTTACTTTTCTGAATGATGTAATCAAATAATGAGGAAGTATATTTCCACGTGCACAATTCCTGCATCCGATAGTCCGAGGCATCTCCTTTTAGAGAAGGAGCAACGGCTAGTTTCGGCGTGTGACAATACAGCAAAGACTGTAGGGCGTAGGGCGTAAATCTAAAGGATCCAGCTCACCCGTCATTCTATGCATTCGTACCCCTACCTGGAAAACTTGTTTCAGTTTGTGGGCAATGACTGGATGGTTCATCTAGGGTATTCCACATCCTCGGCAAGATGTCCGAGGCTCACGATTTCTAATCATCGGTCGATTGTCGACAAGTCGGTCAGAGAAATAAGTCACTAGAGATCGCGTGTTTGGAACATAATATATCATTGCTTCCCTCACACCATGTTGGCCCGCTTGAGGCCCACCCTATCGCCCTGTGGGAGGGTATTGTCGAGACGGGAAATGTCACACTTCAAGGTCATCGAACATAAAGTCCGATGCCAGAATATACGAGAGCGACCTGGCGCGGTCGAGCCCGGATTCGAGCATCAGTTAAGACTCGCCCTTAAGCAATACGTTCCAAAGGATAACCCTCACCCTCGAGAAGGGGATGTGACGATCATAGGAGCACATGGAAACGGTTTCCCAAAGGTATGGTAGCATATGTGCATGACCTGCTCGACAACATGAGGGATTGACTGACTGACAGCCCGCAGGAGCTATATGAACCCTTGTGGGATGAGATATATGAGAAACTGCGCGCCGCCAATCGACAAATCCGGGGGATTTGGATTGCCGACGTAGCTCATCAAGGCCAGAGTGGTGTCCTAAACGAGTCCATCTTAGGAGATGATCGTACGTGGTTGACTCTTTGATTAAACAGGTCATATCGTATTAACACACATATTAGCAAGCTGGCTGGATCACAGTCGTGACCTTTTCGCGTTGGTGAATAAATACCAAGATGACATGCCCCATCCCATCATCGGCATTGGGCATAGTATGGGTGGAATGCAGCTGTATGTCTCTCCCATAAAGTGTGCATGAGAGTGGCTAATTTTATGGCATTAGGGCTCATCTTTCTCTGATGCATCCGTCCCTGTTCCAAGCTCTGATATTAGTCGACCCGGTGATCCAAAAAGGAAACCCCAGCAAAGAGCTTGCTCTTCCCACTACATACCGACGCGATTGGTGGCCATCAAGAAAAGAAGCGCTTCAGAAGTTTCAATCCAACCCTTTCTACCAAGCATGGGACCGGCGGGTCTTGGAGAAATGGGTTGAGTACGGACTGCGCGATACCCCGACCAGGCTGTATCCTCAACCCAACGAGAACGGCCAGCAAGCCGTGACTTTGACCACAACCAAAGCCCAAGAGCTGTTCACATTCTTGCGGCCAGCTTATATAGACGAGCGGTCAGGACTTCGTCGCGGGAATCCGCAGGGAGAGGTTCATCCCAGTGAAATCGACGACTTTCCTTTCTATCGTCCCGAACCGGCGCATATATTCCGTCATCTTGGCGAGCTGAATCCAAGTGTTCTGTATGTCTTTGGGGAAAGTTCGCCATTCTCCTCACCGGCTGCACGACAAGAGAAGATACAGGCGACTGGCACTGGTCTTGGTGGTAATGGTGGTGTTTCTCAAGGGCGCGTGAAGGAAGCTATCGCGTCTAGTGGCCATCTGGTTCCTATGGAGAGTGTGGCTGAATGCGCTACTGCTAGTGCTAGTTTCATTCATGACGAACTATCAGGCTGGGAAGCACGAACGAGGAAGTTGAGGGAGGCTTGGAAAGGGGTAAGTCAACAAGAACGGGTCAGTATTGATGATCAATGGAGGAAACATATTCGTGAGCTACCAAGAAAGCCGAGGTTATAGACAAGCCCATTTCATATTACATAGATATATAGCTATTGCCGTAGAGAGAACCAAATGAACGACGGCGTTTGGAGCAAGACATGTCCTAATGGTGTTTAAAAAAACGAGACTCGAGTGAAAGAGAGAACAAAATTAGGAAACAGGGGGTGGTGCTAATGAACACTTTGAAAGAAAAACGTGAAGTACAGCCCCATCAAGTAAGACCAGGGCAGATCATTGGTTGCATTAAGATGCATTGCATGCATGGAAGGTTCCACTCGGATGCAGCATGCATCGATGTAGATTATCAAGAATATGGAATTACCCGGTCTGAAACAGTTGAAAAGACATTAATTTTCTACCATAGAATTGTTATACATCACAAGACACCATAAAGAATGCATTCTCCGGTAAGATAGACCAACGTTCCTGTACTGATTCCGCTGCATAAATACCTATAGACTATAGAGCTCGTAAGGACTTAACCTCACTTGCCCTCTTTGCAAGCCTCAGCAATCACAAAAATGGGTCTCGAAAATTGGCTCCCTCCAATGCATGAAACCCACCTATTTCTTGTATTTGCCGTGGCTTGTTACTGCATTATTGAATTATGGCAAGAGCTTCAATTCACAGAGCGTGCAGGGGCCTTCGTTTACTCGCATTCTTTGCAAATCTCAGAAATCACGATGTGGCGAATCGATGCCTGGCTTAGATATAGCCTGGGCTTTTTATTGATCCAATGGCTTTTGATTTTCGTGGTGCTGTCCATCAGTTACCTGTTGCTGCAAATCATGAGCCTGTGTTCGTCGACGCTGACATACTGGATTGATGAATACATTACAACCTCTGTTAAAGAAAAAGCCGAAAGAGACGCAGAAGAATCTCGTCTACGCTTTCTAAAACGCCTCAAAGGAGCAATAGTCAATTCAGACAAAGAGCCTCGTCCACTTGTTCCGAAGCCCCTCGAAGCAACAAAATCCACTTCAGACATAAACTCTCGTCGTCCCCCCGTTCTGAAGCCCCTCGAAGCAAAACCCACTCCAGACCCAAAACCTCCTCCTCCTTCTCCTCTCCCTCCCATCGAGCTGGACAGCCATTTACTATCAAAAGCCCTCGATCTCACTCTCCAAACCAGGCTATCCCCATTCCACACAGGGTTTACCCACACGACATGGCGCTCTAGTCTTCGTGTACAGAGAAGCGAGGTCGTTGTCAACGAAGGCACAACCCGAATAACCAGTCCCGGGAACAACATCCCCATCGACACCGTGGCCGAAGACCAGGCGACAGATTACCTATCCCACCGAAAGAAGGCACTACGCAAGCGAAGATACCTCGCGACCACCCTACCGGCCATCGCAGCCATGAGCTCTCCGCCTAGCTTTGGCGCTAGACCCGCTGGACCTGTGAAGCGTTTCGGACGTCTACCCACGATGCTAGAGCGCGCGGCGTTTTGGAAAAGACTACAGAATAACTTGACGAGACCGATCCTTGAAAGAATCGTGGCGAACAAGTACACGCCAGGGGACGATCATGTCGCTTATGTGCAGCGGTGTCGGGGTCTCTTTGCGGAGCTGCGGGCTCTCAAGGAGGTTGAGGACTGGATGGAGCTCGATCTTGTCATGGAGCCGTTGCAGCAGACCATGTTTAAACCGTTCATTAGGTATATTGCGCGGGATGGGTATGTGTTATCGCTGGATGATGCGTATGCCAAGTTCATTGTTCATGAGAATGTGAGGAAATTCTACCTGCCTATTTGGTTAAGGGATCCGATGCCCGAGTTGCTCTGTGATTGAAGTCATAGGGTATGGAAGTGGTCTTTTTCTTGTCTCCTTTGTGACTAGGCCTATGTAGTTCTATTCTTATTTAGCACTCACATGCAATAACGAATTCAAATACTTGAAGTAAGGTCAGACAGTCACGCAGCTACAGATTCCATGTGCGTCGTACATACATGAGGCTATCACACGCACAAAACAATCATGAATAGCAGATCAGCAGGGCTGGGATTTGGGCATCATGACTAACCAGCATGGCTGTACGACTCAGTAGAATACAGAAATAAAACAAATAGAACACAAATCCGAGACTGAGAACACAGAATAAACACAAAACTTCTCAGAGAATGAAGCAAAACCCAAACCAAAAAATAGTAGGTGAACAGTCTGACAAGGCGGGGTTCCTCAAGGATCGGGCTTGGCTGTTGCGTTTCCCCTCGCGGGCTCAGGAACAACCCTCTAGGGAAAGATGTTATTGGTTCTGGATTTGATTTGCAGATTTATGCATGAAGGAAGATCTTAATCTTACTGTAATCAAGAGTAGTATTTGTGTTGGCCCTAGTAGTAACCACCTAGACCATAACTTCCTCGCTCCTTATCTATCCCTTGTTTAGGTATCTATGTGAGTGATGCGAACACAATAAACCAACTATACATACTACCAAGTTAAACTAGGTACCAGCTGATCCACCCCCCAAATAAACCCCAGATACAAACACACCCCCATAAATCATCTACGACGTATGTTAATAAATTGTCTCCTATCCATCATGCGCCGCCCCAACATGATCAAGACCCGAAGACCCGGTGCTCATTGGACGGCATTCCACCACAACTAATGCAACAAGGTAGTATCCTCTATCTCTCGGCCTCGCCGTGATCGACTATAATAATTGCGTCCGTTTTTCAGCTCCAGCAGAAGGATGAAGGAAGCTTAGCTGAAGGATTCGGTGCCTGTCATCTTCTTAAATTTCCCCTCCCATTATAACCATTAGACACTATCTATGGACGGCAACGGGTTGTTGGGTGTTATTGTTAGCCAGACTGACGGAACAGGGGTATGCGTGATCACAAGAGTCACCAAAATGACTTGACTGGCTGATTGTCAGTCTACTATTTACGAACTTCCATAGGCTCGGAAATACTCCGTACTGCGGGATGATTTGATCATTTACTAAGTATTTGAGGGTAGGTAGCCAATGTCTCTTTCCTTGAAGACTTGTATAAATCCTGGAAGGTGCGCATGCTTGACACTGCCTGCTTAGGTGTTTACTTTGTCTACAGATCATGGCGGTCGTGGGTATTTCTTTACCTTCTTATGATTCTATATAGCCAGCTGTTCATCTATTGTGAGCGGTTGATACTCATTCATACATTACTTATACTGTTCATCTTTTTTGTTATAACTTTACCTTCGATATCGTGAGAGAGAAAAAGTTACCGACCATGGCTCGCCCAACACTCCTTTCCTCTCTTCTAACAAGCTTCATAATTATCTACACCATCATCATCCCAACAACCGCCGCCGCCACCACAAACGCAGACGCAGAAGCAGCTGAAACCTCCTGCAACGGCCAACCCGCCTACTGCGACCGCAAATACTCCAACATCACGTACCTCGGAGCGCACGACAGCCCCTTCGTCGGCCCACTCCCCCAACACAACCAGAACCTCAACGTAACGGCACAGCTCGATTTCGGCATCCGCTACCTCCAAGGCCAGACGCACAAGATCGAAACCGACGACGCGATCCGCCTATGCCATACATCTTGCCTGCTTGAAGACGCCGGGACGCTGGAATCGTTCCTCGTCACCGTCAAGACCTGGCTGGAGGGTCATCCGGATGAGGTGCTGACTCTGCTCCTGACGAATGGCGATGGGGTGCCGGTGTCCAAGTTCGACGAGACGTTTACCAAGGCGGATATTAAGAAGTATGCGTTCGTGCCGGAGCCCGCGTCGGAGGTGCTACCGATCGGGTCGTGGCCGACTCTGGGGGAGATGATCAGTAAGGGGAAGCGGTTGGTGGTTTTCTTAGGTATGTTGTGCACTTTCCTTGCTTTGCTTGGATGTCAGAACAAGTCGAGAACTCTGGGTATTGACGTTGGCTATAGACTATGGTGCCAACGTCGCCACTGTCCCTTATATCCTCGATGAATTTGCCTATTACTTCGAAACCCCGTTTGGCGTGACCGACCGCAAGTTTCCAAACTGCAGTATCGACCGGCCACCAAATGCCAATGCAGACGGACGCATGTACATCGTCAACCATTTTCTGGACGTTGATATTCTGGGGGTGTTGATCCCCGACCGTCTTCGGGCCCCGAGGACGAATGCTGTCTCTGGGGAAGGGAGTATTGGAGCGCAGGCTAATCTTTGTAACTCCAAACATGGCCGACTGGCCAATGTAATCCTGGTGGACTTTGTCGATCAAGGCCAGGTGATGGCGGCACAGCACAAGTTCAACGGGTTTTAATGTCTCAATCTTGGACTGGATCACTGGATCGCTTTTTGAATGTTGTTTGTATGCTTTCTGGATTATCGAAAGATGTGGATTATTGGAGTAGTATTTCCTGACGTGGCATCGTCAATTCATCATTTCATCAAAATTCTAGGTTTCCAGAAATTAATAACCCAAGCATTCAACTCGTGCCTTCTTCCCAATGAGACGGAAGCGGCTTATCTATCCTGCATATCCTTGAAGATCAACAATCGCCGTTAAATTCTAACAACCAAATACAAAAGAATGACTTGAGATTGCTTGACCGGAAGGTATTCGAAAAGAACTTATATAATGTAATGACATATGTCACTCTTCCAACTCCATTTGCATATCGCGATCTGTACAGTTTCCCGAAAGATTAGCTCTATCATTCCATCATCATAGAAACGATTACTACACTTACCCCAAATTTTATTCGCAGATGCAATGATGATCTCTGCCTTAGCCAGCAGCTTTTTGGAATAACGTTCAGCTTCGCTAGGATGCAGTTGACTCCTTTGCGCTTTGCGCGGATACGCCTAGAATGGGTCAGCATCCCACATTTCGACGACATCACATTTCGACATACCATCATTAGAACAGGGACAAGGTCCTTCGCATCTGCCTCTGCCAGGGCTCGCAGATTTCGGAATCCGTTATCCCGAAGCAACCGTGCGGTCCAACCCTTCACATAGGTCACCTGGGCCATCTCCAGTAAATCAGCACGAGCTCCAGCTTCCAATCGATCTCGCATGTGATCGAGAACTGCTGCGAGCATACCCCATCCCATCCGTTGACAGAACTTGACCATGCCGGCTGCAAATCCATGGCACTGTTGGGCCAACGTTTGAACCGCCCCACGAGGGATTCGATACCGGGCGGCGATTGTTGATAATGGTACCTCATTGCTCAAATCGCGAAGTTGGAATGCAGTATATGCGCGACGGTATATTCTAGCGATTTTCACCTGGTCTGGAGTACTCTCCTTCAAAGACGCACCGCTCTGTACCCTATGGCAATGTCAGCTCCTTCTCAAGATATGTGAATTTAGCAAAGGCTGGCGTACATCGAATTTACAAACCCGGGCTGCACGCCGACAAATTGTAAAGCTCGCAGCCCACTGTCATCAAGAAAATCCAACTGGTCTCGAAAAGTAGGCCAGTCAATCTGGGTGTTGATCGCAACTTGGAGAGGGGTAAACATGTAAAATATGTGCATGTCGCCGTCCATCACAAAAGCTTGCAAGGCTCGCTTCAGTTCTTCGTGAACAAAAAGACCATCTTCAGGAGCGAAGGCAGAAGCAACGACCGCTTGCCCAAGCAGTGTCGCTTCATACGCTTCATCGTCTTTCTTTAAAAGGAGCTCCTCATTAATCAGTTCTTGAAGCGCAGAGTTCATAATGCTGTAGGCTAATTTCTTGTCGACCATTCGACAAAGTAGGGTGCATTTCACATATTCCTTGACTGCATCGAACCCTGAGACGAGCCCTGTTGCTATAGCCTCCAGCAGTGCCCTTCAAACATTGGTTAGGAATCATAGTATCCAAGACACATGACTTGAATCGCTCACCTTTTGAGTCCTCTTTTTTCCGGGGCAAGACAGCTCTCAATGGCAGGCATATCGGCTTCTAACAGGTCGCATACAGCTTCAAAATCTGACTTGCCGCAAATGAGATATGTCTCGCCTACCTCGTCCTTTCCTTTGCGGCCTGCTCGTCCACACATTTGTCGTCTGTTTAGGTTAGAACGCACCATACATTATATCGGTCAGGGACCTTACAGCATTGCTGGACCGACCAAGTCCCGACCCATGCGTGCACCATTTATAATTACTCTTCTTGCAGGAAGATTAACTCCTGCAGCAAGACTGCAAGTAGCCACAAGTACCCTCAAAGTCCCTTGGTCATAAGCCTGTGCAATAAGTTCACGTTCCTCTGCAGTCATTCCCGCATCTGGAATTAAGTCAGTCTATAAAGCGATATAAAACAACACAAATCGGGCATCTCACGATGAAATCCTACTCCCCTGATAAGAGTATTCTCTAGAGCGGGATCAAGACCACTAGGGAGACTTCGTAGTTCGGCAAGTAAATCGAGCCTTCTGCTCAGCTCCTCCGGGTCGACCATAGAAGACCCGGGCATTGCTTCGCTTATAATGGCCGCATAAATCTGGCAAGCTTGTCTGCTGCCACAGAATACCAACGCACCATATCCCGCAGCGGCTGTCTTCACAGAGAGAGCCACCATTGAATTTGTCGACGGATTCGCAAGTTCTCGGGAAGTTGAAGCTTGAATGATACTGTGAGGAGGCATGGTATCCGCAATTGACGTTGTTGTCGATGCTAGTTTAGTAATTGTGTGAAAGAGCTGTCGGGACGTTGCGGCAGGGTAGATTGCATTCTCATAGACAAGATAGTCATCAATTGGAATGGGCCGATAAGTTGAGATATAGTATTCTGCATTCATCCATTCCGCTAAGACTTCTGTATTCTAGACCTTGATGAGTCTGTGAACATTTTATCCGCTGAAAATTGGGCGCATACCGAAAGAGTGGCACTCATGCCGATGATTTGAATGTCTTGCTGTAGCAAAAGCAACTTGGTTACCATCAGTTCCATAAGGTAGCCCCGATGTTCATCGTCAAGCATATGCAGCTCATCTAGAACGACGACGCCTAGGTTCCCGATGGTACATTCTTCGATCGCGGTGTTTATCAATGAATTGGCCTAAGGAACAATACAGCAGTCAATGGGAGATTCAGGCGTATAGGAGGTACCCTAGGGTGCAGACCTTCTCTATGGTACAGACAGCGATGTCCATATCAGCCCAGGAGGCGGAAGTCCGGCTGCCGCCGAAGAAACCAGTGACACGTATCGATTTCTGCAGTTTCTTCCATCGCTGATAGTAGGGTTTCGCCTGAGTTGGATCATCCTCATCGTCGTGTATATGCTTTTCAAGATCCTGCACAATGCGTCTGAGCCACTTCAGCTTCTCCTGCACCAAAGCAACGTAGGGTAGAACTAGAATTGCCTTGCAGGAGGGATTTTCTATAATTCGTTTCAGCATCAAGACATCAGCCACGAGGGATTTGCCACCGCCCGTTGGCGCTGTATAAATCAAATGCCGCTTCCCTTCCAGTAGGCCGGGGGCCAGCAAACATGACGACTGCCAAGGATAAATGCTGCTGACCCCGACCGCCGCAAAATTCCTGACTAGGGTGGGAGGTAAGCCATATCGAGGGTGTTGTAAAAGCAAAACCGGATCTCTGTTTGATTCATGAATCACGGTATCCGTTCGTTGTTGGTGAGGATCCTGGGCAGCCGCCACGGGAGATATTTCACTAGCAACCAAGCGGTTCTTGGGAGCAGGGGAAGTTACACGAGGACGAACGAAATCCACCGAAGGCGTCGAATGACCTGATTGCTTGGTGCTCGAGACTTTCAACGAGGTCTCGGGGGATCGATCCGGGAGTCGTTTGTGCCCAGCCAGGGGAGCTACAGAATACGCCTGTTGGCGAGCAAGATCAACCGAGGTTTGAAAGCCATGGGACTGGAATGGTTGACCGGGCTGTGCAGACATGCCTTGTACGGCCCCTTTTGTTATCTAGGTACAGAGTAGTTATCTACTCAACGACAGAGGGTTTCCATCGATCGTATACCGGAAATAGAGAGGAAAGGCAGGACCTAGATGGGCGTTTATAAGATGAAACGACACGAGTTTCACCCTCGGCAGGGGATCTTCGAGGCAACAAACGGGGATCTTCCAGTTCAGCCGATGAACAGATAAACAGATGACCTCAGACCTCCCGACCGTTGGTTACGCAAGTTGGAAGGCGCAACGCGGGTGCAACGGACGCGTTTCATTTCGGGAAGGCGCAGACAGTCGCGGTGCCTCAGGCCAGTAAGGCGGCAGAAGCGGCACTGCGGCAGAGTCCCGGGCTCCCAGGCTCCCAGGCTCCCAAGTCACGACTCAGGCCGAGACTAGGCCAACTAGCCTGCAGCCTAAGGCGTTGACAAGCCGACAACCCTGCAAGTCTTCCAATGCGGAACGTTCCTGGATCGTCTCGTCATCCGCTAATCGGAGCCCTGCTGATCCGCATATTCCCATATAAATGGATCGGGGGGATGTCTGGCCGCTCCGAACGGGTTTAGCCTGCTTTTGCAATTTCTGGGCTTGTCTTTTACTGACCACTTTCCTCCGAGTCATCAACTATCATGCTCTGAGGGGATCAAGATTTTATGCGACCGAAAAAATTATATGAAAGTAACATGCAGATCAAACGTCCCAAATCGCTTGGATCTCATGCTGACTACTCGCCCCCATCGTGGGAAAAGACTTCCTGTGGCAGAAAGGGCGAGCAACTAGAACCATCTCCCGACTCCGCCCGTTGATCCGTCGAGTCGAGAGCACAGACGGTAGCAGGTACACATTCCTCCGCCACGCTTTCTTTTTTCTCTGCTGCGTACCGCATACGGGAATGAGCAAGGGCTACATGCTATTTATGAGGTGCGTCTTCCACAAAGAAGGACCTCCGTAGGAAACAATTCCCGCACAGGAAAAGCAGCAACTACTTTTTGAATGACTTTCACTTTTTTTTTTTTTTATCGCGTGTATTGTAGACCCTCCGCTCGACAAGGTTGATTGTAGCACAATGCGTAAATGTACAGTACAGTAGGCAGCTGCCGGTCACCTGACAGCTAGGCTTACTGGCCTGGACTCAAAGTAAGCGTTGTTTCTGATTGACCTTCCTAACCAAGCGCTGCGCCGCATGAGCAAATGGTGGCTTATGTACAGAATTATTATTATTGACATGCCCCTTGACGCCGATAGTTCCAACTTAACTCGCCCCCGCCTCCCCTCACGTCCTATCGGCGTCCTATCGGCTCAGATCCTGCTTTTGTGTTGTTAACCAACGACGACAACAGTACTTTAAAGTATTTGAGTTGATGTGCGCAATAAAGTCGTTCGTAAAGGGAAAGTTACGAACATCCCAGGTACGGATGTCTCGGCGAAGCGCGCCATTTAATCTTCAGTCTTGACCCGGAGAAATGGCCTGAAAGGAGAAGGGAAAAAAGAAAAAAGAAAAGAGGCCACCTCGAGGGACCCACTCCTCGTTTGTTCAGAGGTAACCAACCACACTAGTACCTACGGAGCAAAGATATAATCATCTACGGAATACCCAAGGCACTTACTACGCCGTAATGTGTCGGCTCCAAGTATTTAATCATACAGGTGTCTTCCGAGAAAACTCCAGCCTGGGAAATATTCGGATTGTTCAAGGATGGTTGAAGTCTTGAATTATCGGTCCGACGAAAGATCATACCCCAATCTCTTTTGTTTGCGACCTCTACAGCAACCAACACCAAGTCCAGCTTCCAACGTATTCAAGCGATCAATATGATTGGGCTTCGCAGGCATGTGATAACCCCAATTTGCAAACCATAATTGAATAATATTCTTGGTAAATGCGTTCAGGCGCAGGCCTCGCCCTTCTTACTCCCCCGGAACATGGGTGGCAGGTGGCTGGGTTAGTAACAAACGCGACAACGGTAGGTAGTATTTCGTACACATCCCTCGCAGTAAGGAATAATGCCACTTAAACCATCTATCGGTCAGGAACAGGCGTATTTGATTTATTTGATAAGCCTACCAAGTCTTATCAACTCGTCAAGCTACAGACACACCCTGTCGACGACTAGGCAAGAGGCACGATTACTCCGTAGAATTGGCCATTCCACAATCCACATCAATAATCCCGAGCCCAAGGATGGGGCCTCTGCTTTCGGAGGTGTGGCAGACTTGTCGTCGATTGTAATGTGGCAACACAGAGTCGGGACGGCCAGCAGGCAGCAAATCATCGGCCATGGAGGTAATTTTTCCTGCAGCAGAAGACATCATTGGTTCGAATCCCGAGTGCTATATCATCCTCGGAGCACCCAAGGTACGTAAGTCACTTGACCGTTTCGCATCATGGCGAGAGGGAATGCCAGTAGTGCGGCTTGGGGAGCGATGCAAGATTCCCAAAGCGATATGATTTTACCAAGCAAAACCATGATGGCGGGACCTTCGTGATATTTTGTTTCTTTTTTTTTTTTTCTGTTGTAGCTCTGCCACATGCAACAATTGTACTCTACATACAGTTTGAGAACCTGATCATCGATCAGCTCCAACCGGCTAGCAAATCAATGTGTAGCCAAGAACGAAGGAAAATTAAGAAAGAAAGGAAATAAAAGACAAGAGCCCCGTCCTGGCGGGGAAGGAAAAGGCATTCTCCTTCCCAGTGCTTCCAGCCGGCAGGAATAGCCAACCATATTAATGACTAAGTAGGTTTTCCGGAGGCGCTAGCGAAGGGTTTCCCTCCAGATTGTGTTATCATTTGACTCAACTTTACCACCAGGCTATCGGCACGCTGCCATAGCACCTAGTGATAGCTCGAGGAGAGAAAAAAAAAGTTGCTACGTTCTTTGTTATTACAGTGGTAAAAAAAGAAAGAAAAAAAAAAAAACCAGATCGACCCAGCGGCTATACTGTCCGCCCACCCGATGGCAACGCCGCCCGGCGTATCGCAGACGGTCCGTAGTTCGCATAAGAACTCACGCCCATGCCTAAGGATCTACTGTGTAGCTGCTAATCACCACTAGTTGGCTAGCACTGCAGGAGCCATGGAACCCGTGCCCTGCTCCTTTTCGGTGCTGTTTCTGATGTTCTGAACCGAGTTTTCGGTCGTCTATTTGGACCTTTACCATTTTCAGCTCCTCCCCATCCATGCTCTTTGAGGCCCTCTTGGGTGGTACAGAAGTCCCATTCTGCAAAATGCCCCTCCCTGTAGTTTAGCTTCCCTTTGCCCCCCCCCCCCCCGTAATTATTGTTGCCGCAGTTGGTTGAATAATAAATTCTTACAGTCGACCTCACTTCAGGGGAACGATGTCCGATGTTATCCTCTTTCCCTTCTTCTTTTTGTTTATCTGAGAGATCCTCTTAGCTATACTTTTTTAAACTTCCTCTTGAATTCTTGACATAGCTTAGAAATAGTTACAGCGTGTATCTAGTTTCACCAGGTATCATCGAAAGTAGGCAGCATCATACCGATGTCATCTATATCTGTTACAAGAAGACAAACGAGGGAGGGAAAGGAAAGTAAAGAAGGGCCCCTACTAGATTGGTCATCCATCCTCATCTTGGATCTTGAATCCTCCCCAAGCTGATCTTATCTATATCCACGTCCAACCCACATAGCGATAACCACAGTAATAATAATCTCATTGTCAAAGCCGGAGTCGTTGCTTATTGATTAGTAGGCCAACGGGATAAAAACCAGCCGTTGACCAGAAAGACTCCGACCTACAGTGTTCCGAACGGTAGGGACTTGGGTTGTGTGCTGCGCCTGCAACGCCATTTAACTCGAAGGGCTTGGCAATTTGAATTTCAGATCCAACGCGCATGCGCTGCCCTACGTGACAACATTCCTGCCATAGATTATTGTGCATCCATACCCTTTGGGTTTCCCCCCAGTCGACTGTCCCTCTGCGGATACGGAGTACAAACCTGTGAGAAAGAGAGAGGAAGGGGAGAAGAAAAAGAAAAGGACAAGGAAAATGACCCAACCCTCGATGCTAGTTTAGTCTATCTGTGTAAGAAATATAACCATTTCAGCCCTGACCCAATCAAAGAAATTTTCGAAATAAAAATCAAATAAAATTATTCCCATTCCTTGAATCGTTTATCCGTTTATCTTCTGCTTCTGCCTTTCCCTTCATTCCACTCCCCATCCGTCTTTTTCTTTCTTTTCTTTTCTTTCCCTTCCTTCCCATCCCATAATTCCCCTCCTCGGCTATATACCGTCGCCATCGCCCATCGCGCTTCCCACCGGGTGGTTCGGTCCACTTGTAATCCCTTTCCGCCAGGACTGGCAACAAGGCGTCTATAACTGTTCCTTCCCGCTAACCCAGTTACTACTTACTACGTAGATCATTCAACGGGGCAACATGCCATTTGAAGGCAGCAAGGGGAGCAACCCCCGATCTAGCTATGTTTTATATAGTAACCTTCCTCCGGGAATAGAAGTAATTTGAGGCATATGAATTGAATGATCGTGATCAAGATAGTCAAGCTCCGAGGCGGGACCAGCGAGATGACCACCGGCACGCTGGGCCCGGCCCAAGTATCAACCCATAATTCATGATTATTTTTTTTTTTTTCGCGCAGAGGGCAAGAAAGATGGTCATCATGAATTTTCTCTGGTTCTTGGGTGGATGGAGGATCCGTCATATTAACACATCGGGACTAGGGGCGAGGACGTGGACTGGTCGGGATCCTGGACGGCTTTCCTGAGTCTTCTGTTCTCTTTCTTTCTTTCTCGCTTCTGCTCTTTTCCTCTTCCTCTTCTTCTCTCTCCCTCTCTCCCTCTCCTTCCCTACCGGCGACTCTCTGCCACTCTTGGCTTAGTCGCCTTTTCCTCTCTTGTGTCCCTCTCTACCCGACTCCACTGATCCACCGACGTTTGTCCTTTCTCTCTTCTTATCCCTCCTCCCTTTCCTGTGGTGCATTCGCCTCAATATCCTCCTCAACTCCCATCTTCCTTCCCCCTTCGCTGCACCTGCATGCCCCCGGTCAGACTATCCACTAGTTCGAGTCTATTACCGGCTGGCTACGTCTGATCCAGTTTCGTTTACTCTTCAATCACTTCGCTCACGCCACGGGGTCTTCTCTACTCCCCTCCCCAATCGGTTCTAAGGGCTTTGTTCTTGTGTTGCTTTCACTGCACTGTTACTATCATTGGACTACAAGCACCTTTGACTGACCGTTTTATTTTTCTTTCTTCTTCCTTTTTTCATTTCTGTCCTTTCTCTTCTTTATCTTGTCTCATCTTCTCTCGTAAATTTTCCCCTCCTACATATATTCGTCTTTCGTCTTTCATCCTCCCTGCTCGGAGGTATTCGAAGGTTCGATTCTCTTTCGGCTAGTAGTTTATTCTTGTCATTCCCGGCTGGTTTGTCGATCCTGATAGTCGGGTACGCCTGTGTGCCATTTTTCGTTTTCCTCAACTCGCCATTGACCTTCCAACTCCCTTGCGGAAAACCAAAGGCACCATTCAAAGAGAAAACAGAAAGAAAAAAGCAAGAAACGAGAAGGGGAGATAGGACGGTTGCGATTTTCTAACCTGGGCAACGAAAGTGACGCTCTAGTCCATTTTGGGCCGACACTCTTGCCCTCCAGCACCTTTTCTCCCTTTTTCGTTTTCCCCGTTTCTCTTTTTCCTTTCCTCCCTCTTCTGATACTCAGCGGATAGTGTTCGACACCAACCATCTGCACCATCACATCTCATGAGGAATCTTCTACCCGACACGGCCCGTTGCTGAGCTTTTGCATCTCTGCGTCCGAGGCATTCGGTGTTCCCACCCGTATCGAGGCCCTCCGACGCAGTGCTGGAGGCGCATTGCAGCTTCATCGCGGGTCTTTGATTTTGTTTTTTCTTTTTTTGTCACTGATCATTCATCCTTTATTTTCTCCTTTCGCGCTTGAGGGTTGGTCATGGCCTCGGATAGGTCACCGCCCCAGAAGTCGCAGCAACACGTGAGTCCCGACTCTCCCTCCGGTACTCCTGTTGCTGCCGAACGACGCATGCCCACCCCTGGTCAATCTTCACGCACGGAATCGGCCGACTCTCCCACCCCCCAAGGGGCCGCCACCGTGAATGACCCGCCCACTCAACTCATGGCCACCAGCGCATCTCCTTCTGAGGCTGCTGGTACGGAGCCACCCAGCACCTCCGCTACTCCGGCTCCTTATGGCACCCGTTCTAGAGGCCGTAATGCCGCTCCGCGTCCCAACTACGCGGAGGATCGCGACATCGACATGGATCTAGAGGTCGCCCAACCCGCACTCAAATCTGGCAAGCGGACGAGTGGCGTCATCCCTAATACTAACAACGCTCCGAATGGCTCAAAACAAGAAGCCGAAAAGTCAACGCCATCGTCTTCCAACGCGCGGAAAAATCAAACGGCGGTGAATGGTGCAAACCTCGCCTCCGCCGCCAAAGATTCGATTCCTGGCACCTCGTCCTTTTCTGCCAAGCCTGAGGAGACCGGCGGGTCGTCAATTTCGAGGAAACGAAAACAACCCGCCAGTTCGTCAAATACTAACACTCCAAATGGCAATTCAGCCAAGAAGATCTTCACGACAGCCCCGGGAGCCACCCAGGGGCAAAGTGAATCTAACATGGTCTCTTTCGAGAGTCGCGGCGCCTACTTGGAAGATGGAAAACTCATAGCTGACGATGGCACCACATTTGCGGTGAATGGTGAGTGTCTGCCTTTTACGTACCTCTTCTTTTTTTGGTTTCTTTCAACCTTCCGTTTCTCTCTTGCAAAATTCCAGACTATCATGATTGACTCTTCCCCCAGACCATGTCTATCTCATCTGCGAACCGCCGGGCGAACCATATTATTTGGCGCGAATCATGGAGTTCATCCCTTCCAAAAACACGCCATCCGGCCCGATCGAGGCGCTGCGGGTGAATTGGTATTACCGGCCACGTGATATCCAACGCAAAGTCGCGGATACAAGGCTTGTATTTGCGTCAATGCACTCCGACACATGTCCGCTTACTTCATTACGAGGGAAATGCCACATCGCGCATTCGTCGGAGATTGAAGACTCCGATGAATACCGGAAGAGACGAGACTGCTTCTGGTATGACAAGATGTTCGACCGTTACATCCATCGGTATTATGAGGTAATCCCCACCAAAAAGGTGATCAATGTCCCTTCGAATGTCAAGAAGGTTTTGGATGAGCGCTGGCGATTTGTTCTCGTGGAAATTGGGAGAGGTAAGGAGTTATGCAGTGCGGTCAAAACTTGCAAGCGGTGTAGCTTGTATGCCGCGAGCAATAACTCGGTGGACTGTGCCGTTTGCCACGAAACGTACCATATGTTATGCGTACGACCCGTTCTGACCAAGAAACCGGCTCGAGGATTCGCATGGGCCTGCGCCGCCTGCAGTCGAGCCCAAGAGCGCAAACTCGAGGCCCGAAATACTCCGGTTCTCGGCGAAGCACAGCCAGAGGCTGAGGAAGAAATCGTCGAGGAAGAAGAAGAAGAACCACAAGTCGCAACCGATACGGCCGGTAATAGTCCCGCACCTATCGAAGAGCAGGCGACCCGACCAGCTACAGAAGAACAGAAGGCGCAAGCGCGGATGTGGCCGTATCGCTATCTAGGCCACCATTGCAACGTTGAAGATGCTCTCGACTACGACGACCGAATATACCCTCGAGCGAGTTCTCGTCTCGGTGGACGACACCAGGCTCAAGTCGCTGAGTGGTACGGACGCCCCGTGAAGTACGTCAAGCCGGTAGACATCAAGAAGAAGCCCCCGAAGGGCTCCAACAGTCGGAAGGATTCGAAACTCAACAAGGAAGCACACGCCGCCCAAGAAGCCGCGAAGCAAGAAAGAGCCAATCGACCGAAATATGTCCTGGATGAGCCGAAGGGGTACGTTCCAAGAGGCGAGGATAGGCCAGTCACAGTAGACGGGAAACAAGTTTACACCGCGGAACCGCTTTTCAAAATGCCCACTCCGACTCAACTTTCTTCACGCGGCGAGGAAGACGCCCCCGGCGCAGATATGAACCCCGCCGACCGCGAGCAGTTTATCGATCGGTACATGGCGCGGGCAAAGGAAATAGCGCCCGACCTGGATGAGACACCATACTCTACGAATTTTCTAGACAAGGCATTGGAACTATTGTACTCGAACAGCTTCGACGCTGATGTTGCTCTAGGCAAGTTGAGGCAGATGAACAAGTACAAGGACCTCAAGGAACCGCATCTGCGCCCGGAAGAGGTGAAGCTGTTCGAGCAGGGAGTCTCCAAGTTCGGGTCGGAGCTGCGTCATGTGACAAAGCATGTCGGCACGGTGCCGCATCGTGAGATTGTGCGCTTCTATTACATGTGGAAAAGGACAGATCGCGGTCGCCAAATATGGGGCACCTTTGAAGGTCGACGGGGCAAGAAGGAAGCTAAACGAAGCAGTGCTGCAAAGCTCGTTGACGACGTGGCAGACGATCACGACGATTCCGCATATGATAACGACAAAGCGGCCGAAAAGAAACGTGGGTTTCAGTGCAAGTTTTGCTCGGAACGGACGTCACGCCAATGGCGACGTGCCCCGGGGGTTCCCCCCGGCACTACGACGCCGAGCGAGCCGTCTTCCAGGCAACGCGACAAAGGCCCGCAGCTTACCGTGGCCCTCTGTCTACGTTGCGCTCTGCTGTGGCGAAAATACGGCATCCAGTGGGAGAGTGTGGATGAGGTGGCCAAACGCGTTAATCAAAGCGGCAACAAGTCGTGGCGCCGGCGCATGGACGAAGAATTGCTAGTCCAACTACTCCTAGGAACTGAAATCCCGATCAGCATCAGTCCTGCGACCGCGGCTACGGCCGCCGCGATTGGCGTCGTGGTGAACACCAACCCCCAGGTGCAACAAGAGTCGACCAAGAAAAAGAGCCGCGTTAACGACAAGGAGAGCGGTGCCAACTCTACGGCCACTTCAGTCGAGCCCCCACCGAAGAAGAAACCGGCCCCCGAAAAGGCCCCGGATCCGCCGCCCATTCAACCGGATCCTCCCAGGGCCAAAACGCTCCCTTGCGCCGTTTGCAACAAGATGGAACCCATGGGAGATCAGCATCTATCCTGCCGAGACTGCCGTCTGACTGTCCACCGAAGATGCTATGGCGTCGGTCCGACCAGCAATTGTGTCAAGTGGTTGTGCGATATGTGCTCGAACGATCGGAGCCCGAAACTCTCGACTCGCTACGAATGTGTCTTGTGTCCGGTGACCTGGACTGAACATGAACTGATGGAGACCCCGAGATCGACACACAAGAAGAAGACCGAACGAGACCGGGAGAAGGAGAGACTGGAAAAGGAAATGGTGAGCGGGGCCATCAAGTTGTATCGACAGAGACAAGAAGCCGTGGGCAAGCCGGTCGGTCCTCGAGAACCACTCAAAGCGACTACAGGGAGCAACTGGGTCCACGTCACTTGCGCAGTCTGGACGCCGGAAATCAAGTTCCGCGACGCGAAAAGTCTGGAAGTTGCAGAGGGATTTGGACTCATTCCTTCGGAACGGCATCAAGAGGAGTGCAAGATTTGCAAATCCACCCGGGGAGCATGTGTGCCGTGCCATTTCAACGGCTGCAATGCTCGATTCCACGTCGGCTGTGCGCACCAGGCTAACTATCTTTTTGGGTTCGATGTCACACCCGTCAAGGGGTCGCGAAGAGATTCCGTGAGTAGCGTCAAGCTTGGCGAGGAGACGGGGGTCATCACGGCAGGGATCTGGTGTCCTCACCACACCGTGACTTCCGTTGTCCACGAAATCGGCGAGCCAACTGGGGAAAACGGCGAAAACGCCCTCGCGCGGTTTTCGGAGATCTACAAACAAGCAGATCTGAGCAAGACCGAGACTGAACGGAGGGCTGCATCTGTACAGCAATATTCTAGCGCGTCATCGCATGGAGGGACATCTGTGATAAGCCGCCGGTCGGCTTGTGCTGCCAACGGTGCTTCCAATCCCCAACCGATCACTGTCAAGGACCATCCGAAGAACACCATTACATCGCCCGAGGCTGCCCCTGACGAGATGGACATTGATTCCGATAATCGCCCCCCGCCCCGGATCCTCGGCGGAGGAGATACGACGAAGAAATGTGCACGTTGTTCGACCGCGTACAGCCCACGGTGGTGGCCCGTGGACAAATCACGCTTGGCGACCATTGTTCACCACGGTACGCCAATGCTCAATGGTGGAGGCTTGAATGAACCTACTGGGCCCAGATATCCGAGTGCCACCTCGGCGAGCCCACCGTACCTTCATCGAACCCCCTCGCAGCCACCGCTCCCGAAGCTCAACGGGGAGTATGGCCCTGCCGAGCGAACTACGACCAGTCTCGACGGGCCCGGAGGCCCGCAAGGCCAGGCGTTGTATGAATGCCATAAATGCCACCTCAAGAAAATAGCGACCCAGCCATCTCCCGAGCCACGGCCGTCTCCGTACTCCGCGCAACGTCCTGTCCTTCCGGCTCCCCGACTTGCCGAATACCACGGTCCTTCTTACGCGCCTCATGCGCATCCTCCCCAGACAGGAGGGGGGCCCCTTCCAAGGCCGATCGCGCCCCCGCACAACGGGCACAACGGACATAACGGACCGGAATGGTACGCGGGATATGAGCAGCGACCGAGTGAATACGGCGACAACAAGCTCCGAAACGGCATCCCAATTCCCAGCTACCGCGGAGGGCCTCCAGGACCGCCGCCGCCACCGCCGACGACACACCACATGAACGGATATGCTCCTCCACCTTCCCACCACGCGCCTCCGCCTCACTACGGCGGGCCTCATCCTGCCCACCCGCCTCCTCAGGCATACCCAAGCCATCAGAGTCCCTACGGGCCCGTCGCCATGTCATCGCCTCATCCCTCACACACGACAGGGCCACGCGCGTACGCGCCATCAGCCTCACCTCCGGACGTTCAAGCAACGATGGTCCGACACTCGCCTCAGCATTCGCTCAGTGCCTTGAACGGCGGGCCGCCGCCACGTGTCTACTCCGTTGAGCGCGTCCTCAAGGCGCCGACCCAGTCGCCGCCAGTTTCCCAGGCGCACGTCGATCCCCGAGGACTCACACCGGCAAAGTTGGAGGAGACGCCGGTCCTGGCACCGGCGGTCCTAACGAGCAGCAGTTGGCACACCAACGGCACCAACGGGTCGTCTGGTGCCAGTGCCAGTCCGTCATTGAAGAACTTGCTCTCTTAGGGCAAGTTCCTTGATTCCTTACCTACCCCCTTGTGTACGATAGTTTCTTTGTTTTCTTTCCTATTTCCCGTCTCTGGCATTTAAAAGTGGGGTTTGGGATACTTGCCATCAGCGTTGTTTTTAGACTTTTAACCGATTTGCCTCTGTTGTTATTTAATGTCCCTTCATTTTTTTTTTTTTTTTACTCAATGTGTTTTCTTTTCTTTGTACCCCTTGAATTCTATTCCTTCTTTCCGATGTTTCCGTGCATTTTCCTTGGTCCTACATTTACCGAAGAAGCCGTGTCTTGATTACACCGCCATTTACGAGCAGTCTGTCTGGGATTGGGAAGTTAGGGGAAGGTGCATGGGCAGGATTCCATCCCTCAGCGTTCAGGATTTGCATTTACAATCGCTCCGATACTACCACGATGAATGAGAGAAGCCAATCAGTTCTAGTTTTAAAGATGATATCCAATCCAAACCCCGGATTCCAACAAAGACGACCCCCGTAGACTTGGCCCGACACGGCGATGCGGGGTAGCGGTACCTTGCCTGGGCCTGCAGACCCAGTAGAACGAACGACATGGATGAGAAAGAGCGAGAGGACGGCCGGGATGATCCCTGCATGCGAGGGGGCAATGGTTACGGTCAACATTACCTACAGTGTTATTCGTAAATATATAGCGATCGAGCCACAAGCAACCGATCTGGACTCACTACATAGGGTACGGTGTAGTAGCAATAGCAAATAGCTTAAGTGGTACGATGTATCTCCCTCAACCAAAGGAACCCAAGGGCCTCCTAGCCCCAGACTCAGATCTGTGGATCGTAGACTAGTAGGTGAGCAGCAAACATAGAGTTTAAAAGATTGATCTGTCCGGGCCTCCTTGCATGAAGAACAAAGAAAGTCCACCTCGGGGAACTAGTAATCTGAGGTAATCACTGTGGGTAGGTCTGCCTACCATGTAAATAGATAGGTAAGGTAGGTAGGGTAAGGTAGGTAAGTATATCTGCGTGTAACCGTCACCGGGGAACTACAGTACCTACGACTGTCTAGACGAATCGGCGCGACGGGATTTGCAGTGACCATGTATGGCCTGAGGCAGTCAGGCAGTCAGGCAGTCAGGCAGCCAATTAGTGTCCCGCTTTTTTTGGTGTCCACTTTCAAGAAGAGTCCACAGTCCACAGTCCACAGTTGCAAGAATGATTTTAATATTAATATTAATGTGATTAGGCATGAATATTGTTCCGTCGAAAGTCCCTCACTACTGCCTTACTCAGGCTGTCCCGGTTAAAATAAGAAACACCGAAAAAAGATCGAATCGTCGTCATCATGAGACTGGGGATATGATCGCATGATCGACCGTTTATATCTTACCCCGGAATGAGTGTGTTTTTTTTTTGTCATTGAAGACTGAGGAGTAAGGACTCGAACTCGAGGATGTACTCAGGGTACAGACGTAAATTGATCGAGATCGAATCAATTTACTAGGTATCAATTTACTCCTACAGATGTTGCCACCTACACCTACGGTGTACACAGACACTGAACGCCGATTATCTCATAATGCATCACTCTTCCGGAGTTGCGTCAGTGGTTGGTTGCCACCCCTGAGGGCCCCTCAACGTGTTGCCAAGTCAGTCGCTGCAGGAATGCGGATGGAATTTCTAGAATCACAAACAAAGATCGCCAGAATTACTGTGTTGCTGAGTATTCATTGATTCTTATTGTATTGTGTACGGAGTACTCATACTCCAGTATCCAGATGGCTTCTCACTTTCCTCTCTTTAGTTAACCTAAGTCTTGCGCACATACCTACAGGGAATTACTCGGTCGCAAAAAATTAAAAATAGGCATAGACCGTGGGAAATGGAAACTGGGCCATATACCCGTAATTACTCCGGAGTACACAGCACAGTAAGAAGAAATCCTTCCACAATCCTTTAGCGGAGGTTATTCTTAGTCCGGCGTAGTCGATGGATTCCTTTCAGCCCGCGAGATTCTAGAAAACCCACGAAGGCTGGCCGCTGGACTAATGGGATCGCTCGCTTTGGCGTCATTTCGTCCCCGCTCCACTCTCTCCGCTCACTTTATCTGCTTTTCTCTCTTGCTCTTTTGTGTGTGTTGTCTGTCTGTATTCCCTTCTGGAATGACCGATTGAGGGACGATGGACTGAGTACTTGGTGTACTCAGTATCAAGTGACTGGATCGGTGGTGTGATTTTCATGCTCATCACTCTTCCCCTGGATGACTAGAGGAGAGGGGCTGGGGAGGGATTCGATTCCTGTGTATGTATTAATTTATACTACCTAGGGGGGTACCTACCAGGATTGGGAGGGGGAAGAAGAAGAGGCATTATTTATCCACGACTCTGTAGAGTCCCGTAGAGAATCTATATCGATGCAGGGCATGATAGAGAGAAGATCGTAATATCGGACAGAATCTAGAACCGAAATACAATACCGGATCGGCCCCATCGGCGAGTCTCTGACGACGCCCGCACCCGCCGTGCCGCGACCTTCTGGAAGTCTGGAAGAATCATGTCTTTCTCCTTCTTTTGTTCTTTTGCAAGAGTCCAGCGATTCATTCTCAATGAGCTGAACAAGTGAAATATGAATATCTGATAAATCATACATTGACCAGGTCATTCTCAGAATACTCCACACTATCCATCGGTCCCCTCTTGCCAGATCGAAGCCTTGGATCGCACTGCCCAAAGAACCTCAACCCACACTTTCCTCGCCCTCCACTTTTTTTCGCCCTTCGTCTTTCTCCCTGTCTTTCTCTCTTCTCTCGGCTCCCATTCTTCATCTCTCACTTCCTCCTCTCTTTTCCCTCTCTCACCAATTATCATCCACCCC
The DNA here is from genome assembly GCA_004849945.1 of Aspergillus ochraceus. NCBI lineage: Eukaryota > Fungi > Ascomycota > Eurotiomycetes > Eurotiales > Aspergillaceae > Aspergillus > Aspergillus ochraceus. The sequence continues at coordinate 2,325,673 of SSOS01000007.1, read as the reverse complement.
CGGTTATATCGCCTGTCCGATCCTCTGGTCCATTGCAGGCCTTCTCGCCATCCCCCCCCCTCCCTCTTGTTCTGCCTCTTGCAGTTACCACCCACTGCCTCTGACTGGCGACCTTTTTCCTTTTCTTTTCTTTTCGTTTCTTTTTTCTTTTTCTCTCTGTTCCCTTGTTCCTATTTTCTTTTCCTGGATTTATTGCACTACGGACTATCCTATCCTCTGAAGTCCGAACCTATTCCCACATCACACCCACACACCCTCCGCCCCCCTTGCAAGTCCCTCCCGTCTGGTCTCGGGACTTGTTTTCCCTTCTCTCTCTCTCGGTCTTCCTGGCTTTCTCTTCAAGCCATTTCGGCCCCTTTATCTGTGACATTCACCCCGTGTTTTGCTTTACTTTGCTCTGCTTCGCTCGCGCTCTCTCCCTCTCGTCCTCGGTCTCCCACCCGATCGATTTCTCCCCCTCCACTTTCCACTGTCTCGTGTTCATCTTCTCTCCGTTCAGCCCGGTTGGTGGCCCGTCATGACGCCCTAGTATTTTCTTTGTCTCTTTTTTACCTCCTCCGAATTTGGACTGGACTCTCGATCCTTGGATGTGTCGCGATTCCCCGTGCGATTCCCCCGATTGAATACTCCCGGCCGCCATTTAGTCTGCGTGGAACATCGAAGTGACCCTCTCGAGTACTATTTCCAACCCCATTGCCTTCCTTTCGGTCACCTTCTCGCCGCCAAATTCCTTTTTTCCGTCGACCTTGGTCGCTTCTTGATTTCTTTCTCGACCTCAAATTGTGAGTGATCCTGCGTCTCCGATGATCGCGGTCGGTGGAAAGCGACAAAAAAAAAACGTGCGTGCGGTACAAAGAACTGGGATTATGTCTCAGGGAAAAGGGGAATTTCCGACAGATCCTGACGCTGGCCACCTCCCTCGATTGTCAACGGGTCAAGCAATCAATCCGCCGGAGGACAACCTGCCGTGGACAAATACATTGTTTGATTGAGCGCCTCCGACCCGGATCGTTCGTGGGATCTCCGATTCTCTGGTCGCATATCGTGGTTCGACCGTTACGCCGTTGTCGCCTTTACCCCGATTACTCCTCCTAGTTCTCTGTCCTGAAAAAAAGAAAAAGGGTTACTGACGCAGTCCTACAAACCAACAGAACGAAACCTTACATTCACTCCCTTGATATTGCAGCAATTTCCTTCTCACCACCAAGACATTGCCCTCGTCGCTTCCCTTTTGTACATTTCCGCCTGCCGCTCGTTTCTCCCACCTCTCGGCTTGCCCTCAACCATTGCATCTCAACCTTATGAAGGTCGAGTGTTCACCGAGTAGAACTTAACGTCCTCTTCTCTCTCTCGCTTCTCGTAGTGCGTTGTGAAACGAACTGCGACTTCGAATTTCCTTTCCTTTCGTGCGCCAAATTCAACCGCCATCATGGATCGCATTGAATGTTCAGCAGTATATATTGATCATCGCGTTAGTTCGGAACGATGGGTGTCAATCGACGGATCGGCAGATACTGCTAACGTCAACACCTTTCTAACTTCCGACGAGCCCGAAACCCTTCGCTCCGACGTAAAACTTTTGTTGGGAGTGTCCGATCGAAGTATGTGTCAATCGCGGGTTTGCCATAGCCACCCTGTGATTAGATCCTTGTGCTAACGATGGGTTTGGAATGTAGTCTACCTTTGCCAATCCGGAGCCTCTCTCGCCTCGAAATTGGCCGAATGCAATGACAGGGGCATGAGAGCGTGTTCGCCCATCTTCGCGTTTTTCGATATCGACATGAACGGCGACGAGTCCGGCCTAGCTCGACGCAAGAGCAGCCGTGGTTCGTGGCCAGAAATAGCCCCTCCCTCGCCGACGTCGTTACATCGCCAATTCACGTTTTCGTCGCAATCTGAAGGAACATACGATCTGAAGCTACTCTCCGGGTTATCTGCCGATATTCGAGTCCAAGAATCTCCGAACCTCATCGTGCCAATCGCAATCCTGCGCTCGCCGCAAGGTGTCCCAACCAGCGCCCCTTCCGATGAACGGCGCGGTGACGTGCCGATTCCGGGACCGCACCAGATTTCGAGATGTTTAGATGCTGGCGCGGTGGACGTTCTGGCGGCTCCTCTGGACAAGGCCAGAGTGCAGGGTCTTATCGTACACGCTTTCAGGACTCGGAAATCCGCGCTGAAGGAGCAGTCGCGCTTTTTGTCGAGGAAGAAATTGCGCAAACACTCGTGGGTGGGCGTTCATGATGAGCAGCCCTATGCCTATCTGAGAGAAGCCATGTAGGTTTTGCGCCGGAGGGCCCTTGGCCAACAGCGAGTGGTTGCTAACGAATTTGTGTTCTTTTGCAGGGTATCAAAACTGATGAAGGGCATCTGCAATCCCGAAGAGTTTATAGAAGAGTTTCAGGACCGGTAGGCGAAACGTCCCGTTCTCTTTCTCCCGGTAATTTGCTTATCTTGCCTGCAGTGAATTGGACATACAACCCGAACGATTGGAACTTATCAGAGAGAAAATCGGGTCATGGTCATACAACGGCCACGATTTCTCCGACGACGAGCTAGTGCAAGCCGCGTTTGAGATGCTCCAGCACGCCTTCACCCTACCTAAACTGGAACATTGGCATCTGACGCCGGATGAGCTCATGGAGTTCTTGCTCGCCTGCCGCACCTCCTACAACTCTTTCGTCCTCTACCACAACTTCCGACATGCCATTGATGTTCTGCAGTCCGTGTTCTGTTTTCTGCTGCACATTGGCGCCCTGCCACCCTTTGGATCCGTTTCTCAGGAGCTTGAGTCCATCTCGCCGCTCGCAACCCTTCTGACGCCGTTCGACACTCTGACATTGCTGATATCTGCGATTGGACATGATGTCGGCCATCCCGGTGTGAACAACTTCTTCTTGGTCAAACTCAATGCGCCCTTGGCTCAACTGTACAACGACAATTCGGTCTTGGAGGCCTTCCACTGCGCCGCGTTCTCGCAAATTCTCCGTCGCTACTGGCCCTCAGCTTTCAAAGATAAACAACTCCGCAAACTTTTGATCAGCTCGATTCTCGCTACCGACATGGGCGTCCACCAGAAGTTTATGGAGCGGCTCGGATCGTTACAGGAAAAGTTCTACGAGAATGGCAAATGTCTGGACGGGTGGAAGCCGCAGGATCTTGATATGTACAAGACGCTCCTATGCGGTCTGTTGATTAAATGCGCCGACATCAGCAATGTGGCACGCCCGTGGGACGTGGCGGAAAAGTGGACCAAGATCCTGCAGGAAGAATTCGCTAATCAGGGAGAGATGGAGAAGGAAGTCGGGATGGAAACGGCCCTGTTTGGCGGCCCTCCGGAGCTGGGGAACACCTTCAAGCTGGCGACAGGCCAAATCGGGTTCATGTCGATATTCGCCCTCCCCCTTTTCGAAGGCGTGGCGGACATCTTGCCCGGCATGGAGTTCACCGTTGAGCACATCCGTAACAACCAGTCTAAATGGCATCTGCTCGCCGATCTGGAGCGAAAGAAACAGGCGCTGCGCGGTGAAATCAACCCCGATGACGTTTTGTCTCCCCGCACGCAGAGCCCCGCGACAAGTATCAAAGGTCTGCAAGGCCTCCGTGCGCCGTTGGCCACTCCGGGTCCCGATACGCCGATCAAGCCAGCATTCCCGCCCACTGCAACGAACAGTCGAAACCAGGCCAATGATTACTTTGGATCAATTCGTTCGGCGTCGGAGTCCACCACGCAGTCGGAAGACAGCCTGAATGAAAACGCCATCAGCCCGGTGATGTCGCCCGATACGCCCGGCCCATCGATGGATATCACCGGAATTCCCTTCACGACCGAAACCCCAACGCGGAAGTCTTCCAGTGCCGTGCCTGATCTTGCCAGAATGTCCATCGCGGAGGCATCTCCGGACACCGAAAATGCGACGACGCCAATGCCATCCAATGCTAATGCGGACCACCAAAACACCGCAGATGCGAACGGCTCTTCTCAAGACCCAGCTGTTTTGGCCGCCGTCATCTATGCGCAGGAAAACCAAGATCGCGACGGCTCGGTCGAGGAGGGCACCGGAGAAAGACCGGGCAGTTCGCGCAACATGCCATACCGCCGCCATCACGCCAACACCGGCTCGTCCGGTCGCACGTCGGGCCCGTCGAGCTCTCAACGGAACAGCTGTACTCGGACTCACAGTCTTAGCAATTATAGCAACAACATGACGCCCATCTCTCCCGCGACGAACGCCACCAGCTTCCTCACCGTGGACAGCGGTGATGAAAAGGGTCTTTCGCAAGAGGGCAGTCCAGATCAGGACGACTTTGGAAGGGACAGCAGCGCACGCCCTAGCTCGTCGAGTTTCGTCGAGAACAGTGGAGAAAAGCATCCTCGATTTGCCAACAGTCCTACCTCCCATCCGACGGACGACGCCAACAAGGGTCATCACCTTCACTTAAACTCGCCGCGCCGAGAAAACGGAGTCGGCAGTTCTCACTCCACGTCGACCAATGCGAGTATGAAATATGGCCATGATCCGCACCACTGGAATGAGGCCGGTGGTGAGCAGCAGCAACAACAACAACCGCAGCAGCAACCTCGAAAACGCCGAAGCCGGCTCCGCCTGGCCTTTTGGAGGCGTAAAAATCATCATTCGCATCAGCACGAACTGAGTGGCGAATCATGAATGATCTTGTTTCTTGTTACTTACCATTCTTCTTATCGAGAAAACCTCCATCATTTTTCTCGATCTTTGTTTTGATATATCTACTTCTTTCACAAAAAACGGTGTTTGTGGCTGGGGATCCATTTGGAATGAATGGACAGGTATATGGTGAGGGCTTCATCCTTTTGGAAGGGCTTCTCTTTACGATGGAATTGCATGATTGTGACGACAATGCTCGGTATACATACGAACACCGGGTTATCAAACCAAAAACCTTCCTTTTCTGACTGGGCGAAATTCGAGTCCGCTTCTTGAGGGTTTATGGACCGAGTTCTTCAGGAACCCTTCATTTACGAATATCTGACGATATTGACGACGCTATCCGGCGCGACTTACGAGAGGATGCCTCAAGTGGCTTCTCGTTTGCCTAGAAAGCGGACGGTCTCGAATCATTCGACCGGCTCAGTCGATGTCGGATGCCGACGGTCTCCGATGGATTTGATATCTTTTTTCAACGATTGCAACAACAACTACAACAACAACACGGAGTTGGCGCACTTATTTACTTATTTACATATGGTTCATGTCTCTTGGTTCTGTTCTTTGCCGTTCGCAATAAGGACAGGCAGACTCTGGGTTGGGAGGGTAAATTTAGAGTCGGGGGCGTGTGTATGGCGTTTTGATTGGAAGAACCGGGTTGATTGACCTGGACTTTCAGTTGTTTGATTGGGGATTTTATATAGTCACCGTCCTTTGCATTTGTTTGATCTTTTTTTTTTTTTCTGTCCTATTCGTCTTCTTTTATATTAGCATGGTATGTTTTGAGAAATGCACATGCCTGGTTTGAATATATATTGGATATTAATATTGTGGTATTAATATCATTGAATGAGACGTTTGTCTTTCATATTGTCTATCTTTGCCTGGCGTCGAGTGATAGTAGTAGAGCTTCGTATGCATACTCGTAAGAGTACGGAGTACAGAGGTGAGAGCACTGCTTCACAGGTGCGGAGTACATATAAAAAGAAATAGAAAGATCACCGACAATCCTCACATTCCTTCGCGCCTGCATCTGCCTGTCCCTGTCCCTGTCCCTGCACATTCGACGCAGTCGAAGTAGCTGTAGGAGTTGGAGCAGCAATAGGGGTGCCTGGAGACGTAGATGTAGATGGATCTTGTCCCTGTTGTCCCTTATTCAACGCCCGATCCGTATGTCCTAGACTTCTTCCAGGGGAGACGATGTTTCTGACGAGTGATTTGAGGACTTTTACTTCTATTCATTTAGATCAAGGAATTGGATGTGTTGTTAGTTTTGTATCAGTATCGGTCTCAGTGTGTATAGGTGAGGGTATTATAAGTTATCGTGTATATAGAGATGGTATGGAAAGACTGTGCATGGGTGGAATAGAAAGAGGGGTGGGGAAAGGTAAGACGAACCAGGAAATCCCCCATCAGTCTTGCGATCCCAGAGCTGCGTTGCTGTTACTTGTCCCTGAACCTGGGCATCTCCGCCAGATTGAGCCTGAGTGGTCTCTGATGGAGTATGATATATCGTCACGGTGAAGATCCCGCCTGTGCTTGGGACCAGGGAGACTTCTTGGAGGTCGGTGGAGAAGGTCGAGAGGAGTTCTTGGGCGAACTATTTCATCATTCATAGGGTTGTTGGTTAGTGGGGGGTGGTTAATTACTTTGTATATATATACTATAGTATATAGTTTACTATAGATTATATATGGAGATGTATATGTGTGGGAGAGGGGGAGTGTTTGAGTATGAGTATGTATACCAAAGAGAACCTAAAGGTAAAAATCAAAGATAAAAGGAAAACCTACATAAGCAGCCCTCAACATCCACTTACACTGCGTACAGTACTGGATGGCAATGCGCGGCCGAGGACCAGGACGACCAGGCTCCGTTCCAGCGCCGGGATTGGCACTGGCTGTGGCGGAAGGAGGAGGGGTTGTGGTTGGGGGCTGTTGCTGTTGGTGCTCGGACATCTTTCTTTTCGTTCCTTTCAGTCTCTTTCTCAGTTTCTCTTGCTGTCTCTGTGTGTGTGTGGTTTACGGAGGGGTCTTGGTACATGCAATTATGGAGAATATAACGGTGAAAGTTAACAGAATGAATGATATGTAGAAAGTGAGTATCAAATGGAAGGTTTGATCTGCAAAAGAAAGAAGGCTGTCAGACATGGAACCGGGAGGGAAAAAGGAACAAGGAATGAGGCTGTTTGTTTCGGAGGGCGGATGATGTCAGCGGCAAGGCTGCTTTGTTTTGCCAGGGGATGGATGTACAGTGCCGATGTTGGTCCGTGAGTTATGGATTCTATTTGATTTGTTCTGTTATTTTCTTACCTCTCACCTATCTTTCTGTCTGATTCTATTGTTATGAGTTGGCCTGATGTTTATGATGCACTCCGTACATACTTACTCCGTAGTACTCCAGGATGGCACTGACATGTCGATCGATCGGGTCAATGCAGATTATTGCATGCACATAACTCGGATGCATCCAGCCACAGCATACTTTCATCTGCATTGTACAGTAAATGTTAAATGCCTTACTCGAGACCGTAGACGATGAAAGTAAACACTAGTTAATCAACATCTATATTACATCTCGATGTTCTCGATGTTCTCGATGTGGGCAGCTACCTACTATACAACATCCTGTCAGGTTTGACTGTAAATTATTCTGTTCCTTTTTTTTTTATTTAGCTGCTTTTAACCATTCAGGCGGTTGATGTTTGATCCCACGAAACCCGTCCATAATTCACTGCTGCAACAAAGGAAATCCTGAGAATAATGAAATTCGCAAAAGGTAAAGAAAAGGAGATTCCAAGAGAGATGAAGAGAGATAAGCAAAGAAAAAGAAAATTGACACAAATTCCACGGCCAAAATGTTTTCAAGACGAGTAGGGAAAATGCGACAGAAAAGAAATGAAATAAAATGGTCATCAACAAACAATCCGAACCAGTTTCTCACCGGTCAGCATCCGAAGTTTATGCAAGTCCAGCGCGCTCCTTCGGCCGTTCTCACTCCTTCGAAAGATTCTCCCCTGTGGTATGCGGTATAGAAGGTAAAAAAAAAAAAAAAAAAGGTAGGACAGCGAAATATCCCAAGCCGTCGAAGTGAAAAGTGATAGAAGAAAAGAAGTAAAATATCAAGACAAATAAATTAGGGTAGTAGAAGTGAAAAAGGTCATAGCGATGAGGATATAATATGCGGCAAATAGAGGCAAGAACTGCGACCCGACACAGTCCTGTTCAATTTCAAAAGACGTCGAATGTCATGAATCCGTTACATGACCGTGCAGCAACCCTTTTGCTGCGGAGGAGCGTAGGGATCATCGTGCTTGGTAATCTGGATGCGTGATTAGCGATCGTCGGATGTTCATTCTCCTAGAGGGCAAAGAATCGCATACCGGACCCCATACGGACGGCACCATAAAGTCGCGAGTGTTGTTGCAGTAATCGATCAGTCTGCAACCAAGGAACGAGGCGGTTAGTACACGTGGGTAGGCCAAACGAGGTTGACGCATTGATGATGGGGAGATCCCAACGTACGATCCTGCGGCATCCGACACCTTCACCCGCGGGCGGTCCAAATCCTCCTTCAGACGAGCATTGAGCTCGGTCAATCGTCGGTACTTCAGGTCGGCCACACTTTGCTTCTTGTTCTTCACGTCCCCCCCCGATCGGAGTTCGTAGGCAGGCATGTTGAATTTGGCGTTGTGGGATGGGTTCGAGGTCGATAGTCGGAGAAGCGAAAGGGATCCAGAAAAAAATTAACGGGTTGCCGCAGTTAATTAATTAAAACGAATTAATTAAATTAACGTAGGAATTATGCGACGACGTGGGCAGTCGAGCGAAGAGAGTGAGTGGATTGAAAGAAGCTCCCAGTCGCGCGCTGGAGCCGACAAGTAAGGGGAAGAAGTTAAGTTGGGTGGAAGGTCGGGAAAGGCGGGCGCGACGGGGAAAAGGAGGAGAGGAGGGGAGAGACGGTTCGTAAGAGAGTGAGCGTGTGTGGAACAAATCTCCTGTTTCCCTTGTTTGGGGGGGTTTTATTGTCCTCTTTGTAACAATGGAGAGAGCGAACGAATGGTTGATCCCAGATATCGAAATTTGGGGGAGGGAAAGAAGAAAAAGGAAGGGGAAAAAATTAAAGAAGGGGGAGGGAGAAAAAAAGGCCCCAAAAAGACGAATTGAAAAAGAGAGCGACGGACGGTAAAAAGAGGAGGCGGAGGGAAAAAGACTAAGAAAGAGGAGAAGGAGAGGAAATAAGAAGAGAGTGAGAGAGGGAGGGAGTTCGTTAGTGTCGCCCGGGTGGTCTGTGAGTGGGAATCGTTTTAATTAATTCCGGGCAAAAGTCCCCTTTTAGTTGTCGCTCTCCCCTGACGAAGATGGAGTCAGTGGGAGATCTAGGGATTGGCAAGAGAGCACAACTGCAAATCTAACCAGGCCAAGGATCGAAGTCTTCAGTCTCCTCCATGAGGGATCATTCCTGATTATCTTCTGTCGTCGCGATGTCTCTCACGTGCTCCCTGCGTATGCGTACTGTCACCGCGTCGTCTTCGTTACCGGATAGCCCGTGGGACACCGCCCGGCAGAATCAGCGAGCAGAGTCGTTGAGTCAGCGCGTCACGTGAAGTGCGGATGGCTGCCTCCATCCGAGAGAGACTGGCGGGGAGACTCATCCATCTTTCTTTCATGCGAACAAAGAGCTGTCGATTGTAAAAAAAACCAGTAGTCTCGTAGGATATAGTCCCAGTATTCAATTCCACTTATTGTATAAACACCATCCCTCCCAGTTCCTCCGTGAACACCCCCCCGTGGCAGGTACCACGTGACCCCCGTCGCTTAACCCAAAGTGGGAACGCCCTGGCGGCCTGTTTTTTCGAGATTCTCGCACAACGCCTCTGCTTGCCTGCCCCAACGATCCTCCCATCTGGGCCATCTTATCGACCGTCGCGTGGCAGCGTCTTTTTCAATTCAGGCACCGAATCGCCTTCGACTCTTGCTGCCCGCCCACGTCGTTGTGCCAACTTCTCGCCTTCCCGTGTGTTGGCTTGTCTCGACTTCTCTGTGAATCGTTTATCCTAGACGAGACCTGTTCTTCCCTCGCCCACCATGCCGCCTCCACCCCATATCAAACCGGAGAATGTCCTGAAGGTGAGTCGGTCCCTTCCTGTCGCCGTCTCCGTCCGGACGATTCAGTGTTGAGGATGATACTACTGGGGAATTCTGGACTGGTCGGAAACAACAAAAAGCGTAGTCGCTAACGCAAGATTTTCTTCACCCGTAGCGGGCTCAGGAACTCATCGCCGTCGGTCAGGCTCCCGCCGCCCTGAACGTCCTCCACGAACATGTCACCTCCAAGAGGACGCGCAGCAGCCCTATCTCCTCGCTCGAGCCGGTTATGCTCCTGTTCGTCGAGCTGTGTGTCGACCTGCGCAAAGGAAAGGCCGCCAAGGATGGATTGTACCAGTACAAGAACATCGCCCAGAACACCAACGTTGGAACCATCGAGGTAAATTCGACAGTCTCTAGATATCGCGAAAGGGGGGAAAACAATTGGCTGATACGTTACTTGATATAGGTTGTTCTAAAGAAGTTCATCGAACTGGCCGAGAAGAAGGTCACCGAGGCCCAGACCAAGGCCGACGAGATTCAGTCTTCGTTGGAATCCGCCGCCCCTTCTTCCAATGTCGAGGATCTGGAAGCCATCGAGACTCCCGAGACCATTCTCCTGGCCACCGTGTCCGGTGAACAGTCTCGGGACCGTACCGACCGTGCCGTTGTGACCCCGTGGTTGAAGTTCCTGTGGGAGACCTACCGTACCGTGCTGGAGATCCTCAAGAACAACGCCCGTCTTGAGGTCATGTACCAGACCACCGCTCTGCAGGCCTTCCAGTTCTGCCTGAAGTACACCCGCAAGACTGAGTTCCGCCGTCTCTGCGAGCTTCTGCGCAACCATGTCCAGAACGCCGCCAAGTACTCCGCTCAGATGCACGCCATCAACCTGAGCGACCCCGACACCCTGCAGCGTCACCTCGACACTCGCTTCCAGCAGCTGAACGTCGCCGTCGAGCTGGAGCTCTGGCAGGAGGCCTTCCGCAGCATTGAGGATATCCACACCCTGCTGAGCCTCAGCAAGCGCCCTGCCAAGAACGTCATGATGGCCAACTACTACGAGAAGCTGGCCCGCATCTTCCTGGTCAGCGAGAACTACCTCTTCCACGCTGCCGCCTGGAGCCGCTACTACAACCTCCTCCGCCAGTCCGCCGCCACCCTCGCCGCCGGCCAGGGCACCAAGAAGGAGAACCCCTCCGTTACGGATGCCGACATGACCAAGGCCGCTTCCTTCGTGCTCCTGTCGGCCCTCGCCATCCCCGTCATCAGCACTTCTCGCTCCCGCGGCGCTCTGGTCGACGTGGACGAGGTCCGCAAGAACAAGAACACCCGCCTCACCAACCTGCTCGGCATGGCTCAGTCCCCCACTCGTGCCGTTCTGTTCAAGGACGCTCTGAACAAGGGTATGCTCAAGCGTGCGCGCCCCGAGATCCGTGACCTGTACAACATCCTGGAGGTCGATTTCCACCCTCTGTCGATCTGCAAGAAGATCACCCCCATCCTCAAGCAGATCGGCGCGGACCCCGAGATGGAGAAGTATGTCGGACCTTTGCAGCAGGTCATCCTCACCCGTCTCTTCCAGCAGCTGTCTCAGGTCTACGAGTCGGTCGAGCTCAAGTTCGTCTACGAACTCGCCCAGTTCCCCGACCCCTTCCAGATCACCCCCGCCATGATCGAGAAGTTCATCATGAACGGTTGCAAAAAGGGCGACTTGGCCATCCGTGTCGACCACATCGCCGGCGTGCTCACCTTCGACACCGACGTCTTCTCCTCCGCTAAGGCCCTGCACTCCGGTAGCGCCGCCGGTTCCGCCGAGAGCGAGATCGGCACCGTCCAGCGCTTGCAGAACACCCCGGCTGAAATCGCCCGTCTGCAGCTCACCCGCCTGGCCAAGACCCTGCACGTCTCGTGTATGTATGTCGACCCCTCCTACAACGAGTCCCGTCTCCAGGCCAAGCAGGCCGCCCAGGCCCGCGCCCTGGCTGGTGCCGCCAAGGAGCACGAGGAGACCCTGGCCCGCCGGGTCGTCATCGAGAAGAAGAAGGAGGCCGCCACCGACGCTCTGCAGCGCAAGCAGCGCGAGGAGGAGACTCGCAAGCGCATCCGCACCCAGCAGCTGCAGGAGGCTGAGCGCCAGCGTCTGGCGGACGAGCTCCGTGAGCGTGAGAAGAAGCGTATCAAGGATGAGCAGGACCGCATCCGCCAGCAGGAGCTGAAGAAGCAGCTGGAGGAGCTCAAGAGCGGCGTCAAGGGCATTGACCTCAGCGAGCTTGATCTTGAGGACATAGACTCCAACCGCATCCGCGCCATCAAGCTGGCCCAGCTTGAGAAGGAGAAGAACGAGCTGAACGACCGCATCCGCACCACTGCCAAGCGCATTGACCACTTGGAGCGTGCCTTCCGTCGCGAGGAGCTGAAGCACATCCCCGAGGACTACGAGGAGCAGAAGAAGCACGACCTTGAGCTGTACGAGGCCACCAAGGCTTCCGCCCTCAAGGATGCCGAGAACACGCACAAGGAGGCCGTCGCCCTGAAGCACCGTCTCAGCCGTCTGGTACCTCAGTTCACCAGCTTCCGCAAGGAGGTCTCCGAGAAGCGCCACGAAGAGTTCGAGAAGCGCCGCAAGGCTGCCGAGAGGGAGTTCGAGGCCAAGAAGAAGCAGCGTGTCAAGGAGGTGCAGGAGCGCCGCCGCCGCGAGAAGGCCGAGCGGGAGGAGGCCGAGCGCCGCCAGAAGGAGGAAGAGGAGCGCATCAAGCGCGAGGAGGAGGAGCGCGTCGCCAGAGACGAAGAGCGTCGCCGTGTCATGACCGAGGAGAAGGCCAAGCGCGAAGAGGAGAGAAAGTTAGTGTCACCTGCTGAACGTCATGATGCATCTGCTAATCTTTTAATTTCTTATAGGAAACTCGACGAGATCGCTCTCCGACAGAAGCAGCGCGAAGAAGAGGCGGAAGCTCGTCTTACTGCCAAGAAGTCTGGCGCCGCCTACGAGCCCCCTACTACCGAACGCACCGCTCCCCGCCTGAACCTTGCGTCTCGCCCTGGTGGATCGAGCTGGAGAGAGCGTCTGGCCGCCAAGGAGGCTTCGGATGTCTCCGAGCCCCCCAAGGCCGAGGCTCCCAAGGCCGAAGCCCCCAGGGAAGAGGCCCCCGCTCCCCGGAAGACCGGTGGCTACGTGCCTCCCCACCTCCGTGGCAGCTCCAACGCAGCTCCCTCGGCTCCTCCCTCGGCTCCTCCCTCGAACGGTGCCTCTTCCGAACGGTGGTCGCGTCCTTCGCCGCGTGATTCCGCCTCCTCTCAGCCTCCCTCCCGAACGCAAACCCCCGCCAGCAGCTCCGACAAACCCGAGGAGTCCAAGGGCGGTCCCCAGAAGTGGGTTCCCCGCTGGAAGCAGCAGCAGCAGTAAATAATCCGTGTGTGAAAAAGTTTCTTGGAATGACCGGGGATGAACAAAAAAGGGATATGAGTTGTGGTTTTTTTTTCTTTTTCTTATCTTATTTGATTGATGCCTACATTATCTCCCCTTCCCCATCTACGATATCTTTTTTCTCTCACCTTTAGTTTAGCTTTGCTATTATCTTATGAATGAAGCTGGAGATGTTGGGGGACTTGGATTGTTTTGTTCCAAAAGTCCCTGGTTGTTTTTCTTATTTTCATTTTAGTCTCTGGGCCATCTTATGTTTGATAAATGCATTATGTTTTTATTAAATGAAGCTTTCTTTTTTCTTTCAATCATTTTTCTATCATCTTATTGGTTCTCTTCGTGGCTACTGCAAGTTGGACGGTTTGGACTTCAAACAACATCGTCCTTCATGTTCGCTGTTTGATACAACCTAACATGTCCAAGGTGTTACTATTTCATACCTCACCCTTCTCACTTCCATCCTTCTCTTTCCATCTTTCCTTCTTCCATCCTTGCAATCTCTCCCATTTCTATCCTACCATCTCATCCTGTCAGCAAGTCACATTGACCTGACTAACCGATCAACGCAGTCGAGAGAAACGATGGCCCCCCCCCTCCAACAACCCCTCAACCCGTACCCCTAGCCCCCCGCCGGCCTCAGCAACCATCTTCGCAAACACAATTCACACCCTAACCTACCAAGTCGTCTGCAACCACCTCCCCGGCCACCAAGCCCTACACTGCGAAATCGCCTACCTAAACTACATCTTCATGACGCGGGACCCGCCCACACAGACCTCAGCTGCCTTAATCGCCGCGTTCCGCAACGCCGTACACCTGACGAATCGGTTGTGGTGTACCGTCACGCCGTACTGCGCTGCGTTGTTGTTGTTGTTGCGCAGGGTGAGGGCGGATTTCGGGGCTGCGCTTGTGGATGGGTTGGTGAGGGGGGTTGGATCAACGGGGTGCGCCAGAGGGGTATAATTTTGTGGAGTTTGATACGCTTTGTGATTTTTTGATACGTAGGGGGGAGGGTGAAGTTGATGTTGGGGTTGAAGTTCAGGGGGAGGGTGTGGGTGAGGTTGGTGAGGGGATGGGGATGGGGATGAAATTGAGGTCGAGTTTGAATTTATGGTTGTGGTCGGAAATGAAGATGGCGAACAGGATGGCACCCAAGGTGGGACTGAGAATGAGAATGCGATCGAGGATGCCAATGCCATTGCAGATGAGATCGAACATGGAGATGGACAGGGGCAGGGGAAGAAAACGAAGAGAAAGAAGAAGAACAAGAAGAAGGGGAGGAAATGAAGATCAAGCGGACGAGTAGAGGAGTATTTACCTATTACCTTCTCTCCTTTCATATTCTCTTGTGTTGGTTGGAAGTACATATATGTAGAGTAAGTACAATGAGCACCATCATACCTACACTGCATGTCTGTACAGTGTGGTTTTTCTTCAAGATATTTGTCATTCTACTCGAAATCTTTATCCATGACTTTTGGTTATTAGCTGGGTAGCAGTATGCAGGGCGAATCGATCATCTCAGCCCATAAAACTAACAAAATCCCATGATCTACGTGAAAATGTGAGCATGAATGAATATAATGAATCCAGGTAGATGATATTCACGGCTATGCTTATGACAGCCTATGCTTATGCTGATACCGATGCCTGTCTAAAAAAAAAAACTAGTCCATATAATTACATACACTCACACCCTTCAAACTCACACACACATATGTATATACTTGCTTTTTAAAATGCTAGATACGTAGAGGTAGAAGTAGAAGTAGGTATGAAGATAGGAGAATAGGAAGTAGGTAGTTGACCTCCAACCAGTCAGACCGGCCATCCAATCAACCATCATCACCGCTCCTCCCGAACCTCCCACCGAAACCACCCAGATCACGACGGAAGAACTTGCCGATATTCTTCAGATTCTCGTTCAGATTCCCCGAGGTCGAGCCGCTGCTTTCGCCGGGTTGAGTGTTCTGTCCCGGGCCTGACGGACCACCACCCGGGGTCGTCATGGACGCAGAGGCGGCAGTGTTAGCGAGGGCAGCGGACCCCGAGCCGACAACACCAGCGGCGGCTGAGCTGGCGTTACCAATGGGGGTGCCGAAGCGATCGACGCCGTCTTTGGCAGCAGAGATGAGAGCGGAACCGAGCATGGAGGGATCAAATCGGGTAGGGAGATTAGAAGCGCCGATAGAGGCGGCGGCGGAGCCGAGGCCGAGGCCCTGCGAGACGGAGCTGGAAGATGGGGCGTTGGAGGTCTGGAGGGCGGCGAGGACGGGGTTGTTTTGTTGGAGGTTGGGTGCGTGGCGGTCGGAGGCGCGGTGGACTTGGAAGAGCTCGACGAGCTGGTTCTGCTCCTGTCGGCTGCGTATGCCCTTGAGGTCGAGGATCTTGCGGAAGTTGGCGTTGTTGCGGTCCGCGATGTGGATGAGGTATGCTTGCACGAGGGCCTCGGGAGGGGAGGGGTTGACCTGGACGGTTTTGAGGAGGGTCTCGATCTTGGCGAAGCTGTTGTTGACGCGCTTGACGAAGCCGGCGGGTGCCGGGGCGGGGAGGAGCGAGGAGAGGCCGGTTTTGAGGGTATATGCGTCCAGAAGCATCTGCGGGATTGTTAGCGAGAGCGCTAGAGGGAGAATGAGATAGAAATACCTGTTCTGCTCCCGTCTCGGAGATGGGCTTGCATTGGGATACTGTCGTGATGAACAAGTTGGATATCAACTCCACGACGTGGTCTGCGAAAGCCCTGGCATATTGCTGCTTATGCAGATGCTGTAGAATGTCGGAAGACCGGGTCTGCGTCTTGGACAGGAGCTCGCCAACGTAGGAACTCTGATCACTGACGGCCTCCAGCCGGTTCCAAGGCGTATTGCGCATCTCCCGCCAGCAAGGCTCCAGGTCGACCTCGACCTGTCGCACAAGCCCTCGAACAGCGGCTGATGCGATCCCCATGAACGAGTCAGCCTGGCTTTGGAGGTCCACCGATTGTTTCAAGTTCTTGTCAAGCCGGCCTTTAATCTTCTCCTCCAATTGGTTGCAAGTCGTGTAGCAATAATCCGCGGTGTTGAGAACCGAGATCAGATCCTCTAGCGAGGGCACATTGGACGGAGTGTGGCCGGTAGGTCGCTCGCTGATGTAGTACAGAAGCACCTGCTGCGCGTATTGATCCAAGTACTTCGCAAAAACCTTCGCGAGATCGGCAAGGCTTCCTCCGGTCGAGAGTTTCGCGCATTGCTGCAGCGCATGCCGATAGAATGTGAATAGCTCCGTCGAAGACGAGATGACGATGTTGGAGTCGAACTCCTCGTCTGGGGGCCGCAGAGGCTGTTGCCGATACTTCGGTACGAGCGCCGCAAGCTGTTTGTCTTGAGCTTCCACCCACACACTGAGGTAGGGCTCGAACGCTTCCGAGATAGCTTGGCTAAACAAGGAAGTCTCCGTCGAGGCAAACGTATCTGTCGAGGGCCGCGACGGGCTCACAAACCGTCGTTCAAGAGAATGCTCGAAATCGAGCGTCTCCTGCAAGCACGACAGCAGAAGGTTAACATCAATCGTCTGCCCATTCCGCACCGACCGGGAAAGAATCCCCTTAAAATCCTCCCTGGTGCCCTCGCAGAAAATGTTCGCCAGGATTTCGTTGACCCGCCAGGAAGCCGGGAAGATGGGCGCGTACTCCTCGTCGTAGATCTTCAGGATGCGCCGGAACCACGAATATCGCCGGGATATGTTGTCCAGCGAGCCAGCCTCCTCATTGTTCCGGAAAACCTGCC
Organism: Aspergillus ochraceus; assembly: GCA_004849945.1. NCBI lineage: Eukaryota > Fungi > Ascomycota > Eurotiomycetes > Eurotiales > Aspergillaceae > Aspergillus > Aspergillus ochraceus. Next base: position 2,308,710 of record SSOS01000007.1, on the reverse strand, counting down.
GGTATTCACGCAGCTGGAAATTGCAATACCAAGTGACCAGCCTGGTCTTCGCATGGTCTCCCAGCGCATCCATGACCAGACAGCCCTCCGCGAGGGTGGTCCTCCTCTGTCCGACCTCCCCTTTGGCAAACGCCAGCTCAAAATCCTCACATATCTGCTCCAGAAGCTCCCGCTGGATATCCGCCACATTCCGACTCAGTAGCGCGATCTGATCAATCGACCGGTACGACTTGAAGTGCGCCATCAGCTGAATGACGGCCTGCAGCAACTGGGCGCAATCGCGGTACTGCCTCGTCTTGCCCAGCACGCGAAGTTGATCGTACGCCGTCGTCAGCATCTGTAGCCTCTTCAGCGCAGTCATTGACTGCGTGAGGTTCTTCTTCGCATTGTCCAACTGCTTGATATCCGCCGTCATCTCCGTAATGGCCAGCTCGGTCCGGGAGGCGCGGTCGCGCACGTCGTCGATCTTCTTGAACAATTCGGTGAGATCCGCTTTGGCGGCCTGGATGCGCTCGACGCTCTCAGCATTGGAGATTACCTGGTCCTCAACCAACGCGCCGATATCGTTGTCGAGCTCATCTTCGTAGGTTTGCAGGGTGTCGGAGACCTGGGACACCGAGGACAGCGTGGAGGGGTGTGAGAAGATCGAGTTCAGGTGGTCGATTGGGTCATAGTCGGCTTCGGTTTTGGGTCCCGGGGATTAGTGGACAGACTCAGCCTCTGGGACTTCCGGATATTCTTCTCACCTGCATCCAGGGGATCGAGGTCGGCCGCTCCGTTGGAGGGCGAATGGCCGGGGGTTGTAGTAGTGGTGGACATTCCATTAGCTCCTCAACGTAAACGCAATAATCATGCTGCAAGTCAAAGAACAGATCATCCGCGGGTCTAGTCCAGCCGTGATCAATCACCGAGAACAGATCGATCACGCGAAAAGGTGGTACAGACCGGAGAGTGTCGAGGGTGCGCGGAATGTTGATGATCGGAGAAGCGCAGGCGCCGCATTGCTGTCTAGTTTAGCGCCCGCCAAGCCGCTGCCGCCCGCCTTCATTTGATGTCTACGAAGTATAAGGATTTCATATTTTGTTGTGAGATCAAGCAACTTCTATTTTGTTCCTTTTTGTGGTGTATATTTCGTCACCATCTATATGGACATAATCGTCGTGGCCTCTAATGAGGTACAGCAAATAAATACAGGACTGAGCAAAGATAAACCTCCCAATAGCCATTCGCCTAAGCCATGCAAGAAAACATTGGTATTTATTACAAGGTAAAATTGTTTCTTTCCTTCTTTTTTTGTTCTGTTTTTCTTCTTTTTTGTTTTAGTTTCATCCCCAAAAGCACACCGAGAAACGTTGGCTTGTTGTTTGGATAGACGCAAAGCCTAAATGGTTCCCGGAAGAAACGCATCAGGGGGCAACTGTCCTTGAGTCTGCAAGAAAGATGCTGTTAGAGATAGAACATTCCAATGCCTGGGATGTGATGCTCACCTTAAGATCCTCGAAATTCTTCAAAGCAGCCTCCATGTTCCAACCATTTCCTGATAACGCCATCTCCGAGTACTGTAGAGTCATTCTTGTTTTGGCACTTATCTCCAGGACCAGCTGTTCCTGCTGCACTTGAGCCTCCGTCTTGGTGGGTGCGGGCATCCCATAACCCTCTGGCGCAACTGGTGCAACCGGAGGAGCCGCGGGCTGAGCGGGCTGAACGGGTTGAATTGGTTGAACTGGCTGGACTGGCGGAGCTGCCTGGGGCGCGGGTTGACCTTCGGGCACCCATGCCTCGTGTCCACCGTATGCTCGCAGACAAAGAACGTCACTGATAACCCTGATTCCTCCCATTCCTCCGCCGGGTCCAAGGATGAATGTTCTGTCAAAACTCCGTGTCTCCACCTTGCCTGTGTTCATTTCATCGAATTTTCCGTGAACCATGATCAAGAAACCTCCCACGCCGAATGGACTCTGCCCAGATGAATCCGGAAGACCGGGGATCGGCGTGCATTCGATGAGCCATTGTTCCGGGTGGGCAGCGATGTCGGGGTGTCGGGTTTGGGGAAGACTGTCCCATAACTCGCGGATCTTGTCAGGTCCCGTAAAGGAACGCGACATACGAGCAGGCAGATGGCTGATTTTGAGAAGATTTCTGCTCTTCTTGATATAGGCATCCCAGCCTGCGGTCTCGGTTTGCTGGGCCCGCGGGGCGGATGTGTTGACGTTGAGCGTAAAAGTAGATCGGTTGTCGTAGACGCTGTTGATTATCTCACTGCGGTTGTTGTCATATCCCGCAAAAAAAGCTTTGACGAAGTTCTCTGCAATCTGAGACTCGTCCACGAAATGAGGCGGTTGAACGGGGATCGGCGTCTTCTTTTGCGCAGCCACTTCCTCCGCCGTTCGTACCTCCAGATTGTTGAGCACGCGCAGTTTTGGGTACCACTTCAGCATGGTGTCCTTGAAAGACGGGTCTGCGCTGAAAGGATTTCCAGTGAGATCAAGGAATTCTAAGTTGCGAAACTTCCACCGCCATCCGATCAAAGCCGTAGCGTCCTTGAAATTGTTGTTTGAAAGATCAAGGTTCTTCAAGTCCGGGATGGACTGAGCCAAAGTGGTGACGACGGTGATGTTGGCAAGCTGGTTGTCGGCGAGACTGACACTTTCGACAGCCTCTCGCCGCGCCGTCGAGTTGTCGAAATTCAGCTCCCACACTTTCATTAAAGCCGGGAAGAATTTGGATTCGGTGGAAGTGCTGTTGAATATTCCCATGGCCAAGAGATCCGGATCGCTACCCAGTTTCGAGAGGTCGAGTAGTTTCGATTGCTGATAGTAGCGTTTGCCTAGGATAGCGGTCATTTTGGATTTGGTGTCGGCAGTGGAAGGGTTCCCGGCGTTTCGTGATATCTCAGATAGCACGGGCTGGTCCGTCATCCCGTTTTCGTCGCGCTTCTCGATCGTGAGTGGCGCGCCAGCGAAGCTAAAACCATCGAGCTGAAGCATTCTTTCCAACAACTCCGGTTTGATAGACGCGATAAGGGCATCGCCTTCAATTCGCGACTAGTGAACGTTAGTATGGCGTAAGAGACCTCCATGGGGCGCAAGTCACTTGGGAAAGCAACAAGCGCCTAAAAGTTTTTGCAGCCCGAATGAAAAAAAAAAGAATTTGCCGATCGTCGTCCTGGAGTAACCATATCCTGGGATGAAAAAACGAGAACAAACCGGAGAGGAAACGACGTTGCGAATTCATGTCGGTAAGATGGCCAGTTCTGGTGTTGCACATACCTTGGTTATCCTTGCGCGTTGGCCAGATTTCGAGTCGGAGGTGTTGAGTTTCTTTTCGAGGAAGGTGAGAAGGCTCTCGAGGCCGCCGTCGCGATTCGAGGCTGCCTTGCTCTGTTTCCATCCGCGGACAATGACCTGTTCCAAGCTAGCCCCGCGACCGCCCTGTCGGATGTTGGCCTGGGAATCCGAGTTGCTGGTGATCGCTTTTTGAATCGCATCGAGGGCCCTCGGTCGTCCGCCTCCTGCCGCACCAGACCGACCAGTTTCCGTGCGCGCCTTCTTGCCACGGTTCCGAGCAGATCCTGCATCCATAGAGAGATCTCCATCTCGATCGACCTTGGTGGCCGCACCCCGCTTGCGAATGCCCCCACGGTCCGAACCACCAGCACGACCACGAGAACCTTTTCCGTTCTTCATTTTCGGTCGCAGATGTATAGTTATTCGTCACAGGGGTAAGGAGGCTAAGCTGAATATGGGACAAGTCGGATTTTGTTCAGGACTTGAACTGCAAGGCGGACCGAGCGCTGCGCGCCTTAGTTGTACAGAGACGGTTCAGTCGACATGCAACGCAGGAGAAGAGGGGAGGATAAAAGGCGAGAAGATAGAAAAGAGAGAATACAATATTTATCGTTAAGAAAGACACCAATATGTGTTGGTTGAGTTGACTGGAGAGAAGCAGAAAAATTTACCCCGAAAGCGAGGCTTGACTTGGCTTCTGATGAATCAACGGGCGAAAGCAGAAAAAGTGACGTGAATCCGTCGCAGGCAGCTAGTCACCTGACCTTGCGGCTGGATGCCTTGCAGTCTCACGTGATGCCGCGCCAGGCACTCGCGGCAATTGGCCAATCAGAGGCTGCTGTTTGTCCTTTGACGTATTTTAGTAATACCAATACGAAAGCCCGCAATTGAGGTGGAGTTTGTTACATACAATACATGCTATGCGCCCCGAACCATCAGGACAGTTTGCGGCGACAGGACAATCTAATCCGACTCGACTTCGACTCGGTGATTCCAACCAGCGTGTGTAAGTGGACTTTTCTATCCTTCTGTTAGCTGACTCTTTCTTTCCTCAATGGGGATAGATCGTTGTTCTCTTGGCCCCCCGTACTACGTTTATTTACAGTTCACTGACGGAGATCTCCATGCCGACTATAGACAGTTCCCATCCCCGCTGGCTCCCATCGATTCGACAGGGTCCTTCCATTCCTTTCTTTCTCACTGTTCCGTTTGTTTTTTCCCGCCGCATGATCGCCAATCGTTCATAGAACCATGCCGGCGAAATCGCGATTTACAAGGCTAGATGCTTTTGCAAAGACCGTCGAGGATGCTCGCATCCGTACGACCTCCGGCGGCATCATCACCCTAGTGTCGCTCCTCGTTGTCCTCTGGCTGGTCTGGGGAGAATGGGCAGAGTACACCCGGGTGGTGGTCCTACCGGAGCTGATGGTGGATAAGTCAAGAGGTACGGCGTCAAGTCGCAGCCAACGAATGGCGGACATTGGACGGAAGGCTGATATCTGTGAACAGGAGAAAAGATGGAAATCCACTTGAACATGACCTTCCCTCGGCTTCCGTGCGAACTCCTCACCCTCGATGTAATGGATGTATCTGGTGAACAGCAAGTCGGCGTTGTCCACGGTGTGAACAAAGTGCGCCTGAGCTCGCAAGCCGACGGCGGCAAGGTCCTGGACATTCAGGCTCTGGAACTGTACGCTACCCCCCCCCGGCATATTCATTGCCCCCTCCCCTCACGACTAACTAACCCCCCTCTAGTCACTCGGAGCAAGAAAAAGCCAAACACCTCGACCCGAACTACTGCGGCGACTGCGGCGGCGTGCCCCAGGACGCCAACGACAAACACTGCTGCAACACCTGCGAGGAAGTGCGCGAAGCCTACGCACAGCACCAATGGGCATTCGGCAAGGGCGAGAACATCGAGCAGTGCGAGCGCGAGGGGTACGCGCAACGAATCGAGGCGCAGCGCCGCGAAGGCTGCCGACTAGAGGGCGTGGTCCGAGTGAACAAGGTGGTCGGGAACTTCCACATCGCGCCCGGCCGCAGCTTCACGAGCGGGAACATCCACGTGCACGACCTCGAGAACTACTTCGAAGGCGACCTGCCCGACGCGGAGAAGCACACGATGACGCATCTCATCCACCAGCTGCGGTTCGGGCCCCAGCTGCCCGACGAGCTCTCGGACCGATGGCAGTGGACCGACCACCACCACACCAACCCGCTGGACGAGACGCGCCAGGACACCGAGCAGCCCGCCTACAACTACATGTACTTCGTCAAGGTGGTCTCGACGTCGTACCTCCCGCTGGGCTGGGATCCGCTGGCCTCGACGGACGCGCACAGCGCCAACGAGCACGCCCCGCTGGGCACCCACGGCTTCGGGTACGGCAGCCAGGGCAGCATCGAAACGCACCAGTACTCTGTGACGTCGCACAAGCGGTCCCTGATGGGCGGCGACGCGGCCGACGAAGGCCACAAGGAGCGTCTGCACGCGTCCAGCGGCATCCCCGGCGTCTTTTTCAACTACGACATCTCCCCCATGAAGGTCATCAACCGCGAGGCTCGGCCTAAAACCTTCACCGGTTTCTTGACTGGCGTTTGCGCCATCATCGGTGGTACCCTTACCGTTGCGGCGGCCGTGGACCGTGGACTGTACGAGGGTGCTCTTCGTGTGAAGAAGCTTCACTCCCATTAAACAGGAGTTTAGTTCAGGCCATTGAAGTGAACCCTTTCCATCACATACCTGATCTACAAACAAAAAGAAAAACAGAAAACAGAATACCTAAATAGAGAGGGGGGAGAAGAGAGAGAACAATTACTGTGAAGAAGTTGCAGGCATCAGCACCCGAAAGAGTAGAAGACTCCGGGATCACAGACGAGAAAGCAGTGAGTGAGAGTGGGGAAGGTTAAGAGTAGCCACGGCGTTTCGGTCTACAAGCTTCTTATTTTGGTCGTGTCGCGTTGTCTCTGGCGCATTCATATCATATCATTCAAATCCACAAATCTACATCTTGGGTCTTCGTATTTTGCCAAACTTCATGAGCAAGCACTGCCTTACTAGGACGCTACTCTGGGGATCATATCCTATCTATGAGGGAGTTGAGGGAATGATCAAGATTCACCATCCAATATCTGCATTCTGCACTCAGAATCTCAGTAAGCAAGGTGCGCCTGTATGTACATGCATAGAGCTGGCGAGACAAAAAGAAAAGAAAGAAAAAGAGAAGTTTATCCCGTAGGACCCGCACCAATGACTAAGTAAAGAAAGAGAGCAATAGAGGCAGAAAACAAAAAAAGCAAGCAAGCAATAACCTAGAACGCCAGACCTATTCTTGCAACTCCATTTGGTGTGCGATGCATCGACAAGGGAATGAACAGCAACTGACGTTTGTTTCCAGATGCGAAGATCGGGTATTCTAGATCTAAGATGCGCCGCCATATGAAGCTCGGATAAAATTCGAAGGAAAAGAAAAAGAAATATCAAGGAATGGCCGTAACACGAGATGAAAAGCTAAAACACAGAAGATACCAAAATGAAAAGATCAGAGGGAATGGAAGTCGGTGACATAATCTGCACAATAAAACACGAAGACGGGTAAAAAAAAATGAGAAATGAAGGAAGCATAGATCAATAATGCATTGCGTTGGTGTTGCCGTAGTGGCCGGGATGCTGACTGAAAAGCTGGCTTTGCTGGTACGCCTGCGGTTGCTGAGCAGCGCCCAGCTGACCGTACCAAGACTGACGACGTGGCTCTTCGGGTCGATAGGGCTGGTTCAGAGCATCCCAGGTGCGACTTGCTGTGGGAATGTTGTAGACGCTGTGGCGGGCGTTGGGGGTGTCGTAAGGGTTGGGTTGAGGTGTCGGCGCCGGTTGCTGGTGCTGGAAGTGATGCTGGCGCTGGGCAATAGCATGTTGCACCATCTGGTTCGACATACCTTCCATGATACCCTTCTTCTCCCTCTCCCTCGCATCAATCGCGCCAACCAGGCCCATGGGGTTGACCTGAGGCTCGTGTTTCTTCTTTTCAGTGGAAATGTTGAAGAATGACGAACCAGTCATGCGAGCGACGTGCTCCTGCTCGCGGGCTGACAGGTGGGACGAGATATCATTCATGTTCATCATGCTGTTGGCTCCACGAGAGTGGGGGCGAGGCGGCGGACCGTCTCGTCCCATATTCATTTGGGACTGGGATCGAGAATGACCCGTCCAGTCACCGGATACGGGTCGCACTGGCGGCGGTGACGTAGAAGAGCTTCGGTGGTGCATGTGGACTGGCGGGCTGGGTGCCGCCCGCTGTTGCACGAATTGCTCAGCTGAAAGCCCGCCTCCCGGTGTGGTTGGACGTGCACCGGCCATGCCGGGTTGCCACAGAACGCTTCGTCGGAATTCATCTTGGCTGGGCGATCGGGAGTGAGCGCGATCCATCGGTTGCGTGGGGACGGAAATGCGCTGTCTTTCCGTAGCATCAGAATCACTTCTCTGATGAGTCCAATTCTTCAGCGTGTCTGAGGTGTTCGGACGCCCGGTGGTGGGCAAATAAGTGAGCGTTGGCCCGAAGTCGATCGAAGGGATGTCCGGGTTTCCTTTCAGTGGCTTGTCAAGGGAATAATGAGCATCGCCGATGACTACATCCTTGGATGGCGCCGTTCCGACGGTCTTCATGACGCCCATCCTTGGTCGAGCTGCTGATCTGACTGAACGTTTGCTGTAGACGGAGCCACGAGTGCTCGCATAATCGGGGGAGGTCGTGGAGGCATCGTCGTAAACACTTTCTTCATCCTGGTGGGTGTCCTTAACAGGCGAGGGCAGCGATGGGTTAGCACCAATTCTGTTGAATGCGTCCTCATCCATCGTGTGGCGCAGATCGTCAAGGCTGGGCTCTCCCACGGGGCTGGGAATGCTGAGGTCCTTGCTTTGTTGGTAGGGCAAAGGCTTTCTCCTCGTGCTCTTGCTGAGTTGAATGAAGTTGGGACCGTTGGCCCTGCCGGAGTAGGTCCGATTCACGCGTGCTGCCGGAGAGTCGAAGATGATGGGGCCCAGGTCAATCTGCTCCTCGTTTGAGAAATGAGGGCTGTCGGGAACCGTCTGTTGCGGACTTGGTTCATGAGAATACGCCGATCCCGATCCTTGGCTCCCCGCCGGCGAGTCGGTACGTAGCAGGTTTTTGTTCCCGGAGGCGGCGACCAACTGGGTAAGCGTAGCGTTCGACATTCGGTTTGCCTTCTTCAAGTCGGGTGATGGCTGTGGTCGTGTTGACGGCATCTCTCCGGGTCCATGCGTAAAAGCCGGCGGGATAACGACGGGGGAAGGCGGGGAAGGGGACCGAAACTGCTGTCCAATCGCCTCAGCTTGAGGGTCCGGCTGTTGCTGCTTGGAGTCGCCTTCGGAGCTGCTCTGGTCATTGAAATCGCCGGTACCAGGCCGCTCTTTGCCCTGCTGCGCGACATCTTGAGCAGATGACGACGGCGAGCTCTCGGCGAAGGACGCCTGCGGGGGCTTCTTGAGGGGAGACATGCCGGTGATGTCTGAGTTGACCCGCGAATGCAAGGCAGGAGAGAAAGACTCATCCGCCGGCTCTTCGCGGACAATAGCATCGGTGGACTGGTTGAAGCCGGGCTGGCGATCGGGGTAGGTGGCATTGTTTCGCTGAGACGGTCCGCCGGGCACATGGCTGTAGCGGTTGGGGAGGCTGGAGCGGAAACGCGGCTTGCTGCCGGACATGCTGCTGGTTCTGCTACCGGCGGCTGCCATTCTGCGTGAAGTGGCCTCCTTGAGCTGCTGTCTCCATTCCGCTTCAGTCCAGTTCTGACTGCCAGGAGTCTGCATCAAGCCCGCAATATCAAGTATGTCCAGGTATCCGTAGCGTCGTTCATTGGGGAACGCGAACATGATGCTTTTGATGTGGTTGGTGGCCGCAATCAGGCGTGTTGGCCGACCGTAGAGATTGAAGGTGTCAAACGTCGGGATGAGGAACCTGATCATCATCTCAAATCCAGGAACAGCCGGATGAGCCTCCGGCATGACAAACACGAATCCCTCGGATGTTGATTCGGGTTGCGTGTGGATGGTGACAGTTCCTTCGATCTTGACCAAAGTCGACTGGTCGATCAGGGGTTTAGACTGAGGGTAAATCGCATAGGCACTATAGGCATTGGTAATCGTCGCTATCGGTTTGACCTTCTTCGTCTTCTTCGTTTCGTAGAACTTGATGTCTCCCAATACCAGCTTTGGCGCTCTGTCATATGCGGACTTCTTTTTGAGCGATTTCTGGGCCTTCTGGAACTCCTTCTCATTCGGGGGTGTGACCACAAACCAGCATCGTCTCCACGGCGTACCGGCGCCGAACCGAACTCGAGCCCAGTCCTCGTGCTTGAATCGACTCCGCTCAAGAATCGATCGGATATTGTTAAGGTGTTTGCCCTTGCCAGCGATGATCGAGCCGGTGTATGCCTCATACAGGGAAGTGTGCTCGAACAAGGTCAGACGGATCGCAGCCGTCCATTGTGTAAGCGAATGGAATGAGTTGAAATGTAAGAGGTATCGGTTCTGACCAGCAGAACAAATACTCAGCACATTCTTTAAAGCCGGGGTGGCTTGGTTTCGAGTTGGTAACGTCTCAATCTATATCAGATCGTCAGTCATGGCCATTGATGACAACCGCACATCCGCACGCCCGCAGATAATTGTCGATACTTACCATCTTGATTGACGCATCTGCCAGATTGATGAAAGTCGGCGCGACGTCTCCCTCGTCCCCTGCTGCGTCCAGCGCAGCAGCATCCCATAGGGAGAGGGCGGTCCCCACGAGCTGCGCGTAGCATTCTATCCACTGGCGATCGGCGCATGGTCGGCCATCTATATTGCAGATTAGTCTCTATCCTAGTTCTACCGGTCTCTTCGCCGAGCACGTACGATTGTCCAGGTCATTCAGTTTCAAGAAATACCCTTCATGGTACAGCTTGTTCGCATGGCTATTGAGGTAGTTGAATATCGGCTGTAACTCTGCGGGCGTGTCCCCCGACAGCTCCATAAATGGGGGATCATGGGAGAAGAGGGCCGACCCCGGCCGTGATGCGCGGCGCTCCCCGATGGTCGTGGCCCCCGTTGGTGAGGCATCGGGAGGGGTTGGCGTATCTGTAGAGGATGTATCTAGTCGGGAAGGGGACGAGGTATTGAGGGTGAAGGAGGCCGATGATGTTCGATTGTGTTTCCCGGAGGTGTCTTTGCGCGACGGGCCACCGAATGCCGAGATAAAAGAGAGCACTGGAAAAGCAAGGAGGGCCCACCATTAGAGTCCAGATGATACAACAGGGATGAAAATTCATCGCTTACCACGCGAGCGAACCATGATGTCTTAGATTTCGTCTTCTGACCCAGGGTTGTAGATCCGACTCCCAGAACACAAATTGGCGCACAGCGAACAGAAAGCCGATGTAGGCGAGCGAAAGGAAGAACCAAGTTAATCGGCTGCGAGAGAAAGGAGAGGCGAAAAGGTAATAACGAATCCGTTGCCTCCGCACGGAGATAACGACAATGTGTCAGGACCCGCCAAGGTTCGGTATAGGAACTAGAAACTTGAGTCCATGGAGTCCCTGCGGGGAAGAGGGTGGTGCACTCAGAACGTCGCCGGAGAAAAGACCAGATCGAATGAGATAAAGAAATTCCTGAAAAAAGAATGGAAGGAGTCAGGGCGAAAGCGAATTGCCAAGTAACGGAGGTTGGCGCGAGGTCAGATTCCAAGCGCCTGACTTTCGAAATGGGTCACTAGGACGAACTGATGTCTCAGTTAGCGGAAGCCGATGGACGGATGGCGGAAGGCCAACAAGTTGGTTCGAGAAAAGAGGGGAGGGAGCGCGAAAGAGAAAAAGAGCGAAACCGAGAGTGGGACAGAAGTGCGCAGGAGATGAAAGGCAGGAAAGGGAAATGGCAGATGAGGAAAGCGGATGGAAAAGAGATGACGGAGGCAAAGCAAGAAGGAAGGGAAACAGTAGTAGACCTACTCCGTACACAGTAGTCCGTAGTAGTGTACACGGCCAGACGTGGGTCTGGAGGTGAAGCTGTAACACCTAAAAGGTTTTTATGATACTGGAAATGCCGTCGCAGGTCATGTACGTCGAATGTGGGATATCGGAATAGAGATTGGGAGAGGAAGAGAGGGAGAGGAAGAGAGAAGAGAAGCCAAGGTTCAAGCGAGAAAAGATGTGAGGATCAAGTAATTGTTAGTTAACTACAGTTCCTTAACTAAAAAGTATCCAGAGGAAGACATGAGGTAATACGTGCGCTTTACCGTACTGGCCAAGTGGTTCTGGCCATTTTCTTTTTCTTTTTTTTTTTTTTTTTTTTTTTTTTTTTTCTTTTTTCTTCTTTGGTTCGGAGAGGCTGGCGTCATCGGCCTCCCTTTTTTTTTTTTTTCCATTTTCTATTTGATTTTATTTTATCTTTTCCTCGTTTTCTTTTCTTCCGTTTCTCTGACCGGAGATCGACCCATACTATTTTTCCTTCATAATATGATTGTGATGATCTTCGGGGATAATCATTTCCATTAGTTTAAATAGACAGACTCCTCCAGTATCCATTGCGACAGATCTGCCTCCTGATAAGTACGGAGTACGTAGTCCCTGATGGCCACCGTATGGAACCCTCCGACTATACGGAGTACAACCTACGCTGGACTAGCGGAGAGCGGCGTAACCGATCGTATTAATTGCCGCCTTTGAATAAGGAATAATTGGTGGTGATTGCTGATTGCAAGCTGCAAATGAATGATTTTCTCTTATTGTCCATCCGCATGGGCCAAATATAGTAGCCTGTTGGCATCCAGTCCTGCATGTCTTACTTGATTGCCGTCCCCCTTTCCTTGCCCTCCCACCCATAATTGTCATTCCATATTCTTCTTCTTCGTCTTCTACCCGCCATTCCCTTTATCAGGCTGTCCTTTCTGTCCTACCCTGTTTGATTTGGTTTCGTTCTGTCTTTTTTTTTCCTCCTATCTCTTCCACGAGGCCAGGGCGAGACAATCTGGGCGCCAAGAATGATTGAACCACCAAACGGTGACCGTTAATGTAGAACGACACTAGTGCATGCAACATGCTTTAGCAGTCTTACCTTTTTTAAATAATCGTCGTGATTATCCCCAGCAACCGTAGGGACCCGAGTGGCCAATATCCCGGAGAGGGTTAATCGGGGGTACAGCCACACTCACACTCTGCGACCCCGTGCCACAGCTACATCGGTTATGAAGAGTATTAAATTCGCCCTTTTGGAGGGTTCGGTGAATGATGATAAGTTTATAAAATCAAACAAGAAGAAAGAAAAAGAAGATGAAAATATAACAAGGATCAATACCAGCTGAGCCTAAAAATTTGTTTGTCTTCCAGTTTCTGAATCGTCGCGGGTCAAAAGGATTGCGGGGATGACCGATGTACGGTGTATGCCCAAACATGCTGCCCCCTCATCATGCAATCTAAACATAAAAGCGACTTAAATCGAGTAATACGGAGTAGACACTAAGTACATAAGATTCATGTCCAGTACCCGCACCCCCCGGCGACAATCAGGAAAATCGCACAGGGGACTGGGGAACCTGCCGGAAGAATCACGATGCGGCCCCCAAGGTGCATAAGATCGGTAGCTAAAAATGTCCCTGGCTGCATTCCATGGGCGCCGTGGAGGCCAAGCCGATCCAGTCGGGTCTGAAGCGGCGGGTGTCATTTTGCCTCCGATGGCGCTCGCTCTGACCACCAATCCCGCCATGCCCTGCCATGCCAGCCACCGAAATATGTCTCGCGCGAGGACGGAGTGCTCGTCTTGTAGATAATAGATGGACTGGAGCCTGGTGTCTTGCCGCGGTTTGCACGTAACTTACACCGTAGGCTATCAGACTCGCCGACTTCTTGGCCTTTCCTTGGTACATGACATGGCAGGTCCCGGTCAAAATGAGGGGTTCGTCAGTTCGTGTCATGACCAATTCCTGGAAACAGCATTATTGCCGCTGTCATTGTCGGCGATCTCGAGTGATGGCATCACTGGGAATATACCCGGTCATGCGTGAAGCAGACTTTTTCTTTCATGCCTCAGGAACTAAGAGGGCAGAAAGTCACGCGACGGACCTTTGAAGCATTGACTGGAGTCATGAAGCTTTAAAACGCCTCGACGAGGCCAAATTGGCCCGCTGGCGTAATGGTAACGCGTTGCTCTCCTACTATGGCCGTGAAGCAAAGATTGGGGGTTCGACCCCCCCGTGGGTCGTTTGATTTTTTTTGGTGTTTATGATAATAGTCATACTCTTTATTACAATTGCGAAGGCACATCAATTTAGATAGAATATTCACTGTACAAGTAGGTGGATACTCGATACATGAACAAAGAAGGAAAGACCTTAATAGACAAGACATTCACGGTTAATTATCATCCAAAGAGCATATGAAAGGATCCAGCTTCACCGATGCGAGAGCCACGAATCTCCCAGTTTCTCCCCTAGTAGAGTCTAAATTGCGGAGCTTCCAATCCCGAACCACCCAGAATCGGAGGGGGCTGACGCGCACCCTTACAGCGATCATTGCTGAACTGGATCCTTTCCCTGCACTTATGACCTCAGCGGTGGGTTGATTGCCTTGTTTCGACTTCCTCACCACGTTGCAATCCATTCCATTCCATCCATTCCATCAAGCCACCTTGTCGGGGAAGTGGCCCATTCCTGCCTTTTTGCAGGCGCAGTGAGGGTGCACGGTCTCAGTCGGTCAATGTCGTTTTCGCTGGATATTATTGGGACACGACATCCACCCAGCTTCACGGCCGGTGAAACAAGGTAAAACAGCCAATTCCTGAAGTTTATCTGATTCTGGGATCGTCGCTGACTGACCCACTAGAGTACATCCTATCATACAGTACGCCGATAGGTGAAGTACTCCGGTGTACTCAGTAAAATATTGATCATTGAATGTACCTTTCTGGTTCTTATTGAAACAAGAATGAGTACAAGGCATCCAATACTGACAGGTATTAGGCTGCATATACAAACACTCCTACAGCTCTGAGACCGAGTACTCCGGAGGATATCTGGCAATTCATCGCTACTTCCTTCGGATTATCCCTGTCGCAATTACTACTCGGTGAAGTAGACATCCAAGGAATTATCTACGTTCTTGCAGCCATTCAACAAAAGAACGAAGTAGTTCTCCTAAGGACACTTCCTCCATAATTCATCTCCGCAGCCCTGAGCTTCTTCAAGACAACCGACATGTCACTCCTGCAGCACTCCGCCGCAATTCACTCTACTCCGTACCTACATCCACAGTTCGTATACGCAGACTCTTTGCCAGTGACGCAGTCACACTTGTCGGGCCCACCCAGGCTAGCCCTGTCTAGAATCTAAATCAACATGGGAAGGTAGTGAAGCCCTATATCCCCATCCGGAATACGAACTGGGCGGATTCGCATTGCGGCTTGCCTAGCTCGTATTAGAGACTCCTCCAGCCCGGCTCAGAGATTATCCACTAGTTAGTCCACTTTCTGTAGATCGCTTCTTGTCCCTGCCAAGACCTGATGGTCGTGATTGATGCGTTCATCGTATTTGGGGCTGTGCAATTGGTTCGGAATTGAATGCTCGTCTTGTTGAAGAATGGAGGTCCATGTGTGTCGGTCCTTGTGTGACGATTTCTACCATTGATCTATCGTTGTCTGCTGAAGATTGTCTTTTCGCGGCGTGGTTATTTATATCTTGTGTAGAGGCGGCTAGAAAGACAGAGAGATGTACTGTCTCCTAACTCTAAATTAGGCCCTGCATACTTCGTAGTAAAAGCAATCAGCATATAGAGTAATTAGCTTCAAGAAGAAAAGATGTACGCACGGGGGGGTTGGTTATCTTTCCATGCTTTCATTCCATCGGCAATATATATTAGCTAAACCTCGGATGCAAGTTGTAGAAATTCCCGGTATCAGGTTGACCGTCTGGGGTCAGTCCTTGCAGTACCTGATATGTCAACGCAAGTTGCCGGGATCACAGTATATAAAACAGCTTATCCACATGCCAAGTTGTCTTAAGCTTATGTTATCTAGGAAGAATTACATAAAATGTGAAGAGAGACGTGCTTGGTTGCATTGTGCTTGTTTCTGGCAAAGCCT
The DNA here is from genome assembly GCA_004849945.1 of Aspergillus ochraceus. Lineage (NCBI taxonomy): Eukaryota > Fungi > Ascomycota > Eurotiomycetes > Eurotiales > Aspergillaceae > Aspergillus > Aspergillus ochraceus. The sequence goes on along the minus strand of SSOS01000007.1, from coordinate 2,293,302 downwards.
ATGCATAGGATCTGCACAGTGATAGTGTCAAATCTAGTGAGCGAAGCTAGTATGGTGATTGCCAGTTTGAAACACCATCAAGGAATTCTCCCCTATCAATTACTAAGCCCTTCTGTTCTAGATGCACACTAATCCTTGTGATTTCAAGATCTGCTCACTGCAAAAGAATCACAACTTATAAGCCATGAGTGTACCATCATGAGGCACCACATGGGTTTATGGACTAGGAAATGCGCAGAATGTTGAATATATTTCATGGTTCATCAATATGAGTCTTTCTCCCGATACGAGGAAATACAGCAACAAAGTGTACCAGAAAATAGCAGTGTAGTTGATATGGGGTTTTGCGATACTTTCCATTATCTCTATGTATGATTCCTTTTGCGTTCCTCAGGCTCACAACTCACCTGGTATATTCACTTGAGCCGTCAAGGCTCCTATTTCACCAAGCATCCCCCATCCCAAATCCCCCATTTCTCGTTTCTTCCTACATCTCTACGTCTCTCCCCTTTGATTTCCACATCTACAAGCAGATTGATCCAGCAATTGAAGCCATTTTCTGGTAACAAGTCACCATCACATACAGATTTCAATTCACTTGTCCTCTTGCAGTATTCATCTTCAGTTCCTTTTTTTGTATTGGTCATTTCTCCTATTAGTTTGGTGACAGTCCCAGGAGTTCCTTTGTATGCCAATTGGAAGAGAAACGTATTTTGTTTGAGCTCTCAACATGGACATCTCCGACCTCTCGTTCACCCCTCGATCACGTACTCCTCCATTGCCGACTCCAACTTCGTCCACCTCTCCATCGAGTCCCTCGGACTGGAGAGAAATCCCTTATGCTATTGACATCCCCGTCGGCGATGAAGACACCGCGTTCCACGAAATCCCCGAAAAAGCTGCCAACGGGATCGACACGCACCAGAGTCCCAAGGTAGATCTCGTGATGGCCGAGTTCACTCGAGGATTCGACCCAAGCACGTTCAGGGCTGAGATTATGACGGAATTTCCAGAACTGGTTAAGAATGTGCTCCCAGGCTCCTATGAGCAACTCCTCGTGATTCTCCTGGAGAGTTCCGACAACGTGGACAAGATTCAGTGTAAGCTGCGAGAATGGCTCCGCAAGCGTTACCCACAGCTCATAGGTGCTTCCCCAATCGGCACCGGAATGGCGGATGAGAGTTACTTTTTGACGGAGCTTCAGATACTGAGAAAACTGTTGGAACCTCTGCGAGGGGAGCCAAAGACCCCAATTTACTGGATGAACACCAGGAGTGTCTACTCTGCCAGCGTCTGCGAGCAACTGGAAGCAGCTGTGAAGGTCATAGAAGAGTTCAAGTTAGACGTTCTGGAGGCGCTCGAGAAGGGCACAGAAGATAGTAAGTTGCTCATTGACCTGGAGAGAGTGTGGGGAAATGGTCTCTTAAATATACTAACTGCTGGCCAGGAAGCTGCTACAGTATCCTTCCCGTGTCTAATCCCCGGAGCTCGATGATGAGCATGAAGGAAGTTCGCATTGAAGCCTGCAAAGCGTCACTCAAGTGGGGCGGTTATGCTCAAGCAGAACTCGAGCTGACAAAGTTCTATCACTTCTATAGGGACGATCTTATCAAGAATCGGCCGGAAAAGGCGCGTGAGGAGGGATGGCTTCCACCAACTACAACCAAGATACCTCGTTCATCTACGGATATGGCAGAAGAAGGCGATCTCGTGGTCTGGCCAGCTCACAGAGGCAACGAGAAGCTTTTCAATACGTTGATCAAGACTGCACTTTGGTTGGCTATGGCACGAGGACTGGCTGCTGTTCATCTTTTTTGCGATGCCACTCGGCTTTTCACAGCCCACGAGCCCTCTAGGCAGGCCAACAAAGCTTACACCAATTTCCTGAGACGTCTGGCCCAGATTATAGCCAATGATGGGGTTCAGTCCGATACCGACGCCCCATTTCCATACAGCGATAGTCTCGTGACCAAATGGAACCCTGGCTACTTCAAGGACGTGCAGAAGGTAAACCGCACTTTGATGGCCAGACTGACTGAACGTCCATCTCTTTTGGAGAAGAAGAAGAAGAAGGAAGCACCACCTTTCAGTCTTACTCCTTTCTCGAACAGAGACGCTCAAACACCCTTGAGGATCCGCCCAGGATCTGCTAGTTGGCCTAGGACTGCTGCTGCCTACGTGAATCGGGGTTCTTCAGCATATGAGGTATATCCCAACCCTCCAAGCTTTCCTTGATAGTTCTCGCTCAGAATATCTGGCTAATCAAAGATTCTCTTTCGACTGTAGGAAAGTACGGGAGCGCCCCGTCGTGTGATTCCCAGATCTCGGTCCACCATTGGCTTCCAAGTGAAGACACCTTGGCCCTCACGACATGCCGGCGTTCCGGATGCTGGCGAGGACGTGCCCAATGAGCAAAATTAGGGTACAACTGATTATCGATGCCTATGCTGATCTCGAAGCCCTTCGGATGGCATTTAACGCTTGACTGATACTCGACCATGACTACCTCATCCATTCTCGAACATACTCTCTGCTCATGAACAGACGCTTTACATAAAACGACCAAAAATAAGATAAAAATTTGAAACGATATTAATCGCCTTTGGAACGCAGCCCGATCTATATCATTGGGTGACTTTGAAAATGCGTTTAACATCGACTGTGATTACAATAAGTCTATTGGCAATGGTATCTCACCCTCTCCGTCTTTTTTTTTCTCCTTCATGCCAGATCACACCCTTGCCGTTTGATTTTCTATCACGACTAATCAATATCGCTGCTTGTCTAACAGGGTTGCTGGCCGTCATGTTGTCAGTAAGTAGTGTCGTCCTGCTAGATGCTGGCCCTTTTGCATGCGATACAGACAGAGCATGGATGATGGGAAATCTACTTCCGTTTCATTTCTTGTGGATGTGAATTGATTCAAAATATGAACCCTGATGATCTACCGTGTCTATAAATGTTGATCTATCTTATTATGTTCTACTACATTCTAATACCGTAGAGATTGTCTTCTATCCCCTTTGGTACTTTCATCGCCATCTACTGTCAACATTATTTGTACTCATGCCCTTATTCTTGACATAGTCAGAAGTATAACAGACAATAATGTTTCTAAGATAACAGAGACTATCCAATCTACCAGCATGGTAAAGACATGAGGAATCATCCACCGTAACCGCAAGCCTTAGCAACGAACTCAAACTCAAGATCGTTTCTGCAAGTTGGTAGGTTTGACCAGCGTTGGGCCTGTCCATCACCTGCCCTTTCATTCTCTGCCTTAGCAGCATTGAACATTTACCGAAGCACTGCCCGACAGCCCATCTGCAACCCAGCGCGGCGCAGATAGTTCTCGGTATCCTGTGGCCTCTCGCTCCGATTGTAACAGTACCACACGAGATTTTCTGCGGTGGGGGCCCTTTTCGCCTTGAGACACTTCACAGCGATTTCGATGATATTCAGAAAGCCGTGTCGAAGGGACTTGTTGGTTCTAAACTCCTTTCGCACGTCGGGGTCGAGGTGCACCAGGAAGTAACCCTTGATCCCTAACCACAAGCCCTCATCATCAATTTCCTCTTCCATCTGGATAGAGTCAAACATGGTTCCGCCTTGTCGTATCAAGGAGCTCCTCATTCGGGCGGATAGGAACCCGTCCACGCACTCTCCGCATGTACACCCGGATTGGAGGTTGGTATCTGGCCCGTGAAAGAATGGTTAGTATGCTTCGCACCTGCGCTCCTTCTGTGTTAGTGGAAGGGAAGAAGAGCGTACTGTTTCGGTTGAAGGGTACTCGACTCCCATCCATTCTCTCTCCTTCGTTTTCCATTCTGGTTGTTATCAACTTTGCCTTCTGGGCTGGCTTGGACGAGGCCTTCTTGATGAAGAAGAAGGATGTCAGGAGAGATGCGGGAGGGGAGAGGGAGGTGGGGTCAGTCACTTGATGAGACTTGGTGTAATCTACGCGGTGTTGATGCTATGTGCCTCGAAATTACAGGTCAGTTCCACAGGTCCACATGGTTTAGTTGTAGAAAACACTTCGCTATTCTAATCAGGTTCATTATAACTAGGGGTGAAATCACAGATAGAACGACAACTCGCTCAAAGGCTTATTGTAAAGACTCGCATGCGCTGAAGAACATATATTAACCCCGAAATTATTCATCATTATCATCACAGCTTTTGACTCAAAAGATCAGAAAGGGAAGGTATTTGGTATTGCTTGTATGTGTTTATGCATTGTCCATCAAATTGTACGCCAACAGAGGATCAATCATCGCCATGTCGTCGGCATTGGGTATCTTAGAACTGAAATCTTGCATCATTAAATCAGAGCCGAGTTCCGGTTTGACGGGTAGGTCGGCTGAGTTGAGGTCTGCGTAGGGACCGACAGACCGGGAGGGGGCGGAGGTCGCGTCTAGGGTGTATGGGTCATAGGAAGGGCAGGAAGGGTCGTCGTGATCGAACTCGAGACCGTAGATTCCGGGCATGTTGTCGGAGAGAAGCAGAAGAGGGTCGGCGTTGTTTTGGGCGTCGAGAGTGGTGGTCGAATCTGCCAGGAGTGCGCGCTTCATGAACAAGTCCCGGATTTCGTCCTCGAGAAGACCGTGCTTGCTGCCCATGTGTATCCACAGGTCGTAGTTGCGGAGGAAGCGATGAGGACAAGACTCGACGAGGCAGGTGATGTGGCGGCCTGATTCTTCGGCGTAGCCTTCGCCCGTGAGAGCGGCTAGCGCGGAGAGCCCCGGTTGCGAGGCATTCTGGTGTTGTTGACCTTTGCTACTGAGGCCGAGACGTTGTCGACGCTCGGCTTTGGCATTCTGGAAGCCAAGGTGGGCAGTGCGGATGTGCTCTTCGAGGGCGAGCTTGCTGCCGTAGCGTTTTCCGCAGCCGTCAGCGCCATTCCAGCCGAGGACCTTCTTGGAGGCCGAGAGGTCAGTCTCGCCGCATACGAAACGCCGCTCGCCTTCGTGGACCGTCCGGATGTGCACAGTCAGGTTACCCTTCTTGGTGAAGCTGCGGTCACAGCCCGGGACGGAGCATGGGAAGAGCTTGCGGTCTTCGATAGTCACATCGCCGTGAGCGACTTCGAGATGGCGCCGCAGTTCACGAGACGTGGAGCAGGTAATGGAACAAGTGGGACACTGAGGAGGGTGTACGGATTTGATGTGCGCCTGCAACAGCGCATACGTGGGAAAGGACACCGTCAGGGACCCAGCTGCCGGCTTATCGGTCGATGAGGCGGACATCAGATCCGTACTTTCGGCGCAGTCCTGCTGAGAGCACTCCGCACAGGTGAATCGCTTGTCGGTGTGGACTCGACTCTCGTGGGCGGGAAGATGACCTGCGGTGTCGAATGCCATAGAACACTTCTGACCAGTTGTCGTATCGACATGCGGGCATTGAAAAGGCTTTTGCTTCAAATGGCACGTCATAATATGTTTTTGGAGCGTCGAGTGTTTCCGGAACGTTTCATTGCACGGCGGGTGTTCCGTGCAACGATACTTGTCTCGTCCATCGTGAGCCGCCAAGTGTCGACGAAGACGGGATCCAGTCACGAAGCTCTTTCCGCAGCCCGGACGATCGCAGACATAATCCCGAACTCCGGTATGGGCGCTCTTGATATGATGATTCAGATGGGAGGCTCGCAGAAAGGTCTTGTCGCAATCTTCATGGGTGCAGCTGAATAACCGCTCGTTATTGTGGGAGCGCAGGTGCTCTTGGAGTCGAGCCGGACGATTGAATGCCTTCGAGCAGCCGTCGAAAGGACAGCGGTGAGTCTTCAGTTCGGAGGGATACTTGGTTGAGGTTGTCGAGAAGGGAGTTGCCGGGGTATCGTGTAGACTGTCGCCGGTGACAATACTCTCGTTGGAAGAAGCATAATCGTCATCGGAATGAGCCTCTTCATAGATAGGATCTAGAGAAGGATAATATTAGTAAAATGTCATTTTTTTTGGATGAGTACTTCAATTGGATCAAAATGCGCCTACCAGTATCATCCAGCGCCGTTTGCTTCAGGACCTTTTTCGGCGTTGGGAAGCCTTCGGAGGCCTTTCTTTTCTGTCCCATAGCCCCGACGACGATTGAATCTTGGAGCAACGCAGAAAAAGGCCCATTCGAAGTAATGAGCAAACAAAGAAACACACAGTTTCTGTTGAGAAGCGAGAACAAAGCCCCGAGAATAAATTCGCGCAAGCTGAAGCTGATAAAGAAAGGCAAAAATTTTGCCGGGACAGTCCGTCTGAGGCGGTGAAGTAGAATTGCTCAAAGCGGACTAGCGGCAGTCCGGGACAAGGAACTTTTTCCGCCGCCTTTTGCTTTTGGGGAATCGCGATCTCAATCTTCACCGTCGCATCGTCGATCGTTTCACTCAACTCGCCCGGGACGTGTTGTGCTCTTTCCTTTTGCTTGTGTAGCTACAGCGTCACCTGCTCTCTCCTTTTTCCTATCCCTTTTTGCGAGCTCTTGAATTGGCATCATGTCTGACTACGGTGATCACGGCGATGAAGACAAGTAAGAGATCTTTTTTCACAACCCTGTCTCCTGGACACAACAACAAAGCAAGGCGACATCAGTCCTGGACAGCCCTTATTGAATCTACATCATTCAAGTTTGAGAATTTCCAATCTGACCTGGCGTGTCTCCAGCTACGACTATGACCCCGCGGAGCAACTTGACGAGCCCGATGACTTTTTAAACCCCGAGGATGTCGACAACGAAGCAGGTGCCGACGGATATGGCGACGACACGTATGCGCCGGAGGTCAACGGCGATCGCGTCGTTGTTTCGGGCGACCCCAATGCTGGCTACTCGGGCAAGGTGATGGAACAGGCGCGGGAAAAGAAGGTGCCGAACGAAGAGCGCACAACGACTCCCTACATGACCAAATACGAGAGAGCGCGAGTCCTGGGTACCAGAGCCCTGCAGATCAGGTTCGTTTGAGGAAATGCGCCCACATGTGCAGCAATATGGGGGCTTCTTTGTGACTGACACTGTCTCCAGTATGAATGCCCCGGTGCTGGTCGATCTCGAAGGTGAAACGGATCCTTTGCAAATTGCTCTCAAGGAGCTGAACCAGAAGAAGATTCCTCTGATTGTGAGGAGATATCTGCCTGACGGATGGTAAGCGGCTCTTCTAACCCGATCATAATCGAGAGAGATTTGGCACTCTAACTGCTATTCTCGTGATTATAGGTACGAGGACTGGACATGTGAAGAACTGCTTTAGCTCCGGGGACGGACTGGGTGGCTGTATATTGAAATTGGGTACCTTGACACTTTAATTTGTATGTTATTCTTTCTATTTCTCTTATCCGGCATAGCGTGTGGAGTTTGGGAGCAGGAAAAACAGACCGTAATGGCTCCATCGGCCACTTTGGTCTTTGGGAACGGGGAAAAGAAAAAACTCAAGACATAGCGCAATGCAGAATTCTAGATAAAATAAGAAAAAAAAAAGTTTGATGTTTGATTACGACCACGTTCGGCAATCTACTACATGGCCTGCTTCCAGAATCTGGCAAACCCTAACTGACATGTCACAAATGTTCCTCTTGTAGCAATTTCACTGTGCTGAGTCTCCTGGTCTGATTCATCTCTATAAGCAAGCCGTGGATGCAAGTGAGTAAAGCCTGAGAAGAGAATCAAACCCTATGCTTAAGAATACCTGCCATTTATGAGGCCTGTGGCTCGGCCTGAATCGAAGACTAGGTACCCTAATTATAACCGCCTGAGCCTTTCTGCTCTGTCACAACCCTAGCTAGTGTCCTTAGGAAGTCTTCAGGAGTTTGAAGGTGTCAATGTCTATAAGGTGGTCATGTCTATAAGGTGGTAGTGTTCGCTGATCATGCATCCTCTCTTTAAGCCCGGGCTACTCTGAGACGTGAGGTCATTCCATTGCGTGATGCATGTTCTGACCAAGAGTACCGTTGACGGAGAATTCAGTCGGGATATTGTTATCCATGCACAAGCTTAGAATTCAGCTGCCGATAGTTACGCTGGCGTCGTACTTGTTTGGCGTAGTTGTGCGATTCAAAACCGCATGTGCAACTGCAGAAGTCCTATCGTTTGCCGACACTCATCCGAGGCAACCTGCTGACATTGATTGATTTGAAATCAAGCTTTGATAGTCATATGTAAACGTTGCTTCGACGGGGACATCGACTAAGCATGACGTGGGTGGAGATGCAGCCGTCGATCTAGGAGACTGAGAACGATGCTTGGAAATCGAATTTGACAGGGGATGATGACGAGTCAATTGACATTGCTGCTAAATCAGTTGAACATGATAATGTATCAGATTCGGGAATGCGCAGGAACAAGAATCGGAAATCGGAATCGAAGTGAATTCAATGTCAAAAGCGACGTGATTACCTCAGCAATCGGAGACACCAACTTTCTCCGGCCCACTCTCTTTCCTTCTTCCATTTTCCTCGACCGCATGCATCTTCTTGTTTGCCATCTTCACCAGCTCGCCCACTCTTTGATATGGATTTTTCAGGGTCGATGTGGATACCATCTCGCCTCCCCAAAGTCACATTTAACTCTTCTCCAAATCAGAAGCCGAGTTCTATCCCGCATCTCGCATCCAACGCCATTAATAATGGTCCCAGCTTCTTCCCCGCTGGATAAGTCGGCACGCTGCCCAGACTCATGACTAAATCTTACTTGCCCCTGAACCAATGGGTGCTAAACTGCTAACTCCCCGGCAATGCTAGATACCACCGGGTCTAATGCAGCTCCAATCGTCAATAAGCGCTTTTGTGAAAGGATTGGTGCCCGAGATGTTCGTTTTCTCTGCAGGTTCACGGGTCTGATCCCTGAGAACTTCTTCAGTGTCGGTGTGAGACGCCAAATGTTCAATGATACCCTACAAAAGATGCGAGTCTTTCGGCAATGGGGGCAAGATATCTTTCCCGGCCCCAAGGTTGTGCTCTCGGGAATCCACTCGGTCTGTCGGCACTCCCCGTAGGTGTCCTCCGTGAATGGGTCGCTTGTTGGCTTGACTCATTTGTTCTCTTCCGCAAATATGGATGTTCCCGTGAGGGTGGATCGACCCTCCTCGAGTGTCTGGCGTTGCCATTCATCTTTTTTAGCTCCCATGCTTAGCCCGTTAGGTGCCCCGCCAGGTACAAGGATGCTGAGAATTTTTGAGTCCAACATTTATATATATTACTCCTTCCCTCCGCTTTAATCTCGATTTCAGGCTGCCTTTTCTTTGTCTTTTGTTCTTCGGTAAATGGTTCGTTGGCGTCGATCTTTCATTTATGGTTTCCGCTTTTGAATCTGATTTTTAATACTCTTTGCTTTCTACCGTAAATAATCTATACTCGCATCTCTTGCTATTTCCTTCCCAGGCCCTGTTTTACCTTCGGACCTGGTCATTCTTACCTGTTTGTCTGGTGCAAGACCTTTCGACCTCATTCGGAACTAAACATGGGAACAAATGCTGATGCAGAGAAGACTGTTGTGGACTCCTTGAACGACGGCGACAATGGCAATGAACAGACTTCAAGCACACCGATTCCTCTTGACGAGAAGCCCTCGGAAGAACCGACTTTCGACACTGGTCTAACGGCGTGGCTACAAGTTCTTGGATCATTCTTCCTATTTTTCAACTCATGGTATGTGTGATATATGTGGCTTCCACGTGCACTTCTTTCGATAGTGGATTTTCGATTTACTGACCATGTGTTCTATTAGGGGTGTCATCAACACGTGGGGTGCTTTCCAGACCTACTATGAACAGAACATCCTTTCTGACGTGTCATCATCGTCCATCGCATGGATCGGATCACTGCAGTCTTTTCTTCTTATGCTTTTCGGAGTCGTGACGGGGCCTTTATTCGACGCAGGCTATTTCCGTGCCCTCGTTGGTTTCGGAACTTTCATGCTCCCTTTCGGGCTTATGATGACCAGTATCTCCACACAGTACTGGCACTTCATTCTTGCGCAAGGTGTCTGTATTGGACTGGCTAGTGGATGCCTTTTCGTGCCATCTGTGGCCATTCTACCGCAGTATTTCAAGAACAAGAGAGGTTTCGCCAACGGACTGGCGGCCTCGGGAAGTAGCATCGGTGGTGTTATCTATCCGATCATGTTCAACCAATTACAGAACAAGGTTGGATTTCCATGGGCAACTCGCGCAGTGGGATTCATGGCATTTGGATTATGCTGCTTCTCCTTTTGTCTAATGCGGATGCGATTCCAGCCGAAGGATAAGCGCAAGCTGGTTCAGCTCTCGGCATTCAAGGAGCCGGCTTTTGTGATGTTCGCTGTCGCGATGTTCTTGGGCTTCCTGGGATTCTACAACTTCTTGTTCTATGTTCAGTCATATGCCATTGACACCGGCATTGTGGATTCCACCCTGGGCTTCTATCTCCTGTCGATGCTGAATGCCGGATCCACCTTTGGGCGAATCCTGCCCAACTTTATCGCCGATCATACCGGTCCCTTAAACATGCTCACGCCTGCCGCCACAGCCACCGCTATTCTCGCTTTTGCATGGATCGGTGTCCACAACGTTCCCGGGATAATCGTCTTGGCTATCTTGTATGGACTTTGCTCTGGCGGCTTTGTGTCGCTGCCTCCGGTAGTGATGGCCAGTCTGACGAAGGACATTCGTGACCTGGGCACGCGCTTGGGCATGATCTTTGCGACCACATCTATTGGGCTGTTGATTGGAACGCCCATCGGCGGGGCGATCTTGAACGACACGCATAAATACCTCGGAGTGCAGCTCTTCACGGCCTGCTGTCTTATCACCTCGGCCTCGATCTTCGCGGCCCTGAGATTCTCACGTACCGGACCGAGATTCCTTGTCAAAGCTTGAGCACCAAGATGAGATGAAACTTCACCCGGACGAGGAATCGTTCGCTGGTCTTTAGAGATCAAGCTACCTTGGATTAAGTGACCGTCTTATGATCAGACTACTTCTATCCCATTCGAGCTTGCAGCTTCCGTGTACGCATGCGTACCTCAGTTTTTGCAGACCTCCAATCTCCGTGGGTACGGAATTCTCGGGGTCTCTACCCAACACCGCCGATGAACTGGATGTTATTTCTACGGCAACGTTGAGCTAATATCTGTCGAACCACCCTGGTTCATAATACAAAAGTACTACCTTTGCATTCTGGGTTGGCGTTATGGAACGAAAAGTAATGTATATACTCATCAAGGGCCATATGTAATGGCAGTCTTATAAATAGGAGAAAACGATACATACAAGCACACCGAACACATTAATTTGCCTAATCTAGACAAGAACAGCAGATCCCGTCTAGACCTAGTAATATGTTCAGTGGATACTATATAGATATGAATCCTCCAGATGACATCTAAACTCGAATATAAAGAGAGAAGCGACACACAAACTCCCCCAACACCAAAATGCTAACCTAAACAATGACAACCACTTTTCAACTCATCTTCTTAGTTTTCCGACGCTGCATCACATAACCCCAAATTTCCCGCCACGATCATAGCACATCTTCAGGCCCGACGGGGAAATTCTCGCCGTTCTCGCGCACATGCTGTAGCTTCTTATCTCGACTACAGGGTTTCCGCATGTCGAACGCGTCCTCGCCTGACTCTGACATTCCTGTTGGATCGTCGCTATAGTAATTGACCACGCGACGGAAGACGGAGTACCTAGATGATTAGATCCACGCATTAGTACGTAATCCAGCAAAGCGCAGTGCGCAATAATCAAAAGGCAAGGAGCTAAACAAAAGTAAAACCTACCCCATGCCCTTATACATGTCCACCGCGACCTTATTCCCCGAGCGCACGTACAGATCAACGAACCAGGCATCGTTGATATCGGAGCCGCGTTCCAATCGCTCCGTCAGACGGCGCGCGTGGCCGAGACGCCGCGCTGCAGGTGCAACGGTCAGAACGGTGATGTGGCCATGCCAAGGGGTGTAGTGTTCCGAGTGGCGCATGGAGGGGTGCTGCTCTTCTAATTTGCCCATGACTGTTTGTTTTTTGTGTGGCGTTAGCGTTTGGTCTGCTTGGGTCTGGATTGTATGGAGGAGGGTCCTGTCTGGTGGGGTGGGTGGTTGTGACGAGGATTGGGAGAGTGGTATTTGTAGACGGGAGAAAAGTTGTGAGACAGAGGCAGGGTTGAAGACATACTGTAGCCAACGATGCCGTCGCGACGATCCTGAACGCTGCTGAAGAGCGACGGCCATCGCATGAGGTAATTGAGGTAGAATCCGAGGTCGTAGTTTTCGGTCAGGGGGTCGAGGTTGGTCAGGTTCATGGACAACAAGTCCGTCGGGGACATGCGACGGATGGAGCTCATCTTGACGTCTGAACAGGAGGTAATTGAGGAAGAATCTGAGGGGTGATAGGAACCGCGAGAGAGGAAGATAAGTGAAACTAGGCAAGTGAAGCATCAACGGCGGGGGACGCAAAAAGCGGTCCGATTGGGGCTTCGGCGGTCACGGGGAAAATGCCGGCTCATTTCGGCCTGCGACTTTCTCTTGTCTTTCCTTCATCTGAATGAAACCTGCAGGGTTGACCTGGTCTCTTTCCGTTGAACGTTTGCACCTCTCATTTTTTTTGTCTGTCTCTCTTTGTGGTGCGCATCCTGGTGATGCGATAGACACTCCGTTGTTGACGTCTCCTTTCCTTCGTTTCCTCCCCCCCTCTTTGCCCCTTGCTGCTGTTCAACACGTTCGATCGGAGTTTAGCTCGCAGCTGCAATTCGCGGGTTCCCCTCCTGAATATTTAAGGGGTGTGTTCTCGGTTTCTCTTATATTTTATTATTTATTTATTTCTCGACTTCCCCAAAAATTGTCCATATTTCCCTCCTCTCTACATTCCTGCGTGGTCGACCGTTAACCGACTGCCAAAATTCTCCTAAACCTGCATATCCGACTATCTCCATCATGCCGTCCGTCCCTCCCCTGAAATTATCTCACCGCCATACGCAGAGTCAGGCGTCGAGCGTCGACTTCGACCCAATCTCTCCCGGCACGTATGCTCCAAACCATTTCTCCCACGGCTCTCCGCGGTCGTCCGCCCCTAATTCTCCCGGCCTACCCCGCCAACACCATGCCCAGAGCTTGAACGGATTCCAGAGGATGTCGGGCGACTTTGGCGGTGCGACCGACATGGGTGGGGGGCTGGGGAACCTCGCAGATGAGCTGGCAGACGCATGGGAGGAAGAGGAAGGTGGATACGGGTATGCATCCGGACAGGAGATGGAGAATGCCCCCGGAGCTTCACAACGTGCGGACCGCAGCGACACCGAAGATGAATATCACATGGCCAACAGAACACCCTCATCGGGCTACTCGTCCGAACGGGGCTCTCTGCAACCACCGAGACCCAGAACGCGGAATGGTGGCAACCGTCACCGACGACACGAGTCGCACTATGACGGGTCAGATTACGGAAACGAGTCCGACTTGGAGGAGGCGGATATATCACCGAGTCTGGAGAGTCAGATGGCGGAGATCGAGAGCCTGGCTCGGCGCGGCATTGAGAACAATGGTAGTGAGAACGACCATGTCATTCAACGGGCCATCGAAGCTCTTCGAGACCTCGGTGGTCAGAGCGGGATCGAGAATAATGCCATGAGGTTGGTCTTTCTTGGCTGTTTTCATTGTCTTGTCGATGGACTTCACAGCTTACTTTCTTGAACTACAGACTCATCACGGCACATTCCTCTATCACGTCGCATCTCACTCATCAAACCCGCACCCTGCAAACCCTCACGCACCCTCTCCTTTTCTCGCCGTTTCCGATTCTCTCTCCAGATGCCATCGATGCTCTCATCCCCCTCATCGACGAAGATCTCCTACCGAACCTCCCCTACCCATTCCCTGACCCATCTCGATCTCGACCCGACACGCCCTCGCAAACCTCATCTCTTGATCCCCTTGTCTCTCTGCAAACCCTCGTCTCGCAAACCTCCGACATCACCCTCTCCCTCCGCGGTCTGAGCGATACCCTTTACGAATCCCGCCAGCTCACCTCAACCGCCTCCCGAAGACTACGATCTGCACGAGAACTCGTCGCCGAGCTCCGTCGTGAAGAAGAAGGTCGCGAGGAAGGCACGCGGTGGATCGAACGAGGCGACTGGGATCGCCGACTCAAAGATCGCGAAGCTGGCCGTGAGTGCGGCGACGTGGTCAGCGGATTCGAAGCCATCTGCGGCGAATGGAGGGAAAGACTCTTCGGTGCGGCCGGTGCTGAAGTCGCCGCTGCTTGATTGATATGATTCCCCCAATTCTTTCGCCCTTTTTCCAAGCTGAACTTTCCTTTCATACTTATGACCTTCATACATACATACACATTCACACACACATATACATGCAATTACCTTTCCTTCCGAATTTTCGAAAACAAAAACACATACACGTGTTTTTGCTTTGAGGTCGCGGCATACCCCAGATCAGATCTTTCCTTTTTGTTTCACATTTCTTTTCATTTCAAAGTATATAGATTTCTATTTTGTTGGTTTCTAAAGTCAGGTGCTGCTCTCTGCAAAGGATTTCTTTTAATTATTGTCGGGATTGTGTTTTTCATTTAGAAAGATAAGATGTGAAGAATCATCGTCTATACATTCATACGAACATACATATCTTCTTGTTCTCTCGTCTCTCATTGGTCCTAATGGATATTGTGGAATTTTGCTAGTTTAGCACAGGCTAAAGGCAACAAATGTTTTTAAGTATCTAGAATAATATCAATGAATTGTATGAACTTCCGAACCTTATTATCTATTCCTCGTGGCAAGTCAAGAGTATCGCTCTTCTATTGTCCGACATGGTATCACACACTAAGAAGCGGGACCCCGATATTTCGCCATGGAGGTAAAGGGAGACGGGAAGGAGAGTTTATCGTCAAGGCGCGTAAGCCACAGGTTACAGGACGGATTTTGATTTACGCAAATTGAATGGAGATGAAAAGAGTATCTGAATTGACTAGTCTATGAGTAACTAACTCATGTAACCCTTCTCATTCCAACCTTCTACACACTTCCAAATTCATAATCTACAGCACTGTCCCTCGCCAAATCTACATGAAGGAGACATAGTGCCAAAGACATAAATGACGAGGTATTGTTCATCTACAAGACCTGAGACATATGTTAGCAATCAATGTTGCCAAAGTCATGAGTGAAAAGCAAGTTTCAAAGTGAGGATTGGCGTCAGCAAAAAATTAGAGTGTTTGTTGTTGCGTGTTTTTAATCTTCAGAGCCACCCGCCAGGGTGTAATGCTCGGAGTTAAAAATTGTATCATCACTCGCCAAGATGTGTTGTTGGTGTAAGGGGGAAAAAGAAAAAGAATGCAGAAGATAAACTCACCAATCAAGTCAAGAAGATAATGGAGCGTGACTACGTTCCATATCTAATTGAAAAGGTAACCGACTGTTCGTCATCCATGAATCATTTTCATTATTCCCAAACCATTATGCCCAGGCATAAAAAATCTAATACATGGTAGTTGAATCTCGCGGGTTAATACGAGACGTTTAGTCGAAGAGACCGAAGCCCATGTCGGCGTCGGACTCCTCCTCTTCCTCCTCCTTAGCGGCAGGGGCAGCCTCGCCAGCAGCGGGGGCAGCGGCGGCGGCAGGAGCGGCGGCAGCGTAAGCGTCAGGGTTGGCGATACGGTCCTTGAGCTCCTCAATCTCGGGCCAGCTGAAGTCGGTCTCGATGGCGACAGCGAGGACCTTCTTGTAGCTGTTGACGAGAGAGTGCATGACAGCGGGAAGGGTGGGGAAGCTGGTAGCCAGGGAGATGGCAGTGATGGTCTGGATGGCCGAGGTGAAAGCGTCGAGAAGCTGGGACTCCTCGATGTCCAGAACGGCAGCGCTGAAGGTCTGACCCTCCTGGTAGACCTGCTGGATGGTCATACCGTAGGTGAAGGGAGAGATGTTCAGCAGGTTGAGCAGGGTGGCCTCGGAAGGACCGACCTTGGTACCAGCCTCAACGAGCTTCAGGTCGGACACAATTTCGATGGTACCACGAGCAATCTTGGTGGGGACACCGAGAGCCTGGAAGAAAGAGGTCTTACCGGGTTCCATACCGGTGTTACCGGCGGGAATCCAGACATCGCCGGGGGCGACGGCACCAGCACGAGCGGGGGCAGCGACACGGTTGGCCAGGATCTTCTCCTTGGTGGCCTTCAGGTCGCCGTTGGTGAAGATGAAACCAACGTTGCCTGTAAATCATACCAGTCAGAAATGGCACCAATTGTGAGACGGCTCAATTGTTCTTACCGCGGACGTGAGGGAGCAGACGCTCGTACTCGGGGTTGTCGGTGATGAAGCCCTTGATGGCACGGCGAACCTAGAACAATCGCGAGTCAATTGACGCCCAACGAACTCAGGATGTCGGTAAAACATACCATGGTGTTCTTTCCCATGAGAACAACACCCTCGCCACGGAGACTCAGACGAATCTCGTGCATCTGCTGAGAGCTGACATTGTCGACACCGACAATGAAGACGGTAGCGTATTCATCGAGAAGGCTCTTGAGCTTCTCGAAGTAAGCGGCCTTGGTAGCAGACTTGCCCCCCATTTCTTCTTATTTCACTGAAGAGAGGTTGTTTAAGGGCAAGTGAAAAATCCTTATTAGGTGATCGTGGTGATGGTGTCCGAATTGAATCGCGACGTTGAAGATCGGGAAGAATTTCGATTTTGGGATTTTCTTTTCTTGTGCCTTTCGCCTAGTGCGATCACGTGAGGGCGCTACTGGCGGGCGGGCGGCTAGACACGCGATAAGACTAGCGTCGCATTCTATGACTTTGACGAGGCATCGCATCGGGAACTTTTTTTCTGCCTCGAGTTGCTCGATCAATTGGGTTCGCTCGTCCCATCTACATATCCAGTCATGGTCGCCATCTTTCAACATCCATTTCAGCGCCTTCAGTTCGTGGACCGGCAGCATGTCGGTCGTCAGAACATCATTGTAGGGTCGGCCGGCTCAAAGCTCTACTCCTACGCTGCCGAGACCGGACAGCGGCTTGCTAGTTGGCCCCAGGCTCAAGACCAGAGTAACGTTGAGAACCAGGGTCCGCCAGAGAAGAAGAGAAGGCTGTCCGCAACGGACGAGACGGCTGTTGAACAGCCTACCTCTACCAATGGGGCATCGGCGAAACCCAAAACCCCGTCCTGGACGAGCATTCCTCTCGTGGTAGCTTCTTCTACCGGTGAGCATGTGGTTGCGATGACATTGGAGGATAAATGCGTCCGTGTCTTCCAACTTGGTGAGGATGGCTCATTCCAGCAATTGAGTGAAAGGTTAGTGAACGCCGAACCTATGACTGGGAACTTCTACTCATCCGGTTCATAGAGTCATGCCAAAGCGTGGCTGCGCGCTTTCCTTGGTTAGCAATGACAGTTTGATCTTGTTGGGGGACAAATTTGGAGACGTATATTCCCTGCCTTTGGTTCCCGGCGACGAGGAAGTGGCGGCGCCCAAAGTTGCCGCTCGCAAAATGAAGCATAACTGGCCCGCAGCAACCAATCTAACGGTGCACACCAAGGGAAATTTGGCGTCTTTGGAACAGCAGAAGCTCCAATATGACGCGAAAATGAAAAAGCTCTCAGAAGAAGGACCCAGTTTAAAATTTGAGCATCAATTGCTCGTCGGCCACGTGTCTTTGCTCACAGACCTGGCTTTCATCTCGCTCCCCGTGGACGCCTCGGGCGATAAGAAGCGCACTTACATTCTGACTGCGGATCGAGATGAGCATATTCGCGTTTCTCGCGGACCTCCTCAGACGCACGTCGTTGAGAATCAGTGTCTGGGCCACACCTCGTTTATCACCAAGCTCTGCGTTCCCGCATGGGCTCCGGAGTACCTCGTTTCCGGTGGAGGCGACAATTACTTGCTTGTGTGGAAATGGGCCGAAGGGCATATACTACAGAAGGTTCCTCTGGTGGATGAGACTTCAGAATCTGCTCCGATTGCTGTTCGTGGTATCTGGGCAACATCATTCGGCACATTGAAATTGATCTTCGTCGCGATCGAAGGGTGAGTAGTTCCCAAAACTACGCAAGTCGAAAGGTTTACAGAGCTCTAATTATGCGCTAGATCCACGCAACTCCGATGCTTTGTGCAAGAATCAGACGGCACGTTGAAAGAGCAAGAGTCTACTCGTGCTTCGGGCAACATTCTTGACGTGACGACCAATGAGAAGGAGAACACGGTCATTGTCTGCGTTGATAACGTTCGAGATGCAGGATCGACACAGGAATGGAGAGCCAGCCCGGCCTCGACTCTAGTCGAGGCCTACCGTGCGAAACCCGAGGGCGAGAGCTTGGCTTGGGAACCGGTGACAGACTCGACGATCTCCAACATCAATTCCATCGGCACTTCTGACTTGGAAGCCATCGCAGACGCCAAGAAACGCAAGGAGGCCAACGACTCACTATATGGATTGGGCAATCTGCGAAAGAAGCATATGGGCGAGGATGATTGAGACTAGTAATCTAAGGAGTACACCCTATTTTGTCTATATATCGAAGCTACTCGTATATAAATTCCACGAAGTCAATATTATTTGTATAAGTGAAACCAAATCTCCTCGTAGTAGCTTGTAGTACTGTAGATTTCTGCAGAAGACTTCCGGCAGTATCCGCATGACTTGCGGGCCGAGACGCCGAGACCGACTTTGGCTCCCCTCATCCCACTTCGTCCCGTCATTCTACACCTTTCCTGTGCTTAATCAACCCTCAAAATGCAGGTGAAATTCGAGCCATTGAAGAACGACCTTTTGCTGAGGGCCGCAAGAGGTGACTTTCTGATTATCCGTCGAAGCAGAAATTGAATGGGCTGATGTCATTGCAGGCGAGAAGGTGGAACGCCCTCCCATTTGGGTTATGCGCCAAGGTACTTTGGACTTTGTCTTTCCATATCTCCTTGCAGTTTTTCGCACTAGATAATTAGCAATTACTAAACGAGTTTCTCATATAGCCGGTCGTTATCTCCCCGAGTACCACGAAGCCAAAGGCAACCGCGATTTCTTCGAATGCTGTCGCAGCCCCGAGATCGCCTCGACTTTGACCCTCCAGCCCGTGGAACGGTATGCCGGACTTATCGATGCCGCGATCATCTTCTCGGACATTCTCGTCATCCCCCAGGCCATGGGGATGCTGGTGGAAATGGTCGACAAGAAGGGACCCCACTTCCCCGAACCGCTCAAGTCGCCGGACGATGGACAATATGAGCGGGTCATGCAGAAACAGGTCGATGTGAAGTCGGAGCTGGACTACGTCTACAAGGCCATCACGCTCACCCGTCACAAGCTGCAAGGTCGCGTGCCCCTCATCGGCTTCTGCGGAGCCCCGTGGACTTTGCTCTGCTACATGGTTGAAGGTGGAGGCAGCAAGCTGTTCGTTCAGTCGAAGACGTGGGTCTACAAGTATCCCAAGGAGTCGCAGGCATTGCTACAGAAGATCGCGGAGATCTGTGTGGAATATCTGGCTCTTCAGGTCGCCGCGGGCGCCCAGTTGGTTCAGGTCTTCGACTCGTGGGCCGGTGAACTGTCCCCGTCGTCCTTCCAGTCGTTCTCTCTCCCTTACCTGCGCCATATCTCGGCCAACCTGCCCAAGAAGTTGACCGAGATGGGGCTGGAGCCGGTTCCGATGACCGTCTTCGCCAAGGGTGCGTGGTATGCTCTGGAGGATCTCTGCGAGTCGGGCTACAACGTCGTTGGACTCGACTGGTTGCACGATTCGGCCGAGGCTATGCGCATTGCCAACGGCCGTGTGACCATTCAGGGTAATGCCGACCCTGGTGTGCTCTATGGAGGCCCGGAGGCTATCACGCCGGTGGTCGAGAAGATGGTCGAGGGATTCAGGAAGGGCAAGCAAGGATGGATTGCAAACCTGGGTCACGGTAAGAACTGATCCTTGTGCTGTTGTATACTCGAGATACTAATTGAAGCAGGTATCACCCCCTTCGTCAAGCCGGAGAATCTGAAGTTCTTCTTCGAAGAGATCCATCGTCTTACTGCTGCTTAAAATGTTCATCACTCGTGATGATATCCCGTTGATTTAGGCAGTCTTTAAAACTTATGTACATGAGGGACCTTCCGTCCATTAATCAACGACGGCGTGTCTACAGCCATTGCACGGACATATTTAAACAGCAATGTCCTCATTCCTGGTTCACAGTCAGCATTCAGTGGACTTGAAACAGAACAAAAAAAGAAAGATGGACTTGATCGCATGCATCACGATACAAAAGAATCAAACGTACCAGAGCTCCGGCTTATCCTTGATGAAGTTCTCCATTAATTGCTTGCACTCCTGGCTATCCACCACAATCACCTCCTTTCCGCGGTTGAGGAGGTACTCCTCGCCGCCGAGGAAGTTCTTGTTCTCGCCGATGACAACGCGCTTCACCTTGTAGAGCACGCAGGCGCCGGTACACATGTCGCAGGGCGACAGGGTGGTGTACATGGTGGCGCCCTCGTAGGCGGAGGCGGGGAGACGTCCAGAGTTTTCCAGAGCCGACATCTCAGCCTACGTAGATGTTAGTCTTGGGGGCGGGTGACCGCTATAGATAAGAATGTCTCCATTGAACTGACATGTAGCGTCGCGCTGCCTTTCTGAACGCGCATGTTGTGTCCTCTACCGAGGATCTTGCCGTCCTTGGAAACTAGACTCCGTCAGTAACGCCGACCACATACACGCTCATCCATGACATGTGTATGCGAGGAAACTCAATCACATACCCAACGCAGCACCAATGGGGACCCCGCCCTCGGCCAGACCCTGCTTGGCCTCCTCCACGGCGGCGATGAATCCGGGGTCTTGTTCCATATTGACCGTGTGAATAGAATACCTCGATAGATATAAAGGCTTCCGAAACCCAATACAATGCAATCAATTGGCAAGAGATACTCTACGCAATGCGAAGTGGGATCAAGCGGTAGAAGCTTAGTAACTGGAGGCAAAAATCTGTGGCCAACTGCCGTTCTGGTGCTAGTTCGACCCGCCTCTTGGAGGTGTCGGTGATAAGAGATATGGAGAACCCCTCATGCTGGCCGGGTATGTGTTTATCAGGTTGGCAGGTATGGGCATCTATCGAATAACTGGAATCCTTCACCAACAAGAACCAGAACATTCTTTTGAGTAACTAGAATCTTCTCCAAGGCTAACTGATATTTAACTAAATACATAATAAAGTATATTATATATTCAGTATTCTACGGAGTACAAGACGGCAATCGATGCCCCGTCGCCTGTAAGGGGTCGGTCCGAGTAGTTAGTATAATGAAGATCTCGTAGATCAAGTATGTACGGTGTATGCTTCTCTACTAACCGAGGTTCTAGCACCACCAAACTACCAGTTACGCATTGCTGACTTTGAGGAGTATTTGATGAATCCTCCTAAGTACGAATCCGTGCCTCGTTTCTTCTACCCCAACAGTGACTCGTCTGGCACCGTCTGTCTTTCGGTCCTGGACGAGCAGGAAACCTGGGATTTCGCAATCCTGTTTAGCGGGGTTCTCTTGGAACTCAGGCTATTCGATTGCTACTGTATTCCCTAGTCGTATGCCTCCATCACCCAAGCAACTCCAATTTCTCTGGGCATCTTCTTCGCATTTTAGGCAAATACCCTAGGATTGTAAAATGCACTTCAGCATTTTGATTCACCTTCTCATGTAAGTCTAGGTCCACTTGTATTTTCGGTAGGTACAAAATGCAAGTATACCAATTGGCAGTATCCCCAAAGGCAGAAGAGCTTGCATTGGGAGACTCAGCAAAACAGACAGAACATTCACTCTTCGCCGCTTTCCTCCATGATTGGCATTTCTCAGGTCCAAGAGAATTTGACGTCCAACACTTATAAAATGATGTCTCCATATTTCAATCCCTCCACATGCGGAAAGATCCCACGATCATAGTTTTCTGCAATTGTTTCCCAATCGTCGTCGCTGATTTCGAATATCAGGCAGCCAAGGGCGAATAAGTCTGTCTGGAACGACCGAGGCGCGTCGGGAGATTTTCTATATCGGTCCTCTTCCATAACAACTGGGGACATGGTACCGATGCCAGAGCCTGCGAAGTCGCAAAGTTTGATGGATAGATCATCGAAGAGAAGGATTCTTCCTCTTGCATAGATAAAATAGTCTCTTCGCTGCATCTACTCATGTCATGTCGAAGCGGACTTTTTGGAACTTCGGTATCATTGCAAGGATCGCGACAAATGGTCCCCGAGGAACCAAAAGCAACCATAGGTCGTCGAACACCAGCAGGGTAGATAATTATGGGGTAAGCCATGACCAATTTACGCCTGGGAAGCTGCTGGAATAATATACATGTGTTATGAAGATGTCCAGGGGTAACAAGGAGCCGCCTGATAACATATTAACTAGAGGCTTCCAAAACAAACACGCTTCAGCATATTTCCCTACCGACCGGATGAAGAGGCACCCGCAGAGTTGTTATCGGTTTTTCTCTATTTGATTCCCTAGATAGTCACTCTTTAGAGAATATATTGTTCTTACCCTGCACGTCGGACAATCGAAAACTCGGTTTGTACTACTGGGATTGTAGACAGTTCGCTTGATCACACCGCAATCATCATCAGAGCATGGATCAATCCTGGTGTCTGGCTTGGTGCACTTGTATTTATACCTCGTGTTTGGTATATATGCGGTGCACATAATGGGGGAGACCTCAAGAAGAGAAGAGAGACAGATTTGCCGCATACTCACGATATGGATGGAAGCGGGGCCCTTATCGATAAGGATTGGGGAGCCGCCACATTCTAGCCTGAGGCAGGGACCTGCGCCACCCGAAAAAAAAAAAAAAAGAACCAGAAAACACAAAACTTTATGCTAACCCGTAATGCGTGATACATAGGAACAATTAGTAATATTTGATTGCTGTTTCTGTTTCTCGCCTGTAGTTATGAAGGGATACAGCATGGTTGTCAGCGGTCAGACAAAGGCAGTCCTGTTTCCAGAGACTATACTCCGACTCCGTAGACAATCTGACCTGTCCAGCAGCGTCAATCGTGGAAGACGATGGAAATCCCCTGCAAGGCTCTGTCAGCCCGGAGACCGTCACGGGCGCGTAATTTACGGGTTGGAGTCAGCCGTGGAATCGCGGCGAAAGCGATGGAAGACTGGAGAATCGCATCGAAGCCGCCCGGCCAACGCTCGAGCCACTCATTTGCAGCCGGTCGAACCCCCGAGAAGATCAGCCTGACTGGTCAGGTTGGATGAAGTCAGGGCTGAGGAGAGGTAAAACCGGCAGAATTCGCTCCAATTTGCGCTCTATATTTTTTGAATCTTTTCGTTGATTTTACCATCTTATCGATTATATAGTATAAGAAATCCAGCAGATCGGGTTCGCCGTATCGTGTCTCCGGTATCGAAATACCCACAAAAAAAGTGCGTTGGTGCCTGGTCCTGGTATTGCCCGTACGGCCTTACGATACGCAGCGGTAGCCGCTTGTCGCCGCTCTTTGATAATAATATTAATCTCCAAGCGCCTTCACAACCCTTTTTCCTCCCTCTCATCAACAAGTCCCACCTTGGCTCCTCCGGATTCGAGGCACTTTCCTTTCCCTCCCCTCTAGTCTCCTCTCCTCCCAGAAATCACCCGGTGATTTTCATCTCGCCTCTTCTCTCTTCGTTCGCCGGCTACAGCCCCCTTCCGGTGGATCTTTCTCTCTTTTCTTTTAGTGTCTCACTTTTAAAAAGTTCTTGTTTCATTCGCGTTTCCTTCGCTAGACTTTGTTCACAATGGTCAAGGACACCAAGTTTTACGACACCCTCGGAGTAAGTGGTTTCGTCTTTTTTCTGGCCCAGTGTTGTTGGATTTGAAAAATGGAAGAGACTGACGGCAAAACTGTTTAGGTGTCTCCCACGGCTACTGATGCTCAGCTGAAGACTGCCTACAAGAAGGGCGCTCTGAAGTTCCACCCTGGTATGTTCGATCCGACGTGAACTATAACTCCGCGACCGGGATCAGTTGGATCTTGAGCCAGTGGATTCCATGTAGAACGAATCTGAGACTAACCCGATCCTCGCATACAGACAAGAACGCCGACAACCCCGAAGCCGCCGAGAAGTTCAAGGAATTGTCCCACGCCTACGAGATCTTGTCGGATTCTCAGAAGCGTTCGGTCTACGACCAGTATGGTGAGGAGGGTCTTGAGGGTGGCGGTGCCGGTGGCGGCATGGGTGCTGAGGATCTCTTCGCTCAGTTCTTCGGCGGCGGCGGCGGCGGTTTTGGAGGCATGTTCGGCGGTGGCATGCGCGACCAGGGCCCCAAGAAGGCCCGTACCATCCACCACGTTCACAAGGTCAACCTGGAGGACATCTACCGCGGCAAGGTCTCGAAGCTGGCTCTGCAGAAGTCGGTCATCTGTCCCGGATGTGATGGTCGCGGTGGTAAGGATGGTGCTGTCAAGTCGTGTACCGGCTGTAACGGTACCGGTATGAAGACGATGATGCGCCAGATGGGTCCTATGATCCAGCGCTTCCAGACCGTCTGCCCCGACTGCAGTGGAGAGGGTGAGATCATCCGTGAGAAGGACCGCTGCAAGCGCTGCACCGGAAAGAAGACCGTCGTCGAGCGCAAGGTGCTCCACGTCCACGTCGACAAGGGTGTTAAGAACGGCCACAAGATCGAATTCCGTGGTGAGGGTGACCAGATGCCCGGCGTCATGCCGGGAGATGTGGTGTTCGAGATCGAGCAGAAGCCCCACCCCCGTTTCCAGCGCAAGGAGGACGACCTGTTCTACCAGGCCGAGATCGATCTGCTCACTGCTCTTGGCGGCGGTACCCTCAACATTGAGCACCTGGATGACCGGTGGTTGACCGTCAACATCGCTCCTGGCGAAGTCATCACGCCTGGTACGTTAATATTACCTCGTATTTGACAATCTGCGTGCTAATTTTCTTTTTAGGTGCCATCAAGGTTATCAAGGGCCAGGGTATGCCTTCGTACCGTCACCACGACTTCGGCAACCTCTACATCCAGTTCGACGTCAAGTTCCCCGAGAAGGATCAGCTGCAGAACCTCAACCTTCTGGAACAGGTCCTGCCTCCCCGCCTGGAGCAGACCAAGCCGCCCACCGACGCTATGGTGGAGGACTTTGAGCTGGAGGAGATTGACGGTAGCGAGTACTCGCAAGCGCGCGCCCACGGTGCTGCCGGCGGTATGGACGAGGATGATGACGACGTTCCTCCTGGTGCCGAGCGGGTGCAGTGTGCTTCGCAGTAAACGTGTTGAGTGAGGGAGCAGAAGAGATTGCGGTGATGATGACGATGACGACGACGGATGAGGATGGAGTGCTGGGGCTTTGATGAAGTTCGCTTTATGATACCATGTAGGGGCGAATATCAGCCCTGGTACGACTGTTTCTTTTTCATTTTTCTTTTACACCTTGGTTTACACTCGATGATTTGCTCTTGCGATGGCGTTTGCACCGAAGATTCGGAAGAGATGATTCGGAAGATTTCATATTCCTTTCCATTTTATTACTTACTCACAAACTCTTTTGCTTTCGTTTCCCATGCCTTACAATGTTTCCCATCTGCCTTGTTCCTGGGGGATATGGAAGACCCGGTCTGAGGAAATGGATGAGATTATGGTATTTGGCAGAGTCGGTCTTCCCTTCGAAGTTGACTCCGGGATTGATGGAGAGTGAGTGAGAGACGAGTGTTTCACGTATAGACTATAGCGCTGACTTGGGTATGAATATTTATTATGATGCATGTTATTCTGTAGGGTCGGCCCGAGACCAACTTTCAGTTGAAGCTCTATTAGTCCGAATGACTAGATGCAATCTTATATTTTAGCTTGTCGTTCGTGTCAGATCTTCTCTACATCCATGGATCACCACAGATATACGTAAAGTAACCAAAGCCAACCTACATACACACACTCTCAACCAAACCAACCCACCATCAATATATCACAAAACCATTCCACGACACGATCCGATAAACACAACCAGCCCCTCGTCCACTATCCACCCATCCAGCCTCGGACTTAGCTACAAACTCCGTCAACCTCAACGCCTTGGCGGACTTGAACGGAGCTAAAAGATGACCGGCCCCTTCTTCAGTTTTTGGTGTTGATGAGTAAATTCAAACACGGGAATTGGTGGTCACTAATGGCTTAGGGGCTGGATGAGTATCGTAAGATATGCTTATTGCTCACTCCTTACTTACTAGGTTGGCTGGTAGACTGGTTCGGGAGGGGTAGGGAGGGAGGTAGTATATATAAGACTGACGGGTCAGAACAGAGTCTGACACTTTCTTACTTACCCCTCCTTTTTTTTCTTTTGCTCTTTCTTAATATTGTTTTTCCGAATTGACTTGGCCAGTCAATTGATCTGAAGTTTTTGATAATCAATAACTTATCTTTCATCCATCCCTCTACCAGCTCATAACCCCCCCTCTTCTCCCCGAAAGAGAAGAGACAGTCAAAATGTCCACCTACAACTACACCCGCCTCGCCACCAAAAACATTCTCATAATCGGCGGCACATCCGGCATCGGCTTCGGCGTCGCAAAACACGCCCTCGCCGCCAACGCCAACGTCACGATCGTCTCGTCCTCCGCGACCCGCCTCGCCTCGGCGCTCTCTCGTCTCCGAGCAGAGTACCCCACCGCCGACGCCGCCGCCATATCAGGCGAAACATGCGACCTGTCCCAACCGTCCGTCGAAGCTGACCTGGAAGCTCTGTTCGCGAAACTCCCCGCCCCGATCCATCATATCGTGTATACCGCGGCCGACCCGCCAGCTATCATGCCCTTATCTGCGGTGTCGCGCGACGCGATCCTAGCAACGGGCCAGCTGCGTCTCGTCGCGCCCATCCTCGTCGCGAAGGTGGGTAGTCGCTACCTCGCCCCCGGCCCCGAGAGCTCCATCACGCTGACCACCGGCGCCGGGTGGGAACGGCCCAATGCGGAGTGGACGGTCATGGCGGGCTACCTGGGCGGGCTGGTCAGTGTCGCACGGAACCTGGCACTGGAGTTGAAGCCGGTGCGGGTGAATGCGGTGTCGCCTGGGGTGGTGGATACCGAGATGTGGGATGGGTTTCCGAGGGAGCAGAAAGAGGGCATGTTTAAGTTTTTTGAGGGGCGGTTTCCTACGGGGAGGGTTGCGGGGCCGGAGGATGTGGCTGAGGCGTATGTTTATTTGATGAGGGATTGGAATGCGACGGGGAGGGTGTTGGGGACGGATTCGGGGGCTTCGATTGTTTGATCTGCCCTTGAGGTTTGGATGGGAGGGGAGTGGTTGTGTTTGAGTATTTGATAGTGGTGGAGATGAGATTGATCCTATGCAAATGTTTTCTGGAGGGGTGAGTCATCGTGAACATGTTTTGGATGTATTCTTCTGTACGGGTTTTAACAGTCGTGATATGCAATCCGATTCATCTCTTTGCTTGTCAAATTTATGGCTGCAAGATTTCATCGCATTAAAACATGTAGTCGTGAATATGTAAGATGGTGAAACCACACTCTCTTGTATATTAGAGTAGTGTCTGGCCGTTAGTAATTGCTGGTACTATAGTTAGTGCACTTAGATGGTTAGCGGACTATGTTGGCGCCGTTCATGTCCATCTTGCATGTCAGTTATGGCGATGCCTCGAAGCAAAACAAGATTCAAAGCCCGATACTTGACTTGATAGCAAACACAGTGCCAGATAGCAGGGCATTGCAACTATATGTTCAAGCTAGAACCGGTGCGTAATCACATACCCAAGCATGCACCGTCATCTGTCCATGTTAGATAATCCCCAGCGGTTCAGGTATACGTCGTCTCCGGACTACCCCACAAACCCGACCCCGACCCCGGTCACAGGTCGGCATCACCCTGCGGCCTGTAGATGCCGATGATCATCCTGGCGGCTCTCCGCGCTCGGATCTCCACACCGATGATACGACACAGGGATAGAAAAGGCAAAATAAGTAAAAACAAATCCCAGACGGAAGTGTGTTCTCCGACGAATCTGACAGACATGGCTGGTGGATCGCATGACCTGACCAAACTAATAACCGACAGTTATGAGGAGATGCTATCGTAGGTCGGAGCTGAGTTCAGGTGAGACGGCAAATGTAGAATGACGTCAAGCAGATCGACAAATTCAGTTCGTGAGGTGTCATGCATGATTTCTTCTAAGCGCTGGTGTGTCTGGGGTATTGCGTGGTTTCGCTTTGGCTCGGGAGGATTGGCCGAGAGAAGGTCTATGCGGGGTTGGGCTGGTCAGCTTAGCTTAACAATTCGATTGAGATAAGGCAGGGAAGGAAGCGCTAAAGGAGATGGAAGTCAACCTACTCTTCTCTGGGATCTCATTGCATGCTAGTTTCAACTAGTTGAATCAGGTGAACTGACGATTCTGTTGTGTTGTTGTTTGGGATGTTCGTCCCATTCATTGACCAGGATGGCGGAACCGGTCCATGTGATCGATGGCTGTGCATGAGGTGTCAGATTCTATATCGATTCAGTATATCCATTTCAAGACTAGTAGATCAGATTCTACAGTATGATCACGCGAGTGATACCCCAGAAGTTGGTATCGCTTGGGTAAGGGTAGTCCGACTCTCGACCGGACATCTTGGCCATGGATATCTCCACCGTTGGACTTGAGCTTACAGGACACCTTTCTGAAACTATCCGGTCACAAGGATTTGAAGTGTGACACGGGGTAGCCGGAGAGGTAAAATGAACCGATATGGAGGTCGGGTTGCTGCAGTCCGGCGTGTTACTGGATATCATTCTCATCGACGACCGGGGTGGATCTGAGCAGAGAATTCTCCCAATTGGTGAGTAGGTTTTGCCTGATAATCCGAGTTGAGTTGCCTTAATGCACCATGCGAGGATCTTGCCGTATGGTCGAACTCTGATGGGTGACAACTGAGGAGTCATGATGTCTCATGTCCTCGAGGTCGACGAGGCTGAGACGTGTTCGTCCAGAAAAGCCATGTTGACGGCATGCACCCGAGAACCCTTGCATGAAACCTCTTTGGACAAGCATCGCAGTGCACATAATAAAGTCCCAGAGTCCGATCGGCAAGGGGCCTAATACCTAACGAATACGAGCGACAGAATTGAGACCAACAAAGACTGCCTGGTTAGTTGCCTGCTACTCACTGCTGCGAGACTGAGACATCTCAAACTTATCAAATGATTGATTAGAAAGCAGGTGCATCGCTTGATGCGCCACATCACGGATGTATCCAGACGCTATCCCGTGCCGAGACGAAGCTCATACAATGTTCTCCGTACTTATTACTAGACATAATCGAGCTCGTGCCTGGAAACCAGAGACTGACCTTCGGAGCGCAACATGACAACCGTGTCAGACCATCTGCAACGTTGAAAAAAAGACCTCAACAGGGGCTACAGGTCGTCGGGATTGGCCATACAGAGGCCTGGACAAGACGCTAAAAGTGATAAGATCGATGACGCGATTTTGATCTGGATGGTGTTATAGTGGGGCGCAGCATGCAAGAGCTTAGTTTGGCTGCGACTTCCAACATCCCTGCCGGTGAAAATCTACGGAGGACACCGTAAGGCAGTGGAACAGAACGAACAGAATTGGTGCTCCGATACTTGATACCAGTAGCAAAGGAGTACTTTGGCGGCGGACAATCACCGAGTTTGGATATACACCGTGTTGAGATGCTCGAACCTTGATGCTAGACTGAGAGCATCCTGGACATTGGCATTAAGCTTTCAACTCGACAGGGGTTAGTATGGTCTGAGGTCTGAGCAAATCCATCGTGGCAATCTCCGGAGGATATCTCTGGCCATACCAGATGGATGAAACGAGAAGAATGCGAATTTGGATAGACCGAGACCGATCGGGAAAAACCAATAGCAGCTACTGCGTGGTATTGAAGCCGTCCAAATTGGGCCGATTGCCTGGGCTAACAGTCGGTCTACAGACGAGCCGCGCTATTCTGTCTCTAATTTCGACCAATATCGAACAACATGATGCAGCTCCCATAATGTAAATGATCATCATGATTTGCCTGTTTAGGCAGCACATTGACAGCACCCGAGCCCGAGATGGAAGTGTTCTCCTGGAAATTAACGAGGAGTTAGTCATAACCCTAACAGATTAGACCGAGTCGGAGATCGTTGACGGGCTTTCCCCAAGCGGCGCTGCATTGCCGAACGGTCTTGGCATGGGCCGGGAGCTCGAACTAAGTCTAAATGTCCCCACTTTAGCTGCAGAACTTGCCGCACATCAGCAATCAGCAGCTTGCTGACTTGAGATGAGTTGGGATTAGGTTCCTCCGACGCTGACCGGGGAGGTATTTAGCTTATTGGGAACGGGAGGTGAGTTACGAATGAAAATCGGGCTGATATTAATTCTGGAGATATGGAGGCGGACTACGCGGACTACTCGTTAGTGTGACTTTGGTATACTCCGTAGAGCATTCGAGTACGTATACCTTAAAAGGAGGCCCCCGTAGGTAGGCTCGTAGGTGTATAGTCCGGCATGGGATCGGGAGAATGTTATGGAAGAGTCATGGCGTAAAGTTAAATTTGTCAGAAAAGGATAAAACAAAAAAGAATAATAAGAATAAAAATAAAAGACAAGAAAAAAAAATCGAAAAATCCCAAAGGAGCATCTCCCACACGTGGATCGGTGCTTTCACCATCAGCCCGAGCGATGGCGTGTTCTCTGACGACTTCCATTGGCGGGTGGCTGCACACGACGACATCACCCGCCCCGCCCAGACCTCGTTAATGGTAGGTCGGTAGGCGGTGAGGCGGGGCAGTATCGTCGATCGAAGCCCCGGGTTTCCACACGGAACCTGCGCGAGTTCTTACACCGGAGTACTTTGCCTCTTGTGGGGAGTCATTCTCTGCGTCTCCATCGCCAACCCAAAGCAAGGAACAGTCAAATTCTCTGTTAGTGTTGCCCTGCACCAAGAGTTCACTGGGAACTGGGAAGATGCTCCGTTGCTCGCGGACTGACCACGCCCAGACATGGAAACAGAGGAACACTGGAACACAGATGGAGAGCGGAACCCATCTGCTCCACGACCCAGCGTCATCACCACTTCCAGGCCCTCGTCACTTTACCCACCCCAATGGCCAAACGGTATGCTCTTACGCCAGCACCGCCGGCCTGCAGGTTTAGGAGCGTTTTAGCTGCTGTTGAGGATTTGAATGCTGCCGCCGGCGTCGTCTCTTCCCTTGGCGATCCGGTGGATCAGCTGCTGCCCCCCTGCCATGGAGCACGGCGATTATAATTATTAAAACATAAAAAATACAAATAAAAAATGATCATGGACACATATCGAATCGGGTACTTTCTTCCTCCCTTTAAAACTGTCAATTCCCCTTCCGTTCTTGGGAATTGTCATCTTTCTGAAAGGAATCTCTGTTGGATCACCTACTCAGGTCAAGCACTACTCTGTACACCTACGACGAGGCCCCTGAACGGAATTGCCGAATCCAGTGGGCTGGTTTGGTTGCCTCTTCGGAGCCCCGTTTCGTTTGATCAACGCTTCCTTTTCCATATCATTCTCCTCCTCGTCTCGTTTCTCCACGGGCGACCCGTGTGGCCTTACTCTTTCAGACCATTCGAGACGCAAACCGTCTAGACGATCTGGCCGGGAGCTTGTTTTTATTTCTACCTTCCCGCCCGAACCTTTGATTGATCTTTTGTCCGTTTCCTCCCCGAAACTTGTCGCAGGTCGAATTTCCGCCGTCCGTGCTTGGAAGCCTACCTTGAAAGTCACTTCTTGTGCTTTCCGGCCTTTTTGATTCGATTCTCCTCAAAACTCCTTCCATTTTCTATATTTTTTTTTTGATATTCAATTTCTTTTTCAATCTACTGGTTCGTGGTAGTGCCGCTGCAGAAAAAGCTTGTGCATTCGCATTATCAGTCCCTGATCACGACATCGCATTAGTTTCGGGATCCTTCCTTTTAAGCATCCACCCTTGCATTTTTCCTTGGTACCATTTTGACATCTGGCTCGCAATGCAAATTGTTTGAGTATTTGATCTGATATTACCGAATTTTTCTCTATCTCTTTCGATCGATTTTTTACTACTCGACATTGAGAGATTCTTCATACGACTTCCAATAGATCTTGGTGATCTATTACTGATCTCGGGCTTTGTCCCATTCTTGAACCGGTCTTGTTCGAAAACCATCTTCCGTCCTCACATCAGCCATGCCGGAAGACATTAAGACCAAGGTTGGCCACGGCGTAGCCAAGGCCTTGGGCATCAAAGTTGCCTATCGCGATCCCCTCGGTGCTACTTCGGACCCCGTCACCAGAGGCGAATCGACTTTCTCGGTTGGAACCGTCGACACATACTCCTATCTGGAGCCCGAACCTACGAGTTTTGATTGGCTGAAGGAGTTGTGGCCTACTTGGGGTCAGTTCGGTCGTTATGTGTACAGCCTGTTCCCCTTCCTTTCCTGGATCACGCGGTATAACTTGCAATGGTTTATTGGAGACTTGATTGCCGGTAAGTGATGGCCACCCTCGACTATCGCAATTTATATAAGCTGAACCTTCTCAGGCATTACGGTCGGTGCCGTGGTTGTCCCGCAAGGTATGGCGTATGCCAAACTTGCAGAACTGCCTGTCCAATTCGGACTATACTCGTCTTTCATGGGTGTCTTGATCTATTGGTTCTTTGCCACATCTAAGGATATCACTATTGGCCCGGTCGCTGTGATGTCCACGCTGGTCGGAGAGGTTGTCATCGAAGCTCAGAAGATCGAGCCCGATATTCCTGCGCATATAATTGCATCTGCCATGGCCATCATCTGTGGTGGTATTGTTTGCTTCATGGGCTTGGCTCGTCTCGGATTCATTGTCGACTTCATTCCGCTTCCCGCCATTTCGGCCTTCATGACGGGATCCGCCATCAACATCTGTGCCGGCCAGGTGAAAGATATGCTTGGCGAGTCAGCCGACTTTTCTACCCGAGGCGCGACTTACATGGTGATCATCAACACCTTGAAGTACCTTCCCTCGGCCGGCATCGACGCCGCCATGGGTGTCAGTGCTTTGGCCATGCTCTACCTCATTCGCTCGGGTTGCAACTACGGTGCTAAGCGATTTCCTCATCGTGCTAAGATCTGGTTCTTTGCGTCGACCTTGCGAACTGTGTTTGTGATTCTCTTCTACACCATGATTAGTGCGGCTGTGAATTTGCATCGTCGGGATGACCCGATGTTCAAGCTCTTGGGCACGGTTCCTCGCGGTATGTTTCGAGTATTCCTTCTAAGATTGGATTTTCCTAACGTTTGTCATTTCCAATAGGTTTCCAAAATGCAAGTGTCCCAGTTGTCAACGCTAAGATTATCAAGACTTTCGCAAGCCAACTTCCCGCGTCGGTTATCGTTTTGCTCATCGAACACATCGCTATCTCGAAGTCCTTTGGTCGTGTCAACAACTACACTATCGACCCCTCTCAGGAATTGGTGGCTATTGGCGTGTCGAACCTCCTTGGTCCCTTCCTCGGTGGGTATCCGGCCACTGGATCTTTCTCCCGGACTGCTATCAAGTCCAAGGCCGGAGTCCGAACGCCGCTTGCCGGTATCATTACCGCCGTTGTTGTCTTGCTCGCTATCTATGCCCTCCCGGCCATGTTCTTCTACATCCCCAAGGCCTCTCTCTCCGGCGTCATCATCCATGCCGTTGGTGATCTTATCACTCCCCCCAATACGGTGTACCAATTCTGGCGTGTTTCGCCGCTGGATGCGATCATCTTCTTTATCGGAGTTATCGTTACCATCTTTACCACCATTGAAATCGGCATTTACTGCACGGTTTCCATTGCCGCCGCCGTCCTTCTTTTCCGCGTGGCCAAGGCCCGCGGCCAGTTCCTTGGCCGTGTCACTATCCACTCGGTGGTCGGCGACCACCTGTTACAAGGTGATGGAAAATACGGTTCGCCTAATGCGCCCAACGCCTCGGCCCACGACGATGTTTCCCAGCGAAGCATTTTCCTCCCGATCAACCACACTGACGGATCGAACCCCGAAATCGAGGTGGAGCAACCGTACCCTGGTATCTTTATCTACCGCTTTTCGGAAGGGTTCAACTACCCGAATGCCAACCATTATACCGACTACCTCGTTCAAACCATCTTCCGTCAAACGCGTCGCACGAATCCATTTGCCTACGGTGCACCTGGCGATCGACCCTGGAACAACCCCGGGCCGCGCAAAGGAAAGTCGGAGCCCGATCGTTCGCACTTGCCCACGCTTCGCGCTGTCATCCTCGATTTCTCCTCGGTTAACAACGTGGATGTGACCTCGGTGCAGAATCTCATCGATGTTCGCAACCAGCTTGACCTCTATGCCTCCCCGCAGTCCGTGCAATGGCACTTCGCGCACATCAACAACCGCTGGACCAAGC
The DNA here is from genome assembly GCA_004849945.1 of Aspergillus ochraceus. NCBI lineage: Eukaryota > Fungi > Ascomycota > Eurotiomycetes > Eurotiales > Aspergillaceae > Aspergillus > Aspergillus ochraceus. Next base: position 2,258,960 of record SSOS01000007.1, on the reverse strand, counting down.
GAGCCCTCGCCGCTGCCGGTTTCGGTTTCCCGACCCCGAAATCCGAAGATGGATTTCACCGGTGGAAGCCGATCTTCAGCGTGACCGAAATCGAAGGCAACGCGTCTGCTGCGGCGCATGCGGAAATGATGACCAACGAGCACGCGTACCAGGCCAGCCATAAAACCGGAGATCTCGAGAATGGCCTCAAGCACGAACACCATACCACCGAGCGTGAGACCTACGGAATTGAGGTGTCTTCGGACGGCAGCAGCGGCCAAGAAGACAAACTGCAGCGCGATCTCAAAGACAGCAAGGCGTACCGGAATCGACGCAAGGTGGCTTTGGTGCAGGGCATCAACCGGCCATTCTTCCATATCGACTTGACGAGTGCTTTGCAGAGTGCCTTGGCCAATTACGGCGAGGAAGAGCCCGTCAAGCCGGCTCAAGATGCCTAAGGCGTCTTTTATGTCATACCCTCCCTGGTTGGATGGTTAAAGTCCTTTGATGATACCTTCCATGTTATCCTCCATTTAATTTGTATTTGAGCGATTTATTGTATACTTGTCGTTTATCTTTTATTGTCATTATACCTCGACGTGATATGTTTGAGTCATACCCAAGATATAGCTCTTTGTATATAGATAGACATTCTTCTGCATAAAATGATATTCCTCATGAGACAGGATCTTCGCATGCAATATTTGAAAATTGCGCTCAATGTCTGACATCTAATTTCGCAGTCAGAGACCTTGTTGCTTCACGATGGACAAAGCTTTTTAGGGCTGAGCCCGCTCGGTGCCTAAAATATACGACCAGCCGCTAAGGCCCGATTAGGCAACCAGGTTGTCGCACAGGTTACCGAATCGGGTAAGTAATTCGTTGGTAGCAGTTTCGCCCAATCAATGGCCTCGGATTCATTCCTTCAGGACTAAACGCCCCGATGCTAAGCCTTTGTTGATATGGGTCTTAGATTCTACATGGAACTGACAGCATCGCTCGCAATGTATACCCCATATACAGTAAGAATTTGCCAGTTCGATAAACAGTTGCCTAGCAGTCTGGCTGGGTATATAGGTAGAGTAGACAATGGAGTTCCTTAGGATTGAAGTTATCGTCTTCAGAACCATTCCCTCTTTTATTCTCTTGTATCATCCGATTAAACATGTTCGTTGCATACAAATACATTCGCCAAAAAACTGGCAAGTCCGGCGAGTCTTCCTCGCAGAAGACCCAGAAACCTCTTTGCTCTCACCTCGCGCGACAATCGCAAATCGAACATACCCCTACAGAGGATACCGGCGACGAAGTGCCGTTAAGGGAGCTGGGAGCTGGGTCGGCTCAGGGCCGATATGCTTCTCATAAGTCTGCGCGCGGGGATAGAAAGTGCCGACAATGCGAAGAGCAGAGACGTTGCGAACGGATCTATAGCTGGAAGTTGATTGGAGGACTCTGTTTGCCGTATACGTTGGCGACATTGGATTTGACTATTGTGGCTACTGCTGTGCCGTCTATTGCTTCGCATTTTGGTATGCTTTACCTTCCTTCCCTTCCTTCCTCTAACTCTCTCCACCATCCACCCATCCAAGAAGTCCTAAGCCAGATATTAACAACAACGCAGACAAATTCGACGAACTCAACTGGATCGTCACAGCCTTCACCCTAACCTCAACGACCTTCATCCCCGTATTCGGTCAACTAGCCGACGTCTTCGGTCGCCATGCCGTGCTGCAACTAGCCCTGTTTCTGATGCTGATCGGGAGCGTGCTGTGTGCTGCCGCTCAGACATGGGGTATGTTGCTGCTGGGACGCGCGTTGCAGGGCGCGAGCTCAGCCGGCCTCATGAATATCATTATGATTGTCTTGGCGGATCGTGTGTCGTTGAGGGTTACGGCGAAGAATAATTCGTTGTTTACGATGGTCGGGGGAGTTGGGTATGCGGTTGGGCCGGTTATTGGGGGGTGAGTTATATTATTGGGGTTTCATTTATTGGGGCTTGATGCTAACTGATCGGTATACAGGTATTTGACAGATGTAAGGTGTTGGGTTGAGTGGTTGAAGGTTAGGAGTATGGCTAATCAGGACAGGATAATTGGAGATATTGCTTTGTGATACCGATCCCTGTATGTTTCTGTCGTCTCGACCGAGTGTTTAAAGAATTGCCACTGACGAATGAAACAAAATGGTAGATCGCTTTCATCTCGCACATCTTGATATACATTATACTCCGAAAGGAGCTTGTCGAGGGAACTATCTCCCGCAGAAGATCCGGCATGTCGACTATACTACCAGGCCTGGCAACCCTGGATATCTTCGGATGCATTCTTTTCATGTTCGGCATTGGCCTGATTATCCTGGCGACGGCATGGGGAGGGGCCACGTATGCGTGGTCAGCTCCTCAGGTTCTCGGACCTCTCGTTGTCGGAGGGACCTGCTTTATTTTGTTCTTCGTGTACGAATATCTGCTGGAGTCGGGTAGGGTGGTCGCGAGGCTGTTTCCGAAGCAGGTTCCTATGCTGCCGTATAGCATGTTCGCGAGGATGGATACTATATGGCTTACTGTGATGCAGGTGTCGATAGGTGCATGTATGTCTCTCTCCCACTCTCATGCTTTCTTGGTTGGATGGGTTCAAGTTGATAACAAATTGACATTCCCAGCAATGTACTCCGTCTTCTACTTCATCGGCATCTACTTCACCCTCGTCGAAGCCTACCCTGCCTCAAAAGCCGGCGTAGAGCTCCTCTACTACATCCCCGGTCTAGGAGGTGAGCAGCACTCCCTAACTCTTCCCTCTCCCACATACCCACCATAGATAAACCATCTGACCCAAAATTACCACTCCAAACAGCCGGCGTCTACCTAGCCATGCTCCTCTGCAACTGCATCCCCGCCCAAACCTACCACCCCCTCAACGCCGGCACACTCCTCACAACCGTCGGCCTTGCCCTCGTCATCTACGCCATCCACACCCAAAACACCCCCCTCCTGAACGGCATGATGGTGCTCACCGGCGCAGGGACCGGTCTCCGCTTCATGCCCGCCAACCTCCACGCCGTGGGCGTCTGGTCGGAACGAATCGCCCCTGTCCTGTCGCTGATGCGGTTTGCGATGCCATTCGGCGGGACGATCAGTTTGACCATTATGGGGAGTGTGTTTAATAATAAGTTTGGAGGGGCGGTTGGTGGTCGAGGAAGTGAGAGTGGGAGCGGGACGCTGAATGTGCAAAATACGTCGTCTTCGTTGTCGTTTATTGATGCACTGCCGCCCGACGAGCAGAGGGTTGCGAGGGGTATGGGCAGGGATGCTATCATGTGGGCTTATATTGCGATTATGCCGATTATGGGGATTAGTATGGTAGCTGGGTTGGTGATGGGGAATGTTTGGATTAAACCGGTTGATAAGGGTAAGGATGATATGCCCATGGATAGGAGGGCTGAGGAGGAGCAGGTGGGTGTGGAGGTGGTTCAGGAGGAGGAGAAGGGGCATAGTGAGGTGATTTATGTGCCGTTTTTGTGGGCTTTGGTTAAGGTGAGTTTCTTGCTGTTCTGGTTCGTTGGTTGGGTGGTGAGGATGCTGACTCTGACTGACTAGGGAAATGTCAACTCGTATAAGCATGTTAGTAGGCCGGTTTCTGAGACGGAGAAGCAGGCAGGAGGTAGGTAGCGTATGTCCAGGATGGATTTGCAGAAGATAGACATAGAGAGTGATATAAGAGGACGAGACATAGACGGACAACAGACAATCTATGTCCCCAATCCAATCAGTTAATATAATAGTAGTACAAACACTCCCTCTCCACGCCATACTGCCATATAAGATAGATCTATCACGCTCTCCTCCCCCCCCTAAAACCAACCCCCTAACCACAACCCCTCCCTCCCTCTCCCCTCACCACCACCCAACCAAATCCAAGTCAAACCCAATCACCTCAAAACCCCTCCAACACCGGCCCACCCCAACACAAAACCCGAAAGCGCCTCCCCAAAAACACCGCCACCCAACCAAACATCCCTCCAAGCCCCCTTCCTCTTCACGGCCACCCCGTCCTTCCCATTCCCACTTCCGATAAGACCCCTCGCATTAATCCCCTCAATCTCGCCCGGCGTAGAACCCGGGAAAAACGCCCCGGCGCCAGCCCCGGCCCCGGATCGCGAAAGCAAAACGGCGTGGAAAACACCCGAGACGAAGATCGTGCCGAGGAGGTAGAAGATGAAACCGGTTGCTGATTGCAGGGCTAGGATACCTGCTGTGAGGCCTAGGAGGAAGGAGGTGAGGGAGTGGAGGGTTGAGAGGACCTATATTTTTTTGATGGTGGTTAGCATGTGTATTTTGATTTGGGGAGATGGAAAGATGGTGTCTCATCGGATTGGGGTTCAGATTGAGATAAGGAAGAGTAAGAGGAACGCAAACAAAACGTACGCGATTATTATGCTGCACCGACTCCGGGACGAGCGGGTTGATGAGCAGCGAGAGCTCTTGTTTCGTGGGCGCCATTGTTAGGATTTATCTCTAGCCCTTTGAATTTATGAGCCGTAGGGGTGTGCTGAACACTGCTGAAGACGGCGCGCTCGGTCGAGAGTCAGATAAGTTGATGATATCTCGGCATCAATTGACTTGATGGGTGGATTGATAGACAGTCGGAGAGATGTGGAGATGAGGTTGCGTTCTGCTGGGGGATACCGCCTTTGGGGTGGACTGGCTGAGTCAGCGGGTATAGGTTGCGTGAAGTATAGAGGCATATTTTATTTTTGCCCCATTGATGTTTATGTATTTATGGTTGGTTTGATCCCGTCCTGGTTTGATATCAATGCATTCACTTATCATGACACCTGTTTCTTGATGTAGTATCGTTTCTTTTGAGGGTCCGGGTAGATGAGGAGGATTGGAGAATGGCGACGGGGAGATTTGGTCAGGCAAAGGGATGTGTTCTGTAGGACGTAGAGAACCGCAATGGTGGCAGGTGTCGCCGCCCATGAAGATGAATGTGGATGGGCTGGTTCGAGCCAGGGCGCAGATGTGGCCGAATGTGTGCTGGAGAGATTGTTAGTTTAGATTGAATGAGAGGTGAAGACACGTACGCCAGGACTGTCGAGGAGATAGAAGCTGCCGTCGCCAAAGTAATCTAGGGAACGGAAACGGCCGAGTTGAAGGCCTTCGTCGAAGCTCACTTCGCGCAATTCACGGCCCCTTCGGTGGATACATGTTAGCATCACGTCGATAGGAAGGAGTGGTCGATAGCAATTTACTGGTAGTTTGCCTCTAAGATCCGAGATTCAGGATTGGTAGGATACCCAAGTAGCAGAGCACCCTTGAATCCTGGACCGACGACCAGCTCCGTCGTGGATGGAAAGGTGACGGGTCACCACTGTGATCAAAGCGCCAGTGACTAGCCTAGTTTTAGTATACTGATATCTCATGAGTCGGTTCTGGTCAGCCCTACCTTCAGATAATAGAGTTAATCTCCTCCAGACCAACCCGACCATCTTTCTTCAAGATACCTGCGATATCATCCTCCACGTCAAGCGTGAGTCTCCCCTTCCACGCATTCAGCAAGGCGGGCGCAGACCTATCGAAATCCTTGCGAACGCAGAGATCAAAAAGAACTTTCTTGCCGGATGGATGCTCTACCAGGAATGAGTAAGCCGGACACTGCAGTTGCTCGTGGCCCGGGAGGGGGTCTTTGATGAACGCCTTCAATGGAATATTGATGCGGGCGGTACAGTCGATGATGCTGACATCGACTGTATGTTCTGATACAGGGATGTGTAGTTGAGGGGCTGATTCTGGCATTTTCGTCCATCAGAAATGGCTTATAACGATGCTTTGAATCGTGCCAAAGGAATGGCGAGAATGCCCCACCGCATTGTTTTCACACACGGTGATCTACAACACCATAACATCATGGTTCATAAGGGGCGTATCACGGGCCTCCTAGATTGGGAATCAGCAGGCTGGTATCCTGAATATTGGGAATTCACAACGGCATTGGGATGTGCTCGAGAGGATTTCTGGTGGTATCACTTCATGACTGGGCTTGGTGGGGAATTTTACTTGACGGAATCAGATTGCGAGAGGGCTTTAATTTCTTTTACTAGTGCCTCTTATTACTGGTGAGCACTCCGCTTCTGTCTGAGCTATGAATATATGCGTAAAGCTGGAAGAAATGCTTTAGTATGCCGATGGTAGACAATATATTTTCAAGTCGTTACTGATTTGAACCCACCAAGAACTTTTCAATGCAGGACTGGTAGGAATCTAGTATAAATACTTACGAGCTGAAACGTAGTCACTATTGTCTGTGAGAAGAAACGGGGTACAAAGCAATGCTCGGCCATCTTACAGGACATATATGAAAAGCCTCAAGAGCAAACAGTTCGGGTTTCATGTTAAGCGAATGAGAGGAGAACAGCGATGATTCAGAAGTAGATCAAAATCACGCCGGGAGTCATTAGCGGAACCATTTGATCGGTATTTCATCAATACCAAAGAAATAACGAATCATCAACTTGGACTTGAAGACCGAGCGATTGTTAGAAAGATTATACTTGGGTTCAAAGATGGCTGCATCATCATGGTTCAGCTCGAATCAACGAGCTCGCAGACAGCAACCACAAGATGGCGAACAGTGCCCAACGATATCGGGTCTTTTGGCATGTCTAGAACGTTCGCAGCAACCGCAGCCTCTAGAGCAACATCCACCTCTCTTAGCACAGTCGTCGCCAAGAGAAGGTAGAAGCCACCACTGGGGTTTCTCTCGAGCAGGTATAGGCGCTATCCAAAGGCACATATGAGCATGTAGCTTGGCTGTTTTGGAGTTTCCACTTTGCGTGCCAATATTCCTTGTTGAGGAGGCCAATTTTGCGATCATGTTCGTTCAACACACTCTTCTCGTTGTAGTTCCAGGGCTCGACGGCGGAGTTCTTCAAAAGAGTATGTTTCTTCGTCAACCCGTGCCTCCTTTTGAGCTATTTCGACAAGGCTGCGCTCTGCTTCATATATACGACTCATCCATAACCTGGTTACGGTGACATATTTCCAAGACGATAACTTTAGACGTTTCCTCTGGGTCTCTTCCCAGCGCTTCTGGACCTCTTCCGAGTGCTTCTGGGCTTCTCCCGAGCGCTTTTGGGCTGAACCTCTGAGGCCAAGAGATTCCATAGGACGTCCGACGCTGCGATAGATAGAAAATGTGGATTTCCTTTCCCGGCGAGCTCAACACAAGATGTCTTTATCTGTTCGTTTCGTTGATTGTGGAGGAGTGAGGGGTCATCGACCGTCTTTTGTAATTGTTGAGTCGGCATGATGATGTGCGACTGACCATGTCACAGTCCGCTGACGCTGAATTTGCGTCTTTGCTCTCATAGTTTCGGCATGCACACCCGAACATAAAATACCAATTTGGCGCTTTGTCGTTCCCATCTCCCGGCTCCGGAAGACTCCGTGAGATGGCTCCACGAGATGCAGGCACCTTCCAGGTAGACCAAGATTGCACCTACTTGAACATTGAAGCCCAACTTGATGTGAGCGTAATCGCCAGCAACACACGCGCGCTAACGCTCGCGCTCTGGACCGATATGCGCGCCTGTGTAGCCGTCAATATCTAATCCCAGCACGCCAACCCGCAACTTCTCATTGATCTGTAGTCACAACAATGAAATTTCTTGAGACAATGCTACTTAATGGAACATCCCAACACATTCAGATATCCTAGATGCCAGAAATGGGTATATATTTGCCAAAGATCTGCCTACTCCTTCATGTTATCCACACCTGTTGAAGTCAGCCTGGTGCCGACGCGAACGAGTCGATCCCCATTCTTTCCGCCGTTGAAGCTGCAAAATGGGGCTTCGAAATCGCATAGAAAATGCTGTTGAGCATACAGGACTGTGGCAGGTCGCCCAGTATATTCGACTGGTCGACTGGCTCAAGGAGAGTGACGACAAGACCATCAGCAGCACTGAGTGGGCTATGAAAGTCATGCAAATCGAGTATTCAATCCGCGAGATTGTTCAACAAGAAATGAACGTGTCTGAAAAGTACCAGCGACTTTGTCAAAGCATAAACGCCCAAGGCGACATCGCATCACCAAATCATACCCAGCAACTGGAAGATTGGATGAAAGAACTATCTGTCATGAACAGAGAGTACTGGAGACAAGAGAGGAAACATTTCCTCGAGATTTCCCGGGCGCACAATAACGGCTTTTTCCGTGCCTTCAAATCCTACCGACAGAAACCGAAGTGGCATCTGCATTCTCGACTTCGTGCTGACTGCGCTGGGCGTGGAGGCTGTTGTGGACGAGACTGTGGATGTTGCGAGAAACCGCGAAGTACTATTCGGGCCCATCAATATGGACATTGTACGACAGAATGTAGTTGTTGCGAGAAACATCGTAAATTTTCTCTGAATGAAAAAGAGCGGGGATTTCTTCGGCCTGATTTTTCAGACCCAGATCGTGCTGTTGACACGGCGTTGATGATCAATGCCAATTTCATGGGGTTTACGGAGCATCACTTGCTCTGATTTATGGGTTTCTGTGCGCGATAAGTTGGAAGGTCTTTACCTATCTGGCTTCTACAAACTGAATGATATCTTTAATTTTTTATGATATACGTGAGTGTTTTAACTAGCCCGTAGCGAAGGGATTCATAGATATAGCATAATGCTCTAGTATGGCTTTTTGACCGTATCCATATTTTTGTTTCTTTTTGTAATTGAACGTTGCTCTCAAGATAACGAGAGTAGGCGTAAGTATTCTGATATAAGACTGTACATAGCATGAATGTGTTTCAGTTTCCGAAAGATATTGTCGATATCTCCAATGATTCTTCATTGAAACGGCGTTTATACCTTTGAGCTGGGATGCAGCAGGGTGAAATCTGGTTTCCCTACTAAGGCCACATCTAACACCGCATTCTGGCCCAGTAACCTGTCTCTAAGCACCCCGAATGGGACATCCTGAACCGGCATTGAGGCAGATGTATCTAGCAGTGCAATGTCGACAGCGTTCGCACACGCCTGACCAAGCTCGTAAAACTGGTGCTCAATACGCACGGCTCCTATATCCACAGATCAGTATAATATTAGAAAGTTTTTGCAGGGAGCAGAATATACCGTATCCCACATGCGACGAGCTCGGACAAGTCGGCGTTAGAACATTAGTAGCTTCATTTCTCCGAGGCACCAAAGCGCGGTAAGAGATCCCGAAAGGCCTCCATTGATGTTTGTCCTTGAAAATAAACCCCTCATTATGAGCTAGACCATCTCGAACGACTCTTCGGGCACAATGTGTGTCGGTGGGCCAGTAGGCGATGGCTACCGGATACGGGTCTTCTTCTTCTCCGTCGTGCTCGGATGCCGTGTGTTGAGTGATGACGTAGTCGGATACCATTCTGCGTGCATCTCGCACATATAGCTGACGAGGAAAGTGGTTATTGTCGGGGAATTCATCGAGGCAGTAGCCGAATTGGGACCATTCATTGCGGGTTTTAGCCTGGGGTTTGGTGGCTCGTAAGTAGATGATAGTGCATTCAAGGGGGAGGGCTCATGACTTACCGGTACAGATGGATCATTCGCAAAAAACCATATCAATCCCTTTGTGAACGTGGCAGTCTGATCAAGGATCTTCTGCCGTCCTTGGGAGTCCGCGGTTGGCAATTCGTCATTCATTCCAAGTAGATCAGTCGCTAGGACTGCTTCAGAGCCGATTAGATCGGTCTTTCGGTTCGGAATCCCCTTCAGTCGAGGAGTGTATAGTTTTCCACCGGCCTTAAGGTATCGACGATGCAGCTCATAGTGGGATGGATCATACCCTTCCGGTTTGTATATAGGGATCTTGTTACTCTCAACATCGGTTAAGGGAAGGCGATACGAGTAAGCTGCAAGATGATTGTCTCCACTTCCTGGTTGGCCGAATGGCTCGGATGAGATTCCATATAATAGTCCACTTAAGGCATCGCCAGGAACCCGGTAAGGGTTGACTGGGACTTCGAACTGGGTATAGTGTGTTTCGGCTCGAACGCCAGCCAAGCTTTCACCGTATTGACTGGAGGACTCACGACCGATGGCTGTGGATATTCCAGAGGCAGCAAGAAGGTCTCCTTCGTATGAAGCATCAATAAAGTACTGCGTGGCGTTAGTGAGAAATGGAAAACATAGTGCGAACGGGATACCTTTGCTGAAATAATTTGACCGTTGGTCAATTTGGCCTCCGTGACCAGCGTACCATGCTTCTTGATGGCCGGCGAGTCTTCTACAAGGGAAGCTTTGATAATTGATAAGGTGGGATACTCCGCCAACCAAGCCAAAATGATTTGCTCCAAGACATGCGGTTCGAACTTCCATACCTCGGGCACTTTTAAACCCTGAGAAATAACCTCTTCCAGTTGATCACTTCGACCATAATGCTGGCTAAGCCGCCGGTGCAGCTCTAACGCAAGCCCTCCGACAGACGGACTGTTCTTAAATTCGACTTGATTGTCGATGTCCGTGGAGCCAAGCCCTTCAACCTGAATTCCTCCTGAGTAGAAAGTCAGCCGATGAATCAAACTATAGGATATACAACAAACCGATATGTTCATGAGGTGAAACTAGCACCGTCTGTCTCCCTAATCTCGCGGACTGAATAGCAGAAGCCACCGCGCCAGACGTGGAGCCATAGATGGCAATCTCGGTATGTTCGGTCGCCATATTTCCTTCCTAGAATGGATTCCTTGCGTGGCAGTTGAAAGCCGTAAGCACCCACCTTAGTATTTAACTTGGAGACTAGCGTTGAGACTTAATCGTTTACTCGTACAACCAAAGAAGTCATTTTTGGGTAGCAGGTGAACCCCGAAGTTCGGTAAAATCATGTCCTCCTGACTCGCTAGTGTCACCCCAGTTCGGCCCCCAAATCCCCCAGTCAAGTAGATTCTCCACTTCTCCGCTTGAGTGTCTGCGAGACCTGGAGACATTCCGGGGTACGGGGAGAGACGGCCGATTTCTCCACCGGAAGGATCTCGCGAGGATGTAGACAGAAGCCCGGATCCAATGTAATTACTAGGGCGACAAAACAGATGGATCTTGTCAATGTTTTTCCCCAACTAGTGCTCAATAGGTCTGAATCTATTCCGATACAGCACCAATTCCGAGGATAAACAATCGACAAGACAAGCTAATAGCATTGAAAGGATGCGGCAAAGACATCTTCCTGCCCTCTCCGCCCCCGCATTGCGGAGATTTTCCAGCTGCACCCCGTATTTATATGGAGGACTTAGAGCAGGAGTTCCACACAGGAATCGTTTCCTTTAGTGCTCCCATCATTTGAAATTCCAGCTCAGAATGGCTGGAGGAGGCAAATTGTATGCCAGCAGACAGGCGTGGTCGGAATGTACGACGCAGCTGATCTTCATCTGCCTGCTGTATTCTATGGGTAGTATCTTCTTTGGTGAGTCCGATAAACATCAACACGGAATGCCTTATGCTGAGATAATTGATAGGATAGTGAGTGTAGTATGTCTGGGAAAATAGCGAGGAAACGAAAACCTAATTTTTTCCATAGTGATGGCGCATCCTTCGGAGGAGTACAAACCTTCGAGCCCTTCGTGCGACGATTCGGTGAATTCAGTGACGAAAAAGAGATATGGGCGATTCCAACGAAGACTGTGTCTTTGATGAACAGGTTTGTCTGCTTTGCCCGATCAGAGAGTATCTCTAACATTTCTTAGTCTCGCACTGATCGGAAAGTTCATCGGTGCTGTCATCGTCGGCCCTATAATCGAACGATTTGGGCACCGCCTCGCTATGGTATTCACTTGCGGTACTCAGATTGTTGGGGCAGTGAGTGAGTAGATCTTTGACTGTTACTATACTTTCCATGGACTTATCGATATATTTTAGTCCAGGTTACTAGTCACTCCTCGGCGCAGTTCATAGTGGGTCGGATCATCATCTATACGGCTGTTGGTCTGGTTGAAAACGTAAGATGGTTATTGATTTTGGTTACTATTCACTAACACCTACAGGTTGTTCCCACGTACGAGTCAGAGATCTGCCCTGCGCCCCTGCGAGGCTTCTGCGTTGGTTCAATCCAGCTCTTCTTGACCTTCGGCTCACTCATTTCCGGAATCGTAAACCAATATCTGTCGAGGTCTGACACAGATATGGGCTGGATGCTAGCTACTGGTATCCAAGCTGTCCCTGCTCTTATCATTTTGTCTGGTCTATGGTTTACCCCTAGTAAGAGATTCGCCTCAAGCAGAAGCTCCTAACACTAATGAGGAACATAGACTCTCCCCGATGGCTCGTCTCCAAGAACCGTCGAGAAGAAGCCCTCGCAGCTTTATGCCGTCTTAGACCCAAAACGGCAGTCGAAGATGGCCTATGTGAGCTCGAGATAGTAGCACTTGAGAATTCTGACAATAAGAGCGACAAAGCTCCATGGATCGAACTCTTCAGTGCTTCAAACAGACGGCGCACTTCCATTGCCTTATTCCTCATGGCTCTTCAACAGCTCACCGGCGTAACGTTCAGTAGCTCGTACGGGCCAACCTTCTACAAAAACGTCGGATTGGGTGACATGGCATTTACATATGCGGTAGGTATACCTCCATATATCATCATTACATATAACCTTTTAACAACGCAATAGGCAGTCAACAACGGCGTCTCCGTCGTGACCGCTCTCATAGGAATGACATTCTTCGACATTTTCGGCCGACGAGAACTCACATTTCACGGGTGCTGGATCCAGGCTGTTTTTCTTTGTCTCATTGGTGGACTAGGATCCAAAACCAACCGCTCAACTGGCGACACGAATGGGATGGTAGCGTCGTTCATTCTCTACGAAGCTGTACTCCATGCGACCTTGGGCCCAGCCGCGTATATCACAGCTGCTGAGATCGGGACGGCGACATTACGCGAGAAGACCATGGCCATATCGGTACTTATCATTTTTGACCCATGTTCTTGCCACACGGATACTAACTACATCTACAGACAGCATTCAACGTCGTCGTCGGCTTTGTCGTAGTCTACACAACTCCCTACCTCCTATCTACGCCAGGTGCCAATCTAGGCGCCAAACTAGGCTACGTCTGGGGTGGGTTTGCCGGTGCCGGCGCCATTTGTGTTTGGTTCTTCATGCCGGAGCTAAAGGGGAGGAACCTTGAAGAGATTGACCAGCTGTTTAGAGCTAAATTACCTGCCTGGAGGTTCAAGGGGCACCGGTGTGAAGGATTGGATTATGAGATTGCGATGTATCAAACTGGGGGGATGAAAGCAAAGCCTTTAGAGGAGGACGAGGAAACTTAAAGGACGTAATCAGTGTGTAGTTTGAAACAGTCTGATATTCAGGTTATAAATGATCAAGCTTTGAGCGCTTCACGGGCTAGAATATCTAAAGGACACCAGTTGAAGCCTCCCTTTTAAACGTGAACCAAATGAATGTTGTTTTCGCCCCGCAGCTGTGACTGGATGTATTTAGAACTGGCAGAAATGATTACGTTATTAGACTAACTAAGGGACGAATAACAGCCCTATACCTTTGAGGGAAAAAGTAGCTCGAAAAGCCTTCTGGCATTACTAGGAATTGTGTGTTCCTCCCCACCCCTCTTTGTGGCTTACCCTAATGAATTGAAAGCAGAAGATATCACAAAGCAGGTTTAACGCAAGTAGTCCGCAGTTTCAGGACAAAGAACAGGTTGCAAACAATGTGAGCAGATGACCTCTTCCTTATGGCCAGAAACCTTTCTTACTTGTACACCTTTTCTAGTGCTGCATCGACTGCAAATGTGTCTTGCATCATTCATCCGCTCAACTGCATCTTCTAGACAGCTTATCCGGTCTTTCTTCGACTTCATGAGCATGTCTTCTTGGACTAATTGTTTCATCACGATGAATCCAATCACGCCATTGTCCGTGATGAAGTTGACAAACTCCTCGAACTGCAAAAAGTCTCGCAAATGGTTTCGGATAGTATCTGAGATCATGTGTTTGAGCTTATGATCATGAAGAGGCGAGATTTCCATCGCTATGGCGGCCATTTCGAAGTATGCTTTAGAGTTCCAATTAACGAGGCTCCATCTATTCAGAGTTTCAACCACATGAGGCTTCAAATGATCGATACCAAGCTTGTCTGCGGCTTGGTAAACCTTCAAGTGACTTAGGGCTTTGTTTGATTTGGCGCATATGCTGGAGGTACTCTCCCGCTCTCTCTTTCGAGTGACACTCTGACCTGAATCTGCACTGCGCTTGCGACTCGTTGACTGCTCAAACTCCTCGCTATCGTAACTTTGAGTATATAGAAAGGCGATCACCCGTTTGATCGTTTTCGGTTCATCGTCAGGTAAGTCGACGGTGTTGTCGTAGGATTCCTTGAACATGTTAAACACCATTCTATGCAGCTTCAGACATCCACTGACCTTGAAGCCTGAGTTTAGCGCCGCTCTGAAGAAAGAAGATTGCGGACATATGATAGCACGATGGGCTTTGAAAATGGTCCTTCGACATGTTATAGTAACATCCGAGTACTTTCCACTGGAGTAAAGATCTTCAATAGATGCCTGAAGGCCCATTGAAGCTGACATTTTGCATGAAGGGTTTGTGCTCGTACGTTGGGAAATCGAGTAACTAGCATCTTTATATGGGAAAGCTTTTGACCCCGCCAATAGACGCATGGAATGGGCGGGCGTCATAATTTCGTGCTAAGGTTGCAAATTTATCCTTGGAGCGGATTCAATTCCATTGGCTCTACCAAAAATTGAATTTCTCGATCCAGTTATTGCATCTGTATTTCTCTAACTTTATTCGAGCAGTTTGCACCCTAACCTGAACCATGAGCCCTACCCATAACAAAAGGAACTGTTAAGTTTCAGTACGTAGACATGCGACTTAATATTTTGTCTTCGGGATCCTGTTATTTACTCCCAAGTCTATTGTAGAACAGAATATATATCCTCTATCCAACCCCGAAAAGACGTCTCTGAGAGATAATAAACCTTTTCCCACGCGAAAAAGTCAAACCAACAACAATAAACAAACTTCAACCCTAATTCGTAAACTTCATTTAATCCCTGAATTTGAAGCTCTTCCTCCATTCCCTGAACCGACCTCAGATACCCCTCCCTTGTTCCTTCATCTCCGGAGTCTCTTTAGCTCTGTATGACTCTGAATCCTTCATATCGTTGCTGAACTCTGTTTTGCAGGCCAAACGGGGCTTTTGTTCTTTCCAATCAGTCCTGTTCTCTTGTGTTTGCGTTGCTAGTGGACACGCAGACTTGCTGTTGAGTATACCCTTGTACTTGTGTTTGTTTTTCCGCCTCTCGTTGTCGACGCTCACGTGCGCATCGAGCAATTCCATCAATCCCGCCTTTCTCGCCAATCATGACAGTTCCAGCGGGCCCGGGTGCCAAAGCCGAAATATCGAAGCCCATTTTATCTGACTGTGCGATCGTTATGTAGTTGGGTAGGTGAAGGAATCATGGACGGTAATTTGTAGATGATATGAGCTCCTGGTTGTGTACAGCACAGTAAGCGGTGCTTTAGACGAACAATCTCCCCGAGAATATTGAACTCTTCAAGTAGCCAGACCCATTTGTTTATGAGACCATGTTCTGAAAAGTTGCCCGGTGGGATGTGGACAATGAGTGGGTCACCCCGGATTCCAGATGAGGCTAGCTATAAGGCATATGATGTCATAGCCCCAGTGAGCAGGGAGAAGTCAGTTTGTGGTCTAGGGTTCTGTTGGCTATGGAAATGGCTGTGCTTGCCGTCAATGAACTTCTGTAGTGCCCGAAAAGATATTTTGTGTTTGTGAAGGGCTTTTACGGGATGCACGTCCTATGCCAAGTCAGCATAGACAGAACTTGAATTTTGCGGTCAATGAAAACATACGATTGTTGTCTGCATTGAACGGAAGTGGGAGAAGCCATTTGCAAAGAAACCTATTAAATATATGATGACGAGCAGCCGCCGACTCTATGGCAACAACCTTCGTGTGAGTACAAAGAACAGCTAAAAAGGGCACAATTCGCGGGCGGTAGCCCCGAAACGCCATTATAACGTCAATTCCTTTGTCCTGAAGGATTAAACATGTTTCGGGCCCATGCGAAGCCGACAAAGACAGGCAGAGCTCGTCCCTGAGGGCTCTGTCCTATGAAGGAAGATATAGTCAAAAGATAAGAATTCAACCATTCTTTTGTAGAAGATCTCCAGGATTGTTTACATATGAACATTTTATTCAGGCTATTGTAAAACTATAAATACCCGGCTACTGCTTCAGCATATGATGGTAACAAAAATTTCGTTTCCATCGCTACTGACGAGACTACTAGACCAAAACACAGTTCAAGAGCCCGTCCTATCACCAAGTCAAACACAAATCACACACCATGCAGGTGCAGTATCCCTTGTATGGTCAGAGAACAATCCATCTCTTTTCCTATTCCCCTGGATGTCCCCGATGTTGCTCCACTTCCACTACTGAACGGTGCAACAGATGTAAGTCTGTTTCCTACTGCAGTGCTCGATGCAAAGAGCTTGACGCATCCGAGCACGTCTCAGGATGTGAAACTGCCAAGAGGGCACGGGACCATTATGAACCAGTCTTGGACCAATCTAGAAATGACCGTATATTCCAGCATCTTCTGGATCCAACTAAAACAAGATTAACTGGTAATACTTGGATCAGGTGCGATTTATATGACTCGCTCCGTTATGCTCGTTATGAATTGATACACGCTCTTCGATATGTGCATTGCAGAGAGGCAGCTGAAGAAAGGGTGCGGCTTCTGAGATCCGAATTGGAAGTATTTGGCCCACTTAATAGCGGGCCTGGACAATATTACACATGGCAAGATCATATCAAGCTTACTGTAGCACTGTCTGTACGTTTAGCCGAGGACAGCGCATGCTATCAGTTCATTATGCAAATGAAGACACGAAAATGGAACACAAGCAATTCTGGTGGTGATCTTCGCCTTCTACTTGAGTCATTTAACACGGAAAACATTAGCATTCTAGATGATAGTATGGACCTGATTAATTGGCATTACCCTGGGAGCTCAATTTCCCTCAATGAGTGCAAACCCATATTTTGTATGGCAATAGCGCTCATTAAGTTCAAGATACTCAAGGAAGTCAAACCTTGGCTGGCTGCGGTCAGGTTACTGCCCTTGAAATTTCCCCAGGAGATAGTAGATATCATTGCGACTTACAGCGACATGCAGTTTGGTGATCTTAGCAAGGATGTGCTCAAAAGATTGAATTCGCAAAAGAGCCTTGAAAAGGCTGTCAAGGGTCTTACTGACCAGATAAATAGGTTTTTTCAATCTGTGGGGTTATCCTTATGGAAATCGCTTCTTCAGTCAGAATCTGGGAAATGTGGACCACTGGAAGACGATGTGTATGGACGGATGAACAACGAAGAGGATCCTATTCGGAGGCACTTGCGTCACGCCTTTGCAGAAACCCCAGGTGCTGATAAGTATTTCAACTACTTGTTGGATAAAGGAATGTCATCATTTCACGCTTTATTGGGATCTTGAGCATACAGTGGGCCATTAGGGCCAGATAAATAGTCCCCTTCGTTATAGGATTCGGACTTTTTTCTTATTTGTTTCTTTTGCTATCTCTCCGACATCGAATTACTATAGAATCTCCACAGCCCGAATGTGTTGGTTGGATTATATATCGGTTTCCTGCTTATGTACGTATGTAGCCATGTTACTAGAGCCCTTGCCATGACTTTTATAAATATATGTTGCAAGCAAACAAAAACAGGTTTTTGGTCCTAAGACTTCATATATGCTTAGAATGGTGAACGTGGCACATCGAAACTAAACTCTGCAAATTCCGCCCGCGTGTTCTATGGTAAAGCTGAAGTCAGACACTCTCGTTATCATAACATGACTATTGACGGCAAGCTCCAGAGAAAGGTTTCCATTATACCGTAATCAAGCATGTACCGAATGGTGATGTGCGCCTATGCGGCTCATAGTCTGACTTGATCCCAAAGCCCTACATCTTCATCTCCAGCCAACAACCTTTTCAGCAAGATAGTGCTTCGTACGAGATGAGACTGGAGATGCCCGGAAAATATAAGTAACACACGACCATTGGAATTAGATAGATTTGATTCCTGCGGGGCTTGTAGCGGAACTTCTCAAATTACGTTGCCTTTAAGTTAAGATATATAAAGAATTAATTTCCCCTTTCCAGGTGTCCTTGATCTGGGATTGCCATGCTCTCTTGCTCAGTGAAATACTGGCACATCGCTTAAAGTTGTTTGATTCGAGATACAAGCTCAACTGTATCAACAAAAATATCCATTTCATCCGCCCGAAACCTTTTGGGTGTCCTGTTTGTTCCACAACAAGGGGGCTACCTGCCTGTTGTGAATGCCATGCGGTATACTACTACAGTGAGGATCATAAGCGAAGACACAGCCGAATACATGATCAAGTGTGCGAAAAAATCAAGGCACGCCGCCGGGAACATGCAGATGCGCTACTCACACTGCCAGATAGCGGAAACATGACCATGCATATCAGAGAGATCATGAGCGTCGACAATACCACATTTGAAAATATCCGAAGATCTCGCGCCCTGACTACCAAGTACTCGCTCGCCTATCGACTCACAATCGAAGCACTTGGCGAGGCGCAGGAAGAACTCATGGAGCATGTTCGAGTATTTTCTCTGTATCGGCCGGAGATGGGATACGTGTTGAACTGGGACAGCGTGGCATACTACATGATTCAAAGGGACCGGGGAGATGTCTGCCACGGCTTGCCCCGGCAGGTCAGTATCTCCTTCTGTCGGATCTCATCTCCAAATAATGCATACCGTGGACCACGATGGGGTGCGGGCAGGGATCCGCTCGATGCCAATCAGTTCTTCTGCCATCCGGAGGTTAAGACTTCTATTCTGGTCTGTCTCTGGTTGATATGATACAAGTTGCTGATCGGACTTCTGCTATTGCAGGCAGCCCGTGAGCAGGTAGGACAGAGGCTCCCTGCAGAGCTGATGGATATGATATTGGAATATCTACCAGTCAGCGGAATTCTACTTCATAACGCTCAAATAACTACAAGGGATTTCGATGCAACAATTGCAAATGTCCGCGCCAGTCTTCGAGATCTATGGTACAGAGTCTATCGTCGAAGCCCTCTGGCTTGTGGATTTCTACTAAGTGGTCTTGTTGCGGAAGGTCATTCTTATAACTGGAAGGGACAGGTGCCATGTAGAGGGCACTGTTTAGAAGATGTGAGTTATCGTCGATATGACATATTTGACGGATTCGCGAGCGTCCCCGGGGCTTTCGACTACATAAGATGCATGCAAGATGATGCATATCCACTCTCTTCCAATGACGTTCTACAATAAGCATAAGGCACGGGATACCTTGACAACCCTTCAAATGGGAAATTAAATTCTGGACTCATCTCTGTCTTATTTTTGTGGTCTTCTCCAATGTCAATATCACTTTTTTTTTCTCGAAAAAGCTCTAAGCAGACAGCTGGGAATCACTAGATCTGTCGCTTGTTGTATAGTAATCTTTGTGAGCCCAATCAATCTATTGTACGCATACCCACACGGAAGAGCAGCACAGCTCCTAAATCTGGAGACCAAAATTTCCACTCAGTCTACCAACCTCAGTAGAGCACAAAACCATTGAGATATGGAAATTTGAACTTTCCAGGAATGCAGAATCCAATTTCCGTTTCCTCTTTCTAGCATTCTAAGGCGGACATCGTGAATTAGGGCTAAATCCCGTAGGATACACCCAATCAGACTACATCGACACGATCACACCACACAAGGACAGAACAAAACATTTCATCTGTATATTAAACAGTCAAGACCGTATAGAGCCCCTTCCTCAAAAGTCCGTCCAATTGAAAAGAAATTAATCAAGAACAGAGAAGACCTTCCCCGACACCTGTTACAGTGGCAAGGTCACGTGGCTTATGAGTCACCCGTGATCGACAGGGAGATAGATTCTCCGGGCCGATGGCGGGACGAAATCTCGCCGACGTCGGGAGGGGCAGAAAGTCGAATTACTTCCTCCAGTGCTAATTGTTATCGGACGAGCGAGCGACAGAGCAAGCGCTGCCACTTGGACATCATGACGACCAACGGGACTCCGACTGAGTCGCAGAAATACCTCTCCACCCGAGGCGGTGACTATGACGTGCGATTTCCTCTATATGCGGCCGATTGGCGATAAGGTGCTGACTTGCGCAAAGCTGTCTTTTGAGACTGTGGTACTAAAGGGATTGGCTGCGGACGGTGGACTTTTCCTGCCGCATGAGGTTCCGAGCGCAGATGATTGGGTACGTAGATTGGCGTGATTTTGAGGGCCTTCATAACAGGGCTCTCCCCGCGGAGGTGTGAAGACTAATAGCAAGTTATAGCAAAGTTGGAAGGATCTCAGCTACGCCGATCTCGCGCTGAAGATCTTCAGTCTCTACATCTCGCCCTCCGAAATCCCCACCGAAGACCTGAAAGGCATCATCGATCGGAGTTACTCGACGTTCCGTGCCGAAGATATCACCCCGTTGGTTCACTTGCAGAACGATAACCTCTACCTCCTCGAGCTATTCCACGGACCCAGCTACTCTTTCAAGGATTGTACGGTTATACTTGGGACTTGTATATAATTTTGCGTTATTTAGCTGACGGCTTCAGGCGCCCTGCAATTCTTGGGAAACCTTTTCGAATATCTGCTCGTGCGAAAGAACCAGGGAAAACAAACAAAAGGTGCGGCAGCGCAAGGCAATCGGCCATATGTCCATGGCTTCCCTGGGTCTGGTGTGGATTGAACTGACATGGGAGTAGACAAGCACCATTTGACGGTTGTTGGTGCTACGAGCGGTGATGTAAGTTTCTCCAGCCTTGCGCGATCTAGCGAAGATATTAACTATCAACTAGACTGGTTCCGCCGCCATTTACGGTCTCCGAGGCAAGAAGGATGTAACGGTCACTATCTTGCATCCCAAGGGCCGTATCAGTCCCATCCAAGAAGTGCAGATGACCACTTGCACGGAAGCGAATGTCCACAACTTGGCTGTTACGGGGACATTCGACGACTGCCAAGTATGCTTCGGGTGGTGATCTGAAAAGAATATATCTTGAAACTAACAATCCTAACAGGACATTGTCAAGGCGCTGTTTGGCGATGCCGACGCAAACGAGCACCTGAAATTGGGCGCTGTCAACTCCATCAACTTCTCGAGAATTCTCGCTCAGATCGTGTTCTACTACTTCTCGTATTTCCAGCTTGCGAAGAAGTCGCCTTCGTTCAAGGTTGGCGACAAGGTCCGATTTGTGACACCCACCGGAAACTTCGGAAACATCCTCGCCGGTTACTTTGCCCACAAGATGGGTCTTCCCGTGGATAAACTGGTTGGTAAGTTGTTCTTCTACCTTTAAACTAGTCACTTTATCCGCGACTAACATGTGATTCTTGCTTCTTGTAGTCGCGACGAACGAGTAAGTCAACTTTAATGCAAATACCAGCCTCAATAGAATGTAGTTAACTTCTCGAAGAAACGACATTCTGCACAGATTCTGGACGACTGGTCGTTACGAGAAGCACCCCGCTGAGGACAAGGAGGCCGGCAAGCCCGACGCCTGCAAAGAGACCCTCAGCCCAGCCATGGACATCCTGGTGTCCAGCAACTTCGAGAGACTACTGTGGTTCCTGTCAAAGGGTACGAACCCAACTCACCCCTCTAATGTCTAACAATCCCGTTAACCATCGACAGAACACGCCCTGGCGAACGGCGCAGACAGTCGCGCCAGCAAGAAACAAGCCAGCGAGGACATCGTGTCTTGGTACCAGTCGTTGAAATCCTCCGGCGGCTTTGGACCCGTCCACCAGGACATGTTGACGAACGGGCGTCAGATCTTCGAGAGCGATCGTGTCAGCAACGACGAGACCTCTGCGACCATCAAATCTTGCTACCAGGAGACCAAATACGTCCTTGATCCGCACACCTCGGTGGGTATCACGGCTGCCCACCGATCGATTGCTCGCACGGGCGCCACGCATCACATCTCGCTCTCTACCGCCCACCCGGCCAAGTTCTCCGACGCGGTCGCCACGGCCTTGAAGGATGAGGCTGGCTTTGACTTCGATTCGCAGGTGCTGCCGGATGAGTTGAAGGCGCTCTTGCAGAAGGAGTCTCGCGTGACGCAGGTGGAGAACTCGTGGGAGGCCGTGCGGGAGATCATCAAAGCCCAGGTCCAGAAGGAACTGAAGGAAGAGGAGAACCAGTCTTAGATAACTAAAGTTCTTTACGTGCTTAGACAAGAGGGATGTGATGAATGGTCAATGTATATCAACGAAGAGCCCTAAAATTTCCTATTTTTTTCTGGGATATTGACATGCGTTTTGGCATTATATAGAGAAGATTATTAGCACCTCATCTCTGTGAACGATAATCAATTACACCGTCTAATTGGGCTTTGCGCAGTAGAAATCAATACCAGAAGTCGAATTCTCACTCAAGTAGTTATATACTATCCAAAGAAGTTCTATCTAACAGTCTAGGATAAAACAAATCACAAAGATAGCAGATATACCATCACTCGAAGGTACAAAACAGCAACACTCGAAACACACTAAAGGTTTCAAACAATAATCCAATCTCAATCTCAATCGCAAACAAAGGAAATAACAGGAGGGTTATTAATGAGTGACGGGATGATCTGCTTGAGCAAAGCAGACAAACAAGCAAAAAGAAAAGGCAGAGGGAAACAATGAACCCAATTTCTTCTCTAGATGAAAGGAAAGGAGAAAAGCCAAAGAAGGGAGAAAGAAGCACACGGAAAAAACAACAACCAAGAAACAACTCACAAACTAAATCACCGAGCCAACCCAAGTAGGCAATGTCCATCCATCTCAAGAAAGCAAAAGCTCAAACCCCAGGACTCAAACACTGCCTACTATCCCCAAAGATAGTCGACGCATTCGGCGTATTCAACGGAGAATTAGCATTCGCCATGACCCTCGTCCTCAACATCGACCTTATATCGTGAAAACTACGGTCCTTCCACTCCGGATATCCCGCGGTACTATGGGGAAAGAAAACGAGATTCTCGTCACGGCTACCGAAGTCATCGACGTTGGGCGGCGGCATCGCGGTGAGCGTGTCGAGTTCTTGGGCGATGCGACGGCAGTACGTGTCTAGGGGGAGGTCGTTGACGTCGTCGCCGAATGGATTCTCGATCTCGCGGCCGATGGCGGAGAGGCCGAGGATGATGTATGCGGCCGCTAGAGGGTGGGGTTAGGATTTGTCTATGTGCGAGGGAGGTAAGGTACATAGGGATGGGGAGGGACAGACCGATTGATCCGGGGATTGTCACCCATGAGAGGGAGTCGTAGAGCTGGAAGGGAAGAACCAGGACGTAGATCCAGGTGATTTGGGCGATGGAGATTGTGTAGGCTGTTGGGAGGGGCGTGTCGAGAACGCGTTCGGTGCCGGCGACGACTTCGCTTAGACTGGCGAGGCTGTTGACTGTTTTATGTTAGACCATAGGTAGTATTGGGTGTATGCGTTGCAAATGGATGGGCTATACATACTCGCTTGCGTCTGGTAGACATTGAAACTAAGCGCGTCGCGCGCAATCCACCGATTGACATACACAGACAGATGGTTTAAAATCTCCAGCGGAAGATGGCCAAGGGGTTTCTTGGATCGCTTGACAAGTTTCCTGGGATCGGACTCTGCGATTGACAATGACAGGTACTCGCCCGCTGATTTCCAAAAGGACTTCTGAGGGGGTACTAGGCGCTGACGATCATGAGCTTCTTTGGCAAAGGTGTCGAGATGGCCTACTAATCCTGCGAGATCGTCGTAGCCGATGTCAGGTTCGAAACGAAGTTTGTGCTTGAGGGCGACGGCGAATGCAAGGATCAGATTCATTGCGGATCTAGAAGGTCAAAGTGAGTAAAATATGCTTACTGAATGGAAAGAGACATACAGTTTGTCAAGAACATCTTCCTTCCCTTCTTCGCCTTCTCGCTCGGCGGTGCAGATCCAGATAGTACGAGCGAGGTTACGCGAGGCTTGATGCAGAAGAGACCAGTATTTTCGTCCGTCGGCCCATCTATTCCGCCTTAGCTGCTTATTTCTCAATGGGCGTGCTTAGAGGAACGAAGGCGTCATACCTTTCGTAAGCCGTGGAACTTTGGAACGACAGAGACAGTCCGACGACAAGACCGGTGACGGTAAGCAAGATGTTATCAATTCCGACTGCACCCATTTAGCACTAAACTGCGACATAAGGTATGAAAGGACTCACGGTCATAGACATATTTGCAGACCAGCGTAACGACTGTTGACCAGATGGCAATGAACGAAAGGGGGATTATCAGTTTTGGCAACACACTACCATGCAGTCGCAAGAAAACGGGCCATTTAGTGTGCTTATCCAAGTCGCGGGGGCCATGCTAATATTTCCAGTTAGACATACTTTCATTTGACACAGAAAGAGGAATATAAAGAGCATACAAAATAGCGAACAAGGTCGCTAGAGCCCTGGCGCTTCAAGGTGGACTGACCATCCTTAGGACTGAAGCAGCCATCGAGGAAAGTTGGACGTGGGGTCAAACGGCGACCAGGTGACAGAAAGTCAGGCACGGGACCGGCTTCTAAGTCATATTGAACTTGAGGGACGGGTTTGGGGTCGAAGGTAGGTAATATTATTGGTGGGGATTCGGTCCTTGACGATGTTGTCATACAAGCAGCAGGGGCTGCAGGTGGAATCTCAAGGGTAGACAAAAGCACCATTCAGGCGCTGGTCGAGAAGGCGCGCTCTGGCGGGGGAGGGGACAAAAAATATTAGTAATAGTTGTAAACGAGCGTGGGCGCAAGGTTTGCTTGCTGATTAGGATTTAAACGAGTGACTAGGGTCTGAAACGAGTGACAATCGATTAGTTGGAAATAAGGGATAAGGAATGACTGAGTGATGGGTGAAAACCTCAAGAGAGAACTGACAAGACGGGATGTCTGAATTATATGACCCAGATTGGCATTGATCGCATTGGCCAACAGCCACACTAGATCAAACTCACCTGCAGAGGAAGTTACTCTTTACGGGTCGTGGCCCGTAAGTAGCGAGCGTCTGGGTGGTAGTGACTGCTCCGTATGTGGATAGAGTGGAAATTACCCAGTCAATGGGAGCTACAACCTGCAGCATCGAGGGGTAGACTGTCATCCAGGCCAATTGAATGTCTCTACGAGGGCCGAGATGAGGGCCCTCGCCTGATGGACGGCCGATCTAGGCCTTTTCGTTGGAATGCCCTGACTGTAACGGTGATCTGCGCTATATTCCTCTACATTGCGTACACTAGCCTAGCCCTAGGCTAGAGTTTTCTCGAATCTGAGCAGATTCATACCCTGCAGTGACAAGAACCCACTATGAGGTTCTCGTGCACATTTTACTTATCATTGAACCGCGCTGTTACTCGCAATTCATAGATAGAGTAACGAGGGTGTTCCATATGTCCGGGCCACTCAACCCCCAAAAGTAGAATGTCGCTCTGTCAAACGATAATCCGTCCAAGGGCTGGCGACAAGGACGGTAGTGACCCTTAATTTATTAAGAGTGCCGATCTTGGGAGTCTGTTTGGCTGCGGCATTGAGGAAGTGGATCCCGGACGGAATGCCCGTCCACCGCGGTGGGGGCTGTCACCATGTATGACCGCCGTTGATTCGAGTGCCCAGCCCCTGCACTTTTCTCTCGACACATTTCAACAGAAGATAGGGATCATTTAAAAGGTTTCTTGTTGCGTCCCTATGTCATGTAGGCCGACAATATGGTCGATATGTACAGTAGCTTGTTGTAGAGTCTATTTATCGTGGCACTGCCAGATTGGAAGAGAATTGATGGAACCGAGAAAACATCGAATATATCTGAACATCTACTAAGTTTATTAGACATTTTGCAAAGATATGACATAATGTCCAATTAGAGCACTAGGCCTTTGTTTGACTCACGAATATGGCTGCCTTGCTTTGCATCTCCACGCTCCTAAATAAGCCCATGATCAATTCATTCCCATCTGATTCTCATCACCCAAGCCATAACCGTATCATTAAGAACTAGTAGTCATTTGAATCGAGAGCCCTTGAGTAATGACCAAATGATCGAAGTCGACTAGTGACGAGGAGGTGAAGGACGGAAAAGATTTTCTGCGGCCAAAACAGTAGAAAAGAACACCATCACGTGGTACCTAGATGATATGTTTACATAGAATCGGTCCATTTGCAACGACATGCTTGAGGCAGTCTATGAATTGTTCGTGAGAGCGGAGGCCGAGATAATTTTCAACTTCCTGTGATATGGTGGTATGGAATGTCAAGCCCAAGGATGTCTCAGTATCCTGCAAGCGCACTATTGAACCTTCCCTCTGGAATCAACCGGCCAAATCTCCTCGACAACGCCACCGCGATGAGCGTAATAAAAGTCATGCAAATTTACCGTCGGATCAATATGGCTTGGGACCATTTCCACACGATCCCCCACCGAAAGATCGGGCGTCCCAACCTCCCAGGTCAGAGAGCCATGCTCATCGCCCAAAACCCCATACTCGTACCGAGAATCCTTGCACTCCGCCAACCCGCTATCTGTTGTTAACGACTTCAGCCCACTATCAATTGTCACAGCCCGTGGTCCCTGCTTGCTAACGACAGTCGAGAGAATGGTCAGACTGTTTGAGTAGAAGCTCCCCACGGCGTTTCGGTAATCCGTATCCATGAAGATGAACGACCCTGGCTGTAACTCCGTCACGCCCGGCACGGTGGCGCAGAACTCAGCCGTGCCTGTTCCACCAGTCGTGACTACCTCGATGTGATGGCCTGCGTTGCGCAGGATATCCGCAGTGCCGGTCAAAACGGCCATCGATTCGAGACACTGCGTTTTACGATCGTCCTTGTCGTGCAAATGCTGCAGATGGCCCTCATAACCTTGCACACCGATCAGCTTCAAATGTTTCAGGCCGCTCACATGTCGCGCTAGAGCCAGAGCCGCGTCTCCAGGTTTCACACCCGTCCGATGCAGTCCCACATCTAGATCGATCAGAACAGTGATGGGATCGTCGATGCCCGAGCTCGCCAAGGCGTCGTTGATGGCGGTCGCGCCGACTTCGCTATCCACCACGATGCGAATGGATCGGTGCTTGCGAAACAACTCCACCAGCCTCTTCACTTTCGCCGCACCGACTATCTCACAGGTAATCAGGAGGTCATCGAACCCGGCCGCGGCAATGGCTTCGGCTTCGCTCACTTTCGCGACGCAGCCTCCTTTTGCGCCCGCCTGGACCATCTTTTTGGCCACGATGGCACTCTTGCTTGTTTTCAGATGAGGGCGAATGTTCAGTCCGGTGGGAAGGAGTTGGTCCATAAGTTTCTTGAGGTTGGCTTCGGCGAGGTCTAGATCCACGATCATGGATGGCGTATCGAGGTCCGCGACCCGGGTACCGACTGTAGGGGAATACATGTTGGTTGGTGCTGCGACGTCGGAGGCCGGTATCTAGGTATACGGTGTAGATTGAGGAAATAATGTGTGGGTTTCGTGGGATGCTCTGCGGTGTGTGAGTCAGGCCCCCAATCCAGGGGCTCTGTTCGCTATTTATGGTACCGAATCAAGGGGTAACATTGAGGATTAACAATGTCCCTTCATACCGTTGCATGCAGATATGGGATCGTGGTATCGGGGAGTCAAGTCAAGCCCCCGCACCATCTTAACCCCCCACACTAGTTAATTGATCTTCGTCTATCAGTCACGTCGTATCCCGTGATAACCGGGACAGGTGCGGGGTTGAAAGATAAGAGTCCCACCCATCGACATGCTGAATAGAAACTGTAGCTCTACCCCATCCTCCCCCAGGTACTCAATGGATCAAATTCAAGCACTGAATGAAAGACATAAAAATGCAGGGGCGAAGGCTCTGGTGCCTGAAAATCCAGGTACGCATATTAAAAAAAGTAGCCCAATATGACGTCCTTTCAATATAATTAATATTTCTATATTTTGGTGATTAGATAAAGATATGCTACTTGCAAGCGCCCGAAAGAAACACAGAGCGATTTACTGAGCCGGATCCAACGCCTTCGTGAACGTCGCCAGCGTATGCTCCCAAATCTTCGCCGGGAACTGCTTCTCGCGATACCCGTCCATCACCTTCCGATTCGTAGCATCGCTCCCATCATAGTTCAAGATATACGAGCCGCCGCCCACGCCGCCCGTCGACCCCTTGGACACACCCACTCCGTCAACAAGAGGCACACCAGTACTCGACTGACCCTCCGTCTTCGCCGCCGGATAGGCCGCCGACGTCGCCATGTAGAGGTTCCGCTGCCCGCTCTCCTGCGCCGTCATGGAGATCGGCGTAGACAAGAACCCCATAACCGAGCCGGCCAGGTTTCCAAACGTGCTGCTCATCAGCGGCGTGCGCACGACGCCGGGAAACATGTGAATGAAGCTAACGGAGGGGTTCTGGGCGGCGAGGTGCTCGACAGCCAGCGAGTTCATAGTCGACGCGTAGGTGAGAGAATTCAGGAACGTCCATTTCTTTTGCAGATCGAGGTTGTCTTCGGAGATGGTGCCTTCTTGCCCGCCGCCGAGGACGGATATCACGCGGGCGGGACCCTTCGAGGCGCGGAGGAGAGGAAGTAGGTTATAGATGAAGCGCATGCGCGAGTAGAAGCGGAGAGCGTGGTTGTTTTCGAGGCCTTCGGTTGTATCTATATGTTGATTTCCGTTAGCAAGGCTGTATCCAGGGATGGACAAGGAACGGGCAGGAAGTACCGTTCTTAGAAAATCCCATATAGCCCGTACTCATGAACAACAGGTCAATTGACTCCTCCTTCTCCTTGATCTCTGCGCAAGCCTTGTCGACGTTCTTGAGTAGCGATACGTCGGATTTGATGAAATGGAAAGATCCCTCGGGATTCGCGGCCTTCAATTCATCCAAGATCTTGGATCCGGTGGCCTCGTTACGTCCAATGAGATGAATCGTAGGCTTCTTGACCGTGTTGGCGAGTTCCTTGGCTGTCCCTTCACCGATACCGCTGGTCGCGCCTACAAAGACAGCCACCAGCTCGGGTCTCTGAGAGTTGATAGCGGCATTGGAGGCGCGGACTTGGTCGAGTTTCGCCATTGTGGGATCGAGCCGAGAGCAAAAGGATATATAGAACTAAATCAGCCTAATTATGAATGAACGAAGAGGAAATTGTGATTGATGCCAGCCAAAACCGAACCAGGCTCTCTACATGTTAAATAGCTGAATCGATGCTGACCGGCAGATCCCTGGCCGATGACGGCATCGCTCGGATGTCTCCACTCGGGCCCGGGTGGCTGTCTGCACGTGACTTTTGGCCCCCGGATCTGGACGGCCGCCTCGGAATCCGGAGGCCGTCCTGCCGGTTTATGCACGTGACCTCAACGGGCTCCTCCGATCCGTCCTGCCTGCCCGCCTGCTTTCGAACATCCACAGACGCCGGCCCCGTTGATATGAAATGAGTACGGAGTAACCCTAGACGTCTTGCTTTGAAGGATCCTTCCATACATCCCGTCTAGCTTACGATACGGACCTGCAAATAAGATTGTGCCCTAATTCCAGAGAACAGCCGACAACTGTGGAGATGTTGGATGCCTGAGGTTCCAACTGATCAAGCATTTGGCGTGGACTTATTACCCCGTATGTAACACCGAGGAAGCTGAAGGTCTCTTCTTTAAAACAATATACCAAGGGTAGAAATGATAATTATGATAATCATACGCAAAATCAGTTCTTACAGTCATCTTGATCAAATGGCGCATTCCTGCCGTGGGATCATGAAAGATAGGATTCAGGCATTGGGCTGAACAACTATATGTAGCAGGGACGGAACAGAGACAAAAGACAGGTGTAATGAATCTCTGACGGTTCGTATGTTCAATCCTAATGGATAAACAAGGCGTTGGCTCAGTGGTAAATGAACATTTTCTCTCTCGTTCCCCGTAGTATATCTACCGTAGCCGAACTCTCCCTTGAAATATATTGGATGTACTCAACACCTCACAATCAAGCAGTAAAACCACTACCAGATTCTCCATTTCCCGCCATCATGGAGCCTATCATATCAAGGGAAACCAAGAGATAGGGGCCGCGCTATGTGTCTCTACGCTCGCTCATTCCCGACCGGCTGGGTAATTTCTTTCCTTTATACTCACTGACCCGGGCCAAGCGCCAAGGCGACCCAGCTCAGGTAACAACAGTGTCGCGTTAACGTTTCCTCGGCAGCTGTGAAAGGGTCACCCAAACAACAATCATAGGTATGCTGGTTTAGATTCCGCCCATGTCTTGTTGGTTTCCTCGTTGCTATTGTGTATCTCAAAGGTCATTAGAGGCCTCCATATCATGATTCGAAAATTTACTTCGCGGTTAGCCAAGCAAAAAAGAACGCCCTCGTCGCCTTCTAACGGCCAATCGAGGATGAAGGCGGACCAGTCACTCCATACAAGAAGCCGCTTTCTTGCTAATGAAGCTCACGAGATGGCCATTCGTCAAGTCAGCTTCAACATAAATGAATTGGCAAAGCGTGTTGCTGAGTCGGTCGGCTGTGCGCTCACGGAATGCGCCCGTGTCGAAAAGTTTCCTGATGGAATGTTCAATAAGACCTTCCTTTTCACAATGCAAGATGATACGCAGGTAGTTGGTAAAGTACCAAATCCCAACGCTGGGCGGGCTCACAATACCACCGCTAGTGAAGTGGCCACAATGGACTTTGTAAGAGCTTAACAACCCCAACCCGCCTCTTTGTGTCCTAATATAGTCCCTCAGGCCAGGAATCACCTAGGTACCCCCGTGCCTAGAGTGCTAGCTTGGATTTCCAAGGCAACAGAGAACCCCGTTGGCGCGGAATACATCATAATGGAGAAGGTTGCAGGTGTCCCACTGGATGATAAGATCTGGGCAAGCTTAGACATCAAGCAGAGATTTGAGGTCGTTAAATCAATAACAGGATACCAAAAAACTTGGATGTCAATAGCATTTGCCGAATATGGGAGTCTATACTATTCATCCGATTTGCCTAATGCCGATGGATGCGTTCTCACGAAAGAGGATGGATCTCAAATCAGGGAGCATTCCTTTGCTGTCGGCCCATCAACAGGTAAAGAATTTCTTGACGATGGGCGGATCGTACTAGAATTTGACCGAGGCCCATGTAAGAAGCCTCATGAAAGCCTATTGGGATGACTTACTTATACCCGTTCCAGGGAACAGTGTTGAGCAATACAAACTAGCAGTCGGACATCGTGAGATCAGTTGTGTGTAGAATATGGCCTAACTACCTTGGTCGCCTTTGGCCCTATACGGCCCCGGCACATATAACCCTTGCCATGCGAAGAAAGCTGCCGCTCTTCAAAATTATCTACGTTTGGTGAAGTTTCTTTTACCTTTGGACAAATCAATCTCATGTGCCGTCTTGTGGCACCCCGACCTTCACGGTGAGAATATCTTTGTAAACCCTGAAACGCCATCGGAAGTACTAGGTATTATTGATTGGCAGTCAAGCGAACTATTGCCACTCTTTGATCAAGCCCGTCAGCCATATTTTCTCGACTATGATGGTCCAGCTGTCGAAGGATTAGATCCGCCGCCATTCCCCGAGAATTTTGATCAATTGGATCCCGCAGAGCAAGCAGAAGCCCAGAGTCTATACCTGAACATGTCACTCATTGCGTTATATCGACGGTTCACATGTGCCAATAACGAGAGACTATTTAGAGCCATGGCATTTCGACAGACCTCCAGTTTTGAGATGATGCTGTTTGCTCACAATATCTTGGTCGACGGAGAGGCGCTGTATCAATCTAGGATGCTCGAACTAGAAGAAGAGTGGCCAAGTCTACCGGGTGTCCAGGCCGCCGGAAACCCACCGATACCGATCAGATTCTCCGCTGATGAGGCTAATTCGATTGAAGAGGATGTCGTTGGCACAATTAGGGCTATGGAATTAATGCGGAGCGTGAAACAGTCGTTGGGCATGCTATGGCCTGAGAAAGGGGTTGTCTCGCCTGGCCACTATGACCAATTGAAAATACTTTTGAACCAAGCTAAGGCCGAGATAGTTGCCCCTCTTGCCCGTTCCGAGGAGGACAAATTTCCATGGGAAAAGGCATGGCCGTATGATGAATGATACAAAGAGAAGCCTTTTTTCTCAATCAGCAAACCTTTCTCCCCCCTTCATATGATACAGTTCCCCCATCCTCATTTACTCTACAGAAATCAACACCAAAAGCATGCCCTGAATTCGTGCAGCTAGGAAAGACGTGATGGACACACACCAGGATCCAATTTGCCACCTCTAGCTCCGCTTTTGGTCGAATGCGCGGGTCTTGAATCTCCGTTGAATTTTTGGAAACCGAACTGCAGCGCTGAGGTTAGTGAGATGAGCAATCAATCAAAATATGTAGCAGTTATGTACTAAATTCACGCAGGTATTTTGAGGGAGACGTACTATGACGGTGCGGGAGGCGTTTGATTTTGGGAAAGATGCTTGCTCTTCCATGACGTCGAGCAAGGGGGGGTCGGATAAATTTGCGGCTTGCGGTGGACTTGGGAACCTTGATCATTTTGCTGGAGTTTGGTAAGAAAGTGTGTAGAGAGAAGAAGTGGATGTAGATGGGAGAAGGGTAGATCAAAGCGAAGTCGAGGGAGGAATTGTATGGTGGTTGTTGTACCGTGACTACTGCGAGAAGCAAGCCTTGAATGACAAGTGCCCATAGGTTGATAGTCAAGGTGAATGAAGATTGAAAGTCAGGAAAGTAAAGGAAAAGCACAGGCTGACGACTAGAGCCTTCGACAAGGCAGTAATTTCCAAAATGAAGCCAAAGTCATAATGAAGAAAAGAAAAAGGTAGTGAATTTGGTGCATTTAGCGCCCTCGTTTTATATTCATCCAATCTAGTTGGTTCATCTTCTTTGTGCAATGCTATCAAGTATTCTCTTGGAGTGAGAATCACAAAAGATTACTCATGTAGAGACAGATGGCCTAAAAAGCACGCGCATCCTCCCTCACCTTAAACTCCACACACGTACTCAAATCCGGGATCACAACATCGTACATGCTAGAGTTCGAAGGCCGTTGCGTCGACCCTCCCACAAAGCGGAGATGGTACCTCAACAGGATATTGCTAACGATCATCTTCATGGAATGATCAGCAAAGAATCGTCCCGGACATACGATCTTGCCGTGGCCAAAGTGTAGGTTATTTTCGCTGGTGGTTGTGAATTCTGCATTATCCCCCTAGTCAGCTTTTGCAGGTTCAGAGTGTATGATGAGAGGGCTAGGAACATACGATGCCAGTTACTCTCGCCGGGACGTTTCCTGTTGTTAAATTGACGCAGACCGTCGAACTTGTCTGCCTCTGGGACTCGGTCGGGGTCAATGCCGATTGCGTATGTTGCCATTTGGATATGGGCGCCCTCGGGGAGGACGACGCCGTCATGTAGTGTCACCGGTTGGCGGACGATAGCGTTGAATCCGACTAAACAATCGATGAGTTTCAGATGAACAATGGGAAATGATGGTAAGATGGGCTGCACTCACGCAAGGTAGGAGGACTCAACCTTTGCGATTCCCGCATAAAACTATCCATTTGCTTCATATCGGCCAAAGCCTTTTTCGTATACCCACCTTCCTGGGCAAGGATCTCCAGCGCCTCCTGCCTCAACGGCTCCACATATTCCGGATGAGCACAGAGGTCAAACAGGACCTGTGCTACGGCAATGATGGTCGACGGACCGGATCCCAGGTAGGTGACCATCAACCGCTGCACTGTCGTCTCGTCGTCATCCTCGATTTCCTTCCCTCCGTCCAAAAGATTCTGGAGGAAGTCCTCGGGCTTCTCATACGTGGGATCCTCACGCTCTCTGCGCCGGCGCTCGTGGATAATGGGGATGACCATGCGCTTGGCCTTCTTGAGAGCCCGATCCACGCCCCAGCTCGTAGGGAGGAAACGTGCAACAACAGGCTTGGCCCAGTCGGGGAACACCCGGAGCATGAAGTTGTGCCTGAAGCCATATTCAGAGTACGCAATCGCGGTAGATAGGTACTCCTCGTCTTCGGCAAGCTCGGTGACGAACTGTGTAGCCACACCGCGGTGCACCATACGTCGTGCTAGGTGCAAGGCGTTCATGCTGGTCCATTCCTTCTCGGTCGCTGGCAGCTCGGAGGGCAAGTATTTGCGGAACTGGTCCTGGACGAGAGGCACATGTACGCCGAGCTTAGGCGTCAACCGGGTCATTAGCATGCGTGATTGCAGGCTGTGATCGGTGATGACGGCAGTGATAGAGTGCAGACGCTGAAACGCATCAACAATAGCTGTGTTGAGGCTCAGCTTCTCGGGCGGCATGCTTGCCAGCTCGGCGAGATATTTGTTAGGGACAATGAGGAGGTCATTGCCGGAGACCTTGAAGAAAGTGTCCTTGTATTTCTCGTACCCTTCCTTGATCATGGCAGGGCCATTGAAGAAGAACTGTAGTCGTGCGGGAATATTGTATTTGTACCCAATGATTGGGGCGTCGAAGTCATAATTTCCATAGATGTTGGGGTGCTTCTTTCTCTGTACGGTGATCAAATACCACCAGATAACCGCAATACCCGCAAAAGCCGTCAGAGTGGAAGCCGGTGCTGAGAACTGGGACTGGAACCCGGGAGCATCAGTCCCCAGAGTCTCTGTTTGGTTGAGGAGGCTAAAAGCGCTCGTGGTGAGGTTGACGAGAGCCATGGCTGCTCAATATCACGATATTGCAGACGCTGCTCGGATGTGTCAACACGATCTTGACTCGGGTCTACCATCGAGGTGGCTGACAGCTTTATACCCAAGTATGTCCATAAAGCTCTTATCTCGGACGCGACGCTCACATGGGTCAAGTGTCTATGTTTCATCGGTCTTACGTACTGCGGAGTCCGTCAAGAACATGGCAAGCGGCTCATCCCTCTGACTCCGAAGCCCATATGCTAACCAATAATGGCTCCATCTTAGCAAAGGTAGGTGTGCTTGAGAGAAGTAGGGCTTACGAGCTTCAGCCCAGTCCCACTTTCGTGTCTGTCTACAGGATTATCCACGAAGGATCGCGCGGGGTGTGAGACTTCTACACTCCACTGCGGTATTTTCGTCCATTGATAGACTAGAGATAACTCAGCTTTTCGAGACGTGTATCAGCCAAGTTGACCAGGCAGCAGGCTTGCAGCAAGTGCGGTAAGTCTTACCACACTCTAGATAGAGCAGGTAAGTAACTTTCGCTTCTCGGGTCGGCTGCCGCCTCAGCCTATAGAGCTCTTGAAGATAGCTAGCCCCTGGCCCAGGAAGTTAAATAGTGTCAGATAACCTTCAAAATTATACGGGCCATACTCAGGTGGGCCATGTGGCCAATACCACGACTATAAAAGTGCAGTGTAACGTTGGTCTGCTTCAACCCATATACACAAAGCCGGGTCAGTTAAATTTACCTCTTCAACCCTGGCTACGGCATCAGGCTAGCAGGTCTGTGCGCAAAGAAAACTGGACACACGTCGGAGCAACTTCGACACGGAGATGTAGGTTGTGCTTGGCCGACATTGATTGGACAGTCTCTAGTGCTGACACCATGGATGACTGCAGGATTCATATTTTCCCTGCTCGATAACGGTTGGTCAACATCCTGTCAGATTGGAGTGCATGGGAGCTACGCTACTCCGATATAGCCCATCCTTCGTCTAACCTGGACCAAGAAGGCGGGACTCGGATCTATCGGGAATTGAGGCTGGCTTTCCTCGTCGGGAGGATTTCCCAGCTCAGGGTTGAAGTCCAATTCCCATATGCCGCGTGCTAGTCTAGAGGCTAGTACGTATGCAGCTCGTAATCCGTTGCTAGGTCTTACCATGTCTTGCTAATCATGACTTGGCCGTTTATACATGTATCATTGATGTGTCTATTGACTTCCCGGATTTGATGAAAGGCTCGGTCATTTTTCTTTTTGCTCGTGGTTCGCCAGCAGGATGATCCAGGTAATCGCCTACGGAGTGCTAGGCGTGGTGTTGTTTGCCTATGCGGCCGAATACCTGTTTAGCATTAGAGATGATTCGCGAGAGCCCATACGACTCCGACCCAAGGTGCCGCTGATCGGACATATACTTGGACTGATAAACAGTGGCCCATCATACCATAGCCAGCTGAGGTATGAGCCAGCGCATGCTGTAACAGATATTGTCGACAGAAAAGTCATCTTACCGTTGCTAACCTTTTACTCGAAGGACTGCCACCGACCAGGAAATATTCACCTTGGGCATATTTAACTTCAAGCTCTACACAAGCGTCTCAACACGACTGTTACCAGCCATTCAGCGACAATCGAAGACGCTCTCTTTCCGACCGCTCATCCAACATGTGGCACGACGATGGGGGGACGCGAGCGACGAGACGAAAGAGATCTTTGGCGGTCCGCATTTAGTCACCAATTTCAGCCATGCCATGAAACTGAGCTTGGCTCCGGGCCCACATCTTGATGAACAAAATGAAAGAATGGGGAAAAGGGCGCTGGTAGATATCGACGCCTTGCTTGAGCCGTTGAACGTGAAAGATGTGGGAATACGCCAGATTAAGCTCCTGGAATGGGCGCGACATGCTATTTCCCAGGCATCGAGCTGTGGGGTGTATGGGACAGAACACCCGTTCCTTGACATTGAGGTCGAAAAGGCATTTTGGTAAACGCTCCACAGGTTGGCCCTTTGACTTAAACAGGCAAAGGCTGTGCTAACAATGCATTTGATGCTTCATAGGACATGGCACGCCCACCTTTCTGCGCACATTTCGGGGTTGAATTTCGATTTTCTCGGGAAGGGGTATGTCGCTCGTCAAAAGGTCTTCGATGCACACGTGAAATACTGCAAAAATGTCCCTGCAGACGCATCGTTCCTTTTCAAAGAACGCTGGCGCGTCCTACAAGAAGCTGGTATCTCAGAGACGGACTGCATCAAGCAACAAGCCACCCTGCCGATTGGAATGTTGAGCAACACCGTGCCGACATTCTACTGGACCATCTGGGAACTGTTCTCTCGGGACGAGCTTCTTCGAGACGTTCGTCAAGAACTAGAAGCCCAAGCCATTATAAAGCAGGACGATGGGTATGCGCTGGACGTTGGTGCTCTGAAGTCCAAGTGTCCACTTCTCCTTTCAGTGTTCCAAGAAACCCAGCGCATTCGACACATCCATGCCGCCATCCGCAGAGTGATGAAAGATACTCTACTCGACGGCAAGTATCTCCTCAAGGAAGGAAACTATCTCCAGATGCCAGGACATTCGATCCATTCAAACAAGACTATCTGGGGCCCGTCGGCGCGAGAATTCGACCCCTCTCGATTCATGAATGCAGAAAAGCATGCCGGCAGTGACTTTCTGGCATGGGGCGCACCGCCACATCTGTGCCCTGCTCGACAATTTGCTACAACAGAGATCTTGATTCTGGTAGCTCTCCTGGCGATGCGAGCCGATCTACGGCCTGTGAATGGCTGTTGGGAGAAGGATCCAGCATTAGATTTCAACGATCCGGTCACGGTATTAAATCCGAAGAAGGACGTTCAAATGCATGTCAGCGTGAGAGATCAATGGATCGGAAAGTGGGTATTGCATATGTCGCCAAGTCAAAATCGTGTCCCTCTAGCTTCGGGTTGATGCTGACCAAACCAATCAAAACCTGTCGCCATGTCTCATCCTGCCATTACCCACTGAGCCGTAAGGATTGGAAAGTTCCTCCCGAGCACAGCCTTCGCGCTACAGGGTAAGCACAACTTGCCATTACAGTATGACAAGATTAGTGGATGTATTGAAACTGTCGAGGGAAGCGGGGGCTGACGAGTATTAAGATAGATGACTGATAGTACATGGTTTTCCTAGCCAACGGGGCAATTGATTGGCCATTGACCCAAATATGTCTCGGTACCCTGTTATAACGCAAGAATGCCAGGAAGCTATTGCCTACTCGTTTATCTTTCTTAAATAGCCAGTTGTACGCTTATCTTGTTTTCTGGGCTGTCTTTCTCAGATTGGGTCCTATTTGTTGGCGTTGGAAGATGTAAATAAGACTAGGTTAGGTAGATAGGATAGCAAGCCTTAGGGCCGAACACCCTCCCAGCACAGTAGTCACTCTGCAGACATGCTGCTAATGCTAATTTATGAAGCTATAGCTATTATGAATATTGCAATATTTACAAACAACTGCAGCCGGGGTTAAGGGGAACAGGTGACCTCACGTGCACTGACTGACTACTGGAGAGGACGCAGAGGAAATGGATCATGTAGGCAATAGGATCCCGAAATCAAGTATATGCCCAGACTTGACCTGCTAGGTGGATTATCGGAAACGCCTGGTATCGAAATAAGTATTAACATTATGCATGGTATCATGCTACTCTACAGTATCACTTAGTCTCTACTCCGCAAGTCTAGCCCCAAGCACACAAAGTGGCACATCTATGATCGTTTCTTGAAAACCAGATTGCAGCCGTCCTAGATCGTTAATTAGCACATGCACGGTAGACAGAGGAATCGAGAAAGTATATACTGACCATTGGAAACAGAGTGGCAAATACACGAATCTCCTCTGAGAGGGGCGTGGGGTGGTGTTCCCAGTCGAGTTCCAACGCAGCCTTGCCAATCATACCGGCCATGGAGAGCGGCACGTATCTTCTGGCAAGGCAATCATGCGGTCCCGCACCGAAAACGAGCCAGTTCTTGGTCTTGGACTCGGCGTCACCGGTAATCCAGCGATCAGGATTGAAAACGTTCGGATCAGGATAGGCCTCCGGATCGTGGAGAGCGGGGTAACAAGACGGGATGATCATAGAGCCCTTGGGAACGGTATAGTCAGGCGTGACAGGGAAGTTCTTCGTTGCCAGATAGGGAACGAAGATAACGGGAGGTCTGTGGCGAAGGAGCTCTTTGATGACGGCGGCCGTGTAGGTGAGCGACTCCAGCATGGGAAGGTCGAAGGGTTTGTTCTTGTCGCCACCCCGCGCAGCCAGATTCTCCTCTCGCAGTCGTTTGAGCACATCGGGCCGTTGAGCAAGGATCTGGAACAACCATGTAGTGGCACTACTGGAGGCATCTTGGGAAGCGAACAGGAAGGTGAACAGAGTCTCGGAGATTTCTTCGTTGGTAAATTCCCGGATCATGTTCGTAGGCTTCTCCAAGCCCGTCTCCCCGGCTGCGGTTCTTTCACGATAGCGTTCTGACTCCATCATGTGAAGCACCCAGTGATCCACGACACACGTAGGTGTAGCACCCTTGGCCATGTTTACTTTGCAAGCAGCCGCACATTTGGCAAATTCGACATGAACAGCGTCAGCCGTCCGTTTGCCCAACCAGGTTTTGGTGAACGGAATGTACATTGACAGAGGGACGTTGACCAATTCCATCGCGGCGGTGGCAAGGTAGAAATCGTCGGCAATCTTCTTGACAGCGCTTTGCGAGATATAATCGCCGAAGAAGGTACGGCAAGAAAGCGCACAATTGATCTCGCGGAACATGGTCATGAACGCCATTGGGCGTCCCTGATTTGCGTTGCTGGCAGCAACAAACTTATTGAAATAATCTCCCAGCACCTTTTCTTGCACCGGAAGGTAGGTGGAAATGGCCTTGTTGGTAAACAGCGGCGTCAATCCCCTTCTGTATTCGGCATGGGCTTTACCCTGTAGGAAAACCCATGACTTGTGTCCAAGGAGGTCTTTGGCGATGGGCACGATGCAGGGTTCGGCATATGCAGGTGACTTAAAGACCTTGTGGGCGATATCGCGGTCGGAGGCGAGGACGACAAACCTACAATGCTGGCGCGTAAGTAAAAGACCCTTCGATCTCCATCAACCGGATAACCAATGGACGAGACACATACTTGTGGAAGACCGATACACAGCTGAGAGGCCCGCTCGCCCACTGTGCCAGATACGCCTCAAACTTGGGATGAAGAGCTTGGATAAACGGGCCCATGAGCGGGATCTTGAACGTCGGTCCAGCAATTGAGCCCTTTCGCTTGAGGTACATGACTAGAGGCCTATTAGCCAACTGCATTGACGGTATACTTCACAATGCTAATTGATTACCTTGATCGTAGACCACCACACCGAGCAAGAATGTCACCACATACTGCCAGGTTGACCAGCCCAGAAGAAACTCCGGCACGGCGTCTTTCAGCGGAGAAGTACTGAAAGAGCCGGCCTGAGGCAGCTCAGTCTGAGAGCTGAAAGTGGCATTGACGAGTTCAGCGTCCATGTTGAATTCCTTGAAGCCCTCACGAACAGAAAGAAGAGTTGCGCAACATGTCAGGAGAAGGGAAAGGTAATTGACGAGCTGCTTAAATCAATCAGGAGAGGCGCATTAACGGACGGAACGATCCGCTAACGAAAGAAGATGCCTGTATAGGGACTGCCCGATTAG
Organism: Aspergillus ochraceus; assembly: GCA_004849945.1. NCBI lineage: Eukaryota > Fungi > Ascomycota > Eurotiomycetes > Eurotiales > Aspergillaceae > Aspergillus > Aspergillus ochraceus. The sequence goes on along the minus strand of SSOS01000007.1, from coordinate 2,218,532 downwards.
GACTAGACTCCGAATGCGACGCACGGATGCCGCATCGTCGAGGCATCGGGGACTAGTCCTCTTTGGGTCGGTGGAGTCTGGCCTGATCTCGAGATTCGACGCGGCCGCAGAGGGAATCGACGGCCCCTTTTCTTATGAATTATGGTCACCCCACGCCGAACAGATGAGACGAGAGGCTTTGCAATCATTCCGGTGCCTGTGGAGCTATAAGCATTCGTCCAGTCAGCCAATTCAATTTGAGGAATTCCACCGGATCAGCAACTGGCCCGTAGTGACGCATCGTGCACCAACTCTCCCACAGTAGTTCAACGGATAATCCCCTTGACTGAACTGACAGATCGACCGCTATCTATATCAATCTCTTGACAGCGATCACTGTAGGTATGTATATCCCCTAGAGACATGCATCGACCCGGATAAATTGCAAAGAAGAAATCGAACGGGCCAGAAGGATGGAAGAAAGGCGGGTCTGCTTAGGTAACAGGGCAGAAGTCTTGGCGCGGCTCTGGTTACGCGCCTGACCGTTCAGGCTGTCAGTCAGCCGGGGTCTCCACTAAACATTCTTCCTTCTTTGATTGTTGCACTTCTTACCGACTTCGCCTTAGAGGACTTCGTCCCTCCTGCTGTGTGCCCCCCAGAGATGCGCCAAACGCTCCGTCGATCCTGTGCCGCATGTGCCAAAGCCAAACATAGTTGCGACTTGCGCACGCCGCGTTGCTCTCGCTGCGAAAAGCGTCAAGTCCAGTGCATCTATGCGAACGAACCCTTGACGGCGCCGCCGGCACCTCCCGGGCGGGGGAATGGCGGATCTTTAGGACCTGTCGAGGGCCCCGGTGCTCTCACTACCTATCAATTTGGGTCCCTGGATCCCTTTGATTCGTATCCGCAGACGAGACTTCCCCGGGAGCGCGTCCAACGTCTCATCCATAGCTGTAGGTAACCGTAGTCGTTCTTTGTTATCGAGCGAGGCTTACATAATTGCTTCCAGTTGTTCATAAGATCGCATTTCAATACTATCCCCTGGATCTCAACCCTACTTCTAATCCGTTTCTCATCTCTTGGTGGCCCCTCGCTCTCGGTGATCCGGCACTATTCCACGTCTCGTTACAGACAGCATGTCTGGATGAAGAGCTACTGGCGCAGAAGGGCTTTCAAGCCTCCGAGATTCTCAACGCCGACTCCGTGGCTTTGCTCCGACGCAAAGTACAAGATCCGTCCCTCGCTGTACAAGACGGCACGATGAATTCTGTCATTACCTTGGCGGCTATCGAAGTGAGATTACCCCGCGCTAATGGTCCCATATTCCCTGTTCTTCCGAGTTATCGTGCTGATCCTACTCACTCAGTTCGGAAAAGGCAACATCAAAGTTAGCGAAATGCATGTCGACGGTGTCAAAAGGCTGATTGAAATGAGAGGTGGCATCAACTCGGTACGGCAAACCAGCCCGCTGACTGCCAGAATGGTGAGCTGGTAAGTGGGGTCCATGGATCGTTTGAATTGCGTCGAGCGCTTACATCCCCAAAGGGTATCGATGATTGTCACAGGCCACCCTCAGTTCGACACGCAGGATGATTTCGGCACTGGCAATGGCATACCCACCATCCCGGAATGGCAGCTGGAGTCAACCGCCCGTTATGATTTATCCGACCTCGGCAGCATTGAAGTCGAGTATGCCGTTAGCAACGTCTTCATCCGCCTTCGCAATGCCTTCCAGCGGGCGCAGCAAACGCCGTTGCCGTCCCCGCGACTTCATGACCTTACATGCTTTGTTGTACACCGACTCCTTCTCTCGGTGCCAGATCCGACAATTACTCAGTCATCTTCACCAATCACCGAATGTATTCGCTACGCAACTGTGCTGTATATGTTTACCATTCAGGGGCCATTATACTACTCGCATGCCGTCATATTGAATATGATCGTTACCCAATTCGTGGATAATCTCAAGCAACTCGACCTGATGAATTGTGGGCATAATGACTCACTAGACACGTGGTTTCTTGCAATCGGGATGGTCGCTTCAACTAGTACCTCCCACTACCAATGGTTCACGAACAGGGCAAGGACACTAGCGGCTCACATAACGATCCGCCACTGGAATGACGCTTTTGTGCGTATCAAGGGCATTCTGTGGTTGGAAACAATGCAAGGAGAAGATATATTCCGACCTCATTGGGAAACGGTTTTGAATACGACGAGTCAGCCAGTCTCGCCAGATGCCATGATGTGTGTCTCGCCAAGCAGTACCCATGAAGCTCCGCCGCATATACCTTCTTGGTATCCGGACTACCCGGACTACTCGACAGATGAAAGTCTCCCACTGTCGATGGAAGATGAACTGGACATTGAAATGGTACCATGATGGTGCAACCGGGATTGAATACAGAAACGCCACCGACCGATGGGAAGTAACAATTCACCAGCTACCCCAACACACGAGTTGGTCGTGACATAGAACTGATAGAGGTGAGCCGACCTGCTGAGCCACATGATCCCCTTGCTTATCAGGTTTACAGTCAAATTGATATCGATCTGTCGCTCAGCATTACTATTGCTGAAATACCAGCGCCGACGCGTACAACTCTGGGCTTTTCTATCCATTCGCTTAGGCCTAGTCGAAGGTGAATCGCTCTACCATATATCTGAGGGCTGAGTTTTACACAGGATACACTCGTCCAGCGCGCTGCCCAGGTTCTGGGAACTTGGGGAAACGCAACCAATGTTGCAGCGTTCTTGTAGGCACTAATGGCAGAACTTCATAGGTTCAAGGTCAGCCGCTTCCAGATAGCTCTAGATAGCATCTATACAATACTACATGAATATTAACCCTAGCAAGAAGCGAACATAATCAAGGAGACCGACGATTGTATTCGGTATGTATAGGTTTTAGAGCCGCCCCCTGGTAAAGCTACAAATGAATGGCTATTCACGATCAAAAAAGTAACTCGTATAAATATACCAAATCCAAAGCCAACAGGAATACCAATAGTATAGACCTAATCCTACACTACACCCTCAACTCCCCACCTCCCCTCCCATTAAAATCCGACACATGAGCCGCCCTCCCCTCCGCAGCCTCCGACTCCTTCTCCCACGAACTACCCACCCTCTCCCTCTCACTTGACTCATCAACCGGAAACACAAACTTCGAGCTCTTCCACGGCTTCACCTTCATCATATACATCGTATCAATCTCCTCCAGCGTACGCCCCTTCCCCTCAATAACAGCCACATAGACCAAACCAGCCGCCAGAAACAGGCACCCCGCAAAGACATACCCGAGCCGGAAGTCGATCGCACTCGTAATAAACGGTGTGAAGAATGCCAACAGGAAATTCCAGAGCCAGTTCGATGCCGTAGCCAGGGACATTGCGCGCGCCCGGTACTCGGATGGATATAGTTCTGCGATGATGGTCCAGATGAAGGGGCCCCAGGTAGACGCGAAGCCGAGGATGAAGAGACACGCAAAGACGACCATGACGACACCGGGTGTCTTAGTCGTCTCGGGATTGTCATGGTCGAGCAGGAAATGGCCGACAGAGGCAAAGACCATGAAGCAGACGAACATCCACAGGGCGCCGGCGATAAGCGAGCGACGACGACCATAGTTCTCGATCAAGTAGAGGCCGAGAAACGTACACCCAAAGTTGACGCCGCCGAGGATCATCTGCGTGACGTAGGAGTTCTGGATGCCGGCGCCACGGAAGATGGTGGTACCGTAGTAGAAGAAGTAGTTGGCGCCGGTGAGCTGTTGGAGAGCTTGTAGGGCGACGCCGACGGCAACGCGGTAGGCCATGCGAGGCCCCCGGAAGAGATGCATCCAGGTGACTTGGCCGCGCTGGACTTCCTCCTCATACTTTTGGCGGATCTCCTCGAATTCGAGACGCAGGGCGCGGTGGTTGTGCGGGATCCCGTACATATTGGAGAGCGTGCGGATGGCGCGGTCGACTTTGCCGTGGCGGTAGTCGTAGCGAGGGCTTTCGGGGAAGAAGGCCATGCCGACGCCCAGGATGATGGCCCAGATGTAGGTGACACCCATGGGGATGCGCCAGGAGCCAGTGTTGTCGTGGTCCTCGGTGCCGAAGTTGATGCAGTTGGCGACGAAGATGCCCAGCGTGATGAAGAGCTGGTAGGTGCTGACCAGGGAACCTCGGATATGTCGCGGTCCCGACTCAGCTTGATACATGGGAACCAGTAGAGAGAGCGCGCCGACTCCGAGCCCGGCGACCCAGCGGCCCATGGCGACTTGGTACCATTTCCCCGAGGGGCTGGAGATCTGGACGGTGATGCCGACGCAGAGCATGCCGCACCAGCCGGTGATGGACCATTTGCGACCGATGCGATCGGCAATGGGGGCAGCGATGAGGGCGCCAATGAGGGTGCCGATGGAGAGCTTTGTCCGTTGGTATTAGCTTGCAAGAAGACAGAATAGAAAGGTAGTCATACCAAAGCGACAATCAGTCCGGATCTCGCGTTCGAAAAGTAATAGGTCCCATCCGATCCGAGCTGCCCATAGCGCTGCAGGAAATTCTTCATCTCAAGAAACCCGGATATCTGACCGGTATCGTAGCCAAAACAGAAACCACCCATGGAGACAAAGATACCCATGAGAAAGGACCGCCAGGTGAGTAACGGAATAGGCCCATCGACGACCTCCTCCCTTTCAGTGCCAGGGATAGGCGCGACATGGTCTGGGGGAATCTCGTCCTGGAAATGAGCATCCGGCTTAATCCGGGGCCCTTTAGATCTTGAAAACTTCATTCCTTCGAGTCAGTTAGTTACAGGAGTTATGATTAACCAGCATGGAAAAGAACATCCAATCCGATCTCAGCCTGAAGTAGACCATGTCCGGCCTTAAATGCTTCTCCCGAAGACGATGATGCCATCGACGGGCAATCACCGCCGCTGTCGCATGTGGCGTCGAATTGTACGATGTTCCACCACGCGGTCTGGATCATGGATCAATCCGGGGATGGCGACTCGGTACCGAACTTTATCCCCGGTTTCAGTCTGGATAGCACATTCCCCCACACACCGGGATCCCCGGTTGCCTGTTCCATTCAGGTCAGCTGCCAAGGTGACGTCGGTCCAGGTTCGGGATACGAGACTGTCGTCATAGACTTCGGTGTTTTTGTAGACGGTCAATTTGAATGGTACGCAGGGCGTGGGTGTAACATGACAGTTTGTGCGGCGATATGTAGGAATTATAGTTGGTGGACGGTTGTGGGAGCACAAGTGGAGAAAGGATGCGGTGAGCTGATCAGATTACACAGGTTCATGCTCGGCTGGAACGCGTTCTAAGAGGATTTCATGGTTTTGGGGATCTTGCTATCATCAGAGCTATCCCCAGACGGCGACGCTAGATTCGTCAGGTTCATATACATTTCATTGATCCCACCTCGAAGACACCGTTTTGGTTGTAGTGAAAAAAGGCCAGTATGCTTTACCGGGAGCGTGTCGATCTAGTAATATATTAGAAGTGATCGCTGCAAGGAGACTGCTACTTACCACCGAGGAAAGAGTCTTTATTGCTTGTTCGGACGGCCGTTCCATATGGCGCTGGCAGGTGAGTACATTGAACTATAAGCAACATAATGATACATCGTGAGTAGCATACCTATCAACGGGATATTAACCCCAATTTGGCCAACATTGACCCTTCGCTGGAATGTGTTGGCGTGTTTTCCACTCGTCGTGAAGATAGAGCATCCATTTCCATCTGTTCTCTCAGCCATCGAATCTCTCCGCAACCGGGGAAACACTTACACTTGTTGTGATTGATGAGCTCAATGGCTTCATCCAACGTATCAGCCTCCATGCATATCAATACCGGTCCAAATATCTCCATCTGATAACACTCCATGTACGTTTCCACTCCAGTGAGAATCGTCGGACCCATGAAATTGCCATCCGGATAATCCGGCACTTGCACATCTCGGCCGTCCAGCAAAACAGTAGCCCTCTCCTCAACTGCCCGCTGAATTATTCCATCTACTCGCTTCTTGGCCGCGTGGTCGATTAATGGCCCGATCTTCGATTCCTGGTCCCCTCCGCAACCAACAACCATCGACTTCGCCAATTCGGCCAAATTCGGAATCCACTCTCTAGTGCTCCCCACGAAGACTGCAACACTCAAAGCCATGCACCGCTGACCTGCAGCGCCAAATGCACTTCCCGCGATCGCGAACAGAGTCGGCATCATGTTTGCGTCTTCGAGGACCACGCCGTGATTCTTCCCACCGCATTCTGCCTGTACGCGTTTTCCGAGAGCTCTGGCAGTATCGTGCACTTGTTTCGCTGCGGTTTCGGAGCCAACAAAGTTGATAGCTTGGACAGAGGGTTGGTTGATTAGCTGGATTGCTGTTGTTGGGCCGCCATGGAGAACATTGAAGACACCGGGCGGGAATCCAGTTCTGAGAAAAGCCTCTGCTAGAAGCGATGAAGTGGTAGGTGCTCGTTCAGATGGTTTGAGGATGGTCGTGTTTCCCGTTATCAGCGCATACGGGAGTGACCAGAGGGGGATCATGAACGGGAAGGTGAAAGGGGTGATCGTCACGCAGACTCCCTGATCCTCGGTCAGTTTCAGGGATGTGAGGTTAATAGGTAGGAGACTCACGATCGGCTCATAGAAGGTTTGCAGTAAGGTGACGTCGTTGAGGTACATGCCCGCCATCTCAGGGCCAACTGAGCATGCGGCGTGGATGCAGTCTAGTCCCCGGAAGACCTCTGCGTCTGCATCCGCTAGAGTTTTGCCTACTTCTCGAGAAAGGCAGGTTACCTGTAACAAGGGTTAGCCTTTCTACCTTTCTCCCCGAAAAATGATCAAATCTCGCACAATTTCAGGAGACATTTCTCTTAGCACATCAATTAGTCTCAAAAGATGTTCTCTTCTCGTCTGGAATCCCAGCGCCGCCCATTCTGGCTGCGCATCTTCCGCGGCATCGACTGCACTCTGGACCTCGAAGAGTGTACTTGTCGGCACTCTGCACAGCAATCGCTGCGACACCTACATTTCATATCAGTATTTGCCAATCCGATTTAATGAGCAATATTCAAAGAGGGATATCTATACCGGGTCCAAAACACTCCCCCAATCTTTCGCCCTCGACATTACACGCTTATTATTAATAAACAAATGCGTCACCGTAGGAGGCGGGGGCGAAGACTCTTCCAAATCCGGAGATCGTCGATCATTCTCATAGCCCTCTAGATCTTCAATCTCAATCACGGAGTCAATCTCATGATTAGATTCTGCTCTCGATCGACTGGATCTATTGCTCCCATCGTCCGATCGGCGCCGCACATGGCCTGAAGCTGCAACTGGGGTACTACTATCGTCACCACTGCTAGGCGAAACACTACTAGCAAAAGGCGTGAATCTAACCCGTCTGGAAGAAGTCACCGGTGCTTTTGGCATGGTCAGTTATCGTGCGCAAGATTGAGCAGGGAGATGGTTATCTCCATGATTGCTGATTGCGAAGTTATGCCTTATCGCCTCGATCCCCTTTTTGCGGGGAAACGCTGATAAGGTGTGGGGGCTCTTACGTAAGGGGTGATAAGGCTGGATACCAGAATCTTGTGTTGGTGGTGATACTCTTAAGGAAGGAGGACACGTGGTTATTTAGTTTTCACTGTCATTTTGAGACTCAGTTGAAATCGACATTCACGGGGTCAAATGATGTTGGGTGGACAGTGACCTAGGTAACTAATATATCATAACACTCAAGCTGGTGATTTCGATGGACTACCAGCCGAGGGAGCACATCATCCTGGAAAATATGAATCCGGGCCTAGCGTACTCCTGTCTGCATGATCTCATGGAAATACTGTCAAATATAGAAATATAGACAAAGATCACCCAGCACATGACCCTTTACCTCATGCATAACCCAATTGCGGGGAAACATATTCCCGTGAGGGGGTGGCTGCAGAGCATCTGAATACAAAGAACCTGAGGAGTACATGGCACCTCCCTCACTGATAAACCTCTAACCTGTGGCAGTGTCCGATAACAAGTCACTGCTGGAGTCTCTATCGAAAAGCAGCTGATGTACTGCGATAAGCTTAATCAGTCTGTGGGTGATTATATCTTATCAGCGCCATCTAATCGGCCAGTATCGTGCAGATCTACGAAAGACAGGTTTCAGCAGTTGTCTCTACCTTGACGCTCTAAAACACTGACTTCCCTCGGAAAATAGCCACTTCAAGTCCTCTCTCCTTCTAGTGTCTCAGTTCCGAAAGTTCCCCCAAACCCTCCAGCCTAACACCTAATCAACTTCCACAAACAACCATGGAAAAATCCAATGGCGTAACCCCCACGAACCAACTACCACCAACCAATCGAATTGCCCAACTCGAGCAAGATGCACCTCTTCTCAGTCTGATGACCAAAATCCGAGATGCAAGCACATCCCACCGCGACTTCTGTTCTGCCGTCGATAGAATTGCTCAACGGCTTATCACTTTAGGTATGTACAATGTCCCTCCAATCGTCGATCTAGATTACACTAACAGAGATAGCACTAACTCATGTTCCTTCGGAGCCTCAAATCATAACAACGCCTACAGGGGCGACTTACATGGGAATTCGACATACCAAGGACGTATGTGGAGTGAGCGTACTCCGAGCAGGCGCTAGCATGGAGCATGCGCTGCGGAATACATGGATGTAGGTCTTTCGCCAAACTGCTTAGCTATACATCATGCTAAGAAACCTCGATATCTAGGGGCCCGTTGAGCTTCGGACACATTCTAATCCAACGAGACGAGCAAACCAGTAAAGCACAGCTGTACTATTCAAAGCTACCACGACATATTAAGGATAATGGTAAGTATACCGCCTAAATCTAGACACACGTGCATTCCGCCATAAAGCTAATGATCAGTGGTGTTACTCCTGGAGCCAATGCTCGCAACTGGCGGTTCAGTCATCAAAGCCGTACAGTCACTAAAGGACCACGACGTGCCTGAAGACTCCATTGTTCTCGTCAATGTAGTGGCCTCGAAGAAAGGACTTGATGTTGTGTCGACGACCTTTCCTGAATTGAGAATTGTGTCGGCGGCCGTGGACTCGGACCTTACTGCCGAGAAGTGAGTGTTCTCCTGTCCGTTGGTTTTAGCTGTTCTGTTTGCTGACTGTGCTCTGTGAAGTTATATTAGTCCTGGAGTGGGTGATTTTGGAGACCGGTATTATGGTACTTAGTGTTTTCTGTTTGGATGAGTGATAGATTATGATGTTGGCTATGTTGGCGTTTGAGTTTTGCTTATTTGACGCTGGTGCTTAAACTGCACTTCTTAATCATGTATAGCAGGATAGGCCGCTAAATGATATTCCCACTTTTTCCAACTTTATGAGTTTTGTTCAAGATATAATTAAACTCGCAGTAGAAAAAGGTGGTGTTGAAGTTTCTCTAATTATCCATGTTATTTAAGGGTCTCCTTTTTATAAACCATTCCCATAACCTTTGTAGATAGTGTAGGAAAGGCTACATGCATCCGTGACTGCTACGTTTCTTAGCTAATATTCCAGCTTCGAACTCATAATGCGCCATATTCAGGTAGTATTTGCTATCAAGACACATATACCAGCCCTCTTAAAGCCCCGTCCCGAACAACCTATCTCCAATATCCCCTACTCCCGGCTCAATATATCCCTTATCATTCATACCCGGGTCAACGGCACCAACCACAAACTTTGTCGATTCAGGCCACACTTTCGCAGCACGATCCAGCCCAACAGGCGTTGACAACAACGACAAAAACGTAACCTTGTCAATTCCCCACTCCCTAACACACCAAACAATTAGCATCCCCACACAAACCAACGATACGAACAAGAAAATGCAAAAGGGAGATTACTAACTTCAAAATATCCACCACCGCACCTGCTGTACCCCCCGTCGCAATCAACGGATCCAACACAATTGCCTGCTTAATATGCTCTGGTTTCACGGGCAACTTATTATAGTACTCGACAGGCTGGAGAGACGATTCATCTCGGAAAATGCCCATGTGGTAGACGGCGGTTGAGACCTCCTCCGGGACGTTCTTCATGAAGCCCTCAAACATGGCAAGACCGGAGCGTAGGACCACGATGATTGCGAGGGTTTCGTTGGCGGGGGCCTTGAGGGTGATGTTTTGGGCGATTGTGGAGGCAGCGTCGTGTACTAGGGTTCGGACGGTCGAGGGTGTGAGGGTGCGGTCACGCAGCTGGTCGAGGAGGGTGGTGAAGGTAGGGTCTTGGATAGTGTGGACGTTGGAGGGATGGGAGATGGCCATTTTGGCGGTTGGTTTGCTAGTATGTGCTGCTGAGATGTGAGGTAGTAAAGGGGGAATTAATGTTGGAGAGAAGATGTTCTTGAGGGATGAACGTTCGTAGACTGGGACAGATATGAGAGTAGATATATATCGAAACTGTCACTATGAACACTCGTTACAAACAGGACCTACCGTGATATCGCCAGACTATCTCCCTCTATAGATTGTTCCAAGCTCATCAGATAAGATAGCCCTATCAACTGTCTCGAGCGATAAGCATCGGAGACACTACAAAGACCTAAACGGGAAGGGCTTGGCACCTGCAGCTGGCCGCGTACCAAATCACCTGCTCTTGACCTGCATACAACCCCTCATTCTGGATGTGTTGGCAACTTCTTCTTGATCACTCGAAGCTTTCTTCTTTTTTCTGCTGTATCTGGGAACATATTCACATTGTCAGCATTCAAGCCATCCACCATGTCAGACACAATCAAGTATCTCCTTAGCCTGAAGGCCGTCCGAGAACGAGCGCAAATCGTCTTCCAGAATGCGGAGCAAGGCAAGCTCAACCATTTTGACTACCATCCAGAGAGACTAGACGCAACTGCTGAATATGTGATGGATATTATCGAGGTTAGTACTCCATCCTACAAAGGACATGGAACTCTACTAACGTATTCCTCCGTAAAGAGAGACTTTGGACCGGACAAGTACGACCAGATTCCCCCTCACGGTCGCTGGCAGCATTTCGACGTCGGTGGAGTACCTAGGATCGCAGAGTTGATCGAGCGATGGGACTCACAGGGATACGACAATACAGAGAAAGTACGAAGCCTAGTTGACCTGTTCTTCGTGTCGGTTCTCTTGGACGCCGGCGCCGGGGATCACTGGCGCTTCCGCGAGGAGAAATCCGGACAGGTATATAATAGAAGTGAGGGCATTGCTGTTGCGTCACTGTATATGTTTTTGGACGGGACTTTTGCAAACAAGGGTTCTTCGCGTAAGGATGTGGTGCATGGTAAGCCTATCCATCCTCGACATTTGTTGCATAGGGAGCTGACGCAGTTTCGATTAGGCGAGGCATTGCAGAAAATCACCGCGGAAGAGCTGTCTCGTGGCTTCCAAGTCAACGGAGACAACCCCCTAGTGGGTGTGAATGCGAGAACAGAGATTATTCAACGGCTGGGAGCATCCCTGAGAAAATTGTCAGATATCTATGGTCCGGAGGGCCGTCCCGGCAAGCTTGTTGGTAAGTGCTGTGTCTCGACACATGAGTTACGCTCCGCCTAACACTTCTCAGACTACCTGCAATCTCAAAGCAAAGAAACCATCGACTACACTCATCTCTGGGACGCCCTGCAAACCACCTTAATCCCAATCTGGCCGTCCGACCGAACCCGTATTAATGGAAACCCTATTGGAGACGCATGGCCTTTGAGAGTACTCTCGTACAACCCTTGCAAATCCAATACGGGCAACATCCATCCATTCCACAAACTTACTCAGTGGCTGGCATACTCGCTAATGGTCCCTTTTCAACGCCTCCTGTCTGTCAAATGGACCAATGCCGATCTAGGCACTGGATTACCGGAGTACAGAAATGGAGGGTTGTTTGTGGATATGGGTGTCCTTAGTTTGAAGCCCGATACGTTGCAGCGAGGGTTGAAGACCTCCGGGACTAATCTGCCTTGTTATCGAGTTATGGATGATGAGATTGTTGAGTGGCGTGCAATGACGGTCGCTCTTCTTGACGAATTGCATAGGCGCATCTTAGTGAGTGGTCGGTTCGGTGAGACGAAGTTGACTCTGCCGCAGATGCTGGAGGCAGGATCTTGGAAAGCCGGAAGGGAGTTGGCCGCAGCGAAGAGGCCGGAGAGTAGGTGTAGTCCGATTCTGAACTCTGGTGATGGTACATTGTTCTAAATGGCGATCCCTCGTGCAGCTACTTCTCAGGCTCTGAGCAGGACAGATAAATTGAATTCATTCCAAATTTTAGACCTCTCAAGAAGCCAACCTCTATACAAACGTAACCCTGATACTTCAACATGTCCTCTACCTGCCATACTCATAACCTAAATTCAAGACCTCTCATCGTGGAATAATTTCCACGAATACATGTAGCCAACAATAATTCTTCACTGCCGTAAGACCCTTTTTGTCCTTGACCCCTATAACTATACAGAAATAGCCCAGCTGAGATAAGATAAGATTAGATGAGATACCGCCGAAGATAAGCCACCGCACCGCTGTTCTTATCTCCCCCATTCGACCCCAGTAGCTTTATCTACCAAGGATCTCCTCTCCGTGTTGCTTGTGTTGCATTAGTACAGCCGATAGCTCACCAGCTAATCTCCGGACTACACTAGGACACGATGACAGCTGATAGGTGTCCGGCGCATCCGCAACCTCCGTCCAGATTGCACGCAAGGCTTATCACTCTGTCTGGTAATTTGGATGAGACCGACCGTAGGGATGTTTGGGTATATAATGCAGATGTCCATCAAGTAGAAAAGAGTAATTCTGTGTTACTTCATCCTGTACACTCGTATTCTATCGTCTATTCCCTCTCTATCCTCTCCAAGCCTCAAAATGACAGGCACAACAAACCCGACCAAGTCGGTAATGGAGCACTACTCCAACCGCATCGTCGTATGTTACCCACACATCTACCCTTCCTCATAAACCCAACTAGCTACTAACAACTCAGCTCACAACCTATCCCAACCAAAGCGTCGCCAACCCGATCCCCCTAAACTGGGGCGCCTCGACACCGACCACGCGCGGGCCCGTCATCGTCTCGCGATCCAAAAGCACCATCAGCAAACGCAACGCGATCGGTGCACACGGCGGCAGCTACGCGATCTACGGCGCGCTGGCCATCGCCTCGGGGGCTTTGGATCCAGACTTCCGACCCAACTTCCTCAACACGCAGCCAACATTCAACTTCCCCGCGCAGGCCGCATGGGGCGATAAGACCAAGATCGTCTCCATGGATCCCTTCGGCCACGAGATTGTCAAACACTATGCATCCCATATTGAGTCGGGCTTGGACGTGCGGCCGACCATCGCCGTGACGCGGGCTACGATGCGCGTCTCTGAGATCAGCGAAGCGATCAAGATCGGTCGCCTCCCAATCGACGGCAACATCGTGCTCAACGGGCAAGGCGACGTGCGGGTGACTAAAGTAGCCGTGGAGCCTGTCTGGTATCTACCGGGTGTGGCTGCACGGTTTGGTGTCAACGAGGTGCTTCTTCGACGCGCGCTGTTCGAGCACACGGGTGGGAACTATCCCGAGCTGATCACTCGTCCGGACATGAAGGTGTTCTTGCCCCCGATCGGCGGTCTAACGGTGTATATCTTCGGGCCGCCGGAGAGGGTATCGGATCCGAATATTCGTCTGGCACTGAGGATTCATGATGAATGTAACGGATCGGATGTGTTTCAGTCCGATATCTGTACGTGTCGACCGTATCTTGTCTTTGGGATCGAGGAGGCGATCAAGGAGGCGCAGAACGGCGGGTCAGGGGTGGTGATATACTTCCGGAAGGAAGGGCGCGCTTTGGGTGAGGTGGTTAAGTATTTGGTTTACAACTCGCGGAAACGGGGTGGTGATACGGCGGATCAGTATTTCCAGCGCACGGAGAATATAGCTGGCACGAAGGATGTAAGGCCCCTTCCTCCCATCCCTTCCGTTCCCTGTCCTTTCGGGACAGCTTCGGTCGGACATATCTGATGAGGATTAGATGCGATTCCAAGCCCTCATGCCAGACATTCTACACTGGCTAGGCATCACAAAGGTGGATCGCATGCTCTCCATGTCGAATATGAAGCACGATGCTATTGTGGAGCAGGGGATTCCGATCCTGGAGAGAATTCCGATTCCCGATGGTAAGTCGTACACAATTCGTGACCTGTAATGGTACTGACGCTGGCAGAAATGATTCCCGAGGACTCGAGAGTCGAAATCGATGCGAAAATCCATTCGGGGTACTTCACGACCGGGAAGCAGTTTACCGAGGAGGATTTGAAACAAGTCAAGGGTCGTGGATGGGATGCGTGGGAGGATATTACTGTGAGTATCTCTGTCGTTGTAGGAGATTCGGGTGGCTAACTGTACTTTAGCACTAAAACTACTCTTAGGGTGGAGAAGGAAAACAAGTGAGCGGACTAATTATTGATTTGCATGAATGTGTACTAGATATGAATTTGAAACTAGATCCTTATCTTATGACTGCAAATATAGCCTCGTGCCCTGCGGGTCGTGCCAACTCGTTCCAGTCTCCATTCTATTGGCTCAACATAACAGAGTGGACTTTCTCGATTCTCTGACACCTAGGTTCTCTGGACATCATAATTGGCTGACTTGCTTGACCTATGTGTGCGAGAGGGTCCAGGGGAGCCAAATGTAGATCGAAGCTCATATTCGTATTCCCATCGGATAAAGAATTGCCTCGAAAGGGTGGTAAGCACTTCAATCCGTGGCAACTAACCACTCAATTTGGTATCCCGCTCTCCTCAAGAAGATTCCCTCTAATGGCTTTAATATCACCCTCGTCCAACCCACAACAGCTCCTCACATACCCCTCAACGCTACAGTACCTCCGCCTCATGAACCCCAGTGTATCTGTCAACCTCAATCCTCTATATTAGTCAGCCCTACTCACAGCGCGAGCTTCAGAAAACAACCTCGCCTCAGCTCTCAGACACCAGAAAAACAAAGGAGCAAAATGATACGTACCTAACGCTAAAGATATTCTCCAACTCCCCCACCCCAAATAG
Source organism: Aspergillus ochraceus (assembly GCA_004849945.1). Classification (NCBI taxonomy): domain Eukaryota; kingdom Fungi; phylum Ascomycota; class Eurotiomycetes; order Eurotiales; family Aspergillaceae; genus Aspergillus; species Aspergillus ochraceus. The sequence goes on along the minus strand of SSOS01000007.1, from coordinate 2,203,496 downwards.
CCCCGGCTCCATCCTGAGCACAATCCCCCTCAAAGCAGGCCTCCAATCCGCCAATCCCTGGTCCGACAGACAGTAATCCAGCTCAATCGTCGCGTCATCCACGCCTACAAGAGCCAGTATCACGGCCGACAGGATCCCAGTTCTGTCTCGTCCCAAGGTACAGTGGAATAGACATCCGGAGGAGCCATTGTCACGGATATGCTGCAGTACGGGACGGAAAGCGAGACCGCCGGAGGTTAGGATATCGCGGTATTCTTTTCGGAAGCCCTGGTGATATTCAGTTGTTATGGTTCTACTACCGCGTTGGAATGCACGATGAAGAAAGAGAGCAGGGGAGGAGGTGGGATGGGCGAAGCATACAGTCTCCCCCATTGCATAGCTCTCTATCCTAGATCTTGAACTACCATGTCGAGCAAACATAGGCACCGCTACCCTCCGTATACCGTTTACCTCTTTGACCCGCAACAAAGGGTCAAGGGCCTCGGCCTCTCCTTTCGAGCGAAGATCAAAGATCGTCTTGATACCTAGACTTCGTAGAATATGTGCTCCTGCGGGCGTGATGGTGCCTGGCTGCGCGCTACGGAAGACTTTTCCTCGCTTGATGCGACCAAAACGGGTCGGTAGACCGCCGAGGTCACGTAGATTATGCACACCGGGCACGTTGAGGAGGCGGGATGATGAGGGGGATGGGTACTTGAGGAGCTTGTTGGGAAGGAGGAGATCTAGTTTGGAAGTGACGGATGGTTTCATAGTGAGCTGAGTTGGGAGGAAGTATCTTGAGTGGGATTTGTCATACCAGGGCTTGTATCTCTGAGGATGCACTCGGTTGATATATATTATATAGTATCGCAAAGTACTCATAGTACCCCGAAAGAGGTCACGTAGCATACCCCGGGCTCAAAACCTGTCAGGAACCGGTTGGATGCGCCACATACGTGTATGTGTAGCACGTAGCTGTCTATTTAGGTAGGATATGAACCCGGGATCCCGAATCTACCATTTGATTAATATAGCATCTACTTCGGTTCCCTATGGATAAGTACTGCCAAGAAGTACAATCCTTCATCTTCTATCCCGACAAACGAATCCACACATGATGCTCTGAGCTCGCTGGAGACCAAAGAAATAGAGAAAAAGCCCATCACTTCCCAGCACGCAAATGATCTCAATATAGAAGAAAAAGCTTAGAAACTAGAAAACAACAACCCCAGAAGAAGGCGATTTCGCGAAGTACCCAGAAGGATGCCATATTGTTGAGGTGGGGGTAGATGTATGTTGCTGAGATGTTGGGTATGATTCGGCGAGAATCGCAAATAGTTCATGAGAGATTCTTGGAGGGATATGAGAGGTGTATATTGAGCCGTATGGCTGTCTGTAGAGGTATGAGGACGGTTTTCTTTTCCTTTCTTTTTATATATTTTTCTTGTTCTGGGGCTCGGGCCTGCAGGAAGGGAAGAAGAGCGCCAGAGCTCTGTCAATCTTCCTGGGGAATGAGTCAATTAAAGCATCGGGGAACGGTTCCCAGAGGGCTGAGAGATGTCATAATTTAACTTTTCGGGGTCAAGGAAACCCTGGAACCTTGGGTGATGAGGTATTTTCTAGGATCCAAAAGAGCCTGGTTCCATGGAAAATCAACTGTCATCACTTGTTCCTAGTTAGTGTTTTACCTCGAAGACACGAGCACATGCTTTGAGGCAGAGAATTTCCTAGGCTATATGACGTGTGTGGGAAGAACTGGATGCACCTTATATACAGTAATAGTGGCATTAAATAATCGAACTGCAGAAAGCATAACGGAAATCTCATTTAGACGACAGTTTCACAGTCGACTTGAAAGCCGTTTCCACGTCGATTAGTCGGAAGCCTGGCGCCCTACCTAAGATGATCATGTTTTCCAGGAGTACTATTCATATTAGCATGTGTGCACATGTACGATTATGTAGCTATACTCACAGCGGAAGAATTCTTCGACATTCAAAGTAAAATCGCCGTTGCTGGATTTGCCTGGATTTGCCTCATCGCGGCCATGAAATTTCTGAATAGACACCATATCCTCGCTCTGCGCATCCACGTTCATCACGGAACGATCGACCCTAGGATGGGATACTTCGGAGGTAGCGCCACCAGAGCCAGAGGCATAGACACATGAAGGACCGTCCAGCGCCAACCCCTTCTCTTCCAAATACCCCTGGACATCATGACAGTCCAGCCATATACCATGCAGCCCCAGCGCCTTTAGCAGAGTATCTCTATCGTCAATCGACGCGTCCACCATATCATCCTTTGCACCCGAATGCGGCAATATGCTCAGTATCCTCCTCGGGAGTCGCATATTCTCAGGATAAACCGGCTCCCCGTTCAGTCGCCGGGGGTAATGCGTGCCCGCGCCCCCGATGCAGTAGAACGGCGCAGCGGCAATATCCAACGATTCATGGGACCCCGAACGAACGAGACATTGCAGATAAGGGCGCATTTTGTCGCTGTACCGGATGCAGGGAACGAGTCTGAATACTCGGTAGAACTCCTGCGGGTTGGCGTTGGGATCGACGAAGATGCGCCAGGTGTGTTCGAGGCAGTAGCGCTGCAGGCGTCTTGAGAAGTCGGTTTCGTGGAAACTGTGCGTTTGTGTGGTGCTGCCGGACAGGGGCTTTTCGATCTGTCGTAGATGGTAGGAGTATAGAGGGTGGGTGAATCGGACGGGGCGCTGCTTGTCGTGGGATATTGTTGGGTGACGAGATCTTGGATCTTGTTGCTCGTCGGGACTAATCATGTAGCCGAAGGTGAAAGGGTCGAGGGCGCTGGTTGTTGTTGCGGTGTGATAGAATGGATGGCTTCGTTCGTGTTGAGTGTGCTCGACGGGGACCCAATTGTGGTCTCCTGTTTCAGCTCCATGCTGAACCTGAGTGATCGTCTCATTGAGCTTTTCAAAGAGATAAGGATGAGTTACTTGGAGGTCTGATTGAATTGCCATCTCGTGGAAATCGGAGAGGGAGGCAGATATTCGATCAACGGTGTCTTGCAGCTCGGAGACCCGGTTCTTCATGTCTCGGAACATTGTTTCTTTTTTCTGTCGGTATGTCCTTTGTGCGTGTCGAACTTGAGTGCGACGGTCCTTGTTCTGTTTAGCGTCTGATGGGCTCATTATATTCTCATCTAAGACAGCAAGGACGTACATACCTGAGACGCTGCCTCTGTCGGAGGTGACATCCTCGGCCTCCCACGCTTACTCACGCGATTAGAAGTAGCAACTGTAGATGCCGATCGAGTGGAAACAAAGTTTTCGCGACTTTGATTCTCTAACTGCGAATCCTGTCCAGGTTGGGCCTCGATGGCCGACAAAATGCGCCCCGGCACATAATAACGCGCCGACAGGGTCTTTTCCAAATCATGATCAACCATGGTCGCTAGGCTAGGGTTTCGGCAATCCCTTTGGCAGCTGAGCAAGTACCGAGCGACTGTGCAGAGAGACAAAGATATAAGATGAGAATATCATCGGTGGGGGGGAAGAATCGACCCATGGTGGGGGCATATAAGATGTCAGACCAGCGCCAAAAGATCCCTCGGCTCATCCGATCTGATCAGATAATCATCCTCGGCTGTGCGCAGATTGGTCAATTTCTTCCACGGAGGCACGACATGGGGTCTCTTGATCAAGTCAAGGTGTTAGTTTAAGAGTGGCAGACATGGAATATTGCTGGTCTGATCCTTCAAGCAAAATATCCTGTCTTATTGGGGAGTAAGAGGTAAGTCCACGGTCCTCGACCCGTTCGTTTGTGCATAAGTAGGCACCCTCTTAAAGACGAGCATATCGCAAAGCGAATGCAACTATGACTGTTTAATACTGAAAGAAAGAAAGAAAGAAAGAAAGAAAGAAAGAAAGAAGCTCTTCTATCCCTCTCAATAACCGACGTATTGCTTGTCGACGGCAACGTTTTCATAGATCTTGGCACTTGAGATAAGACACCCCTTCCACAGAATTCGAGACCATGTACATCCATTTTTAGTGCCAAGTGATGATGGAGACGCCTCTGCAGATATTAAATGAGGGGAAATCGACATAACTATAATATGTGGAGTACAATTGTGGATGTGCAGTCGCATTGACTCAGAAGCGATCGGTTCAACGGATGACCGAAAGAACGAGACAAAGCAAGCAAGTGGTTAATAGGATAATGTAGAGCGATGATCAGGCCGACTCACCCAACCTATGCTTGGTTCAATCACAAATTCAAGAGGGTTATCTAAACGATTCACGCCCATCCATAGTATGGTTGTGCATGCTGCCAAGACGAACGAGATCAGCGCACCAGGACAAGTCGGCCACGGGGGTGGATTCAGTGCCTGACTACGTGCACCGTAGTTGGACTTGGAAGCCAACCTGGTGTGACGATCCATATGATGATCAATAGTTCGAGTCCTCCGACCGAAGATCAATTCCAGCTTATTTGTCGCCGGGGAGATGCCACACATCGGCATGCCGAACGGCTTGGCTGTACTACACATGACGTGGGAGTTTGCCTATGAACGTCGGAATTATCGTTGGCAATTTTAACAGCGGTCAGGTTTAAAGCCCATCTTCCCTCAAACGAGTATTAGGTGTCGCATTAAAGTTTCCTGTCCAGCCCTGTAGGGCCAGGTCAACTTTTTTACTGCGGCTGCGGCACTCGGCACAATTTTCCTCGCGAGTAAGGGAAAGTCGATCAGGATCATGGCCAATGTCTTTCCTCAAAAAGATGCCAACCCGGTGCTTCCTCAAGGTAATGTATGGAGTACGTCGTCGCAATGGCCTTCACCAATGGGCAAGGCTCAATGACGAACCATCTAGCGGTTCGTTCAACCATACCCAAGACAAGCTCTCACCGACAACGCCATCTGCGTGATGGGGTACATAATAATACATGGATCGACCGCATGTGATATAAGATTATGACTTCAGCACTCTGCCCAATCTTCCCAAAATTCAAGTGATCGGCCTGGATCTACTCTGTAGGTGTACCGGTAGAGAGATACAGCGTGAATTAGCATACTGCCGTACCACCCCTAGACAATAATCCCACAGTCAGGCCCTTATCCCTAGCTCGGCATTGGATGCTGATTGCCCAGGTCGAAGCACTTCCGCGGACAGAGTCTCCACGATAACAGCAGACGCGATGACTCGCCCATTCCTGGAGCTAAAGGAATGTCCGTCAATCCGCGATAAGCAGGCCCCCTTGCTGATTGGCCACCCTGGGGCGCTTGGCGATCATTGTCGAGATCTTGGCGGTTAAGGTTGAGTATATCGTCTCATATTATCTCATCATGGAGATTGGCACTTCATATAATACCTTTTCTTCCCGGTTCGTCCCTGTGTTTGTCTCTTGCCTAGTCTATCGTCACTTGTCACTTACTGCTGTTATCATGGACGCCTACACCCCCGCGGAAGTGGCCGAGCTGGTCTCCCGCGCAGGTGCCACCAAAGGCAATATGCGCCTTGATAAAGTATTTTTCAGCGCCTTCTCGGCTGGTTGTCTACTTGCTTTTGCATGTGGCACGGTGTTGAGTACCAATACTGCCTCGTGGTACCAGGAGAATGCCCCGGGCCTCATCCGGACCATCGGCGCATTGGTCTTCCCGTATGGGCTCGTCATAATCGTCTTGACAGGAGCGGATCTATGCACGGGTTCGTTCATGGTTCGTTCATAACCCACTTTATGTCATGACCATCACTGATCCGTTGCAGTATACCACAGTAGCCGCTCTTCAACGCCGACTCTCCTGGGCTAAAATGCTCCTACATTGGTTCGTCACTTTCTGGGGAAACCTCGCTGGCTCGTTATTCGTCGTGGCTATCATCTTCGGCTGTATGCATCTTGCCCTGTATATCAATTTCAACTCCCCCGAGCGCATATTAACTCTATCCCAAACGCAGACGGAAATGCCTTCTCCGCCGAACCCTACAAATCCCAAGTCATCACCATGGCTAACAAGAAGCAACTCACTCCAGACTTCCATATGATCTTCCTACGTGGCATCGGCTGTAACTGGCTAGTCTGTCTAGGCTGCTTTCTCGGCCTCCAAGGACGAGAACTATCTTCTAAGATCATCGGAATCTGGCTGCCCATCTTCGCCTTTGTATCGCTAGGATTCGACCACGTCGTTGCCAACATGACTTTCATTCCGATGGCGATCTGGCTGAAGGCTCCTGAGTTGACTGTGGGGCTGTATATCTGGAAAGGAATAATTCCGACCTTACTAGGGAATATTGTGGGTGGTGGATTATTTGTTGGTGAGTAATCTCCTTTCCGTTTCGTGCTGGGTGGATGACGGATATGCTAATTCGAGACTCAGCGACATATTACTGGTACATGTACCTATTTAAGGACGAGGCTATCACACTTACTGGGCTTCGGAAGGGACAGGATAACTCCGAAGCGAGCAGCTTCGTTCCAAGAGGGAAAGACCTAGGGGCCTCAGCGGAAGCAATGGACAGGGGGAGTAGGGTTGAGTGTGTTTGATATAGTCATAAAGTTTACAATATATGCTGCTATCACCTGCTGTATACCTAAGTTAGGCATCTCCGCTTTCATGATTTCACGCTCCTCCAGTTTCAATTAGAGTCTAAACCAGACACACCAGGTCAACAAACCTCCAGTAGTGAACTTTAGCAAAAACCTGAATGTTGGTCTATTCCTCACTGGTCTGCTCCATTGGTTCTCGTTCCTTTGCCTCCTCAGACTGTGCGACTTCGCTTTTCATCACCTCTTGGACAGTATCAAGCTCAACTTTCAGCTGCTGGTGACGAAGCTTTAAATACACTTGTTTATGCTTCAGGTCCTCATGTTCATCCTTCAGGTACTCATGTTTATGCTTCAGGTCCTCATGTTCATCCTTCAGGTACTCATGTTCATCCTTCAGGTTCTCATGTTCATGCTTCAGTTTGTCATAGTCATACTTCAGGTTGTAGTGGTCAGACGCAAGCATCGCGTAATCAGTCTCCTTCTTGAACATGTCCTCGCAGAGACTGTAGAGCTGCTCTTCACTCTGGTTCCGGTCTTTCACCAGTGATTTGCACCTCTCTTCTAAATGTCTCATTTTCTCCGAAAGCAATGAGAACATTTTTTCATGACTGTATATGGCATCCTTGGCCATCTGGTACCCCTTGGATAGAGATAGAGAACTGACATCTGCTATGGCGTTTGGAAGCAGATCATCTCTAGGCAATTTATTTATTCCTTCAGTAGAAGAGTCTCTCTTGGGATCTTGCTGGGCACCATAATCTTCGAAAATATATTGTGGGAGCCTCTCGCTCGCGGTGTTTATTAGTTCATTTCCTGAATCGCTAGACCACTTAATCCAGCTCTTGTCATCCACAAAGTATGGTTTATTGACGCCGCAGTCTTTCGAGTTTGAAGGCCCACCATCACAATCTCCTGGTCTTGATGATGAAGCGTCTTTTAGGTCCAATTCCGCGGAGCTTTCTGTGGTAACATTGGGTAGCTCTCGTTCAATTGATTGCATCGTTTCTGCAGTTTCGGCCCTCGCTGGTGAATTGGATTGGTCGAGCGGGGGCAGATGCACGCTCGGGAATCGACGTTTGATCCTCTCGAGGATGTCATATGCTGGCACCGCATACGTGATGTCCTTTTCGGTACATCCGGCCACTATGCTTCCGACAACCGACCTCTCCTCAGCATTCACCACCCATGCACCGCAAGCACCTGGCACTAACAGTCAAAGGTATAAGTTTCTCAGATGTCGGCGGTTATGTCCCACAGGGAACTTACCTGACTTCATATTCAGCGCATATACGTCGCGAAGCCCAGAATAAGGAGTAAATAAGCCACATAAAGTTCGAGAGGCAGTTGTAGAGATTGGTTCCTGCGAACTGACCGCGGCCCACACAGGACCCTCAGACCACGTTGAAAATTTCGAAATCATGATCTCAGTTTCTCCGACATTTATTGAATTCTTCGCAGGCTGTTCAGGGAGGTATATCAATGCCCAATCGTGAACTTGAGACCAGAAAATAGGTTGCGTTTCGCAGGTCTCCAGACCTGGCATGGTCTCGGGTATGTAACCTAAGAGCTTTGATCCATTTGATGTAGTACCCTCATTAATAAAGGCCTTTGTCACACGCAGCTGAATGATATTATCTCCAATTGTGATATCGGATTCACTGGTATAGCTTGATTCGTCGCTGTCTTCGTTATTTCTGTCGGTCGTGTCGGTCGTGTCGGTCGTGTCGGTCGATTGGTCCGTATAGTCGTAGTGGGCATCGAGAAATGGGTGAGACACTGTAAGGCCAAAATACGTGCTATTGACCGAGACTGCTCCTCCAACTGTCGCACTGTGCTGATATAGATTGATTCCATCCCCTAACACAAACAACGTCCCACAAACGCTGTCGTCTTCCCGTTCTTCTGTATCAGAGCAGCCGCTGTTCGAGGTTATTTCGGCCCTGAATTCATACACCTGAAACCCCCACCTCCCATGTGCCTCGCTTTTCTTGATGAGCTTCACTGCTTGTTTCGCGAATGGCTCATCAGCGCAAATGAATACGACAGCGGGATGTGCTGACTTTATTTCCGTTCCGACCATCCAGCAAGTTATAATATAGCGTGGTTGCTTCTTGAGGTGTTTGAACATGCCTTTACTGTTTCGGCGGAAAAGCGGCTTGAGGATATTCGGATAAATGCTTTTATTCCAGGCATCTTGGACAAGCCCAGCTGGATCCCAGGCATGTTCGTCATTGAAGCTGCGTGAATACTCAGGGTTCGTCGAAGCTTCCTTTTCTTCCTGAGTCAATCCCTGCCAGAATGATACCAGGGTCGTTTGAAGCCCGGCACAGGATTTCTTCGAATTTTTGAACGGTATCATCGTCATAGTGTTCACTGCCATTCTGTCCACGAGACCTCAAAGCCGTTGACGGACGTGAAAAGAGGCAGCTGTCGTTGAACCGCATCTTTCGCGCCGAGATGCAGCTCGGGCCCCTCCCCGCCTGGGAGCCTTGTCAGCACCAGCCTCATAATTTGTCTTACGTGGAAGTTTTCAGTGACTGAAGTCCGTGGCTGAGTGTTACACAATGCACGAATTAGCGCCGATTGCCGATATCTAGCCTTGCAATCCTTGCCTTGCCAGACCACTATTTACACGATCCCTCTCCCCTATTCAAGTAGCTCTACATTCAGAAATCCTTTCAAGTTCTAAAGCATTAAGCTTTTTCTGGGATCTACATTATATATTGTCTCCAACCTCTTGAGCATGCTTCTTCTCTCTCAAGCTAAAGTATTGGAAGATGGGATCTCAACCAGCGGATGTCTTGCAGCTACCTATCAATCAACCGCTAGACGACTCACAAAGTCGGGCATTAGGGACCGAGCTGCTGTCAGCACTATGGGGTCTTTCGGTCTCTTCCACTGGGTCATTGAATCCCTATATGGATTATTACAATAGCCATATGATATTCATCAAAGCGTATAATCTTCAAATACGAACCCATCGAGATCTCCTTGATTTAATCTCATTCATTAAGGCAAGACCTTCCACTCCACTCTGCATGCTTCTCCAAGAGCTGAACCAGGACTTCGCGAAATTGGCTCCGGCGATGAGGGCCGTCGAAATTGCAGTTCGGATTTGGTTGATGATTTCAACTGAGGACTGGGAAACAACACAGTCACTGAAGGATTTCTTCAATCATTCATTTCCACAGTCCAGACAAACTCATAACGCAGAGCCCTTCCCACTTACATTCAACGCTCTGAGCCTCCAACGTATTGGTGCATTCCAGATCGTATGGACAGAGTGTCTACATGATCACCTTTCGCTCACCGTCAACGAAACACACAAGGTCCTGAAGATTTTTCACCTATCGAGCTTTCTCCAAAGAAGTAGCCACAGGTTAGATGAGTAAGCCATAGCCTATACTCCGTAGCAAGTCTCTCTGGCGCGTCCCTAATCTGTTCACAGCAATGTCTTTCCTCCAGGCCTACTCCAAGAAACGGCCCAGACACTCTCTCTGCTCATTCCTGCCTCCAATATTGACTGCATGAAATGGGTCCGAAAGGCTCAGAGGCAGGAAGACATCGACCTTGAGGCCGGGCTCTTCCCCTCAGCATCACGCGAGATTTCTGATTACCTTTACTGGGGTCGCCAGCTGCAGATACTGCGGGATGAGTACAACCGAACGGAACCAACGACACTCAAGCAGTGGATTTTGGATAGGCGACGGCCAAGTCAGCGGTATACATTTTGGATCGCGGTTGTTGCTCTGGCTCTATCACTAGTCTTTGGACTGACTCAGTCTATCACGGGTATATTACAAGTAGTTTACAGCGCGAAAGGGTGAATATGCCTCGCCTTGAGGTTTGCTTCATTTCACTTCCTTTCCGTGTACTCTCAATTTTCTACATTCATACTCCGTCCTTTCCATATAAACCTTATTCATTGATACTCTCTGTCTCTTTGGCTTTCTCCATTTTCTGCTTGTTTAATTTTAGATCTTGTTCCTTCAGCCATCAGAATCAAGAACTGGGGCGCCGCGACTTGGCAGCAACTTTATATATCCTAACATCTGCGTCGTTTCCTAAAAGTAACCAAGGGGAATTTGAACATTGAAATTCCTCATCAATTACACATACCCTACTTCTATGTAGTAGAAGACACTGTCACACCCTCTGAAACCCATCAATGTGAGAGCAAACTTTGAAAACTTATGTTCAATCACTTAAAAGTGTCTCCATCCGATGTCGGGAAGAGTAGGAATGGGGCCCCGCCAAATCCCAAGCGGCAAGTTTCTCCGCCGATCTGAGAAACTAAAGTTCACTGGCGCTTCAAGGATTTCTACATGAGAATGTTTTCAATGACTGTGACAATATCCGTCAGAATCTGCCGTGTACATTTTCCCCTGAATCTGGCCTAACCTATTATGGCGATTGTTGCTGTTCGACACTCCTAAAAAACCCTTACACAATGATCCAGGTCCCTAGCGCAACAGCCGAACGCCCGTCCGTTGGCATCGCAGCCGAGAAGGATGCGGCGCTGGAGGTGGTGAGCGACGAGGCGCGGGAGATTGATCCGGCTGTGGAAAGACGTGTGCTGCGCAAGATCGATTTGTATTTCATGCCGGCGATGCTGATCGGTAAACTTTCGCTGATTCTACCCGACTATGGTACCTAATTGCTAACCGGTAAATAGGGTATGGATTTGTATACTGGGATAAGGTTAGCTGCGTTTCCTTAGATCGTATCAACTCGTCTAACTAGTTAGGCTATTTTGGGGAGTGCATCTTTATTCGGGATGACGACCGATCTGGCCCTGATGGTGGTGGATAATTCCACCTCGCCACCATCCAAAGATACATCACGTCTCAGCTGGGCAACCTCTATCTTTTACTTCGGTATGCTGGCGGGCCTGTACCCGATGACGTTCATTCTCCAGCGATTCCAAATCCGATATGTTTTCGGACCGATTGTTATGCTGTGGGCAATCACTTGTGCCGCTACTGCAGGCGTGACAACCTGGCAGGGCCTGTTTGTCCAGCGGTTTTTCCTTGGTACGACCCAGGCCCCAGTTGGATGAGACATCTCTAACGAGGAGCAGGATTCGTCGAAAGCGTCGTGCCTACTGGCTTCATGACCATCGTGAGCGGGTACTATACGCAGCAAGAGCAAGCCATGCGTCAGGCGTGGTGGTTCTCCGGCACCGGGTGGTTCACCATCATCGGAGGAGCGCTGAACTACGCATTCGGACAGATCACCTCGGGCTCGTTGACGCGATGGCAATACATCTACATCTTCGCGGGAGCCCTGACCTTCCTTTTCGGACTATGGTGTTGTATAATGCCCAACTCGCCCGTTTCCGCCTGGTTCCTGACCCCAGAAGAGCGCGTGGTGGCCGTCGAACGACTCCGAAAGGGCCAAACTGGAGTCCGCTGTCAGCAGATCAAATGGGATCAGATCAAGGAGGCTTTCTTGGATGTGAAGGTCTACCTTGTAGCGATCATGATGGCTGCCGCGTTCGTCTTCCCTCGCACCCTTTCTCAGATACTTCCCGTCCTAACAATCATAGATATACCATCAACGGCGCCATCTCTGGCTTCGGCCCCCTCATTGTCTCCACCTTCGGCTTCGACACCCTCGACTCCATCCTCTTCCAATTCCCCGTCGGCGCCGTCTGCGTCATCTTCATCCCCCTCTGCGGGTACATCTCGTCCCGCATCCCCAACACCCGCATCCCCATGCTCATTGCCTGCTGTCTCCCCGTCATCGCCGGCTGCATCATGATCTGGAAATCCTCATGGGGCTATCAGCCCGCCACCCCGGTAGCCGGGTACGCAATCACAGGCTTCTTCGGACCCGTCGTCAGCCTGATCATCACGCTCGGCGCCAGCAACGTAGCCGGCGCCACGAAAAAGACCATCATGGCCGCGACAGTGTTCGTGGCCTACACGGTGGGTAACATCATCGGGCCGCAGCTGGTGAATAGCAAGACGGTCGATCAGCATTATCCGGAGCTATGGCAGGGGTTGATCATCTGTTATTGTATTACCATTGCGGCAGCGGTGGCGTTGTATGTGGTGCTGTGGAGGGAGAATCGGCGAAGGGATGCCTTGGATGTGGATGAGGGGTTGAGGGATAAGTTGGCGTTTCAGGATTTGACGGATAAGCAGAATCCGTTTTTTAGGTATGTTTTGTGAGCGGTGCGTGGTTGGGGTTGGGTTGTGTCATAGCGACGGAATAGCCTAAGAATAGGTGCCTGAGGCGGGAGCTGCTAAACCTCCTCCATGGTATGTTTTTGTAGTGTGCAACGCCATTAAAAAAAAGTACTTTGTTCTCAGAATCGCCGATCCTTAACCTCGTTGGGAAATAAAATCAGTCCATAAGTTTCTTTCATGATCTTGGTAGTCGCAGTGGTTTCGCCCCATAGGAAACATGTGAAAATCGGACCTCTTTCTTACCCCAGACTACGCAGCAGTGTTACACAAATATCTTCCATGCTTGTTACACATGGAAAAGTTTAATCCCAGATCAAATTAAACCCTCAATAGGCTAGATATCCCCAAAATAGCTCGACCATCCCTATTGTCTCGTCTATTGAGTTGCTGGCCAATTCAGCGTTGTAAGTAGTGTGAGAGCCTGGATGTCTGAGACCATCTACCGTACATTGTGCCATTTTCGAACCCCACCATACAGGCTCAGTCCAGAATGCTGGAGGCCTCATTTCCCTCTACAGCCATCTTCTGGATCCTCTAAAATAGTTGGGTTGAACCATTCAATGATAACGCTAACCATCCCTGCATCGACCAATCCATGAATGCCTGGGACATCCGGTCGAAGATATGCCAAGGATGTCATGGGAGAGAAGCAAACAAAGAATCGATCGACCGGTCTTTCCCGTGTTAGTCACTCGACCACAACTTGTTTGGGTATCTGATACACAGAGATGAGAGGTTTCTTGAAATGAAGCGTAATTGGTTATCTATTAAAATCCCTCAAATAAACCCAAGAACGCAAACATGCTAATGAAATCAACGTAGAGCTAGTGCGCCATATGAAGATCCCGCCTCCCCAAGTGTCAAAGTGTCAGCCCGTCTCTGTATCCTCTGAGCAACATCCCTGCTTCCCTCGTTACTGTGCTCGGATAAGTACGAGGCTGAGACAGGGGTGTGTTGCATCGTTGTTTGCTATTCTAGGCACCGGGATGGGTACGGTGTGGGTGATTGGAGGTGGGGAGAGGGGCAGGCGAGAAAGTTGGGCGGAAATTGACCCATTTCTCGGGTACCCCATGGATAAATAGTCTGATGGCAAGGTAACGGAGGTTATGGTCTAGGCCTGCTGATATGGCTAGTTTACCATGAAAGTTCAGCATTTACGAAGTAGAGATAGGCTCATATCATCGTATTCATGCTGGCTTTATTATCACAGATCAGACGATGCACACACGGGCATAGGTGCCGTCACTATAGCCGTGCTGATGTTTGTGACATCGTAGTATCATCTAAGGATGGATCCTAGACCCTGCGCACGTATATTATACCAACTAAAGATGAACTAGGTTTTCCATGTATTCCCCGCGATGCGAAAGTACGAAGGGTAGACACTATAGAATCTTTCGATCAAGTATAGCGCCAGCCCACGTATATAGGTACAGTAGATGGGCCCTTGAAGTGTCTGAAAATGCTTCGCTAGTGCTGCACAGCCAGACGAATCGGGTCATTAGCATAGTCGGCAACCGCGGAACTCTCCAGGGGCTGTGGTGCTGTACTACTTAAGGCGTACCACCGAGGTATGCCATGCAGGGGCTAACATCCCAGAGCCCTGATCCCTACAGGTGTCATATCCAGAGGCCGAAGTATCCTGGGCCAATGCATGCATGTCTGAGTTTCGTCTCTTTGTTTGTTTGCAGACGGTGGCTTTCGATTATAATCTATTTCAATCACGCGATCCCATGTCATGTAACTGTGGTTGCACAGGGATGTCTTGGCCGGGTCTAGAGCCTGATCATCCAAAGTGTACTTCATCAGTAGCACCGACAGCCACTGCGCGTGTCAAGCCACGCCTCGCCGCACTTTGTCTCACCCACCACTGGGACCAGATTAAGTTTAAGCCGTGACCAAGATCAGCTAGTTCACGCAATGTGTCTGTTCCCAAGGATACACAGTCCATAACCTTCGGGCCACGTTGAGTCGGCGCCGGTGATAGACTTTATAGTTTATAGTCGATTTGACATATGATACGATACCATTGCCACATCCTTGCATCCGACAAACCCTAACTGCTTCCCCCTCCCGGCCAGACTGAGACGGCAGACGTCGCTAGGACTCATTTGGATAGGAGGGTACGGGCGGACAACTGTTTGAGCCGTGTCGGATATACCGAGTCCCTTGTTCTGAATCCGTGGATCCGGCCGGAGCAAACATCGCAGTCTCAGTCCAGTCACTGACTTGACAGGGTGTTGGCAGGATCACCGTCCAATGAAAATCCTTGGGTGATGTATTTCCGCGGGGTAGCAAATGGCTTGGTGGTATGTACCTTTGGTTGGTGGTCAAGTTAGTGCATGCATCGATGGCAACCCGGGCAAGACAACCGGACCAGGTTGCATGAGCCTTGACCAGGGATGCAAATCTGGCGGAAGAGGTCCGCAGGACGGAGGACTACCTACTCCGTAGGCACTTCCGTACTTCCAGATTGGTTCCGACCTTGATAGCCGTCTGAACGCAGTATGATGTATTCAGGACGGACTCCGTAATTATGATTTAATGATTTAATGATTTAATGATTTCAAATTTTCGACCGCTGGACGAACACACTCGCCCTGGCCCAATGGGATGTCTGGTCCGACAGATTCTGGAACCCCGCTAGCCCGGTTAGCGTGGCGGAACCAGCCAATGTGCGGACTAGCCCGACCGCCCCTGTCCGTAACGGGTAAGCGCCTCGCGGGTCATTGGCTGGCAGTCTCAGCCGGCCAGCGGAACCGGGTGGGTCGATCTGCAGGCGGACCCAGAATGGAAAGCCGGTCCCATTCTCTGGTTAGTGATTGGTGATGCCTCGCCCTCTGAACCTTTTTCCGCCTAAGTTGCTTTCCATCGTTTTTTCGTTTGTTGTCGGCACGGGAGAAGGTACGGAGTAGGTACCTCTTCTCTGGCTTACCTTAGTACGGAGTACCTAAGGCCTTCTCTCGGAGTAACTACTGCTACTTTTAGAATGTCTCCTTCACTATCATATTTCACACCAACCCCAAAAAATCCCCAAAAAAAAAAATTCAAAATTCCAAAATAGGGCCACGCTTTCCTTCTTATAAAAGTTCACGGGTCCCGCCAAAGTGATGGCGTCGATGTGAGCCCCCCTCCCCTCCCTTCTTGTTCGTTGTTCTACATGTCCGATTCACACTCGTCGTCCTCGCGTCCGCTCGCTCCGTACCCTATCCCCCCTAACAAGTCCAACTCCCCCGACGATGTAGTGCCCAGTCGGAAGCACAAGACCACTGCCTGTAAGGCGTGTAAACAGAAGAAGTTGAAAGTCCGTATCTTCTTCCTCAGTTCCTGCCGTTTTGCTGCGTTGATTTCGAATACTGACCTTGCCACCACTCTAGTGTCGAGGAGATCCGCCCTGCGAACATTGCGTGGCAAATAGCATCGAATGCCACGTCGACGAGATGGCCGACATGCGCCGTAAATTCGCTATGAAGCGGAAACTCGACCGACTCGAGCTGGCCTCCGACGTCCTGGTGCGTCTGGTCGACGCCCTGCGAGAAAGCCAGAGCACCCGCATTGCCCAGCTGCTGAACCTGATCCGCAGCAACGCGTCCTTCGGCGAGCTCCAGGTCTTCCTGAAGCAGGAATTCTCCCAGTCCGAGATTGAAGGATCCCCCGAACTCCGTGAATTCCAAACGCATTTGTCTCGACAGGAGGAAGAGATGGACGAGGAACCGAGTGCCAGCCATCGAAACGGCCGGCGAATGCTGGACGTTCGACGACTCACCGATATCCCTACCTATCGTGTACCGGCCAAACCGTGGACGAAATTGACCGACGATGACGACCTGGTGTCACATTTGGTGTCGTTGTGGTTGACCTGGACCTATCCGTTCTTCCACTGGATGGACAAGGACGCGTTCGTACGCGACATGCAGGCCGGCAGTCTGGACTGCCGATTCTGCTCACCCTTTCTGGTGAATGTCATTCTTTCAGAGGCCAGTGTACGTTAACATGAACATATCGCCTTTTCTTTCTAGCTGTGTGTTGATAATTTGAGCGTTCAGTACTACTCCGATTACGCCGAGGTGTATACCGTCCCCGGAGACCCCCTTTCGCGAGGCACACATTTCTACGACGAGGCGCGACGGCTGCTAGAGGAGGAAGAGGGGGACGGTGCCTCGTCTTTGCCGACCATTCAGGGACTTTTGATTCTCTTCATCCGGTGGGCCAAATGGATTCTTGACACGGGCGTTGTCTAACGTGACTAACCATGGGGCAGCATGACCTTGATGGGAAAAGACCGCATGGGGTGGATGTACCTGGATTTAGCGACGCGATCAGCTACCGAATACGCCGCCGCCCATCCGCTTCGACCGACAAACAGTGAACCCGCACAGGGGTTGGAGACGGTGGCAAGCCACACACTGTGGGGGACCTTTTGCATTGCCGCGTACGTTCTGCCGCCCATCCGGTTCATTGACGTGGCTAACAACACCTGAAAGTACCGCTGCCGTGTCGTTGATGAAACATATCGACGTGAGCCCCCCACGCCGTCCTCGCGTTTCCATCCAACACGATCCTCGCGATGTCTGGTTGCCATACCCGAGAGATGCCGAACCGGTGCCCGGCCACCACAACTGCGTCTTCGACCGATGGTGCGATCTCAGTTGCATCAATATCGGAATCAGCCAAGCGTTTCATAATGTGGAAGAGCGATCGCCCCAGTTTTCGATCACGCACTTTGTTAACGACACGTACCGACAACTTCAGGGCTGGCACGCCAATCTACCCGAGTGCTTAGATGCCGACAACGCCACAGTACCGCACATCCTCAGCATCCAGTGAGTCTATCGTCCTAGTTTCTGAACCATGAACAACAGCTCACAGCCTAAGCCTTTTCTACCACACGACAGTCATGCAAATCTTCGGTTTCCTACGTTCAAATTCCAAGACACGTCCCGACCTCGACCCCGATATGGCCGACCGCGCGCGTACCACCTGCATCTCGACCGCCCGTCGAATATCCTACCTACTCAGTATCCACCGTGACAAATGGGGCATTGATCGCATGGCTCCCTCAACAATACAATGGATCAGCATCGGCCTCTTCACACTCCTCGAGGCGCTGGACGAGCCCGAGAACCGCACCGCGTTCGTCGAACTGTGCATCGTGGCGCGGTCGTTCTCCCGGCGCTTCGCGCTAGCTAAGGGGATCTTACGCATGATCCAGCTGTCGGCGAATCAGCAACAGGTGACCTTACCCTCTGAGACGGGGGCGCTATTCACGGATTTTGCAAGCCAGAGCTGGCGAAATAATGACGCGCACGGATTCAGCAGCTTCTACCCGCATTTTTCGTCGGTGATTGAGCAGGGTCCGGCGCGGCAGCCTGATGTTGCCATGGATATGTTTTTGGAGAAATGGGACCGGTTGGGAATAAGCGACAGACATGAGAAAGAAGATAATAATGAGTAACGATTACATGCATTCTCCATTTTACATTCTGCAAACATTGCTACCTGTAGCGTGCCAGTCTTATGGCGCAGTGTCGACTAGGACTGGGCTCTGCGCTAAAGACAAAAACCAAATAGAAACTTCGGCTTGGGTTGGCTAGCAGCAATGTTACAGTATTAGCACCTTCGGGGAGAATTGGTGGAATTGGTGTCCTTGGCGGTGCCTTAGTCCCGCCCTAGTTTGGGGCAAGCGCCTACCTATCACGCCCCCTGGCCTGTGCTATTTTCCGGGCAACACACTTCCACAAGGCTAGACTAGCGCGGGCGATGTTGCCCCCCCCACGTTTAATAGGGGTCCGTTACCCACCTGATGATCCCTTTCTTCTTCTGGGGAAGAGATTTTTCAGGAATCTGTGCGGTGTCGAGGTGTGATTGATGGTCATAGATGTTAAGATGAACTTGTGGCCCCTGCTCCCATTTCTGGGCCTGCTTCATGGAGGTACCGTGCTCCTTGAACTTCCAACTGTTGCTTCATATTAACCCTGAATTGTAGTCCAGTCGCAAGAATGCACTCCTCCCAATGAACTTAGTTGGTTCAACGTCACCGACCAACGCTACATCGATGCCCTGTCTTCTTCCTGCACGACCATGATCGGTGCCCTCATGATAGCAAACAACTTTACCGGCCAGTTCATTCTGCCCAACATTACCAATATCACAGGCGAAATCATGCTAGATTGGTGGGATTTCAAGCCGACGCCTAAAGTAACGGTTATCGACCTACCGGACCTTCACTACATGCAAAGCGACATAGAGGTGCAGTCCCTAGCCGACACGCTGGAAAGAATATCCCTTCCAAAGCTCGAATATCTACGGTCTTTGCATCTTGAACAGTACATCGATCACGCGAAGTTGGATTTCAGCGGACTGAAGAAGGCGGATCGTCTTTTCCTGCGGGGTAATTATTCCAAGTATGTATTTGAATCCACCTATCTCCCGTTCTCTGACAGCCAAACCGATCGTGGTCGCTGAGCAATACCAGAGTAAGCTTCGACTCATTGCAGAATGTCACCCGCGGTTTAAACATCTGCAACCAAGAGGTGTGCAGCAAGGGCTTTTATTACGGGGGACCGGGTCCACGGCGCGCAATGGAGGTGTCTCTGCCAAATCTTGAAGTCGCGCAGGAAGTGCTTATCGCGGGTGATGTATCCGAGTGAGTCCTTGCCTTGCTTGCCCTTATCCTAAGCACATGCACTGCGCAATGCTAATGCATCGGATTAGGCTCATCGCGCCCAAGTTATCTACTGCGGAATTATCCGTCCATTCAGCAAACACGTCTGTACAGTTTCATTTTCCGCACATGACACATTGCGACGATTGGCTCGATCTAGAGGGTCGTATCACCGGGTCCGTAGCCTACATTTCTGTCTTCCCTCTTCTTATGTGTATGTACGTTATTCTCGTCAGAGGACTGACCCTTCCAGACTCTCTATGCCTCGTCTTCAAGACGTCGCCGGTATCTTGAGAATCAGGTCGAGCTATCCTCTCAATGTCACCCTACCAGTCACCGAAAGCCAGAATGTCATTCTTGAAGGACAGATTGAAGAGTGGGTCGTTTTCGCACGGAACATACACCATGCATTCAATGAACTAACAGCGCATAGTGCCTCCCTGCCCAATCTCGGAAAGTTCGATACGTTGCGAATCGAATCCGACCTCCCACTCGACTGTGATGCGGTCGTCGATAGAATCAACGAAACATCCATCGAGCCTCATAGCGAATTTAGTCTGGGTTGCATATCGACATATGAGAAGCCATCGGGAGGGCTAGCTACTAAGGCGAAGATAGCTATTGGAGTCGTAGTGGGGGTTGTCGGACTTGGTATCATCGTTGCGGGTATTCTCTTGTGGAAGAAGAAACGGGTGGCGAAGAAGAAGACTCCCTCGGAGGTGGAGTTGACTACGTTTGCAACAGGACAGCGAAGAGAAGGTCCTGGACAGGGACCGACAGAGACAGAAGTCGTGCATGATCCGCCTCCACCATATACGGCTGATAGGGGTTAGATTGTCTGCCGATGGCAGGGTTGATTCATTCGATTTCTTGTGTATATTTGATAATAACTGTACAAATGGAACATCTGCAAGTATTAGAAGTGACCTCATTTCAATTGCTGTAAATATGTACTAGTCAACATCTCGACAACGATAAGTAAAAATAGATCGACAAATAAACACCCCAAAAGAAACCAAAAAAGACCCCGCTGAGTCATCAACCTTGATCTAACTAACTAGTTAATCTCCCCCGCCCTCGCGACGCAAACCAAACAAACATCCAAAAATCTCTCCCTATCAAATCATCAGTTCCCATCCTTCAGCGCTCTAGCCTCTAGATATATCCCTCCCAACCAGTCCTCAGCAGCCCTCGCCATGGACGAAAAAGACCTAAAGGAAAGCTACAGACCGCCGTTACCACCACGGCCGTCCCGTACCCCGTCCACGCAGTCCCAATCCCAATCCCACCCCACTGATGAAAAACACCTATATGATTATTCCGCCCACTCGCCTGTGCCGGGCCCGACACATACCACGCAGGATGGGTTTCCTGGGTTTACTTATGCGCATTCGCCGTTCGACCCGCCTCCGCTGCCGGCGTATAGTGAGCACCCGGAACCGCCTACATTGATTAGGAATCAGATTGAGGATGGGCCGGGGGAGAAGAAGTTGCCGTGTGTTATTCCGCGTAGGTTTTCTCCACATTTATCTACTGGACGGTAGATGGGGTGATTAGAGTGGTTCCTTACCCCACACTACTACTTACTCTACTATACGGAGCGGTAGTCTAGTACTATGAGATGGGATGAAGCATTCCTTTCACCATCTTATACCACAACACACTCCCCTCCCTCCATCTCATCCATCTCATCCATCTCATCCATCTCATCCATCTCATCCATCTCATCCATCTCATCCATCTCATCCATCTCATCCATCTCATCCATCTCATTCATTCCATTCATTCCATTCTCTATCTATCACATAGCACACTACTCCTTCCTCCCTCCTATCCCATCTATCTACATCTACCCCACACACCCAACCTAAATACCCCCACCCCCATCCCAATCCAAACCCCCCTAACAGCAAGATAGAAACATCCCACACCCTCCACGGCACAATCTACCGCCCCTTCGCACGCGCCTACCCACCCGCCCTCGCCACCACAACAGCAACCTACAACACCACCAGCACCACCTACCAAGGCCCCAACACCTCCTACCTGAACGGCACAATCTCCCCCACCGACTTCCTCGCCTTCATCGACGGCCTGAACGCCGTCTGGCTCGCCCATCCCTACCTGCAAGTCGCCAGCGCCACGAGCAGCATCTTTGGCTTCGTGCCATTACTGGAGGTCCAGCTCGCCGCGCTGGGCGTGCAAGTCGCCACGGAGTATGGGTCGATTAAGCTCTCGCAGATGCGGACGCAGGCGTACCTGAGGCTCGCGAATGAGGAGTTATTTGTGCCGCGGGGTTTGCGCGTGCAGGTGCTCAAGACGAGGAAGATGATGGAGGTGGTGGGGGTTCCCGGGGAGGTGTTTGAGGTTGGACGGAAGAAGAGGGATGGCGAGGGGGAGGAGGTTTTTGACGACAAGGATGATCCTCTTGATGATGGAGAGGGTGTTGAAGGTAAAGGTAAAGGTAAAGGTAAGGGTAAGGGTGAGAAAGAGGAGGGATATCCACCATCACCATCACCATCCTCACCCCTACCACCCTATCCTCCGTCTTCAAGCACACACCCGGGCTTCGACGAAACGACCAAACAACAACCCACCTCCCCCACCCAGGAATCCAACGACGATAGGAGTGACCCCCAACTCCGGCGCATGTCCGCCCTAACCGGCTACGTCCAACCCCTCGAATTCACAGCCGACCTGCCGTTGTCGGAGAACTGGCTCAAACGAGCCTCAGAAACCCAATCCCGCGCCTTCGCCTCCCGCCAAAACGCCCTCTTCAGCGGCAAGCGCGACAAAGCCACCAAACTAGCCCTCGAGGCCGAAGAAGCCTCCCGCGAGCTTGATACGAAATTAGCGGAGGTGGAGACGGCGCAGGGCGAGATCCGGGCGCGGGCGCGGGAACGGCTGCAGGGCCCGCTGGGGGAGTCGATGCAGGGCCGGTTGATTGTGCAGGAGGATATGGAGAAGGAGATGCGGAAGTGGGAGAAGAAGAGGGAGAAGATTGACAAAGAGAGAGAGAAGCGGGTGACGAGGAAATTGGCGCAGAGTCAGAGGGGGTTGGAACGGGTTGAGAAACGGGAGATGAAGGTGGCGCAGAGGGTGATGTGGGTGGTGGTGACGGAGGATGATGGGAGGGGTTGGGAGAATCACCTGTGGGAGGATTCTGATTAATGGTCTGAACATCTGGGGTTAATTGTTTTATTGTCCAGGGGCAGTTGTATGTAACTAAGCCGTAGATTAACTAGGGGCCAAGGAACTGCCTACGAATCCACAATTCTAAAACTAAAGATCACAAAAGCCACAGATAACAATCCCACTACTTAGTCCGATTAATCGAGATCGGCTCATGCTTATCCAGAACGACAATCGACCGACACAAGTTCTGCGTCACCAGCTCCTGCAACCGATAATGGCGATACTGATCAGTCACAACTGCCATGATCATCGGTCGAACCATCAGAACCGGCCAGCGCCCATTTAGCACGCCTTCCGGATAGTCGTCTCGCGAATAAATATGCGCCATCATCTTTACGTTCGCCTTCTGGTCGGCGAGCTTCCCAGGGTCCTCCTTCCCCGTGACCGGCCCGTCAAAGGGACCCAGGTCCTCGACACAGTCTTCTATGCAGTAATAGTCATGCTGCTGGACGAATAAACAGGTGGCCCGCTCGCCCGCCTCTCGGAATAAAGTTACCAGACGCTCAAAGCGCCCGTCGTGTGGTATGCCAGGGGGGGGCTGGTGATGTTCCAGCTGGAGCTGCTTCTTTGTCTTCTTCTTTTTGCTCTTTTTCTTACGCTGGCCCGTGGTGTCCGTGACCTCGTCCTCTGGTCTGTATGGACGTATCAAAAGACTCAACGCGCTGGACTTGTCCAGGAGCGACGCGGCGAGCTGTTTGGCCGCTGACTTGCGGAGCATGCGGCTTTGGATGCCGATCGAGTCATCCTCGTTCTCATCCCAGACGTCGAAACCATTCAGGAGACGCGCGATCAACGTGCGCATGTGGTAGGACATTCGAGAATTTGCTATGCAAAATTCTATTAGGCTTGATTGAGGTAGTTGAGTTGGACAGTAAAAACGTAGGAGGAAGAAGATGGAGGGAGAACGCATAAATTAAAAACACATACCTCTAGTCAACCTTTTCCAAAAATTCAACAGCTCCTCCCCAAACTCCGTCGGAACGCCATCCACCTCGAAGCCCTCGTAGTCAGGCTTCATTAGGTAATAGAACGGATGCTTAACAATGTTATCGAACATGGCTTTGTTCAGGAGACATTCCACCAGGATAGTCGAAAATCGCTGGCGACAAAGGGGAGACAGCGCATCCACGAGACTATCCCAGTCGCGATATTTTGGTCGACAATAGGAGCCCAGACTATCGACGATGAGCTGCTTATCGGTCGCCGACAGCCGGGGCTCGACGACCTCAAGTGGCTCACCGGCGTATTCATACGCCCAGTTCCAGAGATCTTCGAAGACGGAATCAAAATGCGGTTCAATATCGTCATCCGGGTAGGTCTTCCAACCGCATGGACCAGAGTAAGGAGGGTCCAGGTTGCCGGAGACCCAAGTGCATCCTTTGAATCTGGGATGGTCATAGTAGTGTAACCCATTCGATTGGATATCGGGATCTCCGCGATCATTGTAAAGCATGCGCCGCCACTCGGCGGGAGTGGCAGTCTTCCCGGGCGTCGGTGGAGTAGAAGTGGTGGCAGCTGGTTCTTTCGACGTGTTGCCGTTGGAGGTTGGTTCTTCGGGTTTGGTTACTTTCTCCAAGGGCGAGGTTGAGGGCAAGGGCGACGCCGGAGACGATTTCGAGGGTTCTTTGGCCTTGAGACGCAACGACCGTCGTCTCTTCTGTTGCTTATGTGGATGAATTAGTAGGAAACCGAAAGGCTCGTCGGGTATGGGCAAGGAAAGCAGAAGGATAGCAAAAGGAGAAATAATAGAAACAAATTTGCAAACGGGTTCACTCACCTCGGCCTTCGCTGGCTTGCCTTTTGCTGCCTTGACTTTGGGCATGGCGGATGTGCGGCGAGGACGACGTGTAAGGTGAAATCTGTGTAGGCCGGAATGCCAATTTGGAGCCACTGGAAGAGCAATTCTAAGGAGAAGAGGAATCGGATGGGGAGGGAGACCTATAATAATCGCACCTTCCATACGAAAGAGCATGAAACGGCTCTCCTGCCTATCTCTTTGTTCGGGTGAAAGAAAGCATAAAGATAACGAATGAACCGTTGCCACCTGGCCCTGGTCGATGCTATCTTATTCGATGAGAGAGGTTATCCATTCGACAAAGAAAGTCCAGTAAACATGGTTGAAGTGGCGGTATAGAGTTGTTCCTACAAGGAGGGTGGGGGGGAGCGCAAACGGCGGAATCCTTGGCAACTTGCACCTCAAGCATCTTTAGCCCGGAAGACAGACGATCTTGATGAACGCAGGAGCAATCAGTCCCTACATCCACTCTCATGTCCATAGGTAGAAGGGCATGAGGTGTGTTTGCCGACCCTGATTCAACAGGTCCGGCGAGTGTGTCATATTTCCCAACACTCTGAATTCTCAAATCCCCTTCTATCTTCAGCTTGATTTCGCTCCTCGCTCCGGCACTCTACTTTGTTCTCTACAACGCTTCTCAACCTCTTTGCAAACCATCCATCATGGCCTCTCCCTCTCCACCGAGACTTATCATTGGTCTTGACTACGGCACGACCTTCAGCGGTAAGTGTTACAAGCTCCCCCTCCAGAAGAGTCCTTTAGGGAGAAAAAAGTTGACAAACATGCATCCAGGAATTAGCGTGTCCAGATCCTGGGTAACTCCTTCCGCTATTGAGCTCATCCAGTCGTGGCCTTCCCATTATTTGCGTTCCAAACGTTTCTGCAAGACGCCAAGTCGGATTGCATTTGCCGAAGACAACCCGGAGCTGGCCCAGAACGAACTGCGATGGGGGTACCAAGTTGCTCCAACCATGATCGCCGCATCATGGACTAAATTACTACTCACAGATGGGGGGCCCACGATCGGCGACGAGGATCTTGGATGGGCAACTAATGTCGGCGTGAGTCATTTGCCGCCTGAAAGACTTCCGGTTGACGTTATTACGGACTACCTGCGTATGCTCTACAGGCACCTATACGCTTTCCTGCGAGATAAAATGGCGAAGGACCCGGGAGGATGGGGGATATGTCTGGATTCAATCCGGATGCAGTTTTGCCTGGCTGTCCCAGCGGCTTGGTCTGAGATCTCGCGAGCTGAACTTCGAGATGCTGCATCTCAGGCCGGATTCGGGAGCCGCGCAACCGATGAGCTTTGTTTGTTGACGGAGCCCGAAGCAGCCCTGATGACAACGCTGCATGGGCGCCTGGGGAATGGAAGCGAGGTGGTGGTTGAAGTACGTCCTGTTCCCCTTCCTGCTATCATATCGCGACCAAACGCTGAAATGTTTGGGTCCAGCCAGGCGAATGTGTGGTTATATGTGATTGTGGGGGTGGGAGTGTTGTAAGTAGCCTCGATATGGTATAGCGACGTGAGCGCTAATTTCCGGGAATGAATAGGATATTGCTAGCTATATGATCACGTCCAAAGATCCCCTGCAGTACCATGAGCTGGTGCCCAGCACAGGTAAGAGCCGTGCGAAAACGTGTGAAGGAAAGGTAAACTGACGGGGATCATCGACGCAGGGGAGGTCGTCGGCTCAACCAGCATCGACCGTGCGTTTTGCCGGTTCTTGTCAATGAGATGGGGAGATTGGCTCAATCAAGAGTCAAGCCATCTTGTCGCCCCAGGTAGCTCCTTGATGAACTGGTTCGAACATCTCAAGCATGGATACTCCGGGACGCCAGCAAACTACGTCTATCGCCACCGTCTACTTGGCTCTGGTCTTCCAGCATCGGTATCCCATATTGAACTTCCAAGGTGGGTTTTACTTGTCTTTGCTCCTTATCCCTCTCCTGTCTCCCTCTCCTGTCTCCCTCTCCTGTCTCCCTCTCCTGTCTCCCTCTCCTGTCTCCCTCCCTTGGATTTTGCTTTTCACCTTCGCCTTTGGCAGCTCTGGGTCACGTTCACGTATTTCCCACCATTCTAACTTATACTGGCCGACAGGGACGAGTTGGGTGAAATGATTGAGTCCGTCGTCCGTCGTATTTGTGCGCTGCTTGGGAGGCATCTCCGTGAGGCTGGTGTGGCCAACAACCAAAAAGGAATACGCTGTGTAGGTGTAGCATTTTGGATGAAGGATATGTTTTATCTAATTCACAGTTGTAGAAGGTCTTCCTTGTTGGAGGCTTCAGTCAGTCACAGTATCTCCGCCAGCAGATGGCCACCATTTTCGAACGAGAACACCATATCGCCGTCTTTCCGCTTAGAGATCCGTTAGTCTGCTCAATCCTGGACTATCCCATCGAAAGGCTTATTCTGATTATATCTACCTCATAGGCAAGCAGCGGTCGCAATAGGGGCCGGCCTTTGGGGCCACGGCGTTTCACACCCGTTCGCGAGAAAGACACGGTCAAACTACGGCGTTGACGAACAGACACTGGATTCATCAGGGGTAAATCGACGGATCCTTTGGTTTATTAGAAAAGTATGTTGATTTGTTGGCATGGTGGTGACACACAAAACAGGGCTTTCTAACATCCCTATCATTTCTCATAGGGCCGGTCGTATGAGGACAATGAGACTATAAATCGAAATGTTCATTTGTTTCAACGAGAATCGAGTGTTTTGGTGAAAGTTATTTGTATTTACGAGTCGAAAGAGACTCGTCCCGTCTCACTGATCGATGCTCCTGGTTTGTTTCTCCGTTCTGTCATGCAACTGGTCATAGAGTCATACTTTCCGGCCGCGGCTGATCCTGGATAACCCTAGGTACTTATATGATTGCCCAAATCCCCTGTGATCTGAGCGTCCTCAATTTGGACTCGTTCCCACAAGTTACCGTCAATGGTCATAAATCAGCTGTGGTCACCTGTGAGATACGCGCGATACTAGGAACACAAGACGGCCGAATTCGCTTTCAAGCTTTGTGCCAAGGGGAGCCCATCGGCGACAGCCAGGATTCCTTAGAGCCGGCCTCGCCAACGAGTGACCGCATGAGTATCAGTGATGATTAATAGGTCATTTACAAATATTGAAAATTGTCTGAGCGCTTTCTATGAGTCGATGCCATAAGAAGAGAGCAAGGTTATCGTATACCTTCTTACAATCAAATTCACGACCGTAGTAGAAGCGAGTGTCATGGTAATACGAACGCCCACTTACATACCGTAGAATCACAATTCAACAGTCAAGTCCAAGCATATCACCACTTCGTCCGATTTACTTCCAATGGCTCATCCCTTCCCAGGCACACCACAGCCCTCGACACCACCCTGCCCGGCCGATCATTCAACGCGCAGCTCGTCCACGAATCCACAAAAACCCGCTTCAACACCGGCCTGATCATCATCACCGGAGTTCTCCCATTCAGCACTCCCTCCGGATAGTCCCGTCTCGTAAACCGATGCGGTCTCATCGTATCCTCGGCCTCCTTGTACCCCAGCTCTAAACATTCCTCGCGGCCCGTAATCTGCCCGTCGAAGGACCCTAACGTGGCAATATTGTCGGTGAACAAGAAGTAGCTCTCCTGGGTGTACATCCAGATAGCAATCTCGGCGGCCTCGCGGAAAACGTGCAGGATGCGCTTGAAGCGGGTTTCACTCTGTTTGCGATCATTAAGTGGGCGGAGGAGGGGGTGTATAGCGCTAGATGAGCCGAGGAGGGAGACGATGAGGCACTCTAGAGCTTGTTTTCGGAGGTTTCGACTTTGTGCTCCGATCGAGAAGTCGTGACATTGGTCCCAGATGTCGAAGCCGTTGAGAAGCTGGGTCATTTCCATTCGGATTCTTTGTGCCTTGACTCGACTAGCTGTGTTGGGGTTAGCTATGATAACGATATTGTTCTCTTGGGTGCTATGGGATGGGATTCAGCCAACTTACCTCTCATCAGCTTCTGCCAGACATTATAAAAGTCTCTGCCAAATGTAGTTGGCACGCTGTCGACCTCCGTGTCCCCTGATTTGACAAGGTAATAAAATGGATCCTGAATTATGTTCTCGTAGAGACATTTACTGAGAAGGCATTCCACCAGCAGGATCGAGAGGCCGGGAAGATTAGGGCGCTTTCTCTTTGGTGCACTTAGCGGCGGGGTGTCGTGGGAACATGTTGCCGCTTCAGGAGGGGATGATGGGATATTGTTCGGGTTGGCCGGAGTTGCGTCTAAAGAGTTCGACGATAAGGCCTCCGAGAGGTTCCCAGATGGAGTATTGAGAGCACTCGCCGGTCCAACATCTGTATGTCTTTCCACCCTGACCTCCTGAGACTTAGCCGTCGCTTCATCAAGAGCGTTCTCTTTTGAATCACCTAGAACACTATACGATTTGACATTTGCAGTGTCATCTGTCGGATTATCCGAAAGACCCTTCAGCGGAATATCAGGAGTCATATGCATCTCAGGGAGTGGGTTCTCCTCTTCCTTGACATCAGCGTCTATCAGCATCGGAGTGTGTGGCAAACCTGGTATCGAAACCTCAGGGGTATCCTTCTTCGGCGAGAGACCCTCTATCAAACTATCCCAATCCCGAAACGCACAATAACTCCCCAAACTATCCATAACCGCTCTCTTCTCCTGCTCAGACATGACTTTATCACCATCAACTCCATTCCCAAGCTCAACGGCATACTCAGACGCCCATTCCCTGATTAGCGTCTCATATCTGTCCAACAGCGGTTCGATCTCCGCGTCATCCAAAGATTTCCACCGCCGGATGCCGCAGTAAGGCGGGATCAGCGACCCATTAATCCACATGCACCCTTCGTATTTGGGATGTTGGGGTTGCGAGAAACCTTTTGGCCAGTTGAATTTCTCGTCTTTGGGTGTTTTCTCTCCTTTGTCTTCTGCATTCGCTTGGCCTTCGCCCCCCTCAGCCTTCCTAATATCATCTTGTTGAGTGCTGATCGGAACCTGTACCTCGATGCCTAGCGAGGGTGACTGCTTTGATGCCTGTGTATGGCGCTTGGGTCGGCCAAGGCGACCCCTTCTTCCTCTTTGGTCCGCCTGGGGCTCTTTCCTCTCTGGTAGTGGGAGGGCTTTTTGGATACGTGGAGAGCGTCTAACCTATGTGCACAGATGAAAGTTAGCGTAATCGTTGGAGATATACAGGGCTTTTTGTAGAAAAGAGTCGTGGAAGCACCGTTCTCCTGATCGTAAAGATTTCTGTTATCTATCTTACCTTGATTTCTTCCAATCTAGCGTTCCTTCCCCTAAGTCTCGCCATGACACGTTTTGGATGCTCTATATTTCCCTTTTCAAACCTCCGCAAAAGATGAACAATCAAGTAGTTCCTCTGTGGACATGTATCCTTTGAACAGGAATACCAATTGAGATCCTACACGCTGTAGCTCGATGCGTAAGTGACATGTGATGAGGAAAGAAGCAGTATCTCGGACCTCTGATTAAGATAGGCAACTTCACTATCCTACCACAACAAAGAACTCAGCCTTTCCTTATTTTTGATTTATATAATCAAATCATTATCTGTCAAGCAGGCTTTGAAACAAGACGTTTGAAGCTTCTTTGTGGTGGAGAAACACCGCCGGATGCGGATAGTCAGTCAGCTA
This sequence comes from Aspergillus ochraceus, assembly GCA_004849945.1. Classification (NCBI taxonomy): domain Eukaryota; kingdom Fungi; phylum Ascomycota; class Eurotiomycetes; order Eurotiales; family Aspergillaceae; genus Aspergillus; species Aspergillus ochraceus. Next base: position 2,173,493 of record SSOS01000007.1, on the reverse strand, counting down.
GGTAGTATCGGGCGGATGTTCCCACCTTTGCATTATTTTTTTGAGCATCACTGTCTATGATGACTCTCTCGCTAATTGATTCGAGATTACCATTCCGTAAGGCTTATCGTCAACTTGAGTGAGGCACATGAAGGTCGAAGAAAGACAGGAGGTGTAATGACAAAAAGGCTTGGCAGGAACCAAACCAAATCACGACCTCCCTCGCTCTACAAAGCGACAGAAAACCGCTCAAAGAGATCATTTGGCAACGTTTCGGGATCCTTGCTTCATCGGCCAGGCTGTATTGGTGGGCAATGAATAATAGATTCTAAGTACTGGTCTATTTCTTTGAAGAGGCTAAAGAGCCGCTTGGGTAGAGGATGTTTTCAAGGTCCAAAAAAGAAAGAAAGAAAAAAGCAGCGTTATCCATCATGATCAGAAAGTGAAAGAAGAAAGGACACTACCTAGACTTCCAACCGTCGCGGTTGAGAGATAAGGAAAGAAAAGAAACAATGTGGTATTATAAAAGAATAAGATAAGACGTAAACAGAAAGATCCCATCCCTTCCTCTCTCATTTCGTCATCATCAAGTCCAGTGATCCATCAAGTCCTAACTCTCCCTCCCTATCCAACCTCAGTATTTCTAAACATTTTGAAGTATCGCTAAGTCCTCAGAGAATCAACTCAAACACTCTTCGCTCTTTCTGACCCGCAAGCAAAACAGACAGATCACGGCACCTCCTTCGTGATCTCCGCCGCCTCACCCCCAGCCACAAAGACCTCGTCTTTCTGCAACGAGGCCTTCTTCGGACTCTTAGCCTGGAAGATAGCCGTCAACTCCTCCAGCGTACGCTTGCTCGTCTCGACGAACAGGAAGTAAATGATCAGGAACTCGAACGTGTCCCAGAAGATGAACAGAAAGTAGTATTTCCAGCCGGCACCGCTGAACGCGATTCCCGTGACGAAGGTGTTGTAGAAGGAGGCGATGTTGACAAAGAACTGGCCTCTTTGTTAGCATGTGATAAAAATTTGATTTGGTCACAGCGTAAAATCGTGTAAGGTAGGAAAGGCTGGCAGGAAGGTGACACTTACGTTGTTCATACCCATCCCCTTAGCTCGACTCTCATATCGAAGGCACTCCACGGGATACATGGCCTGGTTAGGCGTCCAACCAGCCGAGTACACGAATCCGAAGAGGAAAATCATAGCAATCTGGGCGCGTGCCGTGATGCCGGATTTAGCGGTCGGTTCGCCGTCCGGGCCGTCGACCACGTTGGTGGCGTTCAGGGCCGTCACGATGGCGAACAGAACGACGATGATGGCGGTCGAGACGAGTAGTTGTGGCCGACGACCGACGCGGTCGGTTACCAGGGCACCGGCCACGGCGCCGATGAACTGCACCACGTTCTGCAGACCTTGGAGCAGGAGTCGTGTGCTGTTGTTTTCGATACCGGCACCGCGGAGCATTTGAGGGTAGTAGTAGGATACGGGACCGTTGCCGGACCATTGGCCGAAGAAGGCTGTTGGGTTGGTCTTTGTTAGTGTTGCTGGACAGGTAAAGTGGTATGGGTTTTCCCCTTCATGCTGGTTCCGGACAAACGTAGGGGCTAGACAAGGGAAAGAGGATAACTCACCCATAAATATCACCAACATCGACCGATATCTCGTCTCGCGGCTGTTGAACAACTCGCGGTAATCCCACCACCGCTTGTCGGAACCCGTCTTAGAAATATCCTCAATCATCTCCCGGTACTCCAGCTGCACGATCGGGGCGTTGCGGTCCCCATCACCGTGGTATTCGGCCAACACCTTGAGCGCGGCTTCGTGCTTGTCCTGCGAGATGAGCCAACGAGGCGACTAGCAAGCACAAACCGTCAGCAACGCCTTCCTGGCACCCACCAGAGGTAGAAATAAAGGGACAGGAACTCGACTCACCTCCGGGATCGTAAAACAAAACAACAACACCAACCCAGAGAAGATCATCTGCAACCAAATCGGAATCCGCCAACTCATGTCACCCGCGATGTCGCTGGTCCGCCACGGGATGAACGTCCCCGGAATACCACCACCGAACCACAGCACGTTGTAAAGACCCGTCATAGCACCACGGTAGGCCGGGTGCGCGATCTCAGATACATAGGCCGGTCCGGCTGTGGCGGAGGTAGCGACACCGAAACCGAGGATGAAGCGGCCGGCCATGAAGCCGCCCAGGTTATGGCAGGTGGCTTGGACGATGGTACCGATGATGATGAAGATGGCGCCGATGGCCATTCCGACACGACGGCCTTTCATTAATCAGTACCCTGTATGAGTTGGGAAGGAAGGGGAGGGCAGTAGATGCAAGGAGATCATAATCATACCTCGGAAATCAGTAAACGGACCGGCCGTGAACGAACCGACGATATTGCCAATGGTGTAGATAGCATACACGATACCGGTGGAGGGGGTACCCTCGTCCGGATTGAAGCCGAAGTATGATCGGTACTGCTCATAACTGTTGATCGAGCCCATGAGCGAGCCGTCGTATCCGTTGATGCAGGAGTTGAGCATGGCGACGAGGATGCACCAGTACAGCTGTCATTATTCAAGTTAGGTCAACCTTCCGATGTATACTACCTTTACTAGAACATGTCAAGATAACTTACCTTGATCATACTCTTACTCAACAGTCTCGGCTTCTGTTGCATGGTGGCTACCGCCAACGCGGCATTGTTGACGCCACGCACCTCGGCATCGCCGGTCTTGTCAAGGTGCGATATAGTGGTATCCAGCTTTTCGGCCATATTGCGAGATAGAAAAGATCAGAATAAATTGCGTTGACGGAGACAGAAAAAAAGGAAGGAAAAGATCAGATGAAACAGGCTGGATGGAACCCTGATTTATATGAATTGAACCCTTTCCTCTAAGGGGGGCAAACCATCAAAAGCAATAATTCGGACAAAAAAAATAAAAAAACTGAAAAGATCAAACCGTCAACCCCGGACCACCAAAGAAAGAAAGGAATCCGGAAAAACTAGGCCTAAACAATCAAACGATGTTACCGGGCTATAAGACATGCACTATGCGTGGATAATTGCAGGATCTGGCCGTGTCTTGTTTCTCCCCGCGACAAGGAGGTGTCGGTCCGTACCGAATCGGGTAAGGATGAAGTCCGGGGAAAACCAGCCAGATTCGAGAATTGAGACTGGGTTCCCTACCTGACCTGTCCGACAACGGGCCTACTCTGAATGGTCTGGAAATCCTGGATCATCTTGTGATATTGATTTGCCCCTCCGCTCGTACAAATTCTTCCCATCGGTGGCTCGGGGTGAGCTGACTTCTGGCCGAGTTGGCAAGTGAGTATTACGCCGTACATGCTGCTAGTAGTGAGAAGCAACAGCAGCTTATGCCTCATGGGCTGATTCACGCTGGATCTGACCTGCTGGGCGAGCATGACTAACCTGCTCACTTTTTCCCGTGTTGAACTTGGTCGGCTGACGGCCCGATATGCCGTGGGCTACTGAACTGCAACGCTTCTTGCTCAGTGCCAGGATTCCTTGCTAAGCGAAGCGGACTGGAGGCCCTAGGCTCCGCATAGCGAGTCTGGGGATATTGGGGTACGGCACTACGGAGTTGGTCGATCCTGTCCAGTCCGGTCGGTGGCCATCGGTACGGACAGCCCGACAAGCCATGCGTTCGTGATGTTGACGCCTAAAGGGTCCATAACAGGGCCCATGCAGGTCCACCGCGTGTGGCGTTGATATCTCGGCATTAATCTATCTCGGTGAGAGAGAAATTGTCGGAATGGGGAGACCTGGGGAGACAGACCTGGAGACTGGCGACTGGAGACTGGCAACCTGGGGATCTGGGGAGACCGGAGATTGCAGGATTCTAGCAAATGAAAAAAGTCTCCGGCATACATTCAATAATCGTTCATTTCCACATAATGTACATACATACACATATCATAAACAGTCAGTACCTTGTACCCAGATAAAATACACAAACCGAACAGACAGACGCCCCCAACCCATTCCATACCCTACCCAGCCCGATTAAGCCAACCCCATCGCCATCTTCTCCTCGCCACTAACATGCAAACTCAAAGTATACTCCCTTCCCCCGATCAACTCCGACTCGCCCCTCAGATCACCCGCCAACGCCACCCTCGTGCCGCCCGCATACGGCAGGCCAAACCACAACGGCTCGCCCTGCCGGTCCGCACCCTCCCAATGCGTCGCATGGCACGACATGCTACTGCCCACCAGCAACGGATTGAACCCGTTGCACACGGCGTCCGGGATATGTAGGACCTCGTCGAGCCGAATGACCCGGGGCGTCGGGTCGTTGGCGCTCCTACACGTCGTCAGCTGCACGGTCCCCACGCCCGCGACAAGGAGCTCCTCGTGCGGGTTGAACCGGTTGTTTTTCAAAGACACCGACACCGGCCGGTAGGTGGTGAAAAGCTCGGCGTCGCGCGCGTAGTGGCAGTTTCCCGAGACTACCATCCAGTCGTGGCAGAGGCGCGTTGTTGGGTGGGTTTGTTTGGTGCGTTTGCGCGGGTCGTCGCTGGTGGGGGAGGGGGAGCGGGCGTGCATTTCCGATTGGCGGTTGAAAGTAGGTAGGTGATGAGGTAAAAATAGGAGGAAGAGGAGGAAGAGGAGGAGGAGGTAATTGAAGAGGAATTGGTGGGAGAGGAGGAAGGACAAGGTAGGATGCAAAATTGATGAAATGAAGCTGTTCGATGAAGGCTGGATGCGGTTGGCCGGGCAGTACGTTGCGTCGGGAAGGCGGTGTAGGTGCCCGATAAGTCCTCACCGCTTCCAAAAATAGATCTTTGGCACGTGATGATTGACCGAAATGAACGCGTTTGATTGGTCGAGCTCGGGCTGCTCTACGGAGTAGATTGTCTCTCGAGCAGAGAATAACATATAGATGTAGATTATGGGCCTAGAGATATTGACACTTATGTAGCATGATGAGACTCTAGTCTCGTTGACTTATGAGCAGTGATAACCTGGCCGTTCTCAAGAATGATGACCGCCAGTCTGTTGTATGTATATATCCGAGACAGCTCCCTTAAGAGTGACAGCTTCGTGAAAAGAATCAATGAATTGGCGAAATCCGGCATGAGTATGATGAGTCCAAGTCGATGGTAAGTTCCTTAAAGGCCTGGACTGCTTAGAATTCTGATCAGTCAAAACACTCCAAATTAGTATACAGAGAGAACGAGCTCACCAGGCTCATAATCTCAAGATGTTCAAGGTGCCAGGGACCACTGCAGTGACCATTTTGATCACTGTAATGAATGGAACAAATTTCTCTCGTTGACAGGACTGAATCAACATGTGGTTATTGTATGAAAAAACTAATGTCTTTGTGGCCATGGAGGGTCAGCAAACAGAGATTGCTAGGTCGGTTGCCTTAGGCACCTGAGACGATTACAGATATTTACCATTCACTGCTGCATGCTCAGTTACGCAGAATGGTGCAAATGTCAGGCTGGAGTGAGACTTTCCTGTTTTCTCGCGTGACACTGACCAACAAAACAACAAAATTGAATTTTCCTACCTGGGAGTGACCCTATCTCCCTTCTCTTCCTCCTGCATTTCCAAACCGATCAACCCTGACCTTCCTTTCTCTCACTTCAACTTATCTGTCTGACAGTATTTTCAACGATGCTACTCAAGATGGCGACTGATGAGAATCTCGAGCTAGCTCTTCAGATCCTTCAAGAAGACCTCGAAGAGCTTGAGGGTCGACAGAAAGGCAAGCAACGAGATGGAGAGCACACCGACCTGGAGCTATCGATCACCACGATGAGAGAGGATATCCTCGCGCTCCAAACAAGCATCCGAGATCATGCCATTGCTGTCAGCGCCAGCGCAGCGGTCATCTCCGACCAACATATCTTACAGTCGATTCGACGAGATGAGGCGGTTGCCGAGCAGGATCGTGGGTATGCGTATGCGCTGCAGAATAATCAACGCCACGATCCCGCCACTTCAAACGCAAGCAGGACATTGGTACAAGAGGACGATTTTGACGATTCAATCTCCACAGTCATGGGAGATTTGATGGACCGAATGACCCTGACCAGCCAGTCGGACAACGGTGAAGGTTCCTCTCGCTGGGTATCGCCCTCTCAGCCCCGGATGTGCTGCATTTCTTGCTGGGAGTATTTCGACAAAACTGATGTCTTCACAAACCCCTGCGGCGAGAGTCTCTGTCACGAATGCACGCGCCAGCTGTTCCTCGGCTCCATCAGAGACGAAGAACTGTATCCACCCCGCTGCTGTGGCCGGATCATCCCCCCTGAGACTGCCCTCCGCATACTGAACTATCGCGAATTGTCCGAGTTCAGTCACAGGGCGATTGAATACTCAGCCAAGGATCGATTGTACTGTGCTGAGCCGAGTTGCTCCAAATTCATCCCCCCGGCTGCCATCAGGGCTGACTACGGCACCTGTCCAGAGTGCCATCGACGCACGCATATCCCTTGTCGCTCGCTAGCACACCCAACAGTTGACTGCCCGTTGGACCAGCCGTTACAGGATGTTCTTGCCTTGGCTGAGACGGAGAACTGGCGTCGATGCTCTAACTGTCGCACGATGGTTGAGCTTAGACATGGCTGTCATCACATTACATGTCGGTAGGTCAACCCACCCCACCCCACCTGATCAATACGAAGAAAGCCACTGAACCCAGAAATTTCTATAGGTGCGGTCACAATTTCTGCTACGTTTGCGGTCAACAATGGAGAACATGCCAGTGTCCATTATGGCAAGAGAGAAGGCTATATGCCATTGCTAACGAGGCGGTTGCCGGCGAGGTGGCCCCGAATGCAAACACCGTGGTTCGTCGAAATGCGTTCAATCGAATCGTGGGAGAACTGGAACGCCACGAGGATGTTGGATGTGAGCATCATAGAAGATCTCAGTGGAGGTGGCAGGAACATGGCGATCTGCAATGCGAAGTGTGCGATCATTTTTTGCCGGAGTATATCTTCGTCTGTCAGAACTGTCGTATGAGAGCTTGCTATCGCTGTCGGAGACATCGTTTGAGGTGATGCAGACAGCTCACTGCATACTGGAAACCCGAAATGCCTCAAATGTTAGAGTACGGCCAGCTTAGTCTTTATCAAATCATATGGTTGGGTAACACCTAGTTTTACAGCTCAAAGTGCAGCTCCAGCCGGACAGGCATTGTAAACAATTGGACCGTGGAAAATAGCCTAATACTCAATCTACTAGCAGAGTTCTACACTATTCCAACAAATACCCTCAAATAGAAAAACGAAACGTCCATAAGGTATAATTATTTACAACCAAATATCTTTATATCACAAAAAGCTCTCCCTCTTCCCCTCCCTCTTCCCCTCCCTCTCCTTGCTCCTCACAATCGTCTCCCTCACCACCGTGATCCCCCCTCTATCATCTTCTTTCCCATCCTCCTCACTCAACCGCTCCCACTCCCTCCCCAACCCCAGTGTCGACCCTCTCTTCCTCTTCTCCCCTTCGCCACTAACCCTACTCCCAGCCTGACTCTGTGTCCCCGTTTGCGCCAGCGCCAGCGTCTGGTTCTGACCCTGACCCTGCCAACCCCCCAACATCCCCCCCTCGTTCTCCCCACCATAATCATCCACCGTGTTATTCCACTGCGTATCGGGAATCGACAACGGATGCCGAAACCGTTTCTTGCGACTCTGCATCGTCGACGTATGATCATTTATAACTTTCCCATCGCCTTCCGACAGCTGATACGACTGCGACGCCCCGCCATACGTGCTATTGATGTACCAGCCAGCGCGACGTGCCATGCGTCGGAATAGGGGGTAAATCATAGGCGCGTTGCCGATTATTACCGCCACGAAGGTCTCGCGACAGGCCCAGCTGCCGGCTTGTTGGGCGCCGTTTGCGCCGGCCTATATTTTTTTTAGCATTTGGTTAGTGGGGATGTTGTTTGAAAGAGGATGTTGGGATGAGGGGAGGGCGGGTGGATGGAGACATACCGTGACAATCAGCACGCATCGTAGGATTCCAGCCGCCATAACGAAGATGCCGCCGCTGAAGAGGATCAGGAGTTCGAGTTTCTCGCGCCAGGGGAGGCGCGCTTTGAATAGCATCTGGATTTATGAGGTTCTTTGTTAGAGCTAGAACGGCGTGGATGACGGCGTGGATGCATTCGTCTTCGTATGTGGAGACGAGTATAGGAGGCTGGATAGCAACATACCGGCGTAGGAATCGATATCAAATAAACATCCGTCGCGACATTCAAAGTAACCGTCACATAGACATCAATATGCGAAACAGCCGGTTGACAATAATTCCCCGGATCGGGATAAATCTGCCAATTCTTGCTCATGGGATGGCATCCGAACAAGATCGAGCAGATGACGGCGATATAAGTGGCAGCGATGAAGAGGTATGCGAGACGGATTCGGATGGTCATATTGACGAGGCCGGCCCTTATTTTCGGATCGATTAGCATTGCAACAGTCAACTGATGCATGAATTAAGCTGCATTGACATACGTCACTCGCGAAAAGAACATCGCCATACAAGCCTTTAGCAGCCATAGTAGCGTCGTGTAGAGACTCCATCCAATAACCTGCGTTTTGCTACCGCCGACTCGTAGCCGATATTCCTCCGAGGCTGGATCGAGGGTCATGCGCTGCTGGTCTGTCATGGAGTTGTTGGCGAGACCTTGCCACCAGGCGCCGACGCAGTAGGCGGCGGCGGTTTCGAAGCTGTAGACTATCTAATATGACTGTCAGTATAACTTTACCAGATATAATATGAATCCAGAGACAATCATGTCAAAGACAGCCAAGAAATACGGTACTCACCCCAGCCACAGGCATCAAATAATCATCAAACTGAAAGTTCTTAAGCCCGACAGTGAGAAAGCGGGCGATGACGCGCACAACGATCGTGACGATGGCGAGGCCTAGCAGAGTAAAGGCCTCAATCGTGAAGTCGTCGGTGGCGGCCATATCGTCGATTCCCTTTTCATAGATCCAAGCAAATCAAATCATCGAAAATAATCAAAGCTCGTATTCAAACATAAAAATAGACCAAAAGACCTGAAAATCATGACATGACCTACTCGGCGGCCTAAAAAGGAAAGGAAAAAGAAGGAGAAAGAATGAATCAGGAAAGAAAAGTAATAGAAAAGGACGTGGTGGATTTATAACCCGCCTTTGATCGTCCGTAGAGTGTGATATATCAGCTAGTCTTTTTATCTATCTCAAGAGATATACAAGATACATAAAGCCCACCCCGTAGACCGGATATGCCGGAGTCACCCCCCGTCGAGAATCAGGATCAATTCTGCAGTCTGCGTCTGCACACTAGATATTCAAGCGCAATCCTACCCGACCGTTAATGTCAATCCTTGCCAAGTGACAGGAATAGCAGTACCTAGTTACTAAAAGCAATAGTAGAAACCCCACTTCTCCTGTCAGGGCAGACAGGCAGACGCCGAAAACCAGGCACAACGAACAGGAACCAGTTCCGAGGAGCTCAAGCTACTCCAGAGTAGAATATCCGGCAATTAGCACGGAAGTTGATGAACATGAACCAGTCCCCACTGCGCCGGCAGTCGGGACGCCGGTAAGGATCCATATTCCGTATCCATCACCATGCCGTTGGGACCTGGGTCGCTAGGCCGTTGAGATTGCGAATGCCGACAGGCCAAGAAAGCCTATCCTGATAGTCTATGGAGTAGGGTCATAGGATTAGATTATTAGGTACGGACAGCGGTTCCTTTTGTTCCCCTGAAGAAATAAAATTGGGACATCATCAAGACGTGATAGGGTTCGTCAGTTGTCACGCAGGATGGAGCACGATCGGCGAGCTTAGTCGAAGTGGCTGAATTATAGTGGAGATTGGAGAAATGTCAGACTTCCGACTGCCGATTTTTTCCTCATCCAGAAGAGAAGCGAGAAGCTCGCTTAGAAGGCAGCGACTAGCTGTCAAGGGGTTTGCGTCGTAAATATGCATGAGTAGAGCAGCATGGTTCACAGGCAACTAATAAGAGCATACATTTCCACGTATTCAGCAATTATATGCATCATATTGTCCACTTATTTTTACCCTAAAACCAGGATACGAAGTATAGGGAGTACACCGAGTATATACCGTACTTCACGAGAAATAACCTCCGAGCAAGCCATGGAACCAAATCCCACCCGAGAGCTCAGCTGTCAGTGTCCCGACAGGCCGAGACAACCACTCGAATCCACCCCTGCTCCTCTCCACATGTGAAGGTTGAGATTGAAACGCCGAACCAAACCCAAAGCGCGCCCCGAGTCCGTCCCAAACTCTCAGTCTGAGTCGAGATGTCGGCGGAGTATGAGATTCCGGAGCCCCGACCAGTCCAATCTCTTCTACGGAGTAGTCTGAAAACTCGCGTTCATTCTCACTTAGTCAACTTAGTTTCTAACTTATTAATAATAGAAAAACAATGTCATTATTAAATTCATGTGAATGCCTGTCCTGTCATGTCCTCCCCTCGACTCCACCTCCCAACCGTTGTCGACACTAGAGAAGTTAGGGCTTCCTAGTGTCACCACCTCCACCCTTTTCGCTCGGAGGGATTGAATTAATATCCGCCCGTGAATCAAGGGATGGAATGTGGTCGATGCGGTGAACGTTTCCTCCACTGTTTCATTTTTGAAAGAGAGCTAATAAGCCACTCATTTATGTTTTCTGTCTGTACAGATGGGGTGGAATCTGTCGAGTAACGTCGGCTATGTGCAATTATAAATAAGGAATACTACCTATAATCTACTCCATCCGCGGAGTACTTAGCATCGCTCCTCTCGTCTAACGGCACCGCAATCCTGCAATCAATTAATTAATCTCCAATCTTGCAGTCGCATGTCTATTTATTCCCGAGATCAGCGCCTCTAAGGATGATCTCGATTTGATTTCACCGTTGATCTTTTTGTTGACTTTGACTTTGGGGTCTTTTTTTTAACCCTCCAGCTGACCTGCGTGATTTAATCCTTTTTTTATTTTATTTTTTTGCTTTTTTGCGTCGCATTCAGTCGAGGATCTGCCTGGTCTTCACACTTACTTGCGTACTCCGTAAGACCTAAGATAAGAACTAAGGCCGGGTATTGTCCGAGTTCAGTTAATCGAACTCAATCAGTTCAGTAAACTGATCGCATCGAACGAGTCACCTCTGCGCGAGTATTTCTCTTCGATTTATCACCTTCCCATCCCCCTGCATTCCAATCGACCAAACAATTCAAATCAATTCCGGTGTCAATCACCAATCTATCACGATCATGACCACAACAGACCCAATTGACGTCGTAATCATCGGCGCAGGTACCTCTCCCCCAAAAACAACCCCCTGAACCACCTAAACTAACAAAATGATACAGGATGGAGCGGTCTCTCCGCCCTCAAAACCTACCACGAAGTGCACCCGCACGCGCGCATCCAGCTCCTCGAGAGCGCATCCTCGATCGGCGGCGTCTGGGCAAAACACCGCCTCTATGCGGGTCTCAAGTCGAACAATATGCGCGGGACGTACGAGTTCAGTGATTTTCCGATGGATGAGGAGACTTTCGGCGTGAAGGACGGGGAACATATCCCCGGTGCTGTGGTGCAGAGGTATATGGAGGCGTTTTTGGAGAGGTTTAACCTTTGGGGGATGGTTAGGTTGGGGGTTAAGGTTGAGAGCGTGCGTGCGGATGAGGAGAATGGGAATGGGGATGGGTGGGTTTTGGAGGCTGCGACGGTGGAGACCGATACTGCAATTACTGCAAGTACTGCGCATGCGACGGGCGAAAATGAAGTCAATCAGACAAACCCGCAAGGCAAACAGACGATACACGCGCGCAAACTAATCGTCTGCACGGGCATCACCTCGCAACCCTATCTGCCCACCTACGCTGGCCAGGACACCTACGCCGCGCCGCTCCTCCACTGTCGCGACCTCCCCCTCCACCAAGACCAGATCTTCCACCCCAACTCCCGCGTCACTGTCTTCGGCGGCACGAAATCTGCCTGGGACGCTGTCTATGCGGCCGCGTCGGCCGGTGCGCGCGTGGACTGGATCATCCGCGAGAACGGGCACGGGCCGGTCTGGATGGCGCCGCCGTACGTGACGCCGTTGAAGAAATGGCTCGAGAAGCTGGTGACGACGCGGCTGTTGACCTGGTTCAGTCCGTGTATCTGGGGGCCTGCCAATACCGGGGTTCGACACCTCTTGCACGGAACCTGGCTGGGTCGGAAGATCGTCGACGCGTTCTGGTTCATCCTCGGTGACGATGTGGTGAAATTGAATCGCTACGATGCGCACCCGGAGACAAGGAAGCTCAAGCCCTGGGTGAGTCCGTTCTGGGTAGCCTCCGGGTTGAGTATCTTGAACTATCCGACGAATTTCTTCGACTTGATTACTAGTGGTCGCGTGCATGTGCACGTTAACCGGATTAGCCATCTCTCAGACCACGCGGTGCATCTAGTCCACCCCTCAGATCACAACGATGGAAGCAAAGGCAGCAGCGACCCCCTCATCCTCCCCTCCGACGCCCTAATCAGCTGCACCGGCTGGCAAGCAACCCCCAATCTCGCCTTCCACGCCTCCGCATCCCTGCCCACCCCAGACCTAGCCATGGGCTTCCCCTGGTCCGACGACCCTCTCCCCAAACCGATGGTCTCAGCCGCAAACACCGAGATCCTGACCCGATTCCCACGCCTCGTCGACCAGCCCTCTCTCCCCTCATCTTACACGCCCCTAGCACCAGGGGCACCCGCCACAGCGCGCCATCCATTCCGCCTCTACCGCTTCATGGTGCCCCCCGCGCTCGCAGCATCCCGCTCGATCGCCTTCATGGGCCTCACGATGACCATCAACACGACAATGGTAGCACAGGCCCAGGCGCTCTGGATAGCCGCATACTTCAGCACGGACATGCTCTCGCTCTCACCTCGCGAGCGATGCCCCGAGTCTCTGCGCGCCGAGCTCCACGAAAAAGGCACCGTGGACGACGCGACAGACGTGGATCTACTCTGGGAGACGGCGCTGCATAGCCAGTTCGGGGTGCATCGGTATCCTGGGGGATTTGGGAAACGGAACCCCGATTTCGTGTTCGATGTGTTGCCGTATGTGGATCTCCTGCTGGGCGACCTTGGGTTGGATATTGGGCGGAAGAAGGGCGGGTTGAAGTGGTTGGAGCCGTATGGGATGGAGGATTATAGGGGGTTGGTGGGGGAGTTTCTTGCTGGGAGAAGGTCATCAGGAGTGTAGATTATGTGTTGGTTCTGTCGTTGTAATCACTGTTCTTGTTCAATCCTAGATAAGTTCACATTCAGATAACGTACCATTTGCCCGTCACAACGCCCTCTACATACATACGAGTACAAAACATCCAGCTTGATCCATTCGCTTGATACCCACCCGTGCAAGAATTCGAATCAGAGAGAAGGGACACACAATAATCATAACCGACCCGCCTTAGAAACCGCCCAAATTCAAGCACAATACGGAGTGACAGTAAAGTGACAACGTCATGGAACATACAGTAGGCGGAGAAAATCAAATCACAGGGCCCAAAAAAAAAAAAAAAAAACACTCACAATACAAAGCAAAGCTCAAGCTCGACGCATTCAAGATAAACACCGTTTCCCAACGAGGTGGAGGGGTAGGAACCAATATGTAACGCCGATGTGCTAATAATAACTCCTAGTAATAACTGGACCATGACTCCAAACGATTCGATTCAACTGTGACCGTTGGACTCCAAATCCTTATCTTCTTCTTTAACAGCGCTCCGCTCTGGCTTGACGGAGCTCGTTTCCGAGGTTCCATCCTTTCCGCAGCCTTTGACCAGAATATGTCGCTAACGCACGTTAGTCTCTGTACACTATGCCATCTGAATGAAAGCTCACCTTCAGTGCATCCTTGCGAGAGAAACTCTTATCGCAATGCGTGCACGGGAATGGCTTCACCGCCAAATGAATCCGCTTGTGGCGTTTCAAGTCATGGTTCCGGTTGAAGCTCTGAGGGCACTCGTCACATTTAAATGGCCGATCGTTGGTGGGTCCGGGTGCATGTCCGGGGTGCGGCGGGTGGCCCCCATAGATCTGTTGCATGCTGGCCAGATGACCGCTGTTGAATCCCGGTAAAATGCCCGGTTGAAGACCGCCCAGAAGCGACATCTGACTGCCCGGGTTGTGGACGTTGGTCATCACGGGTCCATTCATGGCGGGGAGCGAGTACGATGGCCAGGGCTGTCGCGGATGGTAACCGAGGTGGTGGTGAGGAGACGGATGTGGGTTGGAAGCGACGCGTCCCGGGGGGTGAATGCCCATTCCCGGTTGTCCGCTGTAGGGAGAATATCCCGTCGGAGGACTGGACAACTGCTGAAGCCCGCCGTATGCCGGGGCGGACGAGGATTTGGCCATGTAATCGTTGGATGCCAGAGGCGGGCCAGAGGCCGGGTTGGGGAGCGCATTCTGCGCCGTAAGCATCGCATGTGCCATGGCGTGATGATGCTGGTGATGCGGGTGCTGATGGTTAGGGCTTGCGGAGGGGATGCTGCCGACGGAAGGGACTGAGAGTGGTTGCTGGAATGGGGGTAACTGGTTCATATCGTACGATGGGGAGATGGCTTCGCTGCCAGGGGGCGACGTCGCGGGATTTCGGCTGAGAGGATTCAAGGATGGGGAGAAGGTGTCTCGAGTCGGGTAAGAAGCAGGATTGTTCCACGACTGCCGCGGTGTGGATGAAGCAGCTCCGTATGAACTCTGACTTTGCCAGTAGCTTGGCGCATACGTGGAAACCAAATCCGGGGAAGCTGAGACGGTGGTCGATGCTGCCGTCGCCGTCGTCGCCGTCGCCGTAGTAGGTAACGTGGATGTGGTCGTCGGAGCTGGAGTGTCAACCGATTGCGTGGATGCCGGTGGTGTGAGGAGGTTGCTGACACTGGGATTGGTAGGAGGATGAGGATTCGAGGGATGCGTGGGGAGTCTCAACCCGGTCGTTGCAATGTGGAAGTTTGGAGGCGGAAGTTCAAAGCTGGGAAGAGATGAAGCGGCAGGTCTGCGCGTGTTCAATGGCGGCTGAGGGGTGGTCAGCGCATCGAGCGCCGGCCCCATGCCAGAGGGAGGAATCGCAAGGGCCGCCAGCGTGACTGAGCTATCGCGCGAAAATGCTAAAGGTTGAAAGAGATCGCCCGCCTCCACAGGTGGCGGGGTGGTCAGAGTAGTTGCGAGTTGCCCGGTGGGAAAAGTGACAGTGTCGCCGCCCAGCGTCCAATATCGATTGCCAGACAGGCCCCCAGTGATGTCTGGAGGATCCAGGAGGGGCAATGATCGCGATAAGAGCGATCTAGCGGGGGAGGGAGGTAGAGGAGTTGGATAGGGGAGAGAAGAGAGATGATGCTAGGTCGGATGCAGGTGAGAACGAAGGAAAGAGTGCTGAAGGAGAATTTCGTTCTTCTGATCAGTCGATCACTCGGCGGATGTTGCAAATCAATCGTCTTCGATGTGGCGAGTGCAGCAGTCGTGCCTTTCCTCGAGATTCGAGTGTCAAACGAGGCTTTCGTTGTTTGTTGCTGTCAGTCGGGTGACATATCCCCAGGCGATGTACAAAACGAATAACGGCGAAACGATGAACCCAACCAAGGAATGACGAGATCAAGGTTTGATATGCGCAGATCAGAACGATGACATTTCCCTGTTCAACAGACCGACCGTGCGAGAGAACCACAAAGCAGAGAACCACAACAACACAGCGGACACTCAACCAGACCAATTGATGACTGCCGAAACAAGAGTGGAGACAAAAGCAGTCCTGGGGCGCGATTCAGCGATGGATGATGATGGCGATGATAGTAGCAGAGAGAATCAGAAGGGAAAGAGAAACAAGGGAGATTCGATGAACAGACAGATGATAGATAGATAGATAGATAGATAGCCAAGGGAAGAGTGAGAGGCAGAAACAAAATAAGATGTGGTGGTGGTTGCGGTGACAAGATCGAGAGAAAAGAAAGGCGCCGGAGCGAATAAGTGTGGGATTATTAGGTTAATTTTATTTTTTGTCTTATTTTTTTTTAATTTTCCCTTAACGTGTATGGATATTTGTATAGGCCGGGAGTATCAGGCAGTCAATGATGGATTGAGGCGACTGAAGGGCCAAAAAACCAAAACCAGCCGGGAATGGAGACGTATCCAGACCAGTCCACCGCTGGGTCTGGCCAGCGCGGGGGTTGAGAGTCGTGGTCGGATGTGGGAGTAAAATACCAAGGGTAGGGAAAATAAAATAAAATAGAATGACTGCGAATATGGAGCTAGAACGAATGTAGAAAATTCAGTCAACTAATAATTAAAATTCGAGAAATGAAAGGGAAATGGAAATGAAAATGAAAATAAATAAAATAAATAAAAAGACTTACCAGAGGGAGGGAGAAAATTAAAAGCAGAATAAAAAAAAAAAGGAAAAAAAAAAAAAAAAAAAAAAAAAAAAAAAAAAAAAAAATCAGACGCACACCCCCAGCCAGACAAGAGAGTCCAGGAGCTAGTCGGGATCTAGTCAAGAAGAATGAGCAGTCGGACCAACCAGATTTCAACAAAATATTTTTCTTCGAAATTCCCTGGGATTAACCCATGGCAAATTTCCAGGGAAAACAAATAGTCACGAAACCCAAGGGAACCGAGGAAGAATAATAATAATCAGCAGGAAAGGACGGAGTAGTCAAACGGACGATGTCAAACTCGAGGAAAACAAATGCCGACAGTATTATTAAGAATCCGCGATCTGTACGGAGTAGAATCCCAAATCAAACAGGAAGAGGCAAAAGATGATGGATCAATCAGGTGGAACAAATCCAAATAAACGGGATTTTCGTACGAATTAATTATTATTATCACAGAGTCGATATGTATTTATAGCCTCGCCTCCGATAGACCCTCCATCTTCCCCATATGGCAATAGTACCTAGGGGAAACGACAAGAATTAAATTAATTACCATTCTCAGGAGAGAAAAATCAGTTCAGTCCACAACACCAGACGGACTGATCAACGGCAACGTGGTTGACAGGGCTCGCCAGCGTTCCCACCTTTCGGCCGCACCCACGGTCAAGGTCCAGCTTATTCTTCTAGCGGGATGGAACGGTGACCGGATCAAGCATACTCCGTCTTCTTCGTTGACAGGATTGCGAGGTATCTCGAGATCCTTTCTCTTGAGTTTTTTAATTTCATGTCCCCCGTGTTCTTATATCGGTCATCCATGACAATAATCTTGCCAATAATCAGCTGCATGGTCTCCTGATGAACCGGAACCATCCTAGAATTCTATCTCGACATCTCTTTCTTTTTTCGTAACATGATGACTTCAAGACTTTCTTGCTAGGCCGATCATGAGCATAGTACAGAGTCAAAAGGGTTGATGCTTGACAATGCGTAGGTTCCAGAATATCAAGAACACAATTCCTCCATGCAGACGAAACGAAGTGAGAGAGCAGAGAAAAAGCAATTCTACAGGGCAATTGAGGCTAGGGGGGGGGGGGGGGGGGAGATAGACATGTGGAGCGTGTTCTGGACGATCGGCCACCCCGACCCAGCAGGGAACACTGCTGAGTGCTTTCCCTGTATGGTGGAGCAAAGAATAAGCTTAGCAAGTGGTGGACGATCGATTCTGCGTCTAGGAGGGATCGGAGGGATCAGAGCTTTGGATCGACGGATCTGGAGTTGTAGCAGAAGGAGTGCTTTTTTTGTTTTCTTTTTCAGGAGCGCCTAGAAGGAAGAAAATCCAAATCAAAACAAACCCGACATCCCCGTGTTTGAGCGCAGTACAAAAAAAAAATCCAGATTTAACCAGAACAACTACCATACCGGCTTGCATTTCCCCGAAACCAAAAAAAAAAAGGACAAGAGAATACGGATAGTATGGAATAAAATCAGGAATAAACAAAATGTCACAAGTGGGATGGATGTTCTAGACAGACAGATAGACCCAGAAAAAAAAAGGGGCAGCGTAGAAAGCGTTGATGCTCCCTTGCGTCGGGGAATGCATGACAGATGGGGAATGGAGGGAGGGAGATGAGCAGCGAGACCAGCAGACGGGATGTTGTGAGGCATCAATCGATAGGATCCAGAACCATTAGATTTACCGATCCATCATCGACTATCAGCCATACTCTGGAGCATAGACCAACGGGTTAAGGTACTCTTACCCAGGGACCGGGTACTGCAACCACCGCCGCCGCCATCCGTTGAGAACCATTGCAGTGAGGCAGTTAATTGCGGAGTGATGAATAATATATTATGGATTCGAGAGAA
Organism: Aspergillus ochraceus; assembly: GCA_004849945.1. Classification (NCBI taxonomy): domain Eukaryota; kingdom Fungi; phylum Ascomycota; class Eurotiomycetes; order Eurotiales; family Aspergillaceae; genus Aspergillus; species Aspergillus ochraceus. Next base: position 2,155,234 of record SSOS01000007.1, on the reverse strand, counting down.
CTTAAGAGTATGAATGGCTTTTTCCCTCCCGACCTTCTGCGCCAGACCCGGTCCCTTGACTATGGTTGAATCCTGCGATTTGTCGCGCTGACGGGGTCTGATAAAACCGCCATCAATCTTAATTCACCACACCTTATTGTTAATCAGAGCATGGTCATATGGGGAGAGATCAAGAATCCACATGCTCTTCAGCCGTTGGGAGGCATTTACAGAGGGCTCTGCTCGAGTAAACAATAATACTAATCGGGTTTACTTGCCCCCTCGTATGGAATTCCCATTGACAGCCTGACTTCCCCTCTCGCACAGACACCTCCCCCTCAATCAAATGAAAGAACCATTCCTCGTCTTCAGACAAACGGTCCTTGGTTTGCCCGGTCGGTGGTCCCTTCCAGCTCATTCCTCTCCTTTCTCTCCCCCCCTCCCCGATGCAGGATCCGGTCACCTGTTCTGCCGTCGTGATTGTTTTGCTTTCTTTCGCTTCGTTCCTTTTGATCCTTCCGGTCAGATCGAGGTCACCGACCCAACGTCAATTAAAAGAATGAATAAATCAAGGCCAAACAAAATACGAGAGACATTCCCTTTTGCTCGTCAATATTTTCCCATTATTCCCCGCCGGGTAGATGCAAGCGAGAGCCCCTCGGAACCACAGGGACTAGAGCTGGTTTAAGTTTCCCAGATCCCTGCGCGGCGGTCGTGTTTTTTTTTTTTTTTTTTTTTTTTTTTTTGCTTTGTTATTATAGCCGCGTCGTTTGGTTGGGTGCCCGTTGTTCCCATTCCCAACGCTAGAGCCGGATCAGGGCTAGAGCCGACAAAACGACTGGCAGGCCCCACTTGGACTTACCCAGCTGGTCTGCCTGCATCTCTCGGTCAGCTTCCATTGACCTTTTGCTGGGAAAAGGGAGGGGGTTCTTTCTTTGACTCTCGACCGGGATTTTTTCCTTTTTCTCTCCCTCGCTCTCTGGTTCTTCGTTTCCTGCCTTATCCACCTTTTACTCTCAGTCAGTCAGTCAGTCACTGACTCTCTCTTCCCTCTTCTCCTACACACCCCCCCTGAATTTCTTGGTAAATGTCTAATTGAAAGTGGAGACCTATACGATAGCTAGCTGGAGCTGTCATGGACAAACCCAGCTCATTCACCGAAATCCAAACCCCAGCGAGTACTGGACTGTACTCCGTACATAGTTAGCGACTCGTACGAGCTGCACATAATTAATACTAACAGTCTAACATCCAACCCAAGGATCTCACTAGTTGGTACGTACTTCCGTACTGTATTTGGGGTTGGGAACTATTGGAAGGAAGACTTTCGGGATAACGATTTACAAGAACACCAGACAGAGCAAGACTGCAAAAGAGTCCCGTCAGATTCGATTTCCATGGCGACCCACCCATCCAGAACCTTCCATTGGTCCCCGCTAACCCAGAACGGCCCGTCCATTGGCTGAAACTCTCGTCTACCTATCATCGGAGGTGGGTAAGCCCTGGTACTGGTATCTTCATTGACGCCGTACCTTAGTTCTCTACCGTCCCAGTGACTACCCTAGGTTGGGAAGGCAAGGAAGCCTGGAGTTACGGAAGTAGATTGTATGGAATGGCCACCGATCCCCGCGGACCAATGATCGCGCGCCCGCCCCAAGATGGAAACAGACCACTCACATGGAAGAGCCAAGCTTGCCTACACTCTCAGGCTCAGTACTAGTAGCTCACAGGCTCAGCCCAAAGTGCCAAAAACGGTCCACCGCTTTAGACTTCCTGAGCGGCGGCGGACAGCACCGGCCTGTCGGTGCGCCGGAGATCTGGGTGGCGGCCACACGGTGAACAGGCTGAGGATGTGGTGTGGACTGTGGATGCACTCCGTAGATGTGGATGGAGTTGGCTTTTGCATACTACGGAGTAGATACTCGATAGTTTTGTTGATTTCAGCCTCCATACTCTACGGAGTACTACGTACTATGTCCTCCTTAACAATATTATGAACTTGAGTTGAACATATCCTCGACCACTCTAGGCCGGGAAATCAGATGTGTATCTGTGTATGTACTCCGTAGTCCGGGGTGTAGATAGCATTCCAGCCAATGCAGGAAGGAGTACTGGTTTAAACCTTCCCTTCCAATTCTCTCTCCCTCCCGTCCCTATCCATCCTATTCATCCTCTCTCTCTCTCTCTCTCTCTCTCTCTCTCTCTCTCTCTCCAGCACAGAACAGAAACAGTAGTTAGTGAGTTAACCCTATCAGCGACCGTTGTGGAAAATGCTGTTTTGCCACGGTGCTAGCCCCGACTAGTTCTTAAGTACTTGTTTGCTAGGTCGTCTAGCCTGAACACCGACTGTTACCTACAGCAAAACAATCAAGAACATCTGCGCTGCCCAAGACAAGACAAACCCCGGGGGTAACAGTTGACTAACAAGTGCGCAGATATTGGTAAGACTACTAACTAGAGCCAAAGTAACTGTAGGATTCCTCCCGCAAGTCTAAGTCCATCTCGGTACATACTCCGTACAGAGTATCATTCTGATTTGGTAAAATCGACCTAAGGTAGCCGGGGTCATCGGCCATGCAGGAGGAACGAAGGTAGTGGATACGACCTGACCGCTTATGCACCGACGCCATTCGTCCCCTGACTCCGAGGTTGGATACTACGCCGGTAGTAGTTAGGAGGGAGTAGTAGTAGGGGGGAATGTACTGTAGATTGATTGATTAGTTTTTGAGTCGGTTCTTCGCCACTATTCCCACCCACCCCGGCTACTTACTGTACAGTAGACTCCTCCGTAGACTACCTACAGCGAGAAGTCTGGGGACGCCCAGAGGAGCCTACTAACTGAGAGGGCTTTCCACTTATGCACGCCTATGTAGAGTATGTAATGCACTCTGCACTGTACTCCGTATACTGAAACACTCCAGGCAAGAGAGTAAAGAGGGGGGGGATAACCCAAATATCCAGGTGATAGATAGATAACCACGCATCGACCACCCAACAACTCCGTTACCTTATCCAGTCACCTACACAGTAGTAAACCTATATGCGACCGATGGAAATCTCGCCTCAACTACCGTAGATAAATAGTTCATTCTCGACCGTCTTGACCTGCAGGTGCATTCTCCTCGCGTCGGGACCCATCCCACTGGACCAACTGGGCCGATCTTCTGCATCAGAGGCCCCCCCCCGTCTGTTTGCTTGTGTCGAAGTATCGGCGTGGCCAGAAAGATAAAAAGGAATAATTACTGTACACAGAGAAGAAGAAGAAAACCAACCGTGGCATATGCATTGGGTCCGGGGAAAGGGGAAGGGGGAGGGGGAAAGGAAGAAGTACCGGTCATGTACCTGCCTGCTTTTTGATCCCACTACGGTCGACAGGTCGATTTTGGGATTCAATGCAGTCGGGCTCGACTGAAATCAGATGTTTGTTCCATTGCAGGCCGGAGGTGGGGGATTCCGTGCTACGCAGTCTATTGGGGTTGGGAGTTGGGTATAATAATATACAGTGATAACTGGTTATATATAGTATGCTATAACTACAGCCTTGAGAGTAGTCTCCCACTTATCTTAGCAGAGTTGTTAATAACTAGTTGACAGTTGATAGTTATTTCTATCGAGAATACGAATTCGGAATATGGTCTCGACATCCCCGGAGCGATACCTGGCAGGTACTCGTCTAGTACTTCTGACTAGTTACTCCGGACTAGTCCATTCCTAATTCCTAATATCCTAACGAACCGTATGTCCGTCCGTCAGTCACCCAAAACCTCAGTAGTCAGTCAGTCAGACAGAATGTCAGACCGCCACGACTCACGACTCAACGCGACGAGCTAACATCGACTAAAAGCGCGGCTACTGTACATCAGAAATTATGCTACAGTCCCGGTGGACCCAGTGTTAACTCTTCCAGGCCAAGAGTGGTTGAGCAAATCCCATGATGCGCCCGGACGGGATTAGTGGGGGAGCAGGGATTTGATTCTCCTTTTCCTTTTCCTTTTCCTTGTCCTTTTTTTTTTCTTTTCTTTTTTCTGTCCTTTGATTAGTGGGTATTATGCTGGTGGTTTTTCTGTTTTCCGTTTCCTGTCTTATCTGTCAGCCTCGTTCTAGATCTTTCGTCTTCCAATGTTCCCATACCGTACGGGATACGGAGCGTAGGTCAGACACTTCTCCAGAAACGAATGCGAAAATAAATCCAAATAACGACAGATAAAAAATAATTCAGAAAAAGAGAAAGGCAAGGAGTTCTGGATCGATCTCTTCCAAACCCCCGCCCAAAACCGCCTAGTCTTCTGGCAAGAATGTTCGCTCGAGTCACGAGATGGCTCAGATGGGGCATTCTGCAGAGACCGGTCTAGACTGAGTAGAGAGCAGAAGGGACTAGATCGAAATCGCCAGCCAAGGGGGGGGGGGGAAGAACCCGGCAAGTCCACGACGGGACCGCAAGGCAAAGGCGTTGTGGTGGCTTATCGTCTGTAGTTTATTCTGCTTATGATAACCGCATCTCTTTGACTTTCACTCGCAGTACTCCAGTATACGGGATCTGAGGGGTGGATTACTGGATGGATATACGAGGTAGGAAAGGATGCCACTTGTTCTCTTCGGTCGCTGGTTTTGTCTTCTCGATGCATATACACTAACTGACGGCTAAGATGCAGCAGCAGGCGCAGACTCTGCCCCCTCGTACGGAGGCTCTTCTTGATAAATATCATACTTATATCCGCTGCCCGGATGATCCGCCCGCAATTCCCTCTGTCCCTTCCCGTAGACCTTCTCGCGCGCCGTCAGCCCGTCCTCCTGCTCCGACAACTCGGGATACACGCCACGCCGCCGCAGCTCCGGGATCAACAGGTCCACCACCTCCTCGAACGTCCCCGGCGTCGTGACATACCCCAAATTGAACCCGTCCACATCGGCCTCGCGGATCCACCGCTCCAGCTCGTCCGCCACGCGCGCCGGACTGCCGATGGCGACGGGTCCGAGGCCGCCGATCGCCGCCTTCTCGGCCACCACGCGCGGCGTCCACTTGGGGATGTCCTCGCTGGTCGTGGTGAACGAGTCCAGGATGCTGGTGACCTTGTGCGCCTCGAGCGAGTCCGCCGCCGTGATGTCCTGATCGATGGGGATGCGCGAGATATCGATCCCGGTCCAGCCGCTGAACAGGACCAGCCCGCCGACCACCGACGCGTGCTTCTTCAGCTCCTCGTACTTGGCCTGCGCCTCCTCGTCCGTGCGTCCGATGATGGGCGTGAAGGTCGCGAAGAACTTGATGGACCGCGGGTCGCGGCCCTGCTCGGCTGCCAGCTTGCGGATGTTGTCGATCTTCGGTCGCAGCACCGCCGGGGAGTGGCTCGAGACGAAGATGGCTTCGGCGTGGTTCGCCGCGAAGGCCGACCCGGCGGCGGAGGTGCCCGCTTGGAACAGGAACGGCGTGCGCTGGGGCGACGGGTCCACGATGTGTCGGGTGTTGAGGGAGAAGTATTTCCCCTTGTGGTTGATCTGGCGCACCTTCTCGGGGTCGACGTAGGTGTCGGTTTCCGGGTTCGGTGAGACGGCATCGGGGGCCCAGGATCCTTCCCACAGCCTGAGGGCAGATGTCAGCGAGTTCTGTTCCTGGAGCCCGTGAGAGCTCGACCTACTTGTATAGCACGCGGAGATACTCGTCGGCCTGGCGATATCGCTCGTCGTGCTCGATAGGTGTGTCCAGCCCGATAGCCTTGAAGGCTGCTTTCTTCCATGAGGTGACGATGTTCCAACCGATTCGTCCATCCGTCAGATGATCCAACGTGGAGAAGCGTTTCGCAAGTAGGAACGGCGGCTCGAACGAGGTGGAGGCTGTAATGCCGAACGCCAGGTTCTTGGTAACGGCAGCCATGGCCGAGATTGGCTATCTCGAGTCAGTCTTTGGGCCCATCCATTCCGAGTTCGCGCAACATACAATAGTCGGATCAGTGACAGGCCACTGCGCAGCACGTCGGATGCATTCATCCAGCTTGCCCTCGTACGTGTCGTACCCGCCGTACGTATCCGCTAGGAACAAGGCATTGATACCGCCGCGTTCGAGCAGCTTGGCCAGCTCAATCCAGTAGTCCAGTTTTCGCTTCGTGGCCGATTTATCCACTGGGTTCTGCAACGCTCAGTTCACCTCCCTTCCACACTGGATTGTTTCTGGGCGATGAACTCACCTTCCACTGACCTGGCGACAAATGCCCCACCGTGGACATATCAAACGCATTCAGCAGGATCTGCTTCTTCCCATTGAGACCATCTTGGCCAGCTGCAGTGCTATCTCCCATGATGACAATTCAGGGACGCTTCAGTACAATTGACTCGGTTGCAGTTCACAACCCAATCGCCCGCCCGTACCCCTCTTCTTATCTGATGCAGACCCCTCGCAGCACAAGAAGCCCCACATATCGCCATTATGCATTATCATCGCGTGAGATACTGACATGCAGCGTTTTACGATTGTTTGACGATCGTAGATAACTCGGTAGGATGCCGATACCCGTGCGGCGGGTAGGTGGGTAGACAGGTACGTAGGTAGAGGCGCAAATGGTGACTTATTCGTCATTGTCTCCGCTCTAATCGTCAATTATGCTTGGATATTATTTGCTATGTAGGTATCGAGGGGTATACGGACATCTAACCGACGCTCGAGGTTGGAGGTGCGGAGACGAATGTCATCATTGGGGAGTGGATTGCGTGCTGCAGGGGGGAATGACCAGTACTCTACTCCGCATAATTGGACATATAGCATAACTATGAAGGTGTCTGCCTATTGAATCTGTTTGCTTTTTTCTTCTTCTTGATTCTAAAATTGTAAAGGCAGTAATGTATTCTTACACCACTTATCAATCTGAATACTATACTTGAATCCAAACTTCGGCAGTAGCAAGGAAACTGTTCTCCTTAACCACGATGCTAAACTTGAAAAAACGAGACGTCAATGTTGCTTATAATTCCAGATGCAAACTCTTACTGACGAGGTCCCCAATGCTTATCAGGGCTGTCAATCAAGCTGCTAGACCGATTGCTTGCTTAATTGGTTGACTGGTTGATTGATACCAAGTCCGTCGTAATGAACATACTTTTTAGAATTCTAGACTGCCAAAACATGTACATGTGATAGTAGATCAATTCAATGAACTGTATATACTTACAGTAGTAGTAGCACTGTTTGGGTGAGGACACGACTGATTAGTCAAACATACCGTAGACGCGCGATCGGCTCGCTGCGCTGCTGTGCAGGTGTTTCCACGTGCATCAAACCCCTTTAGACCGGTGCCTGATAGACGCCATCAGTATCCACTCCTAGATCATTGAAAGCATTTGGCCCCGCTAATGTTCGCTTGCAATTGTGTCAATCCCCGACGATTCCACAAACTAGTATGCAGCGTTGTCTCGAACCAGTCTCGTGCCCGAAAGACCCGGTTAATGTCCACCTACATCTCCCAGAGGGACCTGATATATGCCTCGATACATGTCGACTATCGCCCACAAAGCCGGGCAAGTCTCAGTACAAACTCATTGAATACGTGGAAGACTTAGACAAATACTTTCCCGGAGGATATAATCCGTCAACAACAGGAGACGACTTAATGGTCGATATCGACTAGTTGACAAGCTCGGATACGGAGGTTACTCGACTATATGGCTGGCGCGTGACCTCCAAAGAGCCAAGTACGTAGCAGTGAAGCTCCTCACCGCCGAGGCCAGTTCATGCTCATCCGAGGCGAAATTTATACAATCTCACGGAGGCTCGCCATTTAGAACGGGGAGCGAGACCATCCCATCCTTGGTCGACGAATTCTGGGTTGTCGGCCCCAATGGGACACATAGGTGCATTGTCACGCCACCGGCGCAGATGAGTCTGTTCGATGCGAAAGAGGCCTCGACGTTTTGTCTTTTCCAGCCGAAGGTGGCGCGGTCGATTATCGCTCAACCTATTCGGGGGGTGGCGTTCTTACACAGTGAAGATGTTGTACATGGCGGTATGTGGGTTTTTTCGAATATGAATTCCGCTGAATCAAGGTTACATGTACCTGCTTGACTGACCTTCATACCCCCCAAGACCTGGGTAACATCCTAGTCCAATTTCCTGGCTCGATCGACTCTCATTCCCCGCGTGAACTGTACGAGAAATACGGAGACCCAGAGCCCGAGGCCGTCATTCGCCTCGACTACATGTCCCTGTCACCCGGTGTCCCTGCCCAAGTCTTCACGCCCGGATGGTACGGCATTCCCAGCAACGACATCACCCTTTGGACAGGAACGCATCGTCCTCAGCGACTTCGGCGAATCATTCCACCCTCATCGGGCTCCGCGGTTCGCCTCCAAGCCCCTATCGCTCCTACAGCCCCCGGAGGCCCGATTCTCAGACTCCCCGCTCTCCTTCCCCTCCGACATCTAGACGCTCGCGTGTACGATCTGGGAAGTGCTCGGCCAGAGACTGTTATTCGAGGCGTTTCGTCCCACCGCGGATCGAGTCACCGCGGAGCAGATCGAGACTCCTGGTCTGCTGCCTCGTGAATGGTGGGAGAAATGGGGTAGGAGGCTAGAGTGGTTTGACGAGGAGGCGGGGTGGGGTTCGATGGCATGCACAGGACTTGGGATGTGAGGTTCGAGAACTGTATACAGGAGCCGAGGGCTGAGACGGGGATGGAGCTCGTGACGGAGAGCGAGAGGAGGGCGTTTGAGGCGATGGTTCGCTCAATGCTTACTTTTCGGCCCGGGGAACGGGCGACGGCGAACGAGGCGTTGCATTCAGCGTGGATGATAGGTTTGGGGGCAGGGGAGTTGGGGTATGTCTTGTTCTGTGATCTAAGGGATGAAATGGATATTTCTATACACCTAGACTCGAGGATACTGCGCTTCTATCGAATATTCTAGTTATCAAATGCCTTTTGTTATGTCTCTCCAACACCCTGCTTGTATTTGCTGATTTCAGTAACCCTTCTAACCGAGCGAGTTGGAAACTTCTTTTGATCTGGCTCTTTACAAAGTGTTCGCTCTGAAGATCTGCATTAAAGCCTCAAGGACATCGGCCCTTTAAGGAGGCTAGTTATCTCCATCCAGATGTTTCTAAATATCGGGAGCAGTGAAAATGAAGCAAATCCTTTTGTTTCTGGTCCTGGATATTGACCGTTTGGGGCTAGCTAGCGTTTAGTACTCGACTGGGCAACCTGCACCACAGACCCTTCCTCTCCCGTCTCGCTGGCTTCGCTTGTTAATGTTGATGTTGAGGGGGTTTGCTTTCTCCTGTTTGGTTTGATGTTAGCCTCATTCTTTGTCGTCACATGCAAGAAACATGCACTGCAATAGCAATACATCTTCCCCCAAAAGGCAGCTCCACAGATAAAGAGGGGAAGGGGCCTACCTCCGAATAAAGAACTGAATCGCATGCGCCGTCGCAATCAAACACACCGCATTCGCCAATACAAATGAATATCCCTTCGTAAAGCGGGGCGCCTCAACAGTCTTAAACACCAGCAACTGAGTCCAGACGGTGGTTGACTGCGCGATGGTATTGATCGCCACGAGAGTAACGGCGCGCTCAACGGGCGAGTACCTCAGTAGTGTGTTCACCCAGCCATACAGCACGCTCGACATGGCGACAGCCGAGTAGGTAGTCAAGAAACCGAACCACAGCGCCGACTCCCTTACGTTCCAAACCACCAAGATAATCAAGCCGATGGCGTTCCAGACATGCGCGGCGGTGATGGCCCATGCGGGTCCGAAGAGCAGGTCCGACGCGAAGCAGATAAACAGGGTATAGAAAATGCCCAGGGCAGGGGATACAGCGGCAAGTTCATTCAGACGGCTCGTAGAGAACCGGTCGAGGGATTTCAGCCACAGGAGGTACCCGCCGGCGTTAGTGTTCAGACACGCGTTCCAGAAGAAGACGTCGAGGAGGAGGAGGGCCCAGAAGCGCCAGTTGGAGAGCACGGAGGTGATGGTGGACCAGGTGAAGCGGCCGGAGAAGTGGTGGCCGGCGCGCTGGAGGCGGGTCTTGGATAGGGCGAGGTCGGTGTCGTTGATGACGATGCGATTCGGCTTGTCGGGCGTGCCGGGGAGGATGAAGAAGCCGAGGATGCCGATGGGGATGGTGATGATGGCGCAGATGATGTACATCCAGCGCCAACCGGCGAGGCCGTGCACGCCGTCTAGGCGTGCTGATGTCCCGGCTTGGATGAGGCTGGCTGTTAGGGTGCCGAGCGTGAGACCGACGTAGAAACAGCCGCCTCGACGGGCGATCTCGTCGCCTCGATACCAGGCTCCTGCTTGGGTTAGTACTGCTGGCAACAGAGTGGGTATGGGGAGGGATACCGAATATGTAATGCATTCCCGGAAAGAACGCAGCCTGTCATTGAGCGCATCAGCAGCCGTCGTCTAGAAGCAGGGGTTACCAAACATGATATAGAAGGTAGCAACAAAGAGAAACGCACCTCAAACCAACCCACCAAAAACCGATACGCCATCAACTCCCCATACCCAGTCACCCGATACTGCAACAAGGTGAAGATGCCCCAGCAGATATCCAAAGCTGGAATGAGCCACGACATGGGAAATTTCGTGAACAGATACGCAAAGGGAATCTGCCCGACCACAGCACCGACCGTATACATAGTTTGGAGATGAACGAGCTCATTGCCATGCAGGCCGATGTCTTCCTGGAGCCCCGAGACGTAGGCATTATCTACTCAGCATTGTTAGCTGGGACAAACCAGATCACATTGAACAAGGGTAGGGAGCATACTGATATTCGCCTGATCGATATACTTCGTCCAGTAGGCCAGAAAAGCATACGGCACGATCAGCAGGTCCAATTTCAGGATCAGCTTCCGTTCTTCCTTCGTGTCCTGGTCCGCGAACCACTGGATGCGCCACCATTTGCGACGCGACTGTACGGTGTCCATTTCGACTGCGATTGGGATTAAATCAGAACTCAAGCAGTTAACACCAGTCTCTTTTGAGTCTCTTTTGTATTATGGAGGACATCAGTAGCGAAAACACTATCCTTTAAATCCCACGGCAAAGATGTCAACGCAGCTCGTGATTGCGTGACAATTAGCACCCGTCAGTGACGGCCATGCTGCCGAGGGGAGAGGAGAGAGGAGAGCTCGTGGAGATGCCTATCTTTGTCAAATAGGAACGAATAATAGAAATCAAATCATTGCAACGGAAGATCCCCGAGCAAGAATGGATGGATGGATAAGATTCGGCAGGGTTGAAGACGGAACTTTCTGCAGCTAAGCATGGTGTCAGGAGGTGGAAATAAGACGTGCTTGCGGTATCTTGGTTTTTGGCCAGCTTTATTTAGGGCGAGGTACTGCCGAGTATAAAGAGGCTAAAGTCGAGCTACAGCTTTGGATTGTTATTTTTTGCGACCTGGTCCCTGTTGAAATAACCTAATATTGTTTGTTTCAGACTTTTTATGCTTAGATGGGACCGGAGTTAGTATAGCTGTGGAAGTTATAGACCCTATGTGACAACCAAAGTGATCAGCAATCATTGGAAAACGGACCGAAGACCTAGATGTGTATAGCAGAAAGATAGAACTGTTCTAGTAGCTGAAGGTTGGAGAAAGAACGGGGTCTTTCATGGTGTTGCATAGGGGATGTTGAATGCCTGAGGCAGTACGCCAGAATTTAGCACTGGGTTATGAAGATGATCAGACAAGACGCTGTTCATCTTCCGAACACACAACAAGGAGACAACGTATTTGCCCAGGGCAATCTGTTATTGCATGAATATATCAAGTACAAGAATAACAAATGTAGCTGATTTAGATCCCAGAATCAAGACTTGAAGATCAGCCAGGGGTCATTAAACTCTTTAGCCATTGTCCGATCTTTTGGCTCCCAGCGCAGCATTCTGCCCACGAATTCCAGAAAAAGTCTCTTGTCTTCCCCGTGGACAAATGGTGTAAGGTTTGAAAGATTAAATTCCTCAGATGGAATTAAACCTGGCAATCTGAACTCTCCTAAACGAACACTAAGTTATCCCCCGAGATACAAAAGTGGCGGACATCATACCATGGCTGGAGAATAGTTCGGAGCAAATGCCTTGGTCTGCCCTTTCCAGTAGTTGCAGCGGAGGCGGAACAAGCAGCTGTATCATTTGGGCTATGTGTTTTGCTCGCGAATGCGTGCTGCTCCCGGTGTCCAGCCCATCAAAAAGAACACAATCTGTAAGAAGCTCCCATAACTTCACGGGGCCAAGATGTCAGTGACCTGTGCAACAATCTTCCTCAGGGCCATACCATGGTGCCCAAGTTCCATATATCTGCGATATATGTCCAAGTTGCCTTCAAAAGAACCTCTGGCGCACAAAAGGGCTGGGGTTGCTTTGTTGTTGGCGGGCATAATTCTCTAGAACACCAGAGTCTTCGAATCCCAGAAGAAAATTGTCTGCCTTGAGATCTTCGCTATGATTTGAGAGGACCATTAAGTAGTAAACAATTGAGAAGATGCCTACCTGTATGTATAATAAGGCACTCAGAAAGGAGAAAATCAAAAGCCCTGGAGTGATACTTTCAAGAATGGCATGAGGACGGCTGGAGGCACACCGTTGCTTCCAAGGTGTTTCCCCAAAAGCCAGAGCGGTTCCCTTAACGGCTCAAACTTCAATCGAGAATACATAGTTACTCTCTTTCTACAATGAATGATGGATTATGTATGGCTTACATCATCTGCTCGGGAACAGTGCACTTAGCCGAAATGACGTCGACGGCGGGGTTGAGCTTTGCCGGGTATCCTCACTCATTCCCTTCTCTCATCGCTCTTCTTCTTTCCTTCTACTCCTCTCCTCCTCCCATCAATTGATCCCTCGTTCATCTCTATCTCCTGTGCGTCTATTCTACTTTCCCATTTTTCTCACTGTGTCTTCATCTCAAAGTCAGCACTAATGATATACAAACAGCTTCTAGCTTCCGCTTCTGCCTCGGCTGCCCCGCTCCGAAGGTCCCTTCTCTCGTCGCTCAAACAGCCTCGTCCGATTTCCAGCTTCCGCCCAATCCATTGCTCATCCGCAAACATGTCTGGCGTTAGCAAGGCTTGCTGCTCGTAAGGTTCTTCTTGTATCTGCTGAATATTCACTTTACTGATGTGACTAGCATCCCTCCCGTCGTGGCCAAGAACTACCAGGCCAAGGGTGAATACAAGACCATCAATGGCTTGAAGACTTGTACGCTCGATCAGCCACTCACGAGGAGAAAAGAGAGAAGATAATCGACTAACCGACCTTTAGACGTCACCGGCCCCGAAGATGCCACCAAGGCGATCCTCGTCATCTACGGTTCGTACCTCTTATCCAATCCCTTCGAATTCAACCCACCATCTAACCAATCGAAGATATCTTCGGCTTCTTCCCCCAAACCCTCCAAGGCGCGGACATCCTCTCGACGGCCAACACACAAAAATACCGCGTCTTCATCCCCGACTTTTTCGAGGGCCAACCCGCCGACATCTCCTGGTTCCCGCCCCAAACCGACGACCACAAGGCCAAGCTCGGCAACTTCTTCCAGACCAAGGCCGCCCCGCCCGCCACTTTGTCGCGGATCCCCGGCGTCGTCGACGAGGCCAACAAGCTCGCGCCCGCCGGGAAGCCCTTCGACTGGTCCATCCTCGGGTACTGCTGGGGCGGCAAGATCGCGGTGCTGGCGACCGGCCAGGAGAACAAGACGTTCAAGGCCGCCGTGCAGTGCCACCCGGCCATGCTGGCGCCGGATGACGCCAAGTCCGTGAATGTGCCCATGGCGCTGCTGGCGTCGAAGGACGAGGACCCGTCCGATGTGACGGCCTTTGGGGATAATCTGTCGAAGCCGCACTATGTGGAGACGTTCACTAACCAGATCCATGGGTGGATGGCGGCACGGTCGGATTTGGAGAATGACGAGGTTCGGAAGGAGTACGAGAGGGGATATCGCACTGCGTTGGACTTCCTGCACCAGCATGCTTAGGTGGACGGTTTCCTGTCTGAAAAGTGCGATTTCTGTTCTATCGCTAACAGATTGAACCTGACTCTTGAGGTCTGAATAGTAGATAGGTAATGAATTATGTTATTGTAATGACTCACGGTTCGTTTACTCTAATCAATCTCAAGGATATCGAATGTCTATCTAGCACATACACACCCATGATACCATCATTGTCCGTCAAATCGACCAATACCTAGGTATAAGTAAGCTACAGAGAAAACATATCCAGCCGGTTAAATTTGCGCAGGGGTTGAGAAAGACTTGTATCCATAAAAGCAGATAGATAACAGCATTAGATAGTAGCAGTACAGAGAAAGCCACCCCCCCCCCCCCCCCAGAAGACCTGTCTAGTATCCCTACTTACCTACTTACTTATGCACTATCCCAGTACAAAGTAACCAAATCCCTAGACCACATACCTAATCAACCTACCTTGGTGAATAAACTAAGCAGCACACAAAAGAAAACCCCTATCAACCCAATCAGCCAACCTGAACCATACACCGTAGTAGGAATAAATAGAAATGGAAGTGACTGCACTCTGCAGTTACTATTTAGTTACTAGGAAGACATCAAACCGGTTAGGAACCGAACCGGCCGAGCGAGTCCCGCCGCGCCCGGGACTAGCGAGAGCCTACCTTGATAGATCATGCCATATGTCGGCCATGCCATGTCATGATCTGAATCAGTCAGTTGGTCGGTCACCTTACTTTGTACACTATACTTTCACCTGGTGCCTAGTTACTATCTACGGTGTAGGCGTAGATGGCATGTTAATCTGCAATACAATCCATGATCTATAACCACCGAATCAAAAATGATAGAGGAAAGAAGATGAGAAAGAACGAAAACCACGCAGATCATGATCCCCACTAACTGCCTGCCTCCCTTACTTAAAAGGTAAAGTACATAAAAGCTGACCCTCTCCACCCATCAGGCAAGAAACCACCTCCAACCTACTAGTAACCACTACCGAGACACCGCTCGCTCACCAACGACGTCATCGATTCCAGACCGATTCCATGGTCCCATCCCCTTTATATATCATCTCATTTCATATCATATCATCTCATCCCCGGTAGAAATAGGTTACCCCGGGCTCTGAGTCTAAGTTTCTGAGTTTCATGTGACAGATAACGGCGCGCCTTTAAAAAAAAAAAAAAAAACAAGAAAGAAAAGAAACATACATAAAAAGCGACAGAAAAACATGGATGAGTTGAGTTGATCGACCTAATCCAACCTACCTAACCTAACTGGAGCAACTCAACCCTGGTTTGGGAATAAATGGCGTCGATTGATCTACCTAACCTACATTTCATACGCCCCTACCTAACCTACCGATCTTGACCTAAGCTGTAAGTGAACCCGAACCTGTGACCTGGGAAGCCCCGCAGGAAGAGAACGGAAA
This sequence comes from Aspergillus ochraceus, assembly GCA_004849945.1. NCBI lineage: Eukaryota > Fungi > Ascomycota > Eurotiomycetes > Eurotiales > Aspergillaceae > Aspergillus > Aspergillus ochraceus. The sequence goes on along the minus strand of SSOS01000007.1, from coordinate 2,139,872 downwards.
AAGAATACACAGGAAGTGGAGTTAAGCTACGTCTACGTCCCGGATTTGAATGTCGAGCGATCTTGTGTCTATTATTTCATTATGTGATCTTGATCTAGTTGACTATTGGACGTGCGATTTTACTGACGAACAGCGATAGCTACGATACGACACTGCCCTGAATAAAATATAGAAAGGAACAAACAAGAGAAAATGTCGTTCTTTTTCGGTCGGAGACATTCGATCTCCGGGGCGCCGCCGGCTCACGACGATGCGATGCCGACTACGCTTCGGAGAAGGAATTCGCAACCGCATGTACGACCGCATAGTACTGAGCCCCGGGGCCAGGGGATGCTTCACGAGCTGTTTCGGAGACATTCGGATGGGGAGACGACGCAACCTGCTGCTTCTGCTACTGTTGCTACCCTGGTACCGGTAAGAAGAGTGCATCAGTTGGGATAAATTGGGATAGAGGGAATCTGACCTTTACGTAGGTCGAATCACACTCCAACGACAAACCTACCTCTACGACGAAATCGTCGAGTAAATCGCCAAAGCAAGACGGTCGGAAACCTGACGAGACGAAAGACACCGAATCTGCAACGAAACCGCTGCATGAAAAGCACAACAAGCCGTTGTCTGGAGAGGCCGAGCTGGCGAGAGAAGATACCGAGTTTCTTTTCTCGGGCGCGCCCGTGTTTCTACTCGACAAGGGAAGACATGGACACTGGTATCTGCAGGTGATATTCCCGCTCGACGACCATGACCCGTTCATCCAGAACTTGTGGGATAGGAGGCCGCTGGCCCACGCCTCGTTCACGTTATGTACACTCCATGCCCATTTACCTCTCCCCGATGGGTGGGTCATTCAAGGGGATAATACTCCCGTTCGTCTAGAATGTTGGAAACGGACCGCGGCGCCGAAGAGGGCGAGTTTCGATGTCGGGATTTTTGAAACGCCCAACATGCTTTCAATGTACGGAAGAGAGCCGGGAACGATAGGCTCGTGTCATTTCCTCGAGCTTCCCATCTGCGATGCCGTCCGTTACGTCGGACCGGAAATCCCGAGACCGATGGCAGGATACATGCACCTCTCCTCCCTACCGGCCACGGCAGCCTATGAGCTGATGGAACACTATCAAGACGCGTACTCGCAGTGCGAAGACGGCACCGTACATGACCGGAAAGAACTTCTTTGCGAGGGCCCGTCGGCCTGGCGCCGAATCGGCGTTCGAGACATTGACCTGAAAACATTGGTCGAGCGTCTGCGAGAGCTGGCCGATATCCGAGATGAGATACTGCACGGAACAAAGGCAACATCGATTACGGACCGGGAGTCGGTGCACGAACTGTCGAGAGAGCTATTAACCAAATTTATCTACCCCCTACCTCATTTCATGTTGCAAGGGATCAACGACCCACACGGGATCAAGGCGCAGATCAAGGCCCTCACGGTTGCGCTGGCCACGCCGGGGGCCTGGGCGAACTTCAGTCTGCCGGAATGGCGATTACGGGCCGGGCAACTGCTCTGGGAGGCGACACCTCATGTGGACGGTGATTTCTTGGATTCCAGCACAAGTCACAAGCCGTGGGTTCATCCGACGTTGGAGCGCAAATGGTACTTGGTTCAGATGCTCCTTGCAGGTGAATTGCTCCTGCGTCTAGATGCGACGGTTCGGTTGGGTATTCTTGGCCACTCCAATGAACTGCGCCCTTCTCCCAGAGATATGTTGGACTTCGATAAAACGCGAAACGGCAAGGTCGATTGGGACATCGTCGTCGTGCGGCGCCTGATGGATAGCTTCACCATCAGCTACAGAGCAGATGAGCCGGCAGTGGCGTCTGACGAAAAGGCCTCGTCTTCATCGTCGCCAACTCACGAGCACGGCGGACGACACCATCATCGTTTGTTCGAGAGCTTCATGCACAGGTCAACATCCCCTCCGGCAGGGCCCGTCGAATCTTCCTGGAACTGCAAGCTTATCCCAGCCCATGTCCCCCTGCAGTTGCAGGGACTGTTTGTGTTTGCCGACAACATCGGCTGGCCCGGCTTGGACGCCGTCAAAGCCCAGCTTCAGTCAAAGATCGGAGATGACCCAACTAATCAACAGCTAGTAGATGTGTACAATACCCCAACTCACAATGTAATACCTGAAGGCCTTGAGCTTGGCTCCAAGATAGATGAGATGTACAGCCGGAGCCTGTCTCGGCGACGATTACTGCTGCACTGCTCTCAAGAGCACGGGGATCTCGGTGGCTGGATCACAAGAAGCTGGCTGTCCGGCTTCGTCATGCCCGGCGAGATGATCAATCACTTATTGATGGCTACAATGCTGGAGAACGACCCAGATGCTATGGCTCAGCTCGGACCGCTCATCAACCTTTACGGCGGGTTCTCGTACTCCGGGCGAAGCTGGTGGAGCAAAGAATGCATCGTCGGTCGAGTGCTCGCTAGCCTGGAAGGCACCAGAGAATCCATGGGATGGATCGGCACCCCAGTCCTCCCCAATGACTCGCACACGTCAGAAGACATCCACAACAGCTGGTTCGAGGTCGTCGTGAAGCCTGTGCCGCAGATCCCCGGCAAGCCGCGCATCAAACAGGGCCCGAAGCTGACCCATGAATCCAACCCTCTTCCCATGCGAAACACGCAGTGCGGTGCCTTTTCTCTGCCAACTGACGGTCCGATCGACGGAGTGAAGATAGGTTTCGAAGGGCTGAATCTCTCCGGCCACGATGCGCAACCCCTGCAGGGCAAACCGCATCTGGTGGCGCACAAGTCCTGCGCGACCTTTACTCTAGTCTCCGACAACATCAAATCGCCTCGAACGCTCTCCCTTCCACTGACATACAACGTGCAGTTCGTCGCATCGCATGAATGTCAACCTCCGGGGGGTCTCATATCGACCCAAAACAAGTCCTCCGTGCCCGGAGCAAGCGACAACAGCTCCTCATCGGGCTCGTCCAGCAGTACGTCCCATAAACATCATCGTCTCCCCGGCCATCCACTCTACCGCACATACGCATACAAAGTGCTGTCCCTCGACGCCTTACCAGAATCACCCGCAACCGATACGCCATCCTTAGACCGCAACGTGGGGAGATCCAGTCACAGCCAGCGCGAAGTGATAGTGTTGGATGCACGCGGCTCTCGCGACAAGGAAACATTCGCCAGGGCATGGTGCGCGTCGGCCGGATATAATGCCATCATTGGTAGGGTTGGTCGGACATGCCTAGCGTGCTGCATCCGCGAAGCCTACGCCATCAGCGTCAAAACGGTGATTCGCGTGGGCGAGGGTCATCCCAGCCGAACGCCATCGGTCCAGACAGTCTCTGTGTAAGGGATGTCACTCCCCACGAGAAGAAACCAAATTGAGTCGTCCGGGGCCCCTGCAGAGAGATGGAGGGAGACGTGTGACAAGGGGAGAGATGATGCGGACAGCAAGGATGAGGAAGAGAGGACTCCAAACATGGGATGTTTTGTTTGCATGTCACATGTCACCTGTCACTACCTCCTTGTTCTACAATCACCTGATAAGCCACCTGACACCACGTTTTCCCTCCGAACACGTGCAGCCTGCAAAGTGTCCAAACACAATGGCAATCAAGACAGCGCCCTGTTTCAATTTTCAACTCATCCTTCAAACCAAGTCATGTCGTGTACAGCGAATGATGGCAAAGAACCATGCAGATTGCACAAATAAGAGGAAGCCCAAAGAGGAAACCCAAAAAAGGGGCAGCGGAGGGAGCAGGATAAAACAACCCTGAACCTATCACATCCAATAACCATCATCCAAGCCAAGAATTATCAATGTGCAGTCATTTTAGCCAAAAGCCAAAAGCCAGAATGGGTTCGGTCACCCGGTGATGCTACCGGTTCTGCTACTGCGCATGGACCAACCAAGACAGAAGAAGACCCTTTCAGGCCTGAAATTCCGAACTCACGCTCCGGCTCTTTTTTCCATTTCATTTTCCGGTCTTTTTCTCCTTGGTCAAATCCAGACGGGCTTTCTACGGAGAATCCCCCTCGAGGTTACCTTCAATCTCATGGACAGTGAAGGACAAGGAACACGTACACCGGAGTAAGGGCACGTTGCATGTAGAGAGCAGAGCATGTCCATTTGAAGTCAAGTGCCCGATGATGGTGAAACAGGCCGGTGGACGCCTCACCCCAGGCGCCGCTTACCCAGGTACCTAGCTAGTGGATGGAGTCCGCACGCCGATTCGGAGGACGAATCTGAGCTCGAGGGAACGATTGGTTCTGCGCTTGAGGCGCTGAGCGTTGTGTCTAAGTGCGTGCTTTTTAATTTCCTGTTTAATTGAGTCAATGTCACTATCTATGCCACACTATCGAGGGCCTCGGAATTGTCAATATTACTCCGGAGTAGGCACTTAGTAGATAAAGCGTGAATGGTGTTAACTAATATGGGCGCTGCAGTAAGACGTTAGTCAGCGGATGCAATCAAATCAATCTGCCAAATTGGATAAGGTAGTCCGTACCACTCATCGAAAAAAGTGGCATCAATGGCCGAATCGGGCAAAATCTGCAAAGATCCCATAGACCTTGCCATGTGAAACCTCCCAATCAAACCCACTTACCATCGCCATGCACGACAACTGGTCCAGGACAGGGGCCAGGAACGAACCAAAGGGGGTTAACAAGAAGAACAAAATTAAAAAAAAAAAAAAGGTCGAACCACTGTTCGTCCAGTCCACGAGGATCAACATCTCGCTACTAGATAAAATGATGAATACATTGGTGCCCAGCCTAGGAAGACCCTGGGTAACTTGGAAAAAACAAAAAACAAAAAGGAAAGTGGAAACACCGACATGATCAACTTGGTTTGTCGTACACTCGTGGACCACCAGAGGAGAATGTTGGAGAAGGAATGGAGAACGTGTCGCGTCTTGGCGGATGATCGCATGAATGACGGATGGTTTTGCTTCGCCTTCGATAGACTCTAAGCGTACGGAGTACGCCGTCGGCGATATTACGATGAATATGACTGGATCCCAGATGGAGGGTGAAGTCCGGAGAAGATTCCTAGACAAGTGATGATGATTGCCCCCTCGCCACTACACTGGACGGTGTCATGTCACTCAGCATGATCACGACACGGAGGATGTACTCCGTAGGGAAAGGCTGGGAAATTGCAAACGCAACCAATAAACCCAACGCAGGCGGTTGGTTGGTTCGGATGGCCACTTTTTGATTAAAAGGCGTCAGAGTCGGAGTGCAAGGAGGGCAAGGGACTCCGTGTGACAATGGTAGTATTCTCGGAGAATTTCTGGAGAACCGTTGGGTTTTCCCTTGTTCTTCTCCCAATTTACTTTGTTTTTTAATCTTTTGGGCTGCACTATGCAGGTAAGGCTGCAAACTAGGGCTACGGAACGTAAAAGGGTAAGGTTAGAACCGTACTCAGTTATATAACGCAATAAACAAGCTCATATAGCATTGCCATGTTTCATCTCCGGTTGCGACCATAATCAGGCCAAGAGCTAAGAAAGTATATGAACTGGACATCGGACGGACTACGGAGAAGCTACGGAGCATTCAAGTACTTGCATAACTACTAGTACTAGTGCTCCGTAGAGTCCGTCCTCGAAAGCGAGACAGGAACTAAGAAAACGAGGGGGCAGGGAATAATAGAGTCGTATTACTTAGATTAAATTCGACGATCTCGCTTACGTATATCAACCCCGATCCCACTAGCCAACAAGCCAATGCACAGCATGACCAAAGCAGCAACCTCCACGCTGAGGGGTTTAAGGGAATAAGGTCCAAGTGTCCTCCAAGGCTCCAACGCAGCCTAGAATCGGAGTAAATACTTAGTCGGGTCCTCCCGTCTATATATATCGCAGGTGCATATCGCATCGAGCATCGCATCATCCGGCCAGCCCTATCCAAAGTGACTCGGGTTTCGCCTGTCCTCAGCGGAGCCCCGAGCCAGAGTTGGCGTTGTTTCAGCTGGGGCGCTAAACTAGGACCCGAACGGAGTGAGTACGTACGATAGATGTGGGTACTCCTTTTTGTTTATGATTATGATTTTTCATGGGTGCAGAGATGGACCCTGAAATGAGGCGAATCAAACAATTGTTGGTGGTTACTCTGAGACTTTGATAGTCCTGATGGAGAAGAGAGAGAGAGAGAGGGTGAGGAAGTGTCGTAAGTTGCGACTCGTAGTCGTATACGGACCCAGGTCTAGGTCTCCGGGGTCGACTCCATACTTACTCCTACGGCGTAGATAGTACAAAAATAGTAAATACCAACAATCAGGAGTACCCACGGAAGTAGACGTGCAGTAGTCGCAATGGCAGTTTCATCGAAACTTGTGTGGATTTGAGGCTGATAGGCCATGGGCTCTTATCAATCAGTGTATCTACTATTTACTACTAGCAGGGTGGGCGAAGACACCAATACTTTTTTTATTTTATTTTATTTTATTTTTTGGCCTGCGAAATGGGCCATGTCTCATAGACGGCGAATTTCTCCTAGGTCAGTTTATCCTTAGGCCGAATGGCGATTCCAGAAGGCAGGTCAGGCAAGTCCCCTTACAGGACAACAAAGAGCCAAGAGCCGCCAGACGCGCTAGGATGCAGATATGATCCTTAATTAAACCTTGACTCAGGCCCACCGTGTCCTTGACAGATCTGGAATCGAATCGATATCTTGGGCTGGAATGAATTTTGAAACGGAGAGGTTTGTAGATAAAAGAGCGTCCATCGAACAAAAATTAGAAAAAAAAAAAAAAAAAAAAAAAAAAAAAAACAAAAAACGAAATTCATAACTGCTAATACAAATGATTTTCCTAAAACATTTTCCCAGGTGCACATGCACATCAGGTAGCTACCGTGTAACTACTTGTATAACTACAGTACAAAGGAAACCTACCTATTTCCTTTGAGCCTGCCCAACTTCCATTAGGTCAGCCTCCCTCCCCCCAAACCCTAACTCAACCGGGCAGATGAAACGCTCATCCTTATTAACACATCTGTGGAATCCCCGATGACGATGATGAGGCCCTGCCCCATCCCTCCCAGCGGAAGCGCCAATCAGATGTACGGGCAGCCCCCAACGCTGACGACTCCCGACCTTCTCGAAGCCCAAGCAACCCCGCGCTATTCCCTTCCGGGGCGCCTCCACACCGCCGGAAACCTTCTCATCGCCGCATAGGGAAAGTCCTATGCGCCATGGCCCGACACAATTGGTTCCCTGCTTGACCCCCCATTGCGCTCGCCAATCATCGGCTGTCCGCCTTGTGCTTTCTAAACGAGGCAGTTTGCCATTTTCATGGAAATGCCAAAGCCTACTGGCTCCGGAGGTTGTCCTTGACCACGAGATTTTCTCTGACAGCTTCCCTTTCTCTCTTTCTCTCCTGTTTCTCTCTAGTCCCAAACTTTTTACTTTGGCCTTTCCGCCTCCCCCCTCCTGTCCGCTTAGCCTAACGAAGGCACCATAATCCGTAACTTCTCACCCCTTCCTTCTAAGAGCACCAAGTAGGGCTCTGAAGACCAAGGTTGCAGGAGAAGGGCCGAATCAAAAATTAACACCGCAAAAAACTCCTCCCCTCCACTCCCCACACCCCCAACTAGACCTGTTACAGTTGAGTTTGGTTTGGAATGAACCACCTGCACAAGGTGAAGGGATCAGGGGTATGCATGCAATTGGAGAGCATGGCATGTCGTTTCTTTATTCCTGTCCACCCCCCTAACACTGCCCGCAACTGACTGTTTTCTTGTCGTATGATTCTGGGCCTCAAGGGCTTTTTGCTGGATAAACAGAAAATTTTTGTACACAGAACCACCAGCCTCGAACCCCTTCAAATCACCGGTCGTCTATCAGGTCCCTCCCCTTAGGACCCAAAGTTCCAAACACATAATTCCATGCGGAGTGCTCCGTAAAACATGCCACGTTCATGACCCCATTGGACATTTGTGGTACCTGACATGAGGTTTCAACCTGTCAGTCGGTAGCAGCAATGTTGGCTAGGATTGGGGAATAATGGAGGGGGACGAAATGAATGGAGCAACCCTGCTGCAGAGTACTACGGTGCACCCCATAAGGACTCCTAGAAGATGATGACGACTATCCTGGGCGTTTCTCATCATGGCAACTCGAACAAGAGAGCGAAAAATAAAATTAAATAGAAAATTGAAACCAGAAAATCTGGAAATTAACAAGGGCTAATAATAATAATAATAATAAAATAAAATATAAAACTAATAAAAACAAAAAAGGCTGGGTGTTTCATCCTTGGGTTAGTGAAGACCTGTCCAGCTTAGCTATCTGGACTCTTATTCAGGGTCTGCTTAAGGCTGCATTCCATTGGACGTTCTGAATCTAATGCCTGGGGGGGATTCATCATCACCCATTTTGACCTTCTATAATTATCCTGATTGTGATCATTATTATGTACCCTTTTGGCTAATACTCTTATCCACTCCAACATTTTTTCTTTTTCTTTTTCTTTTTTTTCCTTTTTTTTTTTTTTTTTTTCGCTTCTTATGCTCTGTATTGCTCATGGGTCCTCCTCTACTGTACCTTTTTTTCTCTCTCCTGTGCTATTTGCCCTGTAAAAATTTCCAAAAATTGAAAAACCAAGAAAGGGGATTGAGTTTAATTCCGCATAGAATGAGAACCCTAAGACAATGGGAGCTGCACTAGAGATGGAAATGAAAGTAGCAGCCCAAGTTCGAATACAAAGTTTCCAACCTATCAACAATCCCTACCCTTATGGGACTTGTTCTAAGACGAAAAAGTCCCGAGATCCTCGATCCCGAAGAGTTGAGTCGAGTTGGTTAGCAGCAGTTACTCCGTACGCCTTCAGTCTCTCTCGCCATTATTCTTCCCTCTTTCTCTCTCTCTCTCTCTTTCTCTTTCTCTTCTCTCTTCCTTCCCCTTTACTTTAACCCCTCTTCAATCATATTAATGACCACGTCCATTTCCTCAATTTATTATTACTTCATGTCCATCCTTTAACTCATTACTTACGACTACTACTATTATTATCTGGGTCGGCCATTAGTGTCATTACCTACCATTCTTTTTTATTTATTTTATTCTCCCAGTTTTTTTCCTTCTAATATTCTTTTTTTATTTGACCTTAACTATATTCCCGGGATTGATTCGAGTTTCTCGTTTCTCTGCCTTTCTATTCTTTCCCATTGTCTTTGCTTCCTCTTTCATCACCCCCGACCTTTCTTTCTTTTTTTTTTTTTTTTTTTTTTTTTTTCCTCACCTGCACCTTCTTCTCTCGGTTTATATCTTCGCAAACCATCTCGTGAGCGGAGACATCGCAACAGACGTATTACGCGTGGGTCAATCTATTCTAATAATTCATTGATTTTCAACAACGACATCGGAGGAGACAACCACCAGGCCGAGGCGCAACAGAAAGGGAGAGAAAAATAAAAGAAAAAAAAAAGGAAGCCCGAAAAAGAGTATCCAGAAACCGCAAATCAAACTCATCCTTAGCGCGGTTTCGTCTACAGGGTCTCCTCGTGTGAAACATTCCAAGACTTTATTATCCATCACCCTATTGAGTGTTTCCTGTTGGTTACCAGGTGGTCCTAGGTCGACTGAAGGTGGAGTAACGTTGCTGAAACGGGGAGGTCGGGATACGTACTACGACGACTATCACCAAACCAGCGCATCATCATCCGTTCACCGGTTTTCCCCCAGATTTCCTACTCCTCCTCTTCCTCGCCATCATACGTGTATGGAATTGGATGAGACTTCCCGGCTTCGTGCTGTCAATCCTCGCCTCCATCTAGGGTAGCTCCGTCCTTCTAATCCGCTTTCTGGGGCGTCGCACCGTCTCCGACTATCTTCCCCTCCCTTCTTGTCCACCCCTCCGGCGATTGATGCGCCCTGTACCTTGGGATTTCGTTCCTTCATCTCGCTCCCTGGAGCTATGCCCGCGGTGATCGGAAATATGACCTCAACAACTCCGAATTCGCAAGCCGCCGTCATGGACTCTTCCGCCGCAGACAAGAAGCGCAACAAATTAGGATATCATCGCACCTCTGTCGCATGTGGTTAGTCTTCTCTTCCTTCGTCTTCTCCTCCGTCCCTCGCCCTATCTTATACTCATTCTCTTTGGGACAGTACACTGCCGGCGACGAAAGATTCGATGTCTAGTAGCAGCCGACGACGCTCAAGGACGATGTGAAAACTGTATCCGACTTCGAAAGGAATGTCAATTCTTTCCCGTTGATCAACAGCCTCCGGTTGAAAAGAAGTCACGCCCCAGCTCGCGATTGGAAAATGCATCGACGGATCCCTCCACGGCCTCATCTTCGCCTCCGACTGGCAGTGGGGGAGAGCAAACGGAGGCATTCTTTCCTTATCAACCAATTCCGCTAAACACTGGTCCTGACGTTACGGCATTCAATCCAGGAGGCTTCCCTGGGAATCCTATGGCTCAGTTTGCGCCAGGTGGGTGGTTTTTCCGTCATTTGTACTGGTTTTATTGGGAAGCAACTTCCTCGTGTGCTAACGAGACCTGTTGATCATATAGATCGCAATGTAGGAGCCGCCGAGTTTGCACCCGGACCGTCGCTCGATCCATCCGTTCCGTGGGACGAATTTACTACGATTCAAGATCCTCAAGTTCTAGCAAATATGACCGCAGCAGGAAAACATCCGATGATGAATATGGCGCCTGGAGTATGGAGTCCCGGGCCCAACCCAATGGCAGGCATGCCGACCGCGTCCGCGCTTCCAGGAACGCCGACAGTACCGTCGCAATCCCAAGCCCTGAACCCAGCTACGGGATATACTCTTCAACCGGATGGATCAGTTTGGCCAATGGCCCCGCCGCGATCGATGACTTTCCCCGCGCAGGCCGAGATGCCCGTTCCATATCCCGCTCCCGGTCAATTCCAGCAGCAGATACCCCCGGATCTCAAACGCAGAATGACCAGCCCGGCTCAAGGGTACCCTCGAAGCCCCGTCAACCCGCAGAGCCCTGCATCAACCGATTTGCAAGGGACGCCGGTGTCGGTGTCCTATCCCGGCCAACCCCCCGCGATGGGCTACACAGGGTGGCCGGATATGAGCAATATGTCTCCGATGAATGTCGTTCAGTATCCTATGTACACGGGCGATGGCACGCCGCAAGCACCATTCGGTAGTCCTCAACCACCTATGGGGCATCCAGGATCCGGGCAATCCCCACCGTGATTGGCAACACTGCACGATTGACAACAGACAACTCCACGTTCGAGAAGAGTAAAACGAAGGGACCTCATATCTGTCGCATGATACCCCTGCGTGAGCTGCTGCATCTTCATTGCTTCATTTCATTTCTCTTTTTTTTTTCCCCCCTTTCTCTTTTTTTCCATCTTCAGCTATACACCTTATCTTGGCGGGCATCATCTTTACCAGCTGGTCATTAGCGGGCGCAAAAGGATTACATGGGCGGCATTTTCCATTCTTCCATGAGAGCCATTTTCCATTTTTTTTTTTTTTTCATACCATTTCCATTTTTTCTTATCTTTACCGATTGCCCCTTCATCTCCCTCTGGTGTCGTTGCACGTGCTCGGGGTTATTTCGTCCGGGCAAGCGGTTAGATTCGTTTGCCCTCCTTTCCTCCCTTTGATTTTCTTTCCTAATTATTCCTTCTCACACGTTGATATCCATGTCTGGTTTCACGAGCTACGTTTTAAGTCACCAGCGGGACAGGTGTCATTGATAATAGGTCATAATGGCGTTGGTGGACGTTGGATTGGATCGTCTCCGCGTGGCCTTCCCGCCACGGCGGAATGAAACATCTCCAATATGGACGGGTGATTTCGTCCGTTCTTTTCCAACATGTTTGCGGCGAATCCTTTCTTCGGTAGGGTCCTGTTCACATTACCCGATAGATGGGCCGTCTGATTGGGGAGCTTGGAGTCTAATTCCTAAGCAGCTTATGTTTGATGTCCTTTTCCTTTCTCTTTCTTTTCAAGATCTACATACCTTCTTCACCTTACTCCTCATCTATGTTAGCCATATAGACCCCTTTTGCTTTCGTTGTTTATTATGTTCAGGAATGATAGACTTACCGGTATGACACAAGCTGCATCGCAATGGCGTTGGACTGGTAGAGACTTCAATCAGATGGCGTCGATAAATCCAAGTCTGGTCGATCTTCGTGATATCATCGTAATCAGCTATGTTGCTGCCTGCGAAAATCATCTACCCTGTAGATATGACAAACTCAGGCCCCTTCCGGATCTACCGATTGCAGGAAGTGATAGTCAAGATCGACGGATTATCAGTTATGCAACTATACCTGGCAGCCGCAGATTCTCAAGTCTCTTATCTGTCATATGAGCGGTTATCGTTACTCGTGCCAAGAGAGACGAGCAGACCGCATTCGCAGGGTTTGATATGCATTTCCTCGCTCCCCTAGAGTCATCTACCTAACGTAGGCTACGTAGAAAGCAAACCACACTGCCATGGCGAGCTGAGAACCCCGTTCGGGGTCACGTGTCCCTATACTTCGTTTGCACGGATGCAAACAATGCAATCCACCGGTGTACATACCTACCTACCTGGGTCCTCAGTATGTACAGTACAACAGATCGACCTGTCATCCTTCACACATTGCACATCATCGACCATCATAACCATCATCATCCCCGATAGCCCCTACGTCAAAGATAAGTAAGATTCAGCAAATGAAACGGCCCGTCGGGCACAATATCTGGGCTTCTCACTTTTCCCGCATGGCCAATAACGGAGATCATGGAAGCAAAGCTTAATATAAGATAACGTTGGCGTTGTTCGGGATCTGCCAATCGCACCGACGCTCCGCTTATCACTGTCAGGGAAGGTTGCACTTTGCGTCTGGGAGACGGAGAATCAAACGGCAGGATCTCCGCGGGCGGACAGGTTCAATTTGTTTTCTCAATTCTTGGGAGGTATAAATATGTCGTTGAAAAACGATCGCGAGGGCTGATGAACTGGTTTAGATGGTAGGGGAGTGTGAATCCGAGTCCCTTCCCGCCGGGCGCAATCACGATTGAGAAGAACAGCGAGAGAACCCTTCTACTCCGTATCATCTGGGGTTTGTTGTGGAGAAAAACATGGGGCCTAAACACAGCAGCCTCAATCGGAACTCCGATCCTCAATTTTCTGACGTCGCAATCCACAATCGGCCGGAGATAGAGGATTGCATAAAGATAACGCTCTGGATGAGGCCAGTTACATTCAACAGGGTTTGTCTTCCTGCTGTTACATACCTACGTGTTGGGCCGAGTCTTATCTGGACGAGTCTGCGACTTGACAGTTGACACATGCACAGTTATCGCCATCCCCTTTTTAGGTTATTCTTTCCATCCATACAAAAGCCGACTCTTGTCGCCCAGCTGATCTGAGACTCTGGTCGCCCCCTTCTATTCGATTCGATTCGGCGTGCAGATTCGCCTCTATCGCTCGTCTTCGAGCGTGCATCACGCCTTATCAGCATTCCGTTGGGTGATAAAATCGCAGTCGATTCGGAACGAGAGCCGAGTCAAACAATCGGTCATATAATAAGCTTGGGGGATGGTCGGGCATGAGCTTTCCGGTTTCGATTCTCATTCCCCGTGGTTGTTCTTCTTTTCTTTTACATATATAAAAGAAAGGCCTGAACGCGGGGAAAGAAGAGCGACCATCCCCTCTCCCCCGGGACCCGTTTCTCACCTTATTTCTACCTTACCACCCACGCTGCACTACCGACCCGTTCTATTCGTTCGCTCCAACGCTACATGATCTGACGATCGCATTTCCCTCCAACAAAGTATATTATCGATCCAAAATAACCTCCCAGTTGTCCTACGAATGAGCTCGTGGGCACCTACCACCCAGCATGGATGTCTCTTCCTCCCTGCATCGCTAGTCGAGCTGGTTCCCTCCTTCGCTTGAGGTATTTCACGCCCCCTTTCAACTAGCCTACCATGCCACACACCATCCCATCTGCACTGGACTGCAAGCCGTGTGGGATGCCCGCGTTGATATTGCGACCGTGCTTGCAATAATTTAAGTTATGCGGAAGCACATGCTCGGTGCAGGGGGTGTTGATGCTGGCCTTACTTTCCCTTGTTATTTTTTCGGCGGGTCCGCTGCAGCCGCTCATGTGGGAAAAAGGACGCCCGAGAACAGCCTCGAGAAAAGCTGGAGAGTCAGTTAATAGCCTTATCTCGAGTGGGGGATGATTGCGACGAAATGTCCCGGTCGGAAGAGAGGGAAGAAACGAAAGAAAAAAGAAATTATCGCAAGAAATTTGATACTGCAAATGAAACCGAAGAAACACCGGCAGGATTCCAACAGCTTACGATGACCTTTCATCTGCATTCCGATTGCTCCCCCCTTGCTCCGGTTCTCTAGTGACGGAGCAGCCCGCCACGCTCCACCGACAAAACTGGGGAAGGCAACAAAGAAAAACCAAAAGCAAAAAAAGAATGGGCATCATAGTGATGCATTCAAGGTCGTACTACAGGACTCATACTGTAGATTATTTAGACTAGTCGATGCCGTCACGGCCGGAGGTACGTCACTCAACAGTCGACACCCCCCTTGGTTATGACTTACTCCTAGGTATGTCTGTCTCTTGCTTATCTCTAACATGTTGCCTGATGTGGAGTCGCGATCGGCCATCCTTTCTGTCGGTTACCCTCGTCGGTTTCAACTCTACAGACTCCAGAGTACTTTGGAGAGCATCTGAACACTGCCACTGGACAGGGCAGGGCAGGACAGCCATCTGGCCCGCTAGGCCAGGCACACGACAAGCCTCTTCTCTCATCTTACTCGTCCACCGCCGTCTGACTGGTTTCCCTTTTGAGCCCCTCACCGGAAGGTGCTGCGAATGCATCCGGTCCAAAAGGGCACCAGGTCAACCCGCGGTGCGTGGCATGGTCTGTTCCCCCTTCCCGGTCGACCAGAAACAAATAACTGCCCGGCTTATAGTTATAGAGGAGGGATTGGGAGAACAATGGCTTCTGAATGGTTCCTCGTGGGACGCCACTCGCCCACATTTGCCCTTTGCTTTTTAGCTTGGCATTTGGGGGGGGGTCTCGGCTGAACTCTGATGTTTCTTTTTTCTTTTTGCCACGCAGGAAATACGATTGCCGACCGAAGAAGAAACAAAAGAAAGGAAAGGATAATGAAGAGAAGAAAGAAGGAAGAAAAAACCTAACCAAGAACAGAGAAAATACAACTGCGTCAAATCGAACTAAAGAACTAATCATACTAACGACAGCTAAACAGAAACAAGACTCGAGATGCTTCAAGAGCGGAGGAAAAGGAAATCCGACCAAGAGCGGGTTACGTCGCCAGCAGGATCGGGGCCCCGATCGGCGGAAGTCCATTGGCTGTGATGACCACGGCTAATGACATTCTTATCAGCTTATCACCGCCCGTTATCTCGACTGAAATGAACGGGAATCTCTGCAATCAATTAATATTGCATTCACAATTGTGAATTGATTATCAGCTCGAACGGACTCTTGACTCTAGCGCCGGTGGACCCTGCTTTCCCTCCTTCTCACCCTCCCTCCCGTGGGGCCCAAGATTAACCAAAAACGACCGGAATCAATTGATTGATCGATTGGCTTTTCATGCTGATATTCGAAATTCGGACTGCATGGACAGTGGATACGAAATGAGATGGAAATGAAATCACCATGCTCGCCCTATCCCCAATCCGGTAATACCTAGGTAGGTGCTTTGCAATCCCGCTCACTGCTGTTCAAACAGTCTCCCTAGACAACATCGCCCCCCCCTTCTTCCCTCCGCTTGGCGTCCTCTCTGCCGTCCGACTGGTTTGCCACCGCCCAGGGGGAAGGCGGGCAGGAGAAGAAGTGCCCATCGTTCATCGTTCGTGGGGTGAGGGTCTCCCGTCGCGGAATTACAAGGCAAGTCAACCCGCCGTGACGAGGCTACCGTGTACCGAATGATGTCGCATCTATAGACCGGGTAATATCGACATGCCAGGGCCAGGCTAGACCTACTCCGAGACTACGGAAGCTCACTACTGCAAGCATGGGGGGCGCCCGCAGCCGCAGAGACTCAGAACGAAAAAGAAAACCCAAAAAAGCAAAGCACGAATTAAAAGTGGATTCCTGGAAGACATCCATCCGGCTGCACAGCTGCACAGCAAAGTAGGTGAGTATGTATGTACGGTGTAGTGAGTGCTTGAAGCAGCCAGTCTAGCCATTGACCTGAGAGACGTTGCCATTCGGGCCGGGATGCTGGACAACAGCAGAGGCATGAGTGACCCCGCAAGGGAGGAAAGTGGATCCAAATCAATCTGGCACGGTTTGTGATTTGGGTAAGTATGGAGGGGAGGAGAATTTGATATTCGTCGCAGACAAATCAGTGCGATCGGGGGAGTTCCATCTTGGCCATCTGAGGCTGGAAGGGAGAATGCGATGCAACAGGCAAGTAAGGTATTGTGACGTCGGGTGGTAACCGCTTTACAAGACGTACGGTTTCGTTGTTCGATACCGGACGCGTACGAGGCTCGGGTAAGATAGGAATCTCAGCTCTCGGTGAGCGCGAAGCATCAAGACTACGGCGAAGTTGCTTAAGTGCTGAAGACTTGTCTGCGATGACAGCCTGTCTTGGGGTTAGTCGGCTGAAGAAATGAACGATGTCGGAGGTTTGCATTAATCGTGTCTAGGATTCTCATCTTGCATTTAGGATCAGTGCAGAGATTCGATGGCAGTTGCACTTTCGCATTCGACGATCAATCTTCCTCTAAATTTAAGTCCGACTGCATTTATTGTAAAGGTCCGGACTTCAGAGAACCAACTAATTTTGCTATTAAACTACCCCTACTAGAAACCTTAGGAAAGAGTATATCCGGGCCATCCAACTCTAAATCCAATGGTGCGCTCGAGACATCACATCCATGATCCATGCGCAGAACGTATCACTAACCATCTATTCTGGCGGCCTCGGGACTCGTCCGGGACCAAACAGGGCCTGCCCGACGAACGTCCGCCCCGCTGTTCTGTCCTCCGAGGCCCAAGTCTGTCTGTCTGTCATGTCCGGAGGCTGATTGCTCCGGTTCGATTGAGTCGGGTTGTCCGATGAGCGGAGTCTGCTGTCTGTCTGTCTGGCTCTGGCCCTTAGTCTACTAACAACTGTCTATCTTGTATCCACATTTCCGTCTTTATCTGTCTTATTATTTAGTTACTCTTAGGATTTAAGCGTTAAGAGCCAAAGTATCGGCCCGATGGGGGCGCGTTCCCTTCCCCTCTCCCTCCCCTCCCTCTTCTCCGTCCAGATGGATGGGGTAGCCTATGCATGAAAGGTGCATTGTCCAAGCTTGAAAAGGATCTAGTCCCGACTTGCAGGATAACTAGTCCTGTCTACTTATGCAGGATGGAATTGTCTTACTCGTGTACAGTGTACATTTCCCAGGTAAGCTAAGCGGTGGATGACCGTCCATCCATACACCGTAGGTAGAGTACAGACACCGTAGTGTAGATTCTTCCGGAGTAGGCTCCTCCTATGTACATACATACTGTGTACGGAGTAGTGTAAACGAGTGAATCACAATGAAGTCAGAAGTCAGAATGCCATTCCTGGCCCGAGCGGATTGCGATCCTGTTGGACGGGGAGAAAAGACGATCTGGCTCGGTCGGACGCCGCGGTTTTAACTGCACGAATGAGATCAAGGGCATCGTCAGCTGTTAACATCATCATCATGTATCCATGCATGCAGACATGGATGCGAAGGAGGAGGCAAATCGATTGCCTTCTTTTTTCTTTTTTTTTCTTTTTTTTTCTTTTTTCAATTTTGTTTTTTTTTGCTGTGTTGAATAAGTGACTACTTCCTGAGTATCTACACCGGAGTACCTACCTACCTACGGAGTAGGTACTGAGTAACTTAACTACTCCGTGATTAATTTAAGAAATGGGAATATTGATTGATTGATGATTGACTTCACCAATACCTAATGCTAATGCAACAAGGATAAGAATCCCACAGGACTAGACACTTCTGCTGTCCACCTAACTACACCGTACGCATAGATTAATTGAGAACTCCCTTAATACCTCTATTTCCGCCGTATCGGGACGGCAGACAACCTGGAAGAATTGGGGTGGTTGGAAGCACGCTCATTGGCGGAGTTTAGTCCCTGTTAGGGCCGATGGATGACGGATCTGGTATTTTGTATCGGAGTAACTGTTAGTTTTTAGTTAGTACTTTAGCAGGATTTTAGCCGATATACTACCTACAGTACTGTGCAGTGTGGACTTTGGTTCTGTTAAAGGGAGGATCAATGGCGGAGATGGGTTGCCGTGATTCAAGGGATAGATACCTATCTGTCTTGGTCTCCATAATCCATTCTCTGTACATACTATATACTACTGTACATCAATCGACATGAACCTGTGTACTACAGACTTCAGTCAGAGACAGTCAAAGACTCAGTCAGTCAAGTGGAGCTTCGAGAACATCCCCGGCAACGTTAAACCACGAGCTCAAGCGCAGACTGGTTGGACCGCCAGACTCGGTCTATTTTAGCCCGGGGCGCTAACAGCCACGCTAAGGTGGACAGTCCAGAGTCCTAACTACGGAGCGGTCGTAAATTAATTAGAGGAAAAGGTGCCTGGTTGCCACCGGCGGGGGTGATGGTATGCGTATGGGTATTTCCTGGTATTGTATTGGGTATATCTTCTAGTATACCTAGTATACTGTGACTGTGAGAGTGTGAGAGTATACTCGAGTATACTGCGAGTACTACAAGTACTACGAGTGCGAGACTGTATTCAAGTATGAGAATAAACAGAGTGTCATATAGTATAATATGATTCTGTTGAACCATTAACATATCTTGATTCTCTCGGTAATAAATCCTAGAGACCCAAAAAGAAGACCGTTACTGGTTCCGGGCGGAGAGCGGTACGGTATGTAAGGCTGGCCTCCGTCATCCATTTTATTTCTTCTTCCTTTCATTGTCCGCTTCCCCCCTCCCTCTTCCTGTCTTTCCTCTCTTCTTTTCTTCTTCTTTTCTTCTTCTTCTTCTCCCTCTCTCCTCGATTCCTCCATTCCCTGCTCGGTCGGGTCTTCTCTATCACTTCAAAGTCCCGTCTGTCCCTCTGTGCCCTGATTTCTCTGGCTGTCTGTCGCTAGGTATGTTCATTTCGTTCTGACTTAGTGCTGGGGAATTTTAGTGAACTGGCCAATGATGTATTATACATACCAACCACATCTACCTTACATTTCTCTCCCGCTTGGTGCCTGTATCTAGATGCGATCATCCTCGTCCTTCTCGATTCCCCCAAGTCGATGAAGATGGAGATGGATTGAATCATCCACGCGCATTAGTTGATGCATCCAGCAAACTAACAGACCGAACAACAGATCAGTTGAAACACCCTCGTTCTTCCCGTCCGAACAAGTCGTTTACGGCGGGTAAGCTGGAATTCCTGACTGGCCAATCCTCCCACACAAGAGCAGGGAATTCCCCCTCTCATTGCCTGGACGCTTCTCTTCTCTTATCTCTCTCCTGCTCTTCTCGTTTTTCTCCAATTTGATTTGATTTGGTTCTTATTTTTTTTTTCTACACTCCCTCCCTCTTTCGGAGTCTAATCTATTTCCTTTTTCACCCCTCCTTTGGAATTCTTCGGTCTTATCGCCTTGCATACCGGGCTTTTTTCTTTTTCTTTTTTCTTTCCCTGGCCCACTTTCAATAAGAAGGGAGAGAAGGTCCGCGAGATCATGTCCGGGTTGACCCTCGGGCGAGGTCCTGGGGGCGTGCGACCGACTCAACCCGCCGCTGGCTTCGATCCCTCCGCCGACGCCGACCGGTCTTCCGCCTCCCTTCATCATCGTCAACATCATCAGCATTTTCCTCCTCCCACTTCTTCCTCTCAACTCTCCGACGACTTCTCCTTCGGTTCTCCTCTTAGTCCGCCCGATTCGTCTCATGTGCAGGACGGTGGTGTACTTCAGGACTCGCTCTTCCCCGAGTGGAGCACCGGCGCGCCGCCTCGCGTTGGGATCGACGGTCCCGATGAGATGCAAAGGCAAGATCCGTTAGCCACCCAGATATGGAAGCTATATTCTAGGACGAAAGCCCAGTTACCCAACCAGGAGCGCATGGAGAATCTGACCTGGCGAATGATGGCCATGAGTTTGAAGCGCAAGGAGCAGGAACGGTTATATCAGTCGAGGTTTGTCCCTAGCGTTGGTTGTCTTACAGTGTCCCTGTAAGAACTTGTATCTTGGTTGGAACATCTGGCTTATTATGGGATTGAATTCGCCCCGTCCAAAAGGTTTCCTGCCCGAAACAGCATCTCCGGCCCAAGTGGCATTGCCCAATTGCGCATCTCCGACCGAGCTCCTGCCAACCTGCCGTCATCCACTGCGACGGATTTTGCGACGGATTTCGCACCTGATCCGGCGACCGATCCGATGAACCTGGACGATTTCATCGTTCCGTTTGAATCCCCCTCCGATCATCCATCTCCGAATGTCACCACCAAGGCGTCCCAGTCGACAAGCTCCGCCGCGATCCCCATCAAATCTCGCAAGGACCAAGTGGCCGAATCCACGCCCGTGCCCGCCTCGTTCCATCACCCGGCTCAGGACCAGCGCAAGAACAGTGAATTTGGTTACGTGCCCCGTCGCGTGCGCAAGACGAGTATCGACGAGCGCCAGTTCTTCGGCTTGCAGTTGCCTAACCGCAAACGCCCGGCTGAATCCTCGCCCCAGGTTCCGCCGGTGTCCAACACCATGCTGGCCCACGATCCCGATCTCTCCGGCGGCGTTCCGGATTACGCATTGGATGCGACTACTTCGACGGCGTTTGGTCTGCATCGCGGTAGCCATCATGTATCGACCCATGCCAGTCACACCTCGCCCGGCGTGCCGTTCGGGCTGGATACCTTTACTCTCGGCGAAGACCCCATCCTTCCCTCCGCCGGCCCCTACCAAACCCACTTCACCTTCTCCCCGAGTGACTCGCCGATGACCTCGGGTAATCCGTTCACGAACTTGTACGCACAGACGCCCGTGGCGTCGTCGCTCAACTCGACCGATTTCTTTTCGCCGCCTCCCTCGGGATATCAGTCGACGGTGTCGACTCCGCAGCCGGCCTACGACGGCGAGCATTCCATGTATTTCGATATGCCGTCGGTGGAGACACGCACCCAGCGCCGAGTGCCTAACTACGTTTCCCACCGTTCCAACCTTTCGGCGTCGTTGCAGCCCCGATACATGTTCAACCAGCATGACCAGCAAGCGCAGCAGCAACAGCAGCAGCAGACCAATGCAAACTCCGTGCATTCTCCGGGGTATCCAGTTCCGCACGTTGACCCGTCTCAGGTTTTGGGCCCGGGTGATTTTACGGCTTCCCATACAAACATGTTCTCGTTCGGTGGCGATTCCGATAACGAAGACGACGACGGGCGTCCATTTTCGGAGCGTGCCGGACTCGCGATGCCGGCCGAATTCAGCGATGAGAATGGAGATATGAACTCGGGTATGCAGTGGGATACCTCGTTCCCGGGGTCGTTTCATTCGCTGCCGGGATTCGCTCAGCATCGCAAGCATGTCACCATTGGATCCGCGGATATGATGGACACGCCTAGTGAATGGAACAGCCCGAGCGGCAGTCTTGGACGGACGCACGGGTCGGCGGCCTCGGTCAGCGAGGTACGCAATCGGGAGCAGGATCCCCGTCGTCAGAAGATTGCCCGGACCACCTCGGCCACCAACACGGCGCAACTGCTGCGGCAGAGCATGAACCCGGCCAATACCTCGCACACTTCGCCCAACACCCCGCCCGAGTCGGGCCTGAGCAGTGCGGCTCCTTCGCGGCCCGCGAGCCCCGGAGGCTCGAAGAACGGCGAGGGCAGCACGGGGCCGACGACCTGTACCAACTGTTTCACCCAGACCACTCCGCTGTGGCGACGGAACCCCGAGGGACAACCGCTGTGCAATGCCTGCGGTCTGTTCTTAAAGCTGCACGGTGTGGTGCGACCGCTGTCGCTGAAGACGGACGTCATCAAGAAACGGAACCGCAGCAGCGCCAATAGCCTGGCCGTGGGCACGTCTCGTTCGTCCAAGAAATCTTCGCGCAAGAACTCGGTACAGCAGCCACCCGCTACGACGCCGACGTCCAGTCGTGCTCAGAGCGGAACGGCTTCCGAGTCTCCGCCCGCCATGTCGAGCGCCCCGGGACGAGCGTCCGGCGTGGTTCCGATTGCCGCCGCGCCGCCCAAGTCCGCGCCGCCCGTCGCCTCCGTCGCCTCCGTCACCTCTGCCGCCACCGCCGCATCCCCTGGAACCGGACAGACGCGCAGCGCGGTGCAGGTGGCACCTAAACGGCAGCGACGGTTGGAAAAGGCCAGCGACGAGACCGAAGACAGCAGCAAGTCTTCCGGTCGATCCAAGGTGGTTCCCTTGGCTCCTGCGATGCCTCCGGCCGCGGCCAACCCGGCCAATCACAGTATTGCTGGTGGGCAAGGCGCCAGTCAAGAATGGGAATGGTTGACCATGAGCTTATAATTTTTTTACACTCTTTTCATTCTCTTATTCGATATTATCAGCAATGCCCACACGACCGATTTCATAGATATGAAAAGAACCGAACCATGCTCGCTAGACGAGCGACGGTTCTGTTTTGATCAGGGGAGGAGGACAGATTAATGGTGATGAAGGAAGGAATGCTTGTGATTTCTTTTTTTCGGATATTATTTAATGGTTGACTCTAGCGCCTGATTTGTTTGCTGATTTGTGCTTTGTCTTATGTTTTATGTTTCATGCTCTGTTGGTCTGATTTATGTTTGATACAATCGCGTCTGTCCGGTGTTTGTTTTATGGCTTTGCCGGACAGAAGTGCGCACTGTGATTTGATTTGATTGATTGACTTGATTTTCTTATTGATTGTCGCTTTTCGTATTGAATGGATTATAGACTGTTATGTTCGTGATGTTATTGATGGGTTAGGTAGTTATGATATTCTTTAACTGGTTCTGTATATGTAGATTTATGTAGGTGGGCTGATTCAGTCTTGCTAACAAGGTAGTGCGGACTAGTAGATGAATTATGTATGAACTACAGAGTCTGAACTATGAACATGTAAGGGTACTTCAGTAGACAGATGAATGGATATGGAGGTAGACACCTCAGGCATAACATCGATAAGATGCAGATCACGTGCCGATAAGACCGCCTTATCGTCTCCAAAATTTCCTCTGCTTTTTTCTCCGCAGATCCTCGAGGACTCCGACTTGAACTGTCGCACTTGCCCAAACGCCATTCGCAAGAGAAAGCGCAAGAAAGAAGACAGAAGAGAGACCATGGGTGCCAGCGCAAAGAGGAAGAAGGAGAAACAGAAGGACTTCCAGGTATGTTGTCACCTTCTTTCGTTTCATTTCCTTCCGTTCCAGATGGAGGGCATGATTCGTATGAGAGAGATGTTAATTGATGATTCGATGCAGAAAACGAAATTGAAGGTCGGAAAGACAAAGGCCAAGCCGGAGAATTTTACAGATACGAGTTTCAAATCGAAATGTACGTTTCACCTACTTGCGCTTCGCCTGTCTATCGATTCAATCCCACTCCAGATCATACAGATCATAGACCTTCCCCTCGACAATATTACACACACCACCAGTACCTTCCTGACAACTGGCTGACTCAAAATAGCAATAACCCTAACCCAACAATCCCTCACGCTCACCGCGCCCACCCAATCAACACAATTCACACACTCCCTATCCCTCCTATCCAGCAAATCCGACACCCAACGCCGTGACTCCCTCTCCCACCTCGCGACGGCCATCTCCTCGCGCCCCGTCTCCTCGCCCCTCCCAGTGCCCGTCCCGTCTCTCCTCCCGTCTCTTCTCCCCCTCATCCTCGACGCTAACGCCTCCGTGCGCACCGCACTGCTCAAACTCCTCCGCACCCTCCCGGGCAATGACATCCGCGACCACGTCCCCGCGCTCCTACCCTACATCCGCGCCGGTATGACCCATCTCGCAGCCGACGTGCGTCTCTCGACCCTCGACGTGCTAGAGTGGTTAGTCGACGTGGCTGGGGAAGAAGTCGTCAGTGCCCCCGGGGGTTGGGTGAAGTTGTTGAAATGCTTCCTGGCGCTGTTGGGTTGGCAGACGCCCGATCCGGAGGGCAGGGAGAGGAGTAAGTGGACGAGTTTGAACTCGAGGGGGAGTTTGGGGGCTGAGGCGAGGGGATTGCCGGGGTATCCTGGCTCTGGCTCTGGCTCTGGTGGTAGCTCTGGTGGTAGCGGGAGCACGGGGGCAAAAAAGACAGGTTCTGGATCCAGCTCGACAGGACGTGTCGATCTCGGGAAAGCCTCGAAGCAAGGCAAAGGATTGATTCGCGGGTTGACGGTTCTCGGCGTGT
This sequence comes from Aspergillus ochraceus, assembly GCA_004849945.1. NCBI lineage: Eukaryota > Fungi > Ascomycota > Eurotiomycetes > Eurotiales > Aspergillaceae > Aspergillus > Aspergillus ochraceus. Next base: position 2,115,536 of record SSOS01000007.1, on the reverse strand, counting down.
TCCTGGAAGCGGGACTTGCGCCGCACTTGCGATCTGTTCCTGGGACGGAGGGTGGAGTCCATGCAGACGACGAGAGTAACGGAGGTGCTGGTGCTGGTTATGACTTCCCCATCCTCTCCACGGTCCATCTCGTGCCCGGCTCGGCGCAGCCATACGCGTATTTGAATCTATTCGGGGCGCCCCGGGACACGGACGGCGAGATGTATGAGACGCAGGAGGATCGGCATCGTGTGTTCGTGGAAGGCGGGTTCTTGGGTTCTGTGACCGGGGGAGTCGAAGGGGCGAGACAGGAGGGAGGAGAGGTAGGGAGGGTATCGAGTTTGATTCGGAGGGTGTTGGCTTCTTTGTAGTATATATAATGATATACATTATACTCATATCTATACGTTATACATGATGCAGATTGTTTTCAAACAGTTTGGTTTGTTGGGGATGATCTACGCAGATATCATATCAATTTACTTAGCTAGTTTACCTATCTGCACGACACGTGCCTACCTACCTAGCTGAAAGGCGGGCGGTTTATACAACCCGGTTCAATCTACATGACTATTACTATTACTATAGTATACCTGCTTACCATATAGCCACCAGCTATCCATTCTTCTGTTCTATACATGATATATCGACTAGATATCCGAACTCATAAGAAAACTCACAGATATACAGGAGTTCTAAGAGATATTCAGAAGACATTAAACCCAAACCTGAACTAACCTATTTCCTTAGGAACCCTGGGTGATCTCAAGAAACCATACTCCGGTACTCGCCAACCCCCCCCCCCAATAATTGCCAAGTATGATACCTGGACGGTGTATCTATGAGCATATAGACCGCCTTCTGTGCCTATTGATGGGCGACAGCCCGGAATGTCACTTAATACCTCAATCAAGTTTACACAGGGGCTCAATAACTGGTGGTCCTATAGTCTAGTGCATAGGGCTTCCCGGCTTTGAGATTAAAACATACCAAAATTTCCCCAAAACTGCCCTCACTCTCTTGGGGGCCCTTCTGGGGGGGAACTCTGCTTCGGCGTCCGGGCGGCCCGGTCGAACCCCAAGGATGTTTTCCACCTCTCTCTGGGAGAGGGGGGGGGTCCCGTTTGTAGACAGACTCAACTTCACCTAAAATTGCTAAAGAAGGCCTATTATAGTAAGTAGAGGGAAATGTTAGGATCGTCTGATTCGAATATTAACACTCATCTCCCTCCCTCCCTTCCTTCCTCCACCTACTCCCCCGTTCTCTACTATCAATCAATCAAGCAAGCAAGCAAGCACCCTCTTCTGTTACGCTAGAAACGCACGCCTTACCTACTTGCTACTGGATAAGTGGGCTAGGTAGTTGGTTAGTTAGTTACTAAGACTTAATATATATATATGCGTATGTACTCGTATACTCTTGTAGAATTTTACTAAATTGTACCCTACTCCCCAACAGCTAGGCTCCATAGGGATTCTCTCACCTTTTGTCTGCTCGCTAGCTAGGCATTCCATGTATGTTGGATATAGTAAGTAAATACGTAGTATAAGCTGATGATGGGTAACAGAGTAGATATCTATCTAGCCTGTACACCCGTACCTATAGATGGCCCCCTTAGCCCCCTATACGTGACGTGGTGACACTCAATTCTCGCGTCCGACTAGAAGCAACAAATAAAGAAAGAAAGAATGAATGAATGAAAGCGGTGAGTGAGTATGCTGGCTAGCGAGCTACCGGGCTATGGCGTTGAAGATATCATATCGCAGACCTAGTATATAGCTATTTTCTCTATGTATGCCATAGTATGTCTGTTCTGGTTTTAGTTCCCTGGGTGCCGTACACCGTATGTAGAGGGTTGGTTCGTTGTATGTGGAGAGTTACAGGGGTGATATATGGTAGGATAGGGCAGGTGAAAAGTCGTCCTGAACCCCCTCTAAATGGGGTCGTCAATCAAAGAAAAGGTACCGTCGGGTTGGTGCAGGTCGGTCGTTACCCGCTTCCTGCAAAGAGAATGCTAGATTCATTGCCATTGCCATTACTCACTCGTATGTATGTACTTGGGTTTTAGAGTATACATATGGATTATGGGTTACGGGTTATGTGTGTAGAAGTCATGGATGGATTCATATATTCATTTCATTGGGTCTGTGCTGATTTCATAAAAATGCAATAGCGGGTAGAGATAGAAAAAGGAAAGAAAAAGAGAAAGTACCAAAGGCAGAAGAATAGAAGCACATGCCACAGGTCAACACGTCGAGATACTCCAGGTTTCCGTCAGATGATCATTGGATCCGGCGTATCAACGACCGCATACCAACAGAGGAGACGAGAACCGGACGTGGCATTGAGGAACAATCAATCGGTGATCCCTCAGTGACAGATACATAAGGTACATTGACCCTCTTGTCTGTCTACACAGAACCCTCGACTAGCCTCTCTTCTTCTAACCATAGCACCACAAGAACAAAGATAGCGACCAACGCTACCCAAATCCAATAATCTAGTTACCCTCTCCAGGCAACCTCACATCCTCCCATCCCCTCCCATCACCAACGCCCTCCAAGCTCCCCCTCCTCCGAATCCCCTTCCACTCGGTCCCATTAATCCACCCGATCTGCTGCAACCCGCCAAAGCCCCCAATCCAATAAACCTCCGTAACGACCATCCTAGCCCAGAAGCTCGAATGCGGCGACCCAGGTCTCCCAGGTAACCAGACGCGGGCATCGGGGTGGGCTTTCGTATAACAATTCGTCAACGCATCGCTGGTGTCTTCAGGAACAGGGGTCGGGAATTCCTCGAGGTAGCCGAACAACGTAACGCGGGGTAACCCTGCCTCGCTGGGCGGGAAGCCAGGGAAGACGGGCCTCGTGTCGTTGAGATGATCCCACCAGTCGATGGAGAGGCTGAGGTTCGAGCCGGCGGCGATGTTGCGGAACGTGGTGGAGACGTGCAGGCCGAGGAGGGTGGGGTCGCCGTTGCCGCCGTGGGAGGTGTGCGAGGGGAGGCGCTCGTCGCAGTCGGAGATGTATTCGCGGAGGCTGACGGATTGGCCGGCGAGGGAGGCGGGCGTGTGCGATTTGTCCGGGACGGGAGAAGGAAAGATGGTGGAGATGACGCCGGTGGTGGAGAGTGCGAGGAGGCGGCGGGCTAGCAGCGTGGAGGTGAACCATGAGGGGGCGGCTGTTGCGGCGACGGAGTCGTCGGCGTAGATGGTATCATGTTCGGGGTCGTGGTGGGATGTATGTTCGAGGGGTTGAGAGGATGAGGTAGACTCTGAGTCGGTGCCTAGGAATGTCTGTCCCAGGGCGCGAGGTTCGTTGCCCACTGGGGTGGCTAGCACCGGAGCAAGGGGACTCAGTAGGAGACCGAAGGTGGAGAGAAGGGCGACCGCGCGACTGCCCATCGTGTCGACAACACGTCTTCTATAGACAGAGATAGATTGTATGATACAGAGATAGGAATATGGGGAAGAGCTGGATTGAGTATCCAGAGATGAGGTCGGTGAAGGAAGGAAGAAGGAAAGAGTGAGGGGGAGGCACTTGACCGCAACCGGTGACCTGATCCTCGGCTCGTCTGATCATCTTATCTGATGGCACCAGTCCCGACTCGGCTAGCTCGCCGGTTGCATGACTAACCAACCACCTGATCTCCGATCCCGGGCGCTCCCGATGCTGCCTCAGCAATCAGGCAGCAAAGTCGTGACTCATGGGGCGGCGCCACTTGCGCTCTCGGGATACAAACCAGCGAATGGTCAGGCGTGGCGGTGAGTCAGAGACTGCCGGCGGTCAGGTCGATCCAGTCGCGTGAGACGTAAAAAGTCATGCGAGAGAAGATTTTGACAGTCCTATCATTGGCGGGCGTGACCTGGTGGTTCCACAGGCAGCATCGACTCAAGATTTACGGACGACACGAGTATTCTTGTGAGTATTCTTGTATAGACGTAGATTTATGAGGTAATAGGTAATCGGTAATAAGTAATCCAAACAATCCCTGCCATCCCACACACTCCGAGAAAACCAATAACAGAAATTGTAGACAAAGAAATGCAAGTATAGATAAAAGATCGAGCCCCCTTGCGTAGACACAAGAACCACCCCAACATACATCATACAAACCAGGGCTTGAAATCAAACAAACAAAGCCCGCTGCTCCGTGCAGGCGCCGACGCAGACTCCCATCTCGAATCCCGATAGAACACCTGGGTATATACAAATGACGAAGAAAAAAAACACCGTTTTTTCCCCAATGAAAAATAAACAACCGGAGACAAAGTTCGCACAAAACTTTTTTCCTCTGGCTAGTCTGCGTCTCGTATCTGCAAGTCGCGGTCCATGACCGGACAGATAATAAAGTTATGCAATAATAAAGGCTTTGTTCGTTTTCTTCTTCCTAAAAAACACAAGAAAAGAACGTAGATCACTCGGGTCCACTGCATAAAGAGAGAATAGAAGAATATCGGGAGCTAGCCCAGATATTCGGCGCGCATCGTAGGATTCAACGCGATCTTGTTCGCTTCACTGCCACAGCAGGCCCGTTTCATACCGACAGGTCCGGAGAGCGGTGCATACGAGTTGAGGGCCTTCAACTGCGTGGCCGTTAAAGACTGCGAACGACGCGGACCTGAGTTCAGAAATATATCGGCCATCTTGCCATCAGGGAGGACCGTTCCGTGGCGAATTGCGTTGGAATGGATCAGGTGGCGAACGTGGTTCTGAAGTGGGAAATCCTCGGACCCGGCGCGACCGCGCTTGCGGCCCTGGTGAGGCTGGCGAGATCCGGCGCTGCCGCCGGAGAGCGCACAGAGACCCTGGGCCGCTTCGTGGGCAGAAGTGGTGTCAACCGGAGTGCCCAGCGTAAAGTTGGACAGATCGGAAAGGGCAGCGGTCGGGCCGCCGTAGTTGTCCAGGGAGGAAGAGTGGTAGAGGTCACCCAGAGACGTCTCGTCGATGGGTGACGCAATAGCCAGAGGCTTCCGGTTTTCCTTGCTGTTCGTAGACCGAAGCGCGGCCTGCACCGCCAGGCGGGGCAGGGTAACGCCCGATGCACTAGACATGGAGGACGACCGTGACGACTGCGAGGACAGGGTGGAAACGTCCGAAACCATCGAATCCGGAGAGGACGCAGACGAGGTCGAGCGAGCCAGAGAAGACCGACGGACCATGGTCGGGTAACCATCAAATGAACCGTTGCTAGTCTTGGGGCAGAGCGGCAATGAGGGGCGCTGGTCGAGAGTCGACCGCGCCATGCACATGTTCTGCACCTGAGACATGGCGGAACAGATGTACCGTCGGTGGGGAGGGTAGGAACCAGCACTCGCTGCAGGAGTGGTGGCCATGCTCGACTGGGGGGTCATCTGCGGGGTCGGCAGCATAGGCGGCCGCGGAATCGAGGGCAGGGACGGGTTGAACGAGTCCACCGCCGTGGGAGTAGTCGTCCGAGACTCGGGAATCCGCTCGGACAACGAGGGCAGGACGCAGGGTTCGCCCGCCGGGGGGTAGGCCGAGGGGTAGGACGGGTATGCTCCTCTCGCCGTCGACGAGCCACGAGGAGACGGCGAGTCCGCCATAGAGTGGACATCGTAGCCCTCCAGGCTTGCCGGCGGGGTCATCGGAGCCACGTCCACCTCTTCCAGGTCGGGCGTCAGTCTCGGGATCACCGAGCGCCAAGAGTAGCCTTCCAGAGCCATCGCGCCGGCTCCGGGGGTGTACTTCAGGACGATGTCGGTCCATCGCTGGAAGGTGGCCTCGGTGATGTGAAGTTTCCAGTCAACGGCCTGCAAGAACATCAATTCGTTCTGGTTGATCTCGAGGGTGTTGAGGCCGGAAATTTTGCTCCAGGCGCGGGCCGAATAGTTTCGGTCCTGCAGGTACTTGGAGGCCAGGATCAAAGCCGCAAGAAACATGCGTCGGCCACATTGCATGGCTCGGCAGGCAGGTTTACCGCGAGTCTGATCCTGCGTCAGATCATGACTAGGCACGTGCGGCTTGATCTTGATCAGATAATACAGAGCAACCTGCAACGTACTGTAGCTGGTCCGAGACCTGCGAAGCGTCTCTTGGATGAAGGTGCGAAGAGGCAAAACCCCCTTGCACCCCGTCGTCGAGTCACTCCGAAGAGAGACGGCCGATAAGGGCCAGATGATCTCAACGATTTGCGAAGCGGTGTCTTTTGTACCCAAAAAAAAGGAAAGAGAAGGAAAAGCTTAGCCAAACGCCCGAACGCCAACAAATTGTTTGAAAAAGAGAGACTTACCGACAAGGTTGTCGACAAAGTTCACCTTCCGCTCCGACTGTCGCATGAGACAAGGCGGAGGCCGCGTGGTGCCGTTGTTGACCTGAAGGTGACTCGTGCGCCGAGGGTGCTTACGTAACTCCGGAGCCACCGGGAGGTGACTCGGGAGGTCCGCGGGCTGGGGCACCTTCAGGTAGCAAGCAGCACGCTCCCGTGGGACATGCAACGAAGGCAGTCCTCGGCCTGCCGCCGGGTATTCTCCGTCATTCTCCCAAATCACATCCACCGAATTCGTCGAGGTCGAGGAGATGGATCCCTGAGTGGACAAGCCATCCAGGGAGAAGACCGATGAGGACGAGGAGGAAGCGGAAGAGGAGACGGACGAAGAAGTATAAGGGTGCGCATGAGACGCCGTGTATGAAAGACCAGGGTTTGGATCTTTCAAACCCAAAACGTCAATTCCTGTCATATCCGATAGGGTGTACTGTAGATCCAGTCAAAGTGTGACCTATGATATATCCTTTGAACAAGCTTGTTAAGCAACTCAAAAGATGGTCATCCGAGAAGAGGATAGCGAGTAGATCGAAGTCGAATATGGCGAAGGTTTGCGCGGATGTAGAAACCGTGTTAATGTTTTTTCAAAGAACCGTTGTGCAGATAACCGTTAACGAGATACCGATAAGACAAGAAACCGTCTTTTGTTCACAGGCGACGGCAAGCCTTCGAGAAGTAGTTCGCCAGTTTATCGTATGGGGAGAGGAAGTGATAAGAATAGAAAGATAAAGCGGCGGTGGCGGAAAAGATGAAGAAGGGTGGGTATGAGTCAAGGAAGAGTAACGAGATGATTAGGTAGATATCGGGCAAAGTAGATGAGAAAGGGGATTAGATCTAATGTTCCGATCACCCGGTGTAAAAGAAGTCCAGGTGTAGATCCAGCCGAAAGAAGCGGAGTATTAGCAAGAGACACGTAGGAAGAGTATACACCGCAACGTGACTCTTTCAACTTCAGTTTCTTTCGAGAGAAGTTTAGACAACGATCTTGCCGGAGAAGCGGAGTTCTGAGGGAGCGGATTCTTCAACACAGGCGATCGGAACAAAAGATTTCGAAGCAACAGAGTACATCTTGAGGTTGGATATAAGTATGAAAGGAGGGTTAAGAGGGAGCCGCTAGAACGGCAGACCGTCTAAACAAGCAGGCAGATTTGGCGCTTGTCCAGGCAGTCAGCAGTTGTTCGACAGCTCTTCGCGGAGGGGGGCGGGCGGCGGATGACGAAGGATGAATGAATTATGAATCTAGAGGCGAAAAAGAAGAGAGGAAAATAGTCAGCAACGAGGTCATCGGACAGTGGGCCTATTTTTGGGGCGGCGGCGGAAGATTTTATGACTCCCCAAGGTAGAGAGGAACGCTGCCTGGAGGGTCGGGAGACTGACTTATTATTATTTGGGGGGGAGGGAAGGGAAGAGGGCGGAGCGGTAGACTAATTCTAGTATGGCGAACCAGTCAGAGTGGGGGTGGGCAGACAAGAAGGGATTTCTTATGAAGAAGGGGAAACGTTGGATCGTTGGATGGCGAGATTTGGGCAAGAACAGATGTTACTCACAACGGTGGCAAGAGTGGCGGACGCCGGGACCAGTTTTTTTCAAAGGGAGCAGAAGAGCGGAGAGAACGGACAGACAGAAAAGAACAACAGTTGCAAATGAAATGAAAAGCACAGAAATAACAGCAAAGGAAAAAGAACAGAAGAGAAGAGAAGAGAGAAGTTAGGAGCGGAGAGAAGTAGGTCGTCCTTTCATTGAAAGGGTGGACTGGAGAGAAGAGAAGAAGAAGAAGAAGAAGAAGAGGAGGAAGAACAGGAGACGAGAACGAGTCAGGATCGGGAAGTGGCCGGGAGCAGAAGGTCGATGACTCCGCGCCGTTTCCGAAGAACGCCCAACTTGGGCATGGTTCGTCGACGGAGTATATGCTATCGGTAGAGATTCATGATTTCTCTCTATTTTTCAATATTGTCATGTAAACTCTATTCGATTCTTTATCTTTTCTTCTATCACTTTATGATATCTGTCCGCAGATTATCTGTAGATATCCGTAGATACCGATGTGCCCGTCCTCAGGCATCCATACTCTGGAGTAGAACAGATACCTATACGGAGTATGACTACCGATACTCCAGACAGTGGAGTCCCTTGAAGTATTCTAGTAGTGTAGTAAGTAGTACTCCATAGTAGAATTAATGATTAAATCATATCAATAATCCAAGACAAAGACAACTCCGTCATCCTCCTAACAGTCAGGCACAAAGCGCCGAAGACGGACGGGAATCCAGCCGCCTCCACGCCACCCTTTCGCGGCCGGAGAGGCTGTGAGTCGGTGACGCAGGCGGTGTTCTCCTTTTCGCTGCATCCTATTTTTATCATCTCAATATATAGATAGTATAGACGATAATAGATTATATGCTATAATGCTATAATATATACTATATACTATAGGTGCATCATAATAATATCTACTCCGTACCTTATTCTGACTCTACCTGCAAACATCTTAGAACTTAGAAATCAGGAAAAGTCCCGGCATAACTCTCCCCGACCATGGCAAACTAAACTCAAGCCGGTCGCGCAGGCAGGCATAGCCGGACAAATCCATGGTCGTGCAAAGACAACTGTCCTTGTGGGACCACCAGGCAACAGAGAACTCCACCCGTAGTCTTACTGTCGACGACGAGACTGGCCGGGGGGGTTGGTATTTCATCAGCTAATGAGAATGATTACGAAGATCATCAGACTGGCCGATGCCCCCCTAATCCTTAGTCAGGGAGTATTATGAATCTTATGATCGGGGTCATCATAATGAGTGAGAATGATGACCAACTGTCTGTCTTGACGGATGTACATGCGTCGATGCGGGTCTTTCTTTGTCTACCTGCAGGATACATTCTGTCAAGTACTGGGCTTCCAGTAGTATTAGTGTACATATATACTGTACATATTGTCCTGCGTGTCGTCAGTAGTGTATCTCTAACCTGAGAGTGTACCTACAAGTCGAGGTGTACTCAACTGAAGACGGATGTGACGGCAGCAACGCCGGCGCGTAGAACCCGTCCTGGCTGAGTCAGTAAGGTCACGTGCAGATAGATGCCGGGGATCCCGTGAGAGTCGGAGAGCGGAGACAATAGCTCTACTAGATGTTTCTATTTCTCAATTTTAGAAATCTACTACGTGGGGATACATGATAGAGCCTATTCTTGATTACTATCTCTATATCCATCTCTGGACCAATTCGTTTTAGAAATAGTCTCTACGTTGTATACTTCCAAATCACACCTAGTCCCGCCGACAACTTAGGGTATATATTCTACAAAGCACCCGCCAAAACACATCCAAAACGTAATCCCTACTCTAAAACCCATACCGTGTACTTACTACTAATTATCATCAATGAAAAAAAATCCAAACCAACCAAACCCAAAAACCTTCCTCAAAACCAATAATATCCCCCTGCGGGGTCACACGTTGACCAGACTGGACTCGACCGCACTGGACCGCCAACCCGGTCCGAGCTGCATGCGCCGGCAGGAATGCAAATGCAATGCAGTTTTGGACTGGAGGGTTGGCCTTTTGTGAGATTCATACGAGTACTTTGGACTTCCTCCTTTTGACAGTGTATGGTGTACTGTGTACAAGTATACCTAAGTATATGTTCTGTATGTCTAAGGCTTCCTAGCCACTGAGTACCCTGTAACCTCCCCTGTCACTAAGTCCTGTAAAATGTAAACCAAGCCCGAAGGCCAAGACCAATCCAGCCAAAACGACCCGGTATGCATACCCCGTCCGCGCGCATGCACGTTGTCCTTCCATGTCTTGTCCCGTCAGTCCGACAGAACGACACCGTCTCGCCCGATCGGGCAAGCCGTGCATGGAAAGGATGCGTGCTAATGCAGGCTTCCCTTCCCGCATGCGAGCTTCGGAAATTCGTTTACTCGTGTATGGTGTACTTGCTGTGTACTCTAGGTAAGGTTGAGGTGCTTTGTGAGGATTACTATTGAGTTACTCGGGTCTTGTCTGGGCTTTTTGACTAAACAAAGGCACAGTGCATACATTCGTAGTACCTACTGAAGTAATGAAGCGCTTTCTCTGGGGTTATTTTCTTGGTCAGGGCCGGGTTTACTTAGGATTAGTGTTCTTGAAGGCATCAACAGGTGTATATGTATGTGTGTACTGAGTATGTCTATATTCCCTTCAACTGTAGTATACTATAGTCTACGCACGAGAAGAGTGCAAAGAAGAAAGACTAGACCCAGACAGTGGAGAATACCTCCCTCCCAACCTCTCCCTGTCAACGTAGGATGTCCAGTCTAACCTACCTACCTACCTATACTTATTTATACCCAACAACCCAATCCAACCTCTGTCCAGTAATAGACCACAACTATCCCTACCACCTACCACATACTCCTTGCTTTAAGCAAAATCCCCCCTAACCTGCTCCACAAACGCCAAAACGTCATCAAGCAGATCCTTAGGCCTTTCAAGTGCCGCAAAGTGTCCTCCCTGGATGTCATATTCGTTAGCTCATCCACAGGGGTCTACCTCCGCATTTATCTCCGGAATAAGAGGAAATATATGAATGAGTGTATGTACTTACCTTCTCATGATAATTACAAAACACCAAGTTCCCCGTCGTAGCGACCCAAGCTCTCGGTGCAGGGATCAACTCCCTAGGGAAATATGAATATCCGAATGGTTTCTGGATATACCATCTTGGGTCCATGGCGTGGAGGACTGGTGGGGGCGGGAAGGCCTGTTTAAATTTCAGGTCTGGTTAGTAGTTGGACGGATCTTGAGGGGAAGTTCCATAGAATAGTCAAGACAAGACGAGGCAATGAAGGCATGGTGGTGAATGGGCGAGTAAGTGAGTGAGTAAATGGGTGGATGTAACTAGCTTACCTCTCGATACGTATAAATCGACCGTGGCAACGTCCCTGTCAGCCAGTATAGCGTCACCGATTTGAGGATCGTTTCGAGGGGAAGCGGATCCCGATCGTCTACCCAGTCGAGGAATTTCTCGCCGATCCTGTATCATTGGAACAAAATAGTAGGTGATGTCAGCGTAGTTCAGCGATGATGATAGGGAGAAGCAAGAGCAAGAGCATGGAAGAGCAATGCAACCCTCGCAGGCATGTCCCAACAGGAATCAATCAAATCAAATCAGCCAACCAATCAATGGCCATCATTAATTGTAATGATCTCAATGTGTGTTGACCTGGCTCGATCGACTCGATCGACTTGTGTCTTTCATGCCATGCACGCGCAGCCGCATCACCAATCTACCATATAATCAACAATCAATCAATAAGAATCAACCTACCAAGCCAACAGCGCCACCGGGTTCGTCGCAATAGCATTGCCAATTGTGCTAGTGCGGGTTCCCTGCTCAACGTAATAGCCCGATCCCCAGAGCGCGAACCACTGCGCACGTTGCAGATTCTGGGTCTCGGACCCCGAAAGTTCGGAGTCGGTGACAGAGGCGGGTTTTTGGACAAAGCAGGCGTTTACTGCGTTGGGTTGGTATTAGATTGGATCAGGTATATCGTATATCGTTATGACTGAGTGGAGTGGCGTGAAGGGTAGGTAGGGTGGGATGGAGAACTCACAATGCACCGCTACATAGATAAAATCCCCGCATAAGAATGAATTAGCCATATATTCCAAATAACGCTGGTGACCAAGTAGCACATCACGGCCCCTCAGACTATACTCGTTCCGATATCGAGTATAGCATAGTACATGCTGTACAGCGCAGGTTGAAGGAACACAGGAACACAGGGACTAGAAGCAGGGACAAGGACAGGAAGGACAGGAAGGACAGGACATACCCTTACAAGCCTCATAATCAACCGCCAAGATGCGCGCAACTTTCGACCCGATATCACCCGCCTGTGCGACGTAGGATTCGAAACCCAAGTTGACCATGACCTGGTTGATCACCTTGGCGATGTCTTCGGTCCCGAAGTCCCTGTCTGTAGGGGGGCCTGAGGAGAACGTGTATCCGGGCAGCGAGGGCACGATGAAATGATAGGGGAGTGTCGCCGGGGTATATCGCTCCTTGATGAGGGAGAGGAGGGGGAGGAATTCGGTGAAGTTGCCTGTTGGTTTGACTGGGTTAGTACTTGTACTCATAGGTAGTGCAAGATGTTGGTATAGATGTCGACGGTGGAGGTAGAGGTAGGCTGGTCTAATCGGGTCTAGATCTCTTGAAATCTTCCGATGCGACACAGAAGTTTATACATGGATGGAAGGGGAAGGAGACTTCCCTGGCCATCCGTGAAGCAGAAGAATTGGAATCGCGTCTGGTCTCTCAGAGAATAGAGCCACCAGGTGAATGTCCAATTCGTCCACTGAGTATTTGAAATGAGGGAAGCCGTTGAGGTGGTCTTCCACGACTCTCCTATTCCTTGTTAGTTGATTCTATCCTCCTATGAACGACAAACATGAATCCAGAGGGGGAGCGAGATGATAAACTACCAGTCAAATATCTTCCATGCCTCTCGAGCCCTGGTCAGCCATTCGGTCGTGACACCGTACTTCCGGTCCTGCTGCTGACTTTCGAACGTGGGAGGGGCGATCTTTGAGAGTTTGACCAGAAGCTGCAGCTCTTCGAGATCCTCGTCTGGGACGTGGATTTTGAAAGGCAAGGGAGGAATCTTTGCTCCGGAGGGGACTTGGCTGAATGGCAGGGCCATGTTGCTGGTATTCTTGACAGTAATGGGGAGTATACTAGGTGAGGGGCTTCAATGGTGGAGTAAAGTGGACGTGGATGCAGGACCTGATTGTATAAATAAACACACCTCTCATCCAGATTCGATATTAAACTAGGCAGAACTGACCAGTCTTAGGCAGAAGGCCCTGGATTTTAATGGCATGTTATCTCCGTATGAGGGGATTGTCGCTACACCGAAACAAGCTTGGTTTAGTTGGATACCAGGGTTGGAGGGATTAGATTAGATTGACTCATCTGCATCCTTCCAACACGCCAACCTGGCTATGCCAATACTCTACGGAAAAAAAACACGCAAACTAACCAAGTCAAACAATATCAATATCCTAGAGATGAATAGACACAAAACACAAAATACAAACCAAGCATCTGCTTCCCAACCGGGTATATTCCATGCAAAAACATATGTCCAGGTGCAATCACACATTCGAAGAAACATCAAACCACCTCTTACCCACTTAACATATACTCATCTTCCAGCAGCATCCAACAACCACTCACTCATCCTAGAGCATATAGTAAAATCACCGTCCCCTCCCCCCAACACCACCAATTCCACTACCACCACCACCACCACTCGCCCCCGCAACATCATGCACCACACACAACAAATACTTCCGATCCGGCACCACGACAATCTCATGCTTCTTCGTACGCATACGCAACAACTTCACCTCGTCGTCATCATCCCTATCAGATCCCTCGCCGCCTTCACCATCTTCCCGTCCACCACCGGATGCGGACACCCCATTTAGTCCTTGTTCCTGTACACCACCTGCACTGAAACTCGACTCAGCGACACTTCTCGACCCTGCCGGCTGGTTCTCCGCCCCAGGGGGTCTCGACAGCGAGACACTCAGATCCGTTGCGCTAGCCACGAAGGCGAAGACGTGTGCGGCGAGGGCTTCGGCGTGGGAGGGTTGGTAGGGCGTCGTTGCCGTCGCCGCAGGTTGAGTTGGTGGGCTAGTAGCCGTGCCTGTAGAAGTAGTCGTAGCTGTAGCAGCCGTAGTCGTAGGTGCTAAAGGAGAAACGGGATCGGCAGACGGCGAAGTAGGAGAGCCCAACGCAGAGGGTTGTGCTTGCGGTTGCGATTCCGGGCCCGATTCCTCGCTCGGAGACACTCCGGGCGCGGCCTGGGAAGAAGCGGAGACAGAGGCGGAGGGGGAACTGGACGCCGGTTTCGAAGCGATCAGCCCCGTGCTTTGAATGATCGAGCCGTCTTTGCGGGAGAGGATGAATGTGGATTGGACGCCCGGACGGGAGGTCAGATGCGATAGGAGGGCGGTGACATGTTGGGGGATCTGGAAGGGCTGATTGGGATTAGCTATTGCTTTGAGGTTGGTTCTGAGAGGTTGTTTTGTATCAGGAGAGCTTCTTCAGGTAGGGAGAAGGTCTTACTGTTGTTGATGTTGTTGTGGCCGCCATTTTCGAGGATGCGGGGGATGAGAAGGTGGTGAGGTACGGTGAGTGCGCGAGTGAAATGGTTGGAGATGTGATGAACTCAAAGGTCGACTAGTCGTATCTTAGGACATTGCCTAGTTGCGCACTGGAAGCTGGTCTCTCAACTGAAATGAAGCTGGCACTCTTTGTTTGTTGATTGAAGGAGCTTCGAAGCTGGTGGTCTGGGGATGACTAAGCAGTTTATTGGTGTCCTGAAGATTTAGGCAGGAATCTCACCATCTAGCAAGAGTGGCATATCTAGGTGGTTCTTATTGCTACTCAGTTGATATGCTCAAATTGACATAGGATGTTTATAATTGTATTTTTATCCACTATACAAACCAGACTCACAAAACACAGAAACAATGGTATCTTCAACAAAACAGCAAAATCCCGCGACACGACAAATGAACCCCAAAACAAAATACAATGAATGAATGACCCCAAAGATGTACACACAGTCGCCGAGAACCCAAGGAGATTAGAGTGAAACATGAAGTGAGAGATGGATGTTGACGACCAAATCAAATACCCAACGAAAACATACGGAGTATACAGGACAAAAAAGAGCCAAAAGGAAAGAACAGAGCAGAAAGAGTGACGGAATATTTTCAGTAAGAAAGCCTCCCAGGGAATGATAGCAAAAAGGAAAAAAAATAAAAAATAAAAGGAAAGGAATAGAAATGTTCATAAAACAGAGGAAAGGTTAGTTCCGGCTGATCGGATGTCTCTCAGAACTAGACTTATCCAAGATCCAGTCAAAGTCAAAGTCCTCGATCACGTCTTCCAACTCGCGCACATTGTTACTGTCGTCAGATGACCCGTAACTGTCACGTCGACTGGATCCGGGACTAGCGATCCAGCTCTCCTGGCGATAACAAGACTGCTCCTTGGTCTTGCTGCGTCGGGGAGGCTCGTCCAAGCCGGATGAGTTCGTGGACGAGTAAGTCCGGCCAGAGCCAGACGCAGACAACGAGGTAGTCGACCCGCCGAGCAGAGACTCGAGGTTCTCCTTGACTCCAACATCCAGGGCGGCCAGGAGCGCAGCCTGGAGGATCTTGTTCTGGCGCTCAAGGTGCGCGATGCGCCCTTCTAGGTTCATGGCATACGCGCGATGCCGACTGCCCCGTGATTCCTGAGAGTAGTAGGTGCTCTGGGAATACTGGGACTGCGGCGAGGTCTTTTCGACTCCGCGGATCCTGCGGCTCCGAGGAGTGGAGGGCCCAGTGGGCTCGTGTAGCAGTTTCTTCTTGGAGTGTCGTGCGCGGTGGCTGGCATGCTCGCCTACAGAAAGAGGCCTCTGTCGATTCGAAGAGAGGGGACGCATCAGGTGGCCTTTATGCGAGCTTCCACCCACGCATTCGTCTTCTGAGGAGGGAAGAGGGCTTTCAGCGCGGTCCATTGGACGCTGCCCGATGGGCAGGTCCTCGTGGATGACATCTGCGCTTTGTGCGCTACTGCTGCGACAAATGCGCGAGGTGCGGTTAGACTCGGGTAGCGATGAACGCTCATCTCTTCCGTTCGAGAATACAGGCGAGCTGCAGGCGCGTTTGCCGGCGGTGTTATTGCTGATGGGGAAATTGGGCAGTTGGGAGAGCAGAGGAGAGAGAGGTGGCGATTGAGTGTTGGCTTCGCTCAGACGAGAATCGATGGATTCTCCGCCAGTCTTTTGTGATGACTCTGTGGATGGGCGAGAATACTCGGACGATTGATCGTCTTTTGGAGTCTTGTCTCCGCCCTTCAGGTAAAGACGGCTGGCAGACATATCTTTCATTTTCAATGCCCGCACCCTCTCCGCTCGACTGGGCCCGGTTCTTACCAGCTCCTTAGACTCGGACTGTTTTGAAGAGGTCTTGGAGGTGCCATTCTGCATCATGGCAGCCGTGTCTTTGTTTTCTCTCGCCCCAGACTGGGCGCCACTCTCCTTGGAGCTGGCGCCGGAGACTTCCCCGGATGACCGGGAATCCGAGGTACTGGGTTTAGGTTGGGAGGTCCGTTGCCCAGCAGCAGTGTTTCGTTCTCGGTCCGCATTGAGCCCCGCAAGAGATTCTGGCAGAAGAGGCAGCGGTCGCGTGGGCGCAGGAAGAGGGTTTGCATTGATGGCACCCATTGGCAGAGATGCGGGACGACGATTTGTTAGCGGACGGGGAAACTTTTCGTGGATGGGACTGGCTGCCGACAGCCCAATAAGCTTGGTAGGTAGTGCTAATGAATCGGGGCTTGAGCCACTTGAAGCATCACCAGATGCATGGGTGTTCGAGGTGCTGTTGGACAGCTTCTGGGTATCACCGCTTGATTTGGCCGCGGAGGCCTTGTCATCCGGCCGCAGTTCCCGAGTTTCGGGAGTCACTGGGAGAGGTCTGTTTGGTGGACGGCTGTTCGAGATGCGCCAGGCCCCTTTGCTCGAGACACGCGGGGGCATAGGATCAGGGAAAAGTTTGAGCGTGTGTGCCGGGGTCTGTGAAGACGCCGATGTGTTGGATGAAGTTGAATTCCGCGCTGACTTGTTTCCAGCGTCTTTGGACTCTGTTGGCTTGGGTTCTTGCACTTTCTCAGTGCTTGGCTGCTCACAATTAGTCTTTAGCTTTGGCACGATGCATTGAATCTCACCTGGTGACTGCCATCCAGAGTTACAGACAAACCGGAGCCAGTAGCCAGCTCTGGGTTTGGAGTCTCGGGAGGAGCTTCCGTCTCATTTTTTCGAAAACCAGTCTCCTGTACCTTGTTCTGCAAGCCGGAAGCACCAGCATTGCTCGGTATAGGAACAGAAACATAGTCATCGCCTGCAATACTGCTCGGCTGGGTAGGCGGCTGATAAGGCGGAGGGTTCCCATCCTCAAAATGAGAAAGCGAGACCGAAGCCTCAACCAGCGATGTTAGATCTCTGATATCAATCGACGACATGCGACTATCCTTCGTCTCGCGAGTGTCCAACCTCTGCAACGGATCACCCAGCCACGGCTGACCAATGCGCTCCACATCCCGTCGTGAACTCGACATGAAGCTCAAATTCGAGCTCGACACAGTCGACTCAAGACTCTGCTTCGCCTCAGATCTTTTCGGTTTAGGCGGCGGCAGAAACCCCGCTTGCTGCAGCGCCATCAATTGACGAGACGCCTCCTCGGCCTTGGTCTTGGGGTCTACTGGTTTCTTCTGGCGCTGAGCAAGCTGCCGTAAGCGCCGGTGGCCCGCCTTCAGGAAGTCGCGGGCCCCCGAGCCTTGGGCACTGCCGTTGGGAGAGGCATTCTGTGCTTGGAACAATTGTACCAGCTCGGGGACGGTTTCACTTCGTACTTGACTCGCGGGCGTTTCGGGACGCTGGGGGTCTCCGGTCGTGAGGGCGGACATGCTGCGGTGTCCTCGCCTGGACAGCTGCGAGCTCGGTCGACAGGTTGGAACGATTGGACTGGGGGCGACTAGGTTCTCATGCAACTCGTTCCGATGCTGCATAAGTGGGCTGAGCTGGACCGGTCGGATTTCAAATGGACCCGTGGTAGATACGAGAGGTCCGCATCGACAGCGGTGAGAGAGAGAGAAGGAGAGTGTCGAGGCGTGCGGTATGTATAAGGGGGAGGAAGAATGGGCAAGGAGGGAGGCGGAAGGAGGACCGTGATCCCTTTATACTTTTTGCGACACGATAGGGTTATTTTGGAGGCCAACAAATGTCATCAAGTAAGTCAGGCAAGAGGACAATGTAGACAAGTTAGGAAGTAAGCAGTAGACGAGACAAGAAAACCAAAGAGAAGAAACGAATGCAATGTCTCATGTATGTACAGGAACTCAAAGTGATGTCGCCGCCGCGGGAACTGGATGGAAAAGGAAAACTTCAGGAACAAAGTTGGGGAAGCAAAGGAACTGTCGAGTTTAAGAAGAAAGACATCGAATCTCGACCTGTCACGCTACTAGATAACTGGGTGCATCCATCCCGGACGTGAAAAACCGAAAGAATGTAGAGCAGATGCATCGCCGAATGAAGAGCGGACCTCGTTCTCGATAATTCAAGAGATGGAGTTAGATCTAAGTAGTGCTATGCCACCATGCCAGGATTCATCGGCCACCAAGGGCCAAGAGAGAATAAAAATTCTCCAACAGGGAGTTGGCGGCAAGGAAGGCTAGTTGGATAGACCCTTCGTAGCCGAAAAGGGGATGGAACGACAGAGAGAGAAAAAGAAAACGAAAAAGAAAAAGGTCCAATAATGATAATAGAAGAAGAAAAATTCTCAAAAGAAAAGAAAGAAACGTTGAGAGCGAAGACGATCCCGTCCGTGCCAGCAGTTCGATCGGGATTCAAGATGCCACAAATGACAGACCGGCGGGCTCCATCCAGCTGGCAGAGACTATTTGATCGGAAAGATGGGACCCCCTGTCATGGCTGCAGTAGTCGTATTTTCCTTTTCGTTCTGCGTCCACCCAGGATCGTCCATTCCCAATTGGAGTTATTTTTTTTTGTCTTTCTATTCTGTAGTTAGTCAGTTCTGGATACAACGATATCGCTCAATAACTTCCAGGATGAACAACGGGAAGCTTGGCTCGGTCCAGAATAAGGGAAACGTCGTGCTGAATCCATTTCAACTCCTATCAAGCTATTTCAGGTACAAGGGGACCCTCGAAGAACCGTTACACGCAAGGGATGGGATCATGGGAAGGGGAGACCCGATCATCAGAGTCTGGTCTTTTTGTCGAAGGACCCATCCGGAGGGTTCGAGGTGGTGTGATCAAAAACAAATGAATTCATCCCCTTACGAAAGAGAGCGGCAATGACGCAGAATATGTGAGCTATCAACTTTGCCTCTGGATCAGACGGACAGTCAGTGGCACGGAGGGCACGTAAGTCCGTTGACCAAAGTAAGGACCAGCGGCCACGGAGGGTGGGGCGGGAGAAGAGAAAAGCATAGGAAAAGAACCCTACACGACTAGTGGCAAGGGGAGCGATGCAGGCGCGACAATCATTCCAATGTGATAGATGGGATGGATGGGATGGAAGGAAGACGACGAGTCATAAAACGAGCCTTACCGCCGCCTCGCGCCATTATTTGCCCTAATTCTTCCCCGATTCGGTGGCCCGGAGTATAAGGAAGGCGATAAGCTACCAGATTGGAATTTCATAGCCATTCCGTCCAACTTAATTAGTATTATTCACTACTCGTTAGCATTGAAACCTAAATTAGTAGACCTAGCCTCAAAATCCATCGTCTAGATATTCTGTAGTCCATTGTGTAGACATCCACGATTCTATACGTAGGATACACAAAAAGCAGGGAAAGACCCCATGTTCTCCTACTCCATGCTCATGCCCCTTTCCTGTCACAGTCCCCTGAAAACCTCGTGTCAGAGCTTTGCCTGGTGCAGGTCACCACGCGCCCAAGGGATCTCAGGCAAGGAACGGCACGAAGGAAGTGCAGGGAGCGAGAGCTACTGTAGAAGGGGATTGCCGATATCCACAAAAAAAAAAAAAAAAAAAAAGTTAAAGTAGAATGAAATAACAATAACTATCAAATTGTAACTATTCGCCCCATAGTCAATATAGAATAGAAGAGAAAAGAAAATAAATTAAAGAAAAAGGAGACGACACTCCTCCAACCAGTCCAGGGCCACATCCTCTCTTTCCCCCTTGCAGAGGACAGAGGGGAGAGGACAGAAAACAGAACGCAGCAGAGAAGCCAGAAGACACAGACAATGCTTGCAGACAGAACGAACGAACGAACGAACGAACGAACGAAAGAAAAAAAAGTAGTTCACGCAAGACCTCCAAAAAGAAGAGTGATATACGCTGTCGTACGCGGCTATCCCCAGTTCCCACATCCACCCACATCCCACCCCCACACGCATATGTACAGTAAGTGGACACCCGTCTCCATCCCACACATCATGTCTCTGTCGTTCATGCAGAGTTCGAACCCATCAGAAACGATGATTTGATTATCTCCGACTCGATGCGTGTAACCGTTCTGAAGAAAGGTTTCGATCCGCCAATCGATCGTGGCCGGGAAGCTACATCGGCCGCGGCAATCGGCATGACAGGTCTTAGATCTGCCATGTTGAGTGATCTATCGTCCCATGGAACTTGATGAGCTGGATCTTATCAGAATTTGGGTATTTGTGTTCTGTTTTGGCTGACTGTTTAGGTTCTGCTTTTCCGTGAGGGCTTGATTTGACAGGATATGACATGACAGGGCACGACAGACAGCCCATGATGGATGGATTTGATTGACAGTTCTCGATGTCGGTGCGACCCGTCATCAAACTATATCCTTCTACATGCATAGCAGCTGCACAATGTACATCCATACTCAGTGGAATAGATGGATCCCCTCCCTCTCTCCTATTCCCTTACCAGAGCCACCCAGTATAGTGTAGGTAGTAAGGCAGACAGTAAGGCACCGACTCGTCTGCCTCCTATCCTATCATATCGGATCAAATCGATCGTACGATGAATTCATCAGTGATATGACGGGTTCCTATCATCTGAGATCCGAGCTGAGAGCTGAGATGGGGACTCGAATCGATGAGGAAAGTGACACGACGGCTTATAGTACCTACAGTACTTTAGTGCTTTGGAAATCTGTTTGCTCGTTCTTGGCGAATGTCTGAGGCTGGTCTGTAATCTGGTCTTCGTCAGCCTTTGCCTCTCTCTCTCTTTCGCTCTCTTTCTCTCCTGTCTCTCGAACTAAGTATGCAATGCAGTGCTTGCGCTGCATTAGTTAGGGAGAAATTCCTGTCTCGCCTCTCCAATCCATCCATAGATTAATTGGTCAATTGATTAGTTAATTGATTATTTGTGCATGATCAGACCACGCCCAAACAATCAAATTCATCTCAGAGACAATCATATTATTAATTACATTCGCCGGGATCTGAATTAATTTAGAACCTACCTAACTCTAAGTCGTACGATGCACAGTACAGTAAGCAGAATAGTGCTCGTTGTTGCCTACCTAACGCACTCAATATAAATCCTTGGATGTATATTGCTGTGATCACGATTACGACTTACATATGCCAATCTCTTCGAGGAAGAAATGGAAGGGCCCAGGATTCCTTCCATTGCCACTGGCTGACTATTGGTTACTGGCATGCTTTATATGTTTCACAATATTGCAAGCATATCAATAGTATGTACAAGCACACTTAAACTTTGCCTCTCATCCTAAGTATGTATATAGGTAGGTAGGTACCTAACCAACTCAATGTATTCACAAAAGATCTAACGATACACCCACCCACTCACCCAACTGAAATCCATGTATCCATCGATCAAAAAGAAATCTCAAAAGAAATGGAAGAAAACCCCACCTGTACCACCTCACCATCTTAAAAATTTCTCACCCGTCCACATACAAACAGTAGAAGATGAGAATAAACAAAACGCCTCGCAATGCTTTTGACCTTCGTGCCCTGTCCTGTCCTGTCTTGGGAAAACATCGCAACCCTCGTGATAGATAGAGCCTTACAAGCCGACCAAAATAGAGGGTAGGTGATGTATAAATATAAAAACAGTACAAGACAGGCAGGGAAAAGAAAAGAAAGAAGAGACATAGAAAAAGTAGTATGACATATATGGTAGAACAGAGAAAAGGAGAACAAATGAACGCGTAAGGACAACATGAAAAGGAGGGAGGTAATTCCCAAAGATTCAAGACGCTCAGACAGACAGACAGGTAAATGCATGGGAAAGAAAAGAAAAATCAACGGGTCAAACATAGGTCAGTAAGTCATCTGACCTTTGCTTTGCTCTTCGAACAGAAGGCGTATGACAACCCCTGAGAAGAAAGTAAAAGCAGGGAGAAAAAGGTGTATAGTAAATATGTCCGGTCCGGTATCACAACGGTAGACATCCACGTATCTACTTTCTCTTCGGCCTAATAAACGGATCGGCATCTTTCTTTTTACGCCTCATGGGAGGAGGCGGAGGTCTGACTCCGTTGCCTGGGCGTGGTGGCTGCCGTGGAGCCTACGCAAGGTACGAGTTAGCAAAATAATACACAAAAGGGGCCATGTGGACGTAAGCCTGCGGAGGGATTCAAACGTACATCTGTCGATGCGGAGCCTGCCTCTGGGCCGCTTGGAGGTGCAGATTTCTTCTGCTTCATGGGGGCATACGCCGGCCCATCCCGAGATGGCTTGACCAGTCCCAGACCCTGTGAAATCGATTAGCTCAGAAGAAACCAGACTAATAGGGAACGGTGGGGAAAATATCATTCCGACAGCCAGAAAAGAAAAGGGGTGGGGACATACATCGGGCCCAGTTAGAATATTGGCATCGAGCTTACCGCGCCGTGGACCCTTAGGGGCACTCGGCGGAGCATTAGGATCGCCCTTGCGTTTAGGACCAGTCGCGGCATCAGCAGGTGGCGAATTGGTACGCTTGCGTTTGATCGAGCCTTTGCTGGCATCGACCGATTTGCGCGGCTCGATCGATTTATTGGTCTCCGAGCCCGTGGTCACCTGGATCGACGGAACCTTGGGGTCATGTCCTCCGAGTTGCTTGGCACGCTGGCGTTCGGCTCTTTGTTTCTGCATATGAGCCAGGCTATTCTCCTCTCGCGCAATCTTCCCCTTTTCGAACTTGGACAGGGGCTTGGCCGCCGTGCAGGAGGCGGCGAGATGTCCGACTTGGCCACATTGCACACATCGCTCTGCCGTGCACATGATACGTGTATGTCCCGACTGCCCGCACCTGAAGCACGTGCTTTGAGTTGCCTCCCTTGCCTCGATATTGTCGCAGTTGTGGGTCATGTGGGAAAAGCTGCCACATTTACCGCACATGCGGGTCTCATCCAAGCCATTGTGGCCTCCCGACGGACCTTCTGGGAGTGGCATGGGCGGGGTGCCTCTTCCGGACGCAGACACCGAGGGAGAGTCAGAGGGAAGGTTGTCAAGAGAGACCGAGGACGGTCGAGAGACAGATCCCACCGATGCCGCCCCAGTAGGGGTCTTCGATCCCGGGGCGTCAATGTCCATCATCTCGACATTGTTATAGCCGGTGAACTGAGGCTGTTGAAGGATCTTCAAGACGTCGCCATCTGTGTAGACGTTTCTTCGGCGGGCGTCCTTAACCAAACGATTCCAGAACTCACCCTGCACCAGGGACTGAGAGTTTCCAAGAACCCAGAGAGACGACTTAGCACGCGTCAAACCGACGTTCATACGACGAATATCGGACAAGAAACCAATTCCCTTGTTGGAAGATCGAACGCAGGAGAAGATAATGACCTCACTCTCTCGACCTTGGAAAGCATCGGTGGTATTGAAGTCGATCATATTGAAGATGGCATTGCCGTACCGGGCCGCAAAATGGGTTTTCAACTCCCGAAGTTGACCCTTGTAAGGCGTGATAATGCCAATCTTTCCGGCGAAATCGTAGCCCTGGAAGTCGCTCATCAGACGTTCGTATAATTGCATTGCGACTCTCAATTCAGCCAAGTTGACCAAGGAGTGGCCCCTAGCCGCGCTCTGATGAAGACCCTGCACATCGAAGAATCGGTACGGACTGAGAAGCTGGCTTTGATGCCAAGGACGCGTCCGAAGCTTAGCCATGTCCGGACCATCCTGCAGTTTGCTGTCGTAGAAGGCAGCACTCGGGAAAGCACTGATTTGCGGGTGCATACGGTACTGGATGTCCAAGAGATGTACGTCGCGCGGGTGGTTGGCCTGCATCCGGACGAACAAACTTTGTTCATACTGGAATTTCGAAGCGACTGTCGACAAAACGGTGGGCGGCAACTGTTTGGGATCACCGACCAGGATACACTTAGAGCAGCCGTACTTCAGCGGGATGAGGGCACTCAATTCAATAGACTGTGCCGCTTCATCGATAACGACCGTCTCAAACTCAATGCTCAGATTCTGGAACATTTCGTGACCACTTCCACTCAGCGTCGCACAGATTACGTGGGCACCGTCAATAATCTCCTGCTGGATCCGTCGCCGGTTCAAGTCGGCATCACGCGCCGCTGAATGATTCTTGTCTCTGGCATTGTCGATCTGCTGGCTGAGCTGGGTCTTCTTCTTCTTGAGCAAATCGAATTCCCGTTCCAGCTCGGCCGGAACAGGAAGGCCTTGCGCTCTGCATTGATCGAGTCTCGAGCGGGTCTCCTTGAAGGCGGTATCGGCGGACTTGTGCTCCATGTAGATTTTCTGAAGGTCGACTTCGCCGGAGTCCTTGCGGGAGCTCTGGTTCAATCTCGCATTGACAAGCTCATCCAGGGTCACGTCAAGGACATTCGTGTTAATGGCATCGCTTCTTCCCAATCGGATAACCGACAACTTCTCCTGTCGCCCGTGCACTGTTTTAACGCCTTCCTTGAATCGCATGACCAATTCATCGACGGCTGCGTTACTGGGCGCACACACAAGTAGCTTCTTCGACGTAGTGGTCCTTGCGGGAGGTCGTGCGCCGCGGATGGCCGTCGGCCGTGAAATTGCTACGCCCTGGTCACCGAGGACATTGGTCAGGAGAGCACCCACAAGGGCAACGATGGTCTTTGTCTTTCCGGATCCCGGAGGACCTTGAATGAGGGTGAACGCGTCATTGTCCAGGGCGGACTTGATTGCTTTAGCTTGGGCCGAGTTCACGTTATAGTTTTCCGCGATGGGGTTTAGACTGGCGTCGGAGTAATTAAGAAGGGGCGACGGCTTGGCCTTCACGATCTCTTCACAAAGATCATAATATTGCAGGGCCATAAGCGCGCCGTATTCACGCTCGAGCGGCGTTAAAGATGTAATTTTCGCACCATGAATCGTTGCCCCCGGAGCAAGGGCATTAATGAAGGCATTGCCAGGGTTGACTCGGTAAGACACTTCAACAGTGCCCTTCTTCCTGTTGATTCCGGAGACTCTAGCCAAACAATGAGGAGCGGACGCGTTCGAAGTTGGGGCCTCTGCCTTTGACAGAAGAACGATATCTGCTTCGCCCAGACCGTAGTCCTTAGCTTCCATGGCCGGCAGGACCGTGCTAACTTCAACAAACGAATCCACGGACAGACGGGTGGCGACCTTGATTTCAAACGTCTTGAACGAATTCTCTTCCTTTGACGACTGGAACCCCTGCCAGGCTTCCAAGATCAAAAGAGGCTCAAACGTCTTCTGATACTCAATAGGATCCCTGAACGCGTTGGAAACCAAGCTGTAATCGGTCCGCCCAGAGTTCGGCGGCAGGTCGCCATTTGCAAAAAAGTCCCAGGCGAGGATGGTCCGATGCAGCGACGAAAGATCCGGTGCCAACCGCGCTCGCATGTCCTTCGCAGAGCGCACTTGCCGGACCTTCTTGACCGGGCCTTGGTGCTTAAGCGCCAGCCGTTTGCTTTCCTCGTACGCTCTAACGGCGTCGGGTTTGCTTTTCGTTTTCGCACCAAAGAGCTCCTTGTCGAGTTCGTCCTCGCTCTCCGAATCGGATTCCGATCCAGAAGAGACCATCATGCTATCCACGGGATGGCTGTGGTCTTTACCCTTAACCCCGATGCCGCTCAATCCGGATCCTTGTTCAGCGGTTTGCTCAGCAACGCCCGACGCGCCGAGGTTCTTCTTATAGCGGGCCAGCGCCGCCAGGTCGCGCTTCTTCTTCTCCTCTCTTTCCTTCTCTCTCTTTTCACGGAAAGACTGGACAGTCAGGGCAGGGTTCGCAGGTGCTGGAGTCGGTTTAGGAATCGCCGGAAGTGCTTTGGCTTTCTCGGCCTTCTTTTTGGCCTCTGCAGCAACCCGTGCTTTATTGAGCTCGACTGATCGAGACAGCTGCATTAGGACATCATCCGGCAAATCGTCGTCGTACTCATCCGCCATCTTCGAAGGACCAGAGGTACCCGAAGCGTCCGAGGGCTTGGCAAATGCAGTGATGCTGCTCTGCTTCTTGAAACTAGCGGTCGACGCGGTTACTACGGGTTTCTTATAGTACGCCTCTAACGCCCGAACAAGTTCTGCCTTCTCCCGCAACGTCAAGATCGTCTTCGTGGTCGAAGTGACGGCGACGCTCTCGATAAACTTCAAGGCATCATCTTTGACGGCGGTGACACTGAGTTCGCCCAGACGCCGAAGAAGTTTGGACACCAGTCCCACTAGGGTAGTGGCTAGATATTCATCCTTAAGTCGAAGCCATCTAACCATTGCACTCATCGTCGTGCTCGGGGACTTGAGGAAACTCTCGCGCGCGGAGGTTTCCATGTTCGGGTCTGCGTCACCAACAGCACTCAAGAAGACGCCATACTGGTCGAATAATAGATCGGCGAACTGGATACTATCCCGACAGAACTCCAGCATAACGGATCGGTCGTTACCTCGAAGGTGCCAGGATTCTGTCTGATCGAAGATAGTAGTCAAAGCCTGCCACAGGTATTCCCAGAGCTTCTGCAGCGAGAGGACCTCCCTCCGCTCAGCAAGTTTGCGGGTTCGGAGCATGCCGTTCTGACTGTCGCAAAGAATATCCACAATGTCCGTTCCCGTGTGTAACATTCGAGGAGCCGAAGCAAACGTTTTCATATTCGATATCCGGCGGAAAGACCAACTGAGACCGTACATGGTTGTCGAGAAGAACGCCTGCAGTAAATGGGAAATCGCATCTCTTCTGGCGGACTGACCGCTGACGTTCTTGATAAGGTCGACAGCAGCTTGATAGGTGTTGAGGTCGGCGGCAAAAAGCGCGGAAATCAGAGCGCTGCTCGTGTCCTGGCTCTTGAAAAGTTCATCAAGGTGTTCGGGCTTAAAGTCCGCGAGGCGCTCAATTATTTGACACGATAGATGAGTAAGATGCCCGTAGATCACGTTGAAGTGAGTCTTCTCTTGGCTGGCATCACCCCTCGTAGGGAACTTCTCCAGGCCAACTAGAGGCAGTATACCGAGTAGAGCCGACGTAGAGAGAGGCAGGTTGTCTTCATGGAGATGGCCTACTACCGCGTCCCAGATAGTGGACGAATATGTACTGACCCCGTGCTGGAGAGTGTTTTGCCGCAAGATGACTTCATAATCACTCTTGAGAGACTGGCACTCGAGCGCTAGGGTATTTCGAATGACATCCATACATAGTGTAGATATCTCCTGCTGCTTCCCTTGCTCTACGTCAAATTTAGGGGGTTCGAGGATCGCAAGGATATTGGCTCCCACAACTCCCAGTGTCTCGGACAGGACAATACGCGCCACGGAACCCCTCGAAGACTCATGGTCGGTGAAGCTGCGTAGGGTATGTAGCAAGCTGATCAAACCGATGTGAAAGCAGTGATACCTGGCTAGTTTGGGGAAGCGCGAGTCCTGCAGGCGATCGAGAAGCTGATACACCAAAGACCTACACGCCGATGGCTGATGCGCACCTTTCAGGGAGGACATAAAAGGGGTAATCCATGACAGCATATCTTTCATGGCGGACTTTTCGTACGGCTCGCCTTCGGTGGCCTGCATCAAGAAGGTATCCAGCTGAGGGTTGTAGAAAACAAGCTCAATGAGAGCCTGTGGTGATATCGTTTGCATGGCGTCCCAGAAGTCTCCTGGAGCTTTCTCCAGGAAGATCTGAATCGTGTTCAATAAGAACCTCAACCCCGGTGATGGGATTCCGAGATGGTCAACTGAAAGGCGGCAAGGATCGATCTCAAGGGCGCGCAAGTCATGAGTAATTTGGTCCTTATCCAAGCGGCGAACGACCAGCTGCATTCCGCGCCAAAGTCTCTGTATCACCGCTATTTGCGCGGGCTGCTGAGACGCCAGTCGCAGCGCATCCAACAGTCCCTCCTTAACCGCCCAATCGAATTCCATCGTCGAAGGAGGCCGCGAATACCGCATCCACGAGCTAATCGCCCAATAGCTACGGCCTTGATTGGGGTCAAACAAGAAGCGCGTCACGGCGGGGATATAGTCCGACACCTTGAGGGTCCGCTTCGTCTGAATCAGCCGAAAAGGTTCGTCGAAATGCTGCTGCAACAACGCATCATTCCGCAGCATAGCGTCACAACTCAGCGTCTCAAAAATCGACAGCAGCGACGCCCGATCCAACACATGCAGCCCGATTTCCTGCGGAGGAACCGCTTTCAACTTTTCCGTCGCCGTGGTCAAATTCCTCGTTATCCGCTTAATATCCCATTCGTCCAGCATGCGCGCGAACCGCTCGATATCCTCGTCATCGTAGGTCTCTTTCAGGTGCTCCATCAGCCAGATTTTCCCCGTGTAGTATTTCTTGATGCAGAGGTCGCATTTTTCGAGCGAATCGTCCAGTTTGCGCCAGATCCAGTTCTGTAGCTCCTCGACCCCTTCTTGGCTGTATGCCAATATGCGCATACAGGACAGAAACTTTTCTTTGCGGGTTGTCGCTGCTGTTATCACGTCCGCCATAGTTTTTCCCGACTCGTCCACCTCGTTGGGATCATCGTACCGGCCGTGGTCATCGTCATGTTGTCGGGGGCACAGGATGTGGACGTTATCGGGGAGGGCCTGGAGTTCGCTGCGAGAGACGGTCACTCAACTGTTATGATCTGAGAAGTGGAGGAAGCAGGTGAAGAGGATAACATCACCAGTTCAGAAACAACTTACCCAATAATATCCATGAACTCCATGGCGTCAGTTTCAACCTATACAGGTACGCTGTGTGTGTTGTCGCAACAGGTGAGATCTCGATCACGGCATTCCTTTCCGACTAGAAACGGAATATATCGCTGCGGCAAAAAATACAAGATGTTTTTCCAGTATTTAAGTCGTCAAATCATCCGGCTACTATGTGTGATCACCGACACCAATATAAACATGGCTAACAATGCGAGGAGACGAAAGAAGCTTCACTTTTCAGATGCACGCCACCAGGGATAACAGCACAGTGAAGGGAGTCAAGGCTAATCAAATGAGAGAAAAAGGTCTGTGCAGCACCAAGCAGAATAGAATAACGGGTGAAATCCACCCCAAGGCCTCCTCCAGCTTCAAAGGCACAAAGAAATTGTCAATGGGTGAAGGAAGAGAGAGAGCATCGGAGAAGCAGGCAATACAAAGAGTAAATTGGCACGGGCGTTTTGTGGAGTCCGATTGGCTGGGAAGCCAGGGCGGTGAGGCACGTCTTGCGGCCACTTTACGCGGAGATTCGCGTTTCTCTGCACTTATTGGGTCTAGATAGGTAGTCAACAATGGTCAAGTCCTAGCTCTTTTACGGAATACTCCATGCTACTGAAATTCTCTACAGTCCGTTTCATGGTCACATCCACGTCAATAGTCAATTCATTGAGGTTTCCAATAGAACACGTAATACCCGTAAATCTCCTCCCCACATAACCTCATTGCATGTGCTGGCTTTCGAAGCACTAAAAACCTCCTGAAGCTAAAGCAGCTCGAGATTATTATATGAAAAGCAAGCAAGAAAGAGAAAAAGAAAGGACGGATATAAGAAAAGGTGAGAGAATGCGCATTCACAGAGATGCTTTTGTACAAGAAAGAGACAGGCAGTAGTACGCCAGGATGTAAATGTAAAGGGGGTGGAAAGCAAAGGGGGATGAAGTTGAAAAACTTCAGTAAACACAAAAAGAAATGTGCGCCAATCACCAACCAGATTTGTATACCGAACGCCTTCTATCGGGGAATAAGTAGACAACGCGGCTCCAGTTAAACAAGGAGATTACTCGTCATACAAAATAGAACAGATCAGATGCAGCGACAATTAGAGGAAAGAGAAAAGAAAAGAAACTGACGGGTCGTAAGGACAGGAAGAAAATCAGGCGAGAGCTAATATATGAAAACAAACAACAGGGGGCTTATACGGCATGTGTGGGAGGATCGTAGGGACCTTTGAGTGGACTGTGGGGACTTTGCGGTTCATGAGCCCCGGTGAGCGACGATTCCACACGGGAGAGATCGTGGGTGGTATCGAAATCATGTCGGACTCGATCAAACGAATGCCGCGTGCGCTCAGCCGAGTTCCGTACGTAGTCCACCGATTGAGGGTGGTAGTGCTGAGTGGTATCGAGGCTGGAGGCATAGTTCGTTCCATTGCTACCGTTTTGACTTCGCGGATTATGCGTGTTGTGCGTGTGCGACGTGGGGGCGACGGATGGCGTGTAGATCTGCTGGTCATCTGAAAAGGGGTCCTGCTTCATACTAGGTTGGATTGGTTTACCCAAATCTGAAGAGGCAGCAGATTCGTCGCTGAAGCCACCGGAGGGAGCCTTACTCTGCGGGGGGACAAACGCCTCGTACTGGTCCAAGTACTTGAATTTGCCCTGGGTAATCTGCTCGCGAATGATGTCCACGTCGCGAGGGAAGAACACTTTTTGGAAGGATTTGATGGCGAACCGTGGGAGAAGGCAGATCACGACAGTGATGAGAAGGACCGTCCAGAATGACAATGCACCATACACCTCTGATGCAGCCCCGTAGAACTGAGCTGATGCGGAAATAGAAGAGTAGATACCAGTCCAGAGGAAGATCAGCAGGCAACTAATGACATTGATCAGCGCCGTCAGCCAATCCCACCGATACTGGTTCAGCATGATGTAGGCGTTGCTGGCAATGACTGCGCTGGTGCCGACGAGGACACCCATTCTCATCCGGTCACTGATATCTCTTCCGTCGGCGTGAACGAAGTTCCCGGGCCGGTACAGAAGGTATGGCATGAAGAAGCAAATAACTGACTGGTACAAGCCATCGGCCATATACATCCTGCAGTATGTTAGTGTCAACGCAGGATTATATCAACACAGAAAGACTACTTACCAAAACTTAAGCTGCGACCATTCCTTGCGCTCAATACCTCTCATGTACAGTTGCGGGACGGCAAGAGAAACCTTGTCATCGACGTCCTGGTCAAAGATTCCCATCAGAATGACAGGCAATGACGTGAAGGCGACGTTGACCAAGACAATGTACGTATAATCGAAGAGATACGAGCCATCGAAATCGTTGTAGAGCGAGTACCAGAAAAGCGCAATGGTCCAGACCAAGTTCTATCTAACGTTTAGAAAGAGGTCAAGCGAAGTGGGGAGTTATGTCAAGATAAACGTACCTTATAGAAGAAATTCGCGATACACTCACCCATGCGACGGTAAGAGTATCTTCCGTGCACAAGGATGAGTCGCTGGAGGAAGCGAAATTGTCCGATGGCATAGTCCGACGACATGGCCGCCTGGCTACCTTCTTCTCCAATGATACCAACACCGACATCGGCCTCCTGGATCATAGCAACATCGTTGGCACCATCACCGATGGAGAGTGCCATGATGTTAAGGCCGTTCCTCACCATGCGCACGACGGCAGCTTTCTGGGCAGGACTGACACGACAGCAGAGAATGGACTTGCACTGTTTACACAGGAGAAGGAATTTCTGTTTCAACTTATCATCAAGCATAAGCTTGAGCGTCTCGCCATCGATGACAACGGCATGGGTCGGGGCGGGTGGTGAATGATCGCTGCGGGCCGCAACCAGCTCCTCATCGGAGCCAGTTAGCCCAAATTTCTGAAGCTGCTTGTCGAGCTCTTGGGCCGCCCGTTGTGGCTCGGATTCGGGAACATTGAAAACAATCAATTCCATGTCGTTATCGAGCAGGTTACAGGAAAAGCCAATGTTGATCGCAGTTTCGACCTTGTCACCAGTAAGGACCCAGAGTTTGATACCGGCGTCCGCGAGGAGAGAGATGGTATCCGGGACACCGTCCTGGAGTCGATCCTCAATCGCAGTGCCACCAATAAGCATGAGATCCTGTTCGATCTCACTTGCCACCTGCTCAAGCTTCTCCTCACGACCGGTGAGCGCGGCAGCGGCAATGTCGTGTTCCTTGCTCCATGCCCGATATTCCGCCTCGCTGAGTTGCCGATCGGCGACACACAGCGTCCGGAGACCTTCGCGGGCGAATACTTCCAAGTGTTCCGCAGTTCGTTTTCTGAGATCCTGCTGCTTGCCCGGGGCCAGACGCGAATAGATGATACTATCGGCACCTTTGCAGAACAGTCGGATCGAACCGTCAGGCATACGAATGATCGCGCTCATTCGCTTTCTCGTCGAGTTGAACTCCAGGGTGTTGAGAACGGTGTACGTTCGTTCTTCGCCCATGACGTTCAAAATGAGGTCGTCATTCGCTCTGCCGAGCAAAGTAAATCCACAATCACGAGCGGTGCTAACCAAAGCTGCTTCATCGGGGGACTGCGCTTTGAATTCAATCTGTGGAGGGTCTCCGGGGGTGTGTTCGGTGATGACGGTGTGGCATACGGCAAGAGCAAGCATAAAGTGCTCAGTGGCTTTCTTTTGAGCGACTCCCGACTGGCCGTCCAGATCCGCGACGTAGTTTGATGAGATGAAAGTCAACAAATCGTCATGTAGATAAGGGTTGTCGTGAATTCCGCGAAGCAGTCGAATCATTCGTTCGGTATCGGTGGCGATTCGTTCCCGGGCGGCGGCAGCCACAGCATCAGCATCCCCACCTTCTCGGCGTACCATACCGATCTGAGCTTCCGTGAAGGCTTCACCATATGAAACGCCGTTCACCGTGCATTTCTTGAAGTCCATGACGTTTTGAGTGAGGGTACCTGTCTTATCGGAGAAGATGTACTCAATTTGACCTACATCATCCGAAATATTCCAAGACTTCGGAACGCAGGAAATGTCCAGCTTCTCGTAGTACATGAATACATCGCTATGGATGAAGACGGCCTGGATTGTCCGAACGATTTCAAGGGAGATATAGAGCGAAATCGGAACCAAGTTCTGGAACAGGATCAGCGCCACCCAGAACGTGATGATACCAGTGATCGCCGGGGTGGCTCCATAAGACTCCAAATCGAAAAAATTCAGGGACTTGTTTTCGGAGTCCCACGCGACACCGTTGGCGATACCGGAGATGAGACACATCGCAAACAGGAGAATGAAGTTGTAGATGACGTTCCAGTTGAGATCCTTGGCGAGCCGGGCTCTCTTCGTGGGCGTCGCACCCGAGTTCAGCATGATCTTGGTTTCCTCACCAGTGAAAACAACCACACCAAGGGCCCATTCGGTGTTGCGGAGAGTGCAACCACGCAGGAGAATGTTGTTGATTGTGATGGGTTCCACCATTTCCTTGCGAGGCGCTTCCGGGAAATCCGGATCGCGCTGGTCCCATCGCAGCGCACCGTTGTAGGCGTACAGATTGGGGTGGGGCGCCTCGCTATCGATCACGAATTCGGACTTCTCGCAATCTTTGGCGTGTCTGACTTGGCGTCCGCAATTCAGAGCTTGTCGGACCTTGAGGTTAGTCTCGCCATCCAAGCTCTTGGTTTCCACGTAACAGGCACCGTCCGGGTCCGAAGTAGACATCACCACGACGTCGGCCGGAATAGGATCCCCATTGTACAATCGAACGAAATCTCCAACCTGGATACTTTTCCAGAAGTCGCGTTTAAACCGAGCCTTTCCGAGGGTCTGCTTCGTCTTATCGACTACGCTACCACCTTTCCGGGGAGGCGTGGTAGGGGTAGGCGGTACAGCCATGCTATCCCGCGCTGCCTTGTCGGGGTGCAGATAGTGGGCGTCGTTTCCGCCCGGCAGGGGCCAGTCTGGTCGTGCTTCGGGGGTCGGGGATGAAACGGGAGTCATTTGGATGATGTCGTCTGCGGGTTCGCCATCGCCCCGTTGAGAGTACATCGACGCTCGCGGGGACACGGTGGTCATGAAGGATGCGCGCCGATCGCTTTCCTCGGGCGTCGCACTGCTATTCTTCTTCTGAGTCAAATTCTTGAAGAACCTGTAGGTAAATATGGTCGCCCGAGTAGAGGCTTTCTTGACCCGACGCCAAAGTGACACATTGTCTTCGGTCGAATTGACGTTGTTCCAATCGATTAAGCGGTAAACTGGGGAATTATTGACTTCGTTGTCGAGTACCGTTCGCCGCCAATCCTCGATCGCATCTTTGATTGAGGTCACCACTACGATGACAGCCAGCGGGACAACGTTGAGGGCGGGTGTATCGACACCGAAGATGGAAAAGAACTGCACGATTGATTAGCATCACATGGGGGAAGACCCCTCACTCCTTTCGAATACTGGACGCAAAACAGAGGACGTACACCTAGAATGATAATGAACAAGAAATAGATATTTGCAATGTTGTGAAACTGCAACCAGATGTTTTTCGGAACGAACGATAGAGGCGTATACTTGGCAGTCCTGATCTTATTCCGGGGATACGCGGCGCTGGGGTGGCCATCTTCATCTCGTTCCGATTCCGGGATAGGGATATTGAAGTAGACCCTTCGAGTACTCGCTTCGGAATCGCCCTCGGCGTCAGGGTGTTCGGCGGTCGGAAGATTACTGGCCGTGGACTTGCGCTTCTCATCCTTCGATTGCGTCTTTTTATGAAGGCGATCCATGATGGACACGCGTTTCCGCACGCCGCCGGTGCCGCCGACCCGCTGCGTTGCCCATCGTTGTCGCTTTGTCGGCACCGAGACGTTGCTGGGCACCTCCCTAGCCTCTAGACCGGGCTCGTTGAGCTCTGCGCCAAGATGTTCCGAAGCCATTTAGGCTAGTTGTGACCCTCGCGGGGGCATGCAATGGGCGACCGTGCTGTGTTTCTCACGATGGTGGAGGGAGAGCATCCGCTCCTACGAGCCGGGCCCCGACGATGGCAGCCAGATCCTCGTATACTCTCCTTTAGTGGTGTCGGCAGTTCAGCGGACCAAGGGGGATGGTTGGACGAAGCGTCGCAAGGCAGTTAAAATATATACAGCGTAAATTGCGACTGAAACTGTCGTGGTGGGACACCAGGACGAGAGTGCTGCAGTCCGAGGGGAGCGAGGTTGGCGGAGGGACCCCAAACCGAGTGGTAGAGGGTGGATGGCAAAACGAGCGGAAGGGTAGGGAAAGTCGAGATAGGTAGATTATCGGAACCTAGATCATAGAATAATTGACATGTAGGATTAAAGGGACGTGACGAAGGAAACCTCAGGCACGGGGGAAGAAAAAAGAAAAAGAAAAGGGAAAAAAAGGGCAAAGCAAGTTCACGGAGAGAAGTGAGGGTGAGGAGAGAGAGGGAAAAGCGGACAAGATTGAAAGGGCAGCAGTCAGAGAGAGTACCTTGACTTACTAGAGACTCTGCTTGGCCCCGAGGAGGAGAGAGATTCTTACGGATTACCAATTTACCTTACCTGCGGGCGGGATTAACGGAGTGCAGGCGGCGCCCACGGGTGCTTGTCAGCCCGGTACGGTACGGTCACCTTAGCTACCCTGAAGGGAATCTGCGCGGAAAGAAGAACGCGTAAGTTTCCCATCAAATGGATCGTCATCTTAATAATAATGGATTATGGATTATGGATATCAACTCTCGGTTTTTCTGTCGTGTTTCATCTACATCAATTTATCTGGTGAAAAATCTATTCTGCATGTCTCCTGTGACTACAGATGTCACTTTTTCTGTTCTTCTTTCTTTTTATTCTCTTCAATTTCTTCCTGTCCCAAAAGCGCCCCAACCCCATCGTTGGCGGTTTTTTATGTCAGATTAATAAATTAGTTATGTCTTATTTACATCATTCTTTTTCTTCAGGGTGCAGGGCAGGGCTGCATAACGGTAATATTACCAGCCTTCCTTACCGGACCTCCACGAGGGCAACAAAGCAGCCCAGCCATGGATTCTGGATATCGCCAGCCTCGCAGCATTATTTGGTTCCCTCGAAAAAATCTGACGGAAGGTGGTGGCAAGGACGGTTCAACGGTCGCCCTCAAGTATACTAACTTATTATTCAGTACTTACTCAGTCTAAGATCCGGCAAGTCGGAAAGGTTCGTCGTGCGAAATCCATGTCGGACCCTTAAACGGTTGACCTGATCTGTTACTCCGTATGGATTTAATCAGTGTCTAACAATCTAGACTCCCTAGTTAGTACCTACTAAGTAAAATGCTCCCCGGGTGCCGTGCCCCCCGTATCCTTATTCCTTACCCGAGCTTATTCCGCACGGGTCATTCGGTCTTTTTCTTTTTTTTTTTTCTTGCCCTTTACGTTCTTGTTCTTTTTTGAGTTGAACACCTATTTCCCGGTCAAAGCCTCCAATATGGCCAGGAATCAACGACCCTGGATCAATCGTGCTTGTTGCTGAGCTGCCAGCCTGGGGAATACCTGACGGGCAAAGCCAGCCGGCCCGGAAGCTACGGCATGTACACTGTACAGCAGCTATGTACCGTCGAGGGAGAAACGGTATGTCCGGTGTCATTATTGGACGCGGACGAGAATGTTACCCAGGGAACCTGGTGATTCTCGTCGGTGGCAGTCTAAGACCCTGTCAAATAGATACACTCCGAGGAACGTAGAGTAGATATACTTAGCACGAAGTATGTTGCCTCACAAACGCATTGTATTGAAGATCAATACTGAACAGTGCCAGAACGACGGCTTCCATGGGAGCCAAAGTGTCATCCACTTTCCGCGAGTCGGAGAATGGATCGATGGAGACTGAAACGGGCTAAAAGCTGTCGGAGACGGCACATGCTTATGCCAGACGGTCCACTCGCGGAGCCCTGGCAGAGGCTGTTCACTACTGTACTGTAGGAGTAGTGTACACGGTACTCCGTACGGTGTACATTTTATCCGTAAATGTTGCATCTTCCACTCCTGACGCACATGGACTGTGCATCGTAAATTAAATGTAGGCCACCACCTCTGGACTCCGTAGTACTTCAGTCCTGTCCGGAGATTCCTTCGGATCGAGGCGGTTGTCATACCAAACAGATGGGAATTCCTTGGGTTGACGACCGAGTTCCCCATCCACGACAAACCCCCTTTTCTCTCTCTCCTTTTCAGGGCTTGGCAGGCCTGTTGGATCGCTCGAAGCAGTAAAGTCGGGCTCCATCCTGACGGTGGTTGTCGGGTACTTTTGGCATTGTGATTGGGGCTGGCAAGTGATCTTCTCGCTGGATGCATGTCGATAACCTCAATTCTGTTGGATTAAATTTCTGCTATGAGACATATTCAAGGTCCCCCCTTATCCATTGGTTTAGACTCATTTAATTACCAGGGTAATTTCCTTGGGGCTCCGTCCGTTACGTGAGCAATGCACGGTGGGATTTTTTTTTTTTTTTTTAAAAAAAAAAATTCATTCTTTCTTCCCTTTTTTTCTGTGTAATTCTGGAACTCCTACTCCTTTGATCGGTAATCAATTCTTTTGGCTTTCTTTGTTTATCCCTTCAGTGCCGGAGGCATGGAATGGTGCGAAAGTACGGACTACAAGAAGCTATCCGGGGAGAGCCGACCGAGAACGAAAAGAAAAAGAAAAAGAAAAATGGGTGCTTTAAATCCTTCTCCGGAATCCCCAGACGGACAATGTTCCGTCCACTGTCCACCATGCCAAGTGGCATAATTCATCGTTATCCTTCGTAACGTCGTGCCATTGTGTACACAGTGTCATCTTGTTACTGAGTAGATTGACTCTACGGTGTACTCAGTACACCGGCCTCTCTGTATATATTATCTTTACTACTTGACTCAATACTTCTGGTTTTTGCTGATCTCTATACTTTTTCAATCTGACGTCAGAAGATTGTCCTACCCATACACCGTAATGTCCGTGGCTTAGATATCTACTCAGTACACGCTCTGTATGACTTCACCCAATATCTCGCGTGCGATGTTTATGACAGGCTGGCGTTGCGGTCCGATCGACCGCGAACTGGTGTGGAGACAGCGAAAGGGCTAAAGTTCGATCTGCACTTCCCAGCCCCTTGGCCGTCCACTGCGTCCAGTACAGCCCGTCGGCAAGGCGGAATATGTCAACTTCCGATCCTCCATAGATTGGCCAGGGGTATCAGGCAACGGGGAAACTGGCTTAGACGCGGAGATCTGTATTTGATTGATCACCGATCAGTCATGATGTTCCTTCTCCTGAGTTTCTCCGGACATAAATAAACTGTTTTGAAGTAGCTGGTTACTTAAAGAGGAACATGTCTGCCTGTCTGCCTGACGTACGACAGCGAAACCGAGGGGCTCGGCTACTTGGCGCAGCATCTCTACAAAGTCAACTCAAATGCATCGTATCGCAATACGACTACGAAGGACTTGGTGTGAGGCTGTATCCTGTTAACCTCTTGGATTGGCGGCTTCGTGATCCTTGATCAACCTTAGATACGGCACCCACTGGTCATCAGGCCCAACCGCCCAACCCCGTAATCCATGTGCATCAGAATCAACGGTACGCATCGCTATATATAGTACCATGTTACAGATTAGCTTTCTCCTGGCAATTAGAGTAGTCTCTGTCTATCAATAGGCCGTTTCAACTTTCAACTCTTCTCGAACATGTGCCCGAATTACGCTCCTGGGTAGCTCCTATCTATAACCTGATGTCGGGAAAGATATCTTGGTTCCATGGTACGACTGGTCTGATGTTGCACCGGTTCAGTGAAGAAGGGTTGACATCATTGCGCCGCAGCCACCGGAATGCGGGCCTCGAAAGAAGCCTCCAGCCGAGTTTTCTGTGCTTTTTCCATCTGCTTCGGCGCTTGAGGGCATCTCCGCTCCGATTCCACCCCTCTTTTTCTCGTTTTTCTTTCGTTCTAAAATTATTTTGGTCATATTCTCCGTACTTACGGGATAGTATTATACCAAGTCGCTTACTTCGGAGTACTTGGTTCATCCTGCATAAACTGATCTTTCCACCAATATCTAGTACTAGTAGTCACACGGAGCATTCACCGTGGACTCAGTGCTTCCGGATCGTCCGGACTCCGACGGCATCGGTCCCGAACGCCGACGTGCACAAAGGCTAAGAGATTTCTGCGCTGGAATAAATCTGGACGAATGCAGATACTGATGGCAAGATGGCTTGCCGGTACCCGACTCGTACAGACCAAAGAAAGACAATTTGTCGAGTCAGCGGTGGAGACAACCAGATATCTAGTCAACTACTGACCGGATTGGGCTACCAGAAGGAGCCGCTTTATGGTGCCTCAGGCATCAGGTGTATAATGAAGATGTACGGTTGAGGCCGGAACACAAAGATTCTCTTCTGTTTGTAACCAACAATGATTGTTTCAGATAAAGGATATAGCTCTAGAGAACACGTCCAACTGTTGATCTTTATAGAACTTTCCGTCTTCATCCCATATCAGATAGACAGCATCATATTCATAGAATCATAGAAACAAAGTTTCTGAGAAAAAGTGCTTACTAACCGCCAAACCTCCCCCACCCCTCACCAACTGATTGGACCAGGCCCGGCCTAGCGCCAAACAAACCGAAAGGATATACTCGACTCCCGCGGGACCGTGCATCGGCCTTCAATCCCATCAACTGAACTTCAAATCCGAACAACGGAAGCCCGGCATGCCTCCGCGAGGGATCTCCCGATACTTCAAACGGCCGGCCTTCTCGCAACCGAATGATGATCACGCGTCCGAAACGCCCGCGAAACCATCTTCCCCGGCCCCGGGGGAGTCGTCTCCACTCACGGAGCTCGAGCTCTCCTCGTCGTTCTTGTTGTCGAAACATGCCTCCCCGCAGGGGTCTGATGACTCGGCGTCGCAGCTGAAGCGCTCGTTGATGCGCGCTGCTGAGAATGCCTCGGATACCCCGAGTGAGCCCGAGCAGCTGGGTCCGCTGGATCTTGGGGATGAGGGCGTCGCGGATCCGCCGCCGCCGCAGCAGCACGGAGGGGCAGGAGCCAGTTTCGACCATCCCCCCCAGCGCATCGTCAAGAATGGGAAGGAGGTTGTGATTAGCTCTGATGGCGAAGACACGGATTCCGTGGGGTCGTTGGAGGCGCCGGAAGCGTTGTTTATGAAATTCGCGAAGCCGTCGGCGGTTGCTGCGCGCGAGAAAGAGACCGACGACGATGTGTTCGCTTCGCCGCGTTTAAACCATGATCTGAAAAGCGGGAGGTTTGGCAAGGGCCGGAAGGCGCCGAAGGTGTATAAGAACACTATGGACACGCTCGTTACGCGGGCGGTCGATGACAACGAGACCGAGGCCAGTGTCGCGAAGCTCAAAGCTGCATTTGAACGCGATAAAGCTCCTGGGGACGCTGCTGACGACCAGTCCAACCATCTGGACGAGGGTGTCTTGACGTCGGCGCTCGGGGAACAAGATGGTGAGATGGAGATGCGGCGGTTACTAGATGCGGTCCGAAGAACTGAGGCGTTCGATCTGGAGAAGATCTGGACTTTCTTTGATCATGGAAGTGGGGTGGCTCCGGCGTTGGAGTTCCCTCGAGATTCGGTCAAACCGGGGACATTTATGAGTACACTGAGGGGTGAGTTAACGCACTTATGTTCTTTCTGGGTTCTTTCTGATCGTTTTCACAGAACCCGACTCGCGGGAACGAGCGTTTCACTCGGGCATACTTGACTTTGCACTGTCGAGGGGATTCCTTACGGATGATATACTTCTATGGATATTTCACTCTGGTTCGTGTACCAAAATTCCATCAATGTTTTTATGCTCACCTTGCTTCAGTACCCTCAGAGCCTCGGGAAGGCCTGAGACATGCTTATTGCCGGGCATTCAAGGTCAGCTCTGTATCCATTGATGTTGCTGGTTGTCGATGCTAACTATCGCAGCATTCCAAGAAAGAACGCGTGGAATCCCTCATACGGCCTCATACCATCGATGTTCTTTTCGAAAGACTGGGAGCCACCAAGAAAGCGCTGGCGGTTTCTGACCCTACTGTTCCCCACACGCTTCCCAAAGGTCTGTCAAAATCTATGCATCTCATCCGAAGGCTTAGCTAATGAGTATACACAGGCAATCTTCCAAAAACGACTGTCCAACATCAGACTGCCTTGCTTTCTGTTTTAGAGCTGCTCTCCGGCATAGCACCACTGTAACGCCCACCCACAGCTGCCTACCTCCAAGCACCCAATCACTGACCCATGCAGACTCTCAGATGATACCCGCGAACACACCATCCTCCTCCTCTTCCGCCTAACCCTCGACGTCTCTCTCACCAACGACCCAGAAATCTCCTCAGCGCTCGAAAGAGCAATCCACGACCTATTCCAAGGCATCCCTGAAGAAGCCGACGATGACCTCGTAAGACCTCCTTACCACCCATAAAACAATCCTTCCCAGCCAATCTAACCTCTAAACCAGGAACTCCGCCTCTGCACTACCCTCCACACCACCATCAAAGACACCGTCCTCCAAACCCGCCTCTTGAAACACATGCTCCCATCGACCAGCCACATCGCGAATTGGCGATCCCGCCTCGCCCTCTCCTTCATCATCGACTCCGCGACACCCCTCTCCGAAGACCGTGATGTTATGCACACCCTCCGACGAATCATCACCGCGCTGAAAGACCCCCGCTTCAACATCAAACAGCACAAAGGAGCAGCAGCAGCAGCGGCGGCGGCATCAAAGACCCGACACGGCCACCACACAGGAGAATATGACTACAGCGACCTCGCAGCCATCACCTACCAACTCAACATAATCCTCGACTCCGGGTGGTCCGGCCTCTCATTCCCCGATCGTGACGCAAAACGAGCATTCAACGCAGAAGTGGACGTGCTGGCCGACCGAATCAAGAAGATCTTCACGGCGATCGAAGACTCCGGGGCGTCGCATTTGAAGCGCACGTTGACGAAGGGCGCGCTGGAGGCGTTGCATTATCGGGTGGTTTATTCGGTGAGGACGAAGCCGCCGCCGAAGAGGACGTTGTTTGAGAGTATCGATACCGGCCAGAGTCGGGAGCAGAAGAAGATGACGCAGATTTGGAAGGGCGTGAAGATGCAGGGGGAGGAGGGGATTCCGATACGGGGGTCTCAGGAGGTGCAGTCTTAATTGATCGGTTCGTTCAGGGCTAGAGTTGTTCCTTATAGCTATTTCTGAACATTTCTGAATATTTCGGCTAAATGATGGTATGATTGATAGCTACAGTTTCTTTTCGTCACATGTCATCTGGTCGCTTTTCCTGGTATAGATTCTTAATAGTCAGTTGTGTATCTTATGGCAGATCGACGAGTCTCAAATCGTCGTGCACCCAAGCGACCAGCGCTGCATCCCCTTGCCTTTCATGGAACTATCTCTTCCGAGCTCAATCAATACCTTCCGCTTGGTCTATACAGGAATCGGGATCAAGACCAGAGAAATAACTGTAACTGTATACAAGGCTATGCTGATTCTCCGCAGGGTAAAAGCTCAGAAAAAGGAGCAGTCAGTAGATAAATACAAGAAAGCCGGAACAAAAGAAGATCGAAAGAAAGAAAAAGGGCGGTTGCAAAGGGAATCACGAGGCGCGCATTATCCTGAATTTAATCGTAGAACCTCCGGTTGACGTTCTTGCCAAATAGCGTCTCCCTGACGGCGGGGAGAGCTTCGATCTCGAGCAGCCGCAGACGTTCCTCGAAGGTGTTGTTGATCTCGATCTTACCCTGACAACCCAGGATGACGACACCGCCGGCCCTGAACAAGAAGAGAAGAAAGTCAGTAAGAGTCTGGAGCAAACGCAAAACGACACAGAAGAAGGCAACATACAATCCCTCGGGCAACGGCTCCTCCTCATCCAACTCAACCTTCACCTCCTTGCCAACGACCTCCTTGAACTCCTTCTCCGCCTCTTCAATCGCCTTCTTAACAGCATCGAAGTCCTTCTTGCGCGCCTCCACGCCCACCGTCTCCTCATTCAGCGAGTACAGGCCCTCCAGGATCAACCCCTTCAGCACGGTCTGATACTTAGCGGCATCCTGGGCCGCGACGCCGGAGATCTTCTCCCGCGCCTGCTGGAACAGCTCGTCCAGCAGTTCCTGGCGGGCGGAGAGGACACGCAACCGGGTCTTGTTGGCCAGCGTAGAGCGCGTGATCTGCTGGGACATGGCGGCCTGCTTGAACTTCTTCTCGTACAGGGTGTCGATGGCGGCGGTCTCCTGGCGGACGAGCTTGGATTTCTCGATCGCGAACTCCTCGTCGGCTTTCAGTTGGATTTCACGGGCCTTTTCGAGCGCTTCTTGGCGGATGAAGGCGGTCATTTTGCGGAGCTCGCCCGCGACCTGTTCATTGGGGTTGTCCATCGGTTATGTTCTGTTCCATGATATTGTGGAAGAGGATGTTGTGTCTGGGGATTCTGTCGGGCGCGGGGGGGTTCTTGGGAGCGTACCTGGTCGTCGGAAAGTGCATGGGTTTGCGACATCTTGACGGGCGGGTGTTATGACGTCTAGGATAATTGTC
The DNA here is from genome assembly GCA_004849945.1 of Aspergillus ochraceus. Classification (NCBI taxonomy): domain Eukaryota; kingdom Fungi; phylum Ascomycota; class Eurotiomycetes; order Eurotiales; family Aspergillaceae; genus Aspergillus; species Aspergillus ochraceus. Next base: position 2,072,045 of record SSOS01000007.1, on the reverse strand, counting down.
TGAGTCGAGAGTATGTCGGATAGGAGTGGGGAGTTGGGAGACAAGTGGCGCAAAGAGTCGAGCTTCCCAGAATGCGGAGTTGGAGGTGTCTGGACCGGAGAATGGCAGCAGACATGGATTAGCATAGCTCGCGATGTAGCAGCAGGGGAGGAGATGAGGGGAGGTCCAGAGGTTCACCCCGTGGCCATTTGGGGAGAATGGAGGGCGTTGAATAAGGGGAACAGAATCGAATGGAATGCTCACCTGTACCGAACGGGGATTTTCTGGGGAAAGATCGGAGGGGGGTGATGCAAGTGAGGGAGAGAGGAAGAGGGAGAAAGAGAGAAGAGAGAGCGAGAGAGGGAAGGTTACAGAGCAACGTCGAGCGTGACGACCAGCAAAGCGGATCTGCTGACGATCGGGTCACCACCCGCCTTCCGCAGGTCACCCACTCCGTTTCAACTTATCTCCCTCCCCTGCTTTCATTTCCCCTCCACCCTCGTCTATATAACTACTCTGCTTGTCTCGTTTCCGCAACTTGAAAACATGGCGACTGTACTCTGGCTTGTTTCTCGGCTTCTCTAATGCCCTCCCGCGTCTGGTTCTTGTCCGCCACGTTGCGACCAATGCACGAGGATACTCGAGATGGGCAATCTAGGTGACCTGTCGCCCCAGGGGAGTGTCGCGGTATGCTTCGATTCTTAAACTGCAGCTCAATGTACAATCGAACTGACTAGATCGGTGATCTCAGGTTGGGGTGGTTGTCGGCTTGATCTCGACTAGTCTCCAGGCCATTGGCTTGACCCTCCAGCGCAAGTCGCATATCCTCGAAGACGAAAAGCACGATTACGATCTACGAAGGCCTCCGTATAAACGTCGAAGATGGCAGGTGCGCGATACACAGGATATGCTTCATGAGAGGGATTTTGACTGACCACCTACAGCTGGGAATGCTGATGTTCGTTGTTTCCAACATCGTGGGAAGTACGATCCAGATTACGACACTTCCGCTCCCGGTGCTCTCGACTCTCCAAGCGGTCAGTATACTTTCCTTGCTTCCAAACCACACGGCCTTGCTGATGAAGAGGCAAATAGTCGGGTCTGGTTTTCAATACTATCTTCGCCACCCTGATTTTAGGTGAAGCTTTCACTAGATACTCCCTCGTCGGTACCGTCCTTGTCTGCATCGGCGCACTCTTGATTGCGATTTTCGGCGCCATCGGGGAACCCGCGCATACACTCGATCAACTTCTAGCACTTCTGCAGCGACGAGGGTTTATTCTATGGATGATAGGAACAGCGGTACTGGTGCTGGCCATCTTGCTGGGTTCCAGATCCCTCAAATATTTCACCTCGTCGCGGGCCAAACATTCCAGCACCCGCCATCCGTGTAGCCCTTGTCTCCAATTGCCACCGAGCCGAGTCCGGCTGATTCGTGGATTGTCTTACGGTCTGGTCAGTGGGATCTTATCGGCACACTCACTTCTGTTGGCCAAATCCGCCGTTGAGCTGCTCGTGCGGACCGTCGTGGACCGCGTCAACCAGTTCAACCGGTGGCAGTCATGGGTTATCCTGATCGCTATGATCTCTCTTGCTCTGACGCAGCTTTTCTATCTTCACCGCGGCCTGAAACAGTGCAGCACCAGCGTTCTCTACCCGTTCGTCTTCTGCATCTACAACATAATTGCCATCCTGGACGGTCTCATCTACTTTCGCCAGATGTCGCAGCTGACGGGCTTCCACGCGGGACTGATCGCGCTCGGCACCATCGTGCTCCTAAGCGGCGTTCTCTGTCTATCGTGGCGCTTGGAAGTGGTCGACAGCCACGCAGCCGTGACCGTTCCCGCGCCCACCCAGACCGCACTGGGACCGGGAATGGCTGTTGTCGACGAACATCCCCATTCTCCCATCGGTCTGGACCCTGAAGGCGAAGAAAACCAGATTGGCGAACGCGAGCCACTTCTGCGAGCCGCTCCTCCACCCCGTGTTCTTCCTCACCGACGCACCCCCAGTCTCCCTCTTCTCTCCCCGTCACACCAACGGAGCTCCACCGACGTTGACCCAGCTTCGATCTGGGCCGAGCTGGACGATTCCGACTATGAATATGCCGACACCGACGTCCAATCTCCATTACTCAACCGGGCCGACCCATTCCAAACCCGACCACGGAGCAAGACCGGCCGAGACGGCTCCCTGCATGTCTCCCGACACCATTCTCTGCGCCCTCATCGATTATCCCTTTCCGAGCGAAGAACCTCCGCCCCGGCTGCCGAAATCCGCAAGCCCCAAAGACGGCATCTTGATTCCAACACCGTCCATCCCCTGGCCCGAGGATACGGTACCCAAGATGACCGGTCCGATCAGGCCTTCTCATCTAGCCACACTCATAGAAACAGTCATAGTCACACCCGCCACACATCATCACCGAATCCCACACACACCTCACACTCCCACAGCCATTCTCAATCTCATTCTCGACCCCGCCCCCTCGCAGGCCCGAGGAGCGTCCTCAGCACAGCCTGGAGAAGTCTCGCCCGTTGGACGGGATACGGACGACGACGTCCCTCCGAGGACCCTGAGGCTCTTGATTCCCGGAATGAGAATAACCATGGGCTATAATCCCTTCCTTCGTTTCCTTCTCTCTCCCTCTATCTCTCCCTCTTGCATTCTCTCCATCTACCTATCTACTCATCTACCTACTTTCCCATAATCCATCCATCCTGGATCCCACCATCTCAGAATATAGAATAAACAAAACAAGCCAGAAACCATCCATTCCCATTCTCATTCGCATACTTGATCTGTCATCCTTCTTATTGCCAACTCACCGATCTGATAAGCTCTTATGTATGTATGCTTGTTTGCACTGTACAGTACAGTATGGGGCTATTATCTCCATCTTTATCGTTATATATAGATCGCATGAAAAGATTGTCCACGTCATCTCTACTTTCCTCTTTCTCTTCTTTATCTTCGGGGGAGTCTGTCTGTCTCTATCTTCCAGCTGGTGTTTGCTTGGTTTCTTTTGTCTGGTTAGGTTCTCATACATCGTATACATGTCGCTATCTTAAATATGACCGCCTAGTGTAGGGCAGATAGATATCTATAGAGAGGACATACTCGGTATACGAGACCTAGATAGGGAGTCGAGTCAATCTCCAAGTGCACAGAACATCACGTATTATGATAATACATAGAGAATAACGTCTAGTCTACTGAGGATCGTACGCGTAAGATGATGAATCAATCAATCATCAATTGAATTCGGAGGCCTTTCAATAAAGGACAGACACGAACTAGACGAAATATCAAATAAACACACCAGAAACTGAAGAAACAAGACGTTCTTAAAAACCACCGGACAAACAATGGCAAGATTAAATAAAATCAAAATATCGACGAAGGCCAGTTAAGAAAACCATGCATTCATGAAAAGAAAAGAAAGAAAGAAAGAAAAAAGGGAATCTCCAATTTCTCCATACCATGCATATACTGAACTAAACGGCGAAGCACAAGGACAACTGAAGTGTTCCGACGCAGAAATTGAATCCATTCATCCATCCTATCCCATACCAAGCATATCTCAGATAATATAAAGGTTACGAGCATCATTATCCCCTCGGAGTTCTCTGAGTACCTTCCACCCGATCCTAATGTACACCGTGTAGGTCACTTCCTCGAGTCTCCTACAATCGAGGGCTGATGTCATTGTTGCGGCATCGGCAACGGGTATCACTATCACGCAAGAACTCAGATCGAAATCGAAACGAGACGAGACGAGATAGAAGAGGAAACAGAAAAGACTCGAAGTCGAGGATTCAGATCAAATAAAAACTAGGTGGGAAATTAGTCAAAAAACGCAGAATAGGAACAAATTATGAAATAAACATAAGAGGTAAAAGATAACAAAAACAGAGAACCACTTCGCCAGCAGAAATAACAGAAAAGAGACAAAAGAAGAAAAAGCACCAGAAACACCGCCACTTCCCCTGTTCGTCTAGCTGATGAATTAGGAGATAATGAGATGAACAGAAAGCAAGAACAATTAAAAGCCCTAGCCTTCGAGGGAGGTCCAGAATAGAATGAAAACGCTCGCATCCATCGTGGTTCATCGTCAATTTGAAGCTGCTTCCCTGTCTTTTTTTTTTTTGTTTTTTCGGGGTTTCTTTTTCTTTTCTGCTCAATACTTTTTCTTTTTCGGGGGCACTTTTTTGCTTGTTTTGTTTCTCTTTCCTTGACTCCCTTTCATCTGAAACTCTCACCTATCAACGGTTCAAACAGCATAGGAGACACGCAAACAACTAAGACCACAACTGAGACTCGTGCGGATTCTGGGGCTTCGATTTTTTTTGGTGAGATTTTTCCAAGGCCTTTTTTTTCTCGAGCCAATGGCTCGTGATATACATTGGGTTACAAAAGAAAAGGGATCAACTTCTTTCTCGTCCTCGTTCGAATGGTTCTCAGATGATATACGTTCAAGACCGCTTCTTGCTTCTTTTTTTCTTTTTGGAGGGTTAAGAGAGTATTCGTTTGTTTGGCAAAGGGGATAGGGTTGTGGGTATCAAGAGAGAGGCCCGGAAAATAAGCGGAGTTGCAACTTGAAGATGAAACAAGGATGCGATCACAGATTGAATCTGGGACCCCCCTCGGAAAGCTTCCTGGAGGACGAATCATGCGTAGAAGCGGGCAAAAAGAGATTAGATAGAGCGCCACTACACACCTACGCGGTGGGTTGATGCTGAGGGGGCATGCGGTTGCCTACAGGCATACCGGGGTACTGCCCGCTCGCCTGCTGTTGCTGCTGCAGGTTTTGGTAGTAGGCCATCTGCTGCTGTTGTTCGTTGGTCATGTAGCCAGGGTGAATCCCTGCGGGACGAGGCATGTTCGACTGCTGAGCGCTGACATTGCTGTGAGCGACGTCCTCGGGCGCCTCGGCGGGCACCTCAGGGGCATCGACGCCGTTCTCATTGGTGGTAGGATCGGGAGCGTTGAGGCAAGCCTAGAGATTGATAACAAGTCAGTCGAGATCAGATTCGAACCGTTAAGCTTTGCGCGCCTCGAATCGCTTGCAGTGGCAAGGACGGGGGAGAGGTCTCTTGACTCACCTGGATGAGGTTCTTGCCCTCGGCCTTGGTCACCAATGGTTGGAGCTTGGGAGTCGTGAACGTATAGACGAGACCGGTTTCCGAGACGACCAGCAGCAGGACCTGGGTGCCTGTAAGGACGGAAAGCTCGTAGGCCTAGAATGCGACCGCATTGAAGTGGTTAGCTAAGAGATCCATTGGACGCGACCGAGCGAAAATGCAGCCCCGACGAGGGATCAATGGGACGGCGATCCCATGGAAGAGACCGCGACAGAAATGTGAAAAAAGAAGATACAAAGCGACTTTGCTCAATCCAAGAAGGAAAAAAAAAAAAAAAAGGAATGGTGGTTGAGACGAAACGCGAAAAGAAGCACGTACCTTCTTCATGATACCCGCCTTCCGCTTGGAGAAGGTGATGTGGCGACGCGACTTATCCTGGATGAACTTGATCTCAATCTTTCTGCGCTCGCGACCGGGCTTGTCATCATCATCGTCGTCGTCGTCGGCGCTCATGCGAGAACGCTTGGGACCGCGGTTGTCAGCGGCGCCGTTACCGGCGGCCTGCTGCAGGTCATCCTGGGTGGGAGACGGGTTCTCCTCACCGACGGCAGTGATGTCGGCCATGACGGTAGCGGGACGGGCGAAGGGAGGGCGAAAGGGAGGAACGAGGGAATAGGACTTGACGAGGCAGGTCAAGACCAGGCAAGAAGATAGAATCGAGGAAGGCCGAAGTCTGGGGGGAGAGTGAAGATGCCCAAAGAGGAATGATGCTTTTGAGGGGGAGGGAGAATGACCAAATCGAGTAACGCGTTTGCTTCGCAGGGTTTGGGTTCAGGACGAGAGAAGGAAAGAGGGAAAGTAATTCGGGGGAAGGAGAAAGTGTTCGAAGAGGGCATGGCGCGGTAGTCACCTGGGCAGGCGGTGAGTCACGTGTCAGCGGAGTCATTCTCACTTTCAGATTCCACTTGACTTCCAGGGAACTTCCAGGTAAACCACCTACATCCACCTACTCCGTACAGGTAGGAAACTACACCGTGTAGGTACTGTTATTTCTCATCAATACCTCAGGCATTCCATTCTTTCAATCTTCCCCCTCTTTCTTCTACTTTCACCTCCCTCCTACACCATCCGGTTCTAGTGACCATACCGGTATCATCCCAGGTTTGTCCAGACCCAGCGATGGAGATCCTCGGCCTTGGCAGCCTCCGTAATTGGAGCAGCCGCCTGCAAGCATTGGAGATTCGACGCGACCGCCAACTCAATCCGCCCCACTTGGCCGTATTCTTACCGGCTCGTACGCTGTCCTCGCCCCCAACTACTGTAGTCAGACTTTAGAGGGACTTTTTCAGGCGATAGGGGAAGACCGACGGGGGCAACCTACCCTAAACTACCCTAATTACTAGCTCAACCCTCGGAGAGAGACCTGAGAGAACAATCATCCCTTTGTCCACCTTTCTGCAGGAAGGAAACTGACCGCAGAATCCTCCTCTGCATACATACAAAACTATACACAGTAGACATCCTCCTCCCTACAATACTACATACTAATTATCTCCTCCTCAATAGTCACCAGCACCTAAGATAGTACATACATACATCCTACATAGTTGGCGGTATTATAAAAAATAGTCAACCCAATAATTCCCTACCAACCCCGCCAATAATCGCTGCTGGCCCTGCAGCTAGAGATGTACTTGCCCCGGTCAACGTTCTATTTTAGTGCCCACGAGACTCTCTCCTTGGTTGTCTGTCCCCTGTTTTCCCCTCCTTGGGCTCCTCACTTGGTTCTAGTTTCTGGGCTCAGTTTTGCGAGCGCTCTGCCCTCCCATCCCTCTTTCTATCTCGCTTGTTTGCTTGGTATGTGTAAGAGCAAGTAAGTGAGAGAGAGAGAGAGAGAGAGAGAGAGAGAGAGAGAGAGAGTGTGTGTGTGTGTGTGTGTGTGTGTGTCAAGCGCTTGATCCCTCTCTTCCCCCCTCGTGCTGCCCTGTCGATCGTAGATGTATCAAACTATCAACACCCACCGACCTAGACATCCATCCCCATAGTTAACCCCGTTTGTGCAAGTAAAATCGAAATCAATATTATGATCTCCACGAATGGGTCCGATAATTAGATAGTTAGTACTACGGAGTAGATAGGCAAGACCAGGGATGGGAAGGGTTTGTTTGTTCTATATTTATATCTTCCCCTCTCGAATCTCAAGTACCGAAGCACTAAATTGACTATACCCGACTATATCTCAATATATACAAACAATTACATACCTACCTACCTTACCTGACCGCCAAATGAGAGATGAATGAGAATAACATGAATTTCATCACCTCAAAGCACGAAAATATAAGGTATCCTTCGACATAATCATCTATTGTACCGTACATAGTTATGCCCAAAGAATCACAAAGGGATAGAAAGAAAAGAAAAGCCAAGTCCGATCAAGCTCCTCGTTGTTGAACCCGGACAGACAGGAGATTGTATCCACGGCTGCATAGTACGAGATCAGAGCGACCTACCAGATAGAACCTTTATACGGTGTCTTAATTTGGGATTACCTGCATCAATAACAATCTACCATAGGCTAGTTACGGAGTTGTTGTTGAATAGTTATGTCGGTAGTCACAAGTTACTACTGATATTTGATGGAAGTATATAGTAACCACCAACTTATGTCTAGCTGGCATTATATGTAATTTAGTCATCCATAATTCTCAGTAAATCGTATAGTTGTACACTGGAGTAGGCAGATAAGTATGGAGGCAAGTAACTACGGACCACCCAAGAGGTAAAAAAAACTCAAAACAGGATAACGTTTGAACATACATAACCATGAAGTCATAGATCATCCTACCCAATACTTGAGTACACAAGTCATGTGCAATACTAAGTACGGTAATTAGTAGAACCGAGTCCCCCTACCTACTCACAGGAAACAAAGTAAGTAAAAAGGATGAGAAGGGATTATTTAACATTGCATTTCTTGAAGAACGGCCGATGGAACATGGGCCGGAAAGTCTGGACATTCTCAACTCAACGCTAACAGCCAAATTCAACAGTCAACAATCAACTCAATTAAATTAAATGAATCGAGTCGACAAGGCCAGGCAGAACAATTAAGATTAAGAACAAGATTAAACGAGGACAAAGCTGTCAATATGAAACGGGAATCCGAAACATCGAGTCAGAAGTTCTTTCTACGGTGTAGTTTCCCGTCCGCTCCGTGGAGCCGACCGCGTACACCATCCGTGCCAACTCCATCATGGCACTATCGCATGGCGTGATCGAAAGCCAAATTAATCAAGGATAGATTAAGAATCTAGATCTAGGACTTAACTTCATAATATTTCTGGCATAATGGCAAATGCGCTAATCTCCAAAAGCAAGACAGACGGACCTGAGCACCAGGCCGGGAATTCTATTTTTACAAATGCATCGCAAGCAAAGTCTCGCCGCGTAGAGCAAACACGGGAGATATAGGAGCAAGTGGAAAAGAGAGAAAAAAAAAAAAAAAAAAAAAAAAAAAAAAAAAAGAAAAAGGAAAAGGAAAAGAAATCGACGACTCGTGAGTGAAGTTCGTGCAGAGCACCGGGTTGACTGATGCTCCTGGAAACCACCGTTTGCCGATCTTCGACTGCGCCGTTCGTAGACTCCGCCAATTCAACGCCGGCAGATGAACAATTCAAATATATGGATCGAAGGTGTTTCCACAGTCGAAAATAAACCAAAGAATCCGTCCATGCACGACACATCCTTTTCTTCTTTTCATCTGTCGTTACTGGCAGTTCTCTGTCCCCGAAACAAAGACGGGGAAAAATCGAGGCTTGGTTGGTATAGGTGAAGATAAAACTTGAAGAAAAGAATAGAAAGGAATGTAAATAATGTGCAAGAATCGAAAGCAAAAGAAATATAATAGTAAAAAGCAATTCACAGATCCCAAGGGCCAGCCTCAGCATCGGTTGGGTGTGTGGTTTTTCTCATTTCCCGTCCATACATTTTTCGAAAGCTGATTTAGTGCATCCGGGTGGGACGGGCAGCGTAATCCCGAACACCGGCACCACCACCACCCTTGGGTCCGAGCCAGACAATCTCGATGACGCTGTGGCCTTCATCTTCCTCGCGAACGTACCACTGGTGGACATTGTCACCCACAACGAAGGCTTCTCTCAACAACCAGCGGTCCTTGAGGATACCCCCCTGATCGCGAAGACGGAGAGGTCCGAGACGGCTCTCATAACCGCGGGGGTCCTCCTCCCACGTCTTCTCGGCGTGGTCGAAGTTGATGGCATCGTCGGGGGTGTTCTCATCATAGGTGTACTTGACGAGCGAGTATCCGTTGGTGAAGACCCAGAAAGTGCGGGTGGAGCGTCCGGTCGAGTTGTTGATGAATTCCTCCTGGTCAAAGACCCAGCGACGCAGGACAGACTTGCGACCGGCGGCGGCTGCCACGGTGGTCATCTTGACAACGTCCTTGGAGTACCAACTGTTCCAGTGGTGCAGGGACTCGATCTTGCGACCCGACTCGTAGACACCGTCGACCTCACCCTTCATGTCCATCTGGTACAGAGAAGGCCAGAGAGTCAGATCCGTGTCACCGAATCGCTGGATACACTGGCCAAGTTTCTGATCACCGGGCTGTTCTCCCCAGGCCTGGCATTCATCGTAGTACTGCTCCAGGACGTCGAGGAGAGGCTTCGAGACGAAGACACCGGCACCACCGAAAGCGATGTGGCCGAAAGTGTCAACCTGCCAGCTGGCTTCAGACAGGGCTCCGATGTAGTGCTTCTTGTTAACATCGAAGAGCTTGAGTTCCTTGGCGATGGTGGGGAGGGACAGGAAGAAAGTGTCATCGTCCATGAAGCCGAGCCACTGGGTCTGAGGGCGCTTGGTGCGAATGTGGTTAGCGAACGCTTCCACCATGCCGAAGTAACGGGCAGTAAAGTCGAGAGGAGACTGGATCAGAGTGACATCCAATCCACGGTTGCGGAAGTAAGTCTCCTGCTTGGGGATATCGTCATCCGACATGGGAACCAGAACGACGATGCTGGCCTTGGTGTTTCCGTACGAGTAGAGGAGCGAAGGAAGCAAGCGATCGAGACGATCGGCGGTGGTGGCCAGACCGAGCAGGATCTTGTCCGTTTCTTCCACATCGTCATCCGCAGCCACATCGACGTCGATGATCGGAGGGCAGGTCGATTCCAAGTTCTGCTTGTTCTCCGGCGAGATGACCATGCCACGCTCGAGAACAGTCATCGGAGGGAGGACGGATACGTCGATGTCCTCGAGGGAGTTGAATTCGGCGTCAGCGTCAACATGACGAGGGCGGAAGTAGGCCCGAGTGTAATTCTTGCGAGGGAGCCATTCCGTGAAGGGCAGGGGAGCCACAGCACCGGGATCCGCGTCACACTGCACAGGCTGAGGCGGAGACTGCAGCTGAATCTGGGAGGCACCGGAGTTAGAGACGCGATCGATCGGGTGCTTGAAGCGCATGAAAGCCGCCCGATCGAAGCGTTCGATGGCCCAGAAAAAGAACCCTATCGAAAAGAGGGCCACGAGGGGGAAGATAGTCTTGAGGCGAAACATCGGCATTTTGGCGGGTGTATTAAGGGTCCCGTGTTTCAACATCAAAAGAGATTTCCGTTTTCTTTCTTCCACGTAGGAGATAATAGAATATTAAGTGTTGAGAAAAAATAGTCGTCGTTCGTTGTTACCGGGAGGAAAAGGTGTCCGTTATCGCACAGCCGTTACCGAAAGGAACCGAGAAAATCGACGGAAATGGAGCAAAAGAGTGGAATTGGCAACCGAGTCAAGAAAATAACTCTGAGGTACCGAATGGTCTGTCAACGAGAGGCTGGCAGCGTCGAGACCTGCGACACGGTCACAAAAGGGGGTTGGCCGGTGAAAAATATAAGAAATCCCAGTCGCAGGACAGCACAACTCCAAGCCAATAGGAGAAAAGGGGAAAATTAGACACGAGAAAGATAGCGAGCACAACTGGACGCCGTGTCCAGGGGGCCTTAGAAGAAGATCAGGCTGGAGGGGGAAGGGGGAGAGGAGGTAGAGGAATGGAGATGGAGCGACGTTTGAAGCTTGAAAGGTTGAAGAGAAGAGAGGAAGAAAGGGGGAGGGAAGAAGAAAAAGAAAGAGGAGGGGAGTGAGACCAGGAGATGTACGGGAGAGTACGTAGTAATCGGAGGGCAAAAAAAAAGAGACCAAAAAAAAAAAAATGAAGACAGGAGACAGAAAGCGATCCAAGTGGGAATGCCGACTGCTGGTCCACGGGTTGGCTTGGGGCCTGAGCTCCTCCCACTGGGTAATTTAATCTGCAGCGTATTAAGCTCACCCGTCACGCTGTGGTTCGCTCTGCCTGCGATTTTTTAATTTCAATTTTCTTTTTCTGTTTTACCCGGAGATGATTTAATTTTAGTCGCCTTTTGGTTTTTGATAGTTGGTGGCGTTCAATTTGGACAGCGGATTCACAGGGCAGAAAAAGAAAACACAAAATAAAATAAAGAAGGATCTGATTTTGGGGGCTGATCTGACAGAGGGGATTCTCAGATGAATCGATGTTGGTCAGAATTAAGACTCTTAAGAAGTTAAGACGATTTGAAGGAAATGAAATGGAAGATAGAAGAAGATGGATGGATTTATCTGCGGCGAATCTTCCACGCCTCCTGCATTTCCTGGCACTTCCCTCTTATTTTATTATTTTGTTATGATAACGACAGTCCATTTACAGTTTTACTGCGTACGCAGACGTTTTAAGTGCAGATCACTAACCAAAGGGACAACCAGACGATGGATCTTCCTTCTTCCTCTCCACCGGTCCTGTATTTTTCACTTCTCCAATCTCCCGGACCCTTGCGATCGTCCTCATTCTTTCGCTTCTCGTGTATAGACTAGCAGTCCGCGATATAACAGTCTCGGACGAGTCACCGATCTCGAAGTCATTTCCCCAGCCTCGATCTCTGACTACGTACTCCGTGCTGTGTACGATGTCCGGAGTGCATAAGTACGCAGCAGGCGGCATGCAAGAAGATATCTTTAGATCACATCCTATCGGCTGACCGAAGAGAATACGGAGCAAGACCAAACAAAGAACAAAAACAAAACAAAATTCAAAAGAAGGTTAAGATTCAGAGGAAGAATCCATCGAGGTGCAGAGACAGGGAATATTTTCCACCCGTGAGAAGACCAACCGCCTGATCTCTTGCGTGGTGCCGATTGCGTACTTCGGGGGGTTTCTTTTAATATTTTAACTCTTGTACGGTGTATAGCCAGGGTCTTGCCGGGTACCATCTGTCCCAAACGGCCGATCACCGTTGTTTGTGATCAATCTCAAACGAGACAAGATGTTACAGGTTATCCGTCGTCACGACGGGCAGGTAGCGTCCGATAGTGCCTGAATAGTGAAGACGCAGCGACTCCGTTCTGATGAACTACGAGCAGAGGACGATGGCTGGGATGGATTCTTCCCTGGCAGCTCCGTAGTCTAGAAGGAGAGGAGCCCGCAAGTGGAGATGTTTCTATTCTTTCGCTTCCGACCAGAAAGAGAGAGAGTGGGTTGAGCCGGACCCGGTGGTCGGGCGGACAATCCGCCCATTGTAGTACTCTGTTGGGAATAGTCGCAAGCGGCGTTCGTCGTTCAGTCAGTGGTGGCAGCCGTTAGGAAGGCTAGACCGAGTGCATGTCTCCGATGTCTCAGAGTACGAGAAATCGACAGTCTGGTTGTCTATACACAGTATGGAGTCAGCAGATTGACTCTACTTACCTACAGCATACAACTATTCTGATTGAGCAGAAGCCCCAATCGAGCCAGGAATATACAGATAAAACATGAATAATAATAAAATCCGAAAATAAAATCAAATCAAATAAAACAAACCCCCCAAAAGTTCGATCGGCGCGGCTTCCCGTCAGGCCGACCAGTCAGACCGGCCACTTTTCCCAGGGAGCCCCACGGGCCGCGTGTCCCTTTCGCTCCCTTTTCGTCTTCTTCCCTGACGATGATTGCTGTGGTTTCGCCTCGTTCGGCCTCTGTTTCGGGGACGTCTGAGATGACATCTTTCGGACTCCGTAGCCTGAGTAGCCTCACCGGGCTATCTGTTTTCCCTTCTCACGATTTGTACAGTACTCTGATACTGTACTTAGTCTAATTGTATTTAAGTATCCGCACGGTGTACGGATAATCTGGCAATCTGCATCTGTCTCTCCAACGCTTAGACCAGGCCAGACCAGCCCTGGGAATAACGATGAACCGTGGGATGACCTCCCCGGACTGGTGACGGGTGACTGGTAAGGTACGGGACACGCACCCTCCCAGCCCCCCCGTAACCGTCCCTCGGGTCCCAAGGTTAACAAGTTCCCATTAAACAGGTCTGTCTGTCTGCACCGCCCGCTACTTTTTTTTATCTGAACTGATCCCTGACTGCCAGAGCTGAAGATGTTAGATAATATCCCCAATTCCTCGGCAGTCCTCTTTGCCACCAGGGCATGGCCACCTTTAAGCCTCATGACTGGCAAATGAGCTGCCTGAAAATGATATTCATTATTCAACCTGACTAACGACTGGACTAGCCCCGAAACTAGGAACGGACGGTACCTGTTCACTAAGCGCTGGGTGGATCGGGATCAACGGGTTGAACCATCCTTCGTACGTACTTGCCATCTCGGCAATCCAATCACGCCGGTCGCAGGAAGCAGACACTTGCTCAGAGGACGCGTGGCAAAGACGAAGAGCCCGGCCTCTCACTGGGAAGTTGCGCGCAACTGTGCAAGGCTTACGGCCATTTCTCCCATTCGTCCGCCGGTACGATGATGTGCCTGGTTGAGATATCACGATGGCGATGGCGACGGAGACGATGGCAACATCCGATGCTGCTCCGACCACTGGCGCTGGTGGCTGGTGATGCGGACTATCGGCTCGACCAAGGTAGTAGTCCGTCTACTTAGTCTGATGACCGGGTTGCGAAAAACAAGTCAATTGAATCTTCACGGGATGAGGATCGACACGAGGGGCTTCTCTGTGTACACAGTAGTTCTTCACTCTGATCTGCCAGAGTATTTTCACCGAATAATTACTTCTACAGAACGAGGCTCGAAGGGGAAGGGAAAAGTGCCCATCAGGTAACGGATAACATTAACCAGAGGCACTAAGGTGACTGCCGAGCAATTAAGCTTGAACGCCGGCCTTGGCAGCTGTCACGAATATACGAGGCCCAAGACCATCCCTTTTTTTTTATTCATTCGGAATGACCTGAACGAAAGCGCCGATGGCCAATGGCTCAAATCACCTGTCGGAATTTGGCGCCGTTAAGTCAGGCCGGGGGTGGATGGCAAAGGATTCTCTTACTTGCACAATTTCTCATAACTATCCCAGCGAATGCCCCTGATCTGCAAAGCCGAGGACACTTCTCTTCAGAAAGCGAACGGCGTAGAGATCCGATTCGCTATTTCCCCTACCTATCCGTCTCAGTATCTTCAGAGTCTGCCTTTACCCCCATGCCAAGGGCCAACAATCCCCCGTCTGGAAGGGAATCCCTACCGCTGGTTGTCCCGACCCAAGAAAAAACGATGTAACCGCCATCAGCCCGTCAAAGGACAAAGACCTAAAGGGTCCGGGGATCCGTTTCAGGGTCCAACTTTACAATCTACACAGTGTACTAGTACTGAACCTGGTTAATTTCAACGCGTACCCGGTTTTTTTCTAGTTCTGTTTTTTTTTTTTTTTTTGCAAACTCCGATCTGTTTATCATTACTTCATCTGGCACGCTATACGAAATCCGGTCTAGAAGACGGAAGACGGAAGATAACCATCGAACAAGAGGTTGGGCTTGGAGGCTTGCAGGTCTGTTTACCTACGACACTTGCGAAACATAACAAAGTTAGACTTTTCGTCAAAGGTTGGTCACTAAGGTTAGGTTAGGTAGGGCAAAGCCAAGGCCAAAATAGCTTGACTCCTGTACAACTCTACTCCGACATTAACCCTAAGTCATTTCCATTTGAGGCTCGTTCTTGTCCGTCGGGACGATCCCCGCCTTCAATCTGTGGGTTACGTATGGGATTATGTTGTCGATGATTCTGTTTAATATATTGAATCGTCCGTGGACTCTTATCTGTCCGAACTTCATCAGGCATTTACGTGTTCACATTCAAACATGGACCACGTCATTCGCCTGAACCATAATATGAACTATGCAGTCAGAACGCTTAGTTGTCGTTTGACTTCTACCCCGTCCTAGGCATACGGATCGCTCATATACCTTATATCTCCGTATACAGAGACTGGAACATGGTAGCCTGATTTATGGAGTAACCTCAGTACAGTGCAAGTCCATCCGTTTGTGGAGCGTAGCCTAGCCTTGTGGGCCGAAGCTGGGTTCAGTCGACACCTGAGACAGTCACGGTTTTATGCAGATATCTTCCGCGTCATGGATTGCGGGGTGGACGGGGATGAGTCTACGAGGGGATTTCCGGACACAGCACGGTGTAGTCTAGACTATTTTACCCACTCTAGATCGTAGGCTTTTGTGCTAGGTTCATTGCGTGTTCTTTTTGATACGGATGTTGCCTGTTGCCTGTAGTGGTTAGTGGGTAGTCTGAGTATGGAGTTCTACTAAGATGTGAACGTGTACTCCGTCGGAGTACAAAGTACTTCGTTCAAAAGGGGGAGTATTTAATATGGACGTGAGGTTTCAAGCCAGGTTTGAAATTCGGATGTATCAGAAGGATAGTTTCTATTTATCGTCATTAACTATCCTCAGGTGTTGATTTAGTGGCAAGCGAGATACTATCTATGCCAGCGACTGGAAGATGTTCTGAGTGGCATTATATATGCTTTGTTCTTCTACACCTCAGTGAACTGGATAAACGCCAGCCTACACAATCTCAACCACTAAATCGAGATTCAACGCACTCAGCAGTCGGAGCACATTGCATCCAGGTATTGACTAGTCTACAGACTATCCATGACACATGTCTCCGAAACATTTATATCAAATGCCTGCACCGTCCTCTCGAAATGCTCACCCTTCTTCCGTATCTTAGGCACTTCGTCCTCGACAGTACCTAGAAGTTCATGGTCCCATCACCATCAATAGATAGGATCCTAGTCAATCTAATACAGCCTTCCTGGTCCCAGAAAGCTCTGATCCATGACAATTTTTTTCTAACAATAATAGCCCTACATAGTCTGGTGACCGTTTCATCTTGCTTTGACTAACCTCACGGTGTCTCCTAGAGCTCAGACCCCAAGTATTTACGCATGTATGTAGGATGGAATTTAACTTTAACTTCTCTCATCCTGCAGATACGAGATGCTCGTGCTATGTTATGGCATGCTGTGTGCTTCTCTTCTCCTCTCCTCTCTTATGCACCGTGCTGTGCTGTGTGCCGTACCCTGTTGTTAACTTGTCTTGTGCTACAACCACCGGGCCTGATTTAACTTGATTTAATTCGCTTCGGGTTTGGAATTGGATACTTGCATAAGTTGGTTACACACATGCGCATTCTACCGGTTACTGCCGTTGTTCAGGGATTTAGCGTGCTTAGCGCGGGATAGGTGCATAATATACGTATTTGTGCAGCGTAGTATAAGGTAGTGAGTACAGGTCATGAGGTAGTTGTCTAGTCTCAGGGTTAGGTGTCGCTTAGCAGATTGGCGGACTCAACCAGACAATTAAACTTGATAAGTCTGGATAAAGCAAAGATGTAATCTTGATTCCAGAGTAGATGAAACAATGACAGCGTCGATGACTGTCTTGCGAGAAATACTAGACTAGGTTGATTTGATATGATATGTTATATTATCCCCAGATGGAATCCGTGCCGAACCTATATACAGCCCCCTAGGAAGGCATAACTGCTAAAAATGAAGCAAGTTATTCACTTTCCCGCATTGACCACTTTCTTGCTCCCCCTCAGATGACCTCATTAGGCGAAAGGGATAGATTCGGACATCCCTGGTAGTCACAAGTATTCTGCGACTCGGAATTAGCAACCATACAAGAGAGAAAGAGCATAATATACCAACCTTATGGACCTCCGTCCCCCACCAACTAAGCCTATCCGCAGCTCCTGTATAAAACACAGTAAAGAAAATAATCAACCCCGCCAACGAGACCGACGAATCCAGCGCACTACCAAGAACATAATTATAGCTGCGCCACCAACCATTATGTTTGCGACGAACGAACACCCCAAAGAACAGACCAACGATGGCCCAGCTCCCGTAGTTTATGCCCGTCGCCGGGGGAATATAGTTCAACCCACCCAGGAACAAAGGCACGTTGACGTATCGCCACATGGACTTCGGGTAGCGGCGTTTTAGGAGAAAGACCAGGATGGGAAGAGCGCCCCCCAGGATCAAGATGTAGAAGAGGCTTCTGTACCCGGAACTGCCGGAGAAGAAGCGTCGTGGCCCGATAGCGCCCCAGATGATGCTGGTGTTGAAGTCGGTGCGGGCAAATGGGCATGAGAAGCCGTTTATGGCGTCGGTGGTGCAGATGCCTTTGATGTGGCCCAGGGCCCAGTTTATCACTGCAACTTGGCATATGGTTCCGATGATGATGCCGACGCATTGGGTCAGGAAGACTGGCCCGGGGGATATCTGGTCTCATTAATAACCGAATAGTTATCGTAGTGGACATACGGTTGATGGGATTCACTCACACCATAGAAGCCACATAGTTTCATATCCTGCGAAAATGAAAGCCCATTGGCGATTGTAGTATACCCGAGTCCAACAAACCAATTGTTTGCAAGCGGCTTACCCTCCCAAACGAACCCAGCCACAATACGACAAAAGATTTCAACCCCAATTTTGACGTTGGCAGTTGCATAAATTAGAGTCACCTGTAGCTAATTAGTGATGTCATCTATGCCTGAGCAGGCGCTAGAAAAGCGCTCAACGTACCGGATAGAAGAAGATTGCGCCGACCAGCAAAGCGAATAAGACGCCATACCAACGCAAGTCTAGATGATACAACTCGATCGAAAAGATAGAGAAGAAAAGTCCCAGGGCAAGAACCACAACATACCACCACTTGGGGACGTCGTCGGGATTCCGCGCTCTATCCTTCGTGGAATCCTTTTCCTGCACGAATATCGCACGGCTATATTCCCAAGCACTCCGTACTGCTGCTGAAAGTACATCGTTATGTTCAAAACCCACCCAAACAATGAGTGAAGCTAATGTTGCAATTGCCAATGCACAGGTATTCAAAGCATATGTAATAGGCATATAGACCTAATTTTTGGATGATAATCAGTAATCGGTGTTTGCAAAATCTCAAAACAAACGTCAGGAAGTTTCTTTCTTACAGGTGAATAGTTCTCGTACTTCGCAACGTCTATTTGGAAGCCCGTTCCCTCACCTAGGATCTTCGACACATTATAAACAGCTCCTGTGTTATCATAAACTAGCATGATTGTCAGTACAATACTTAGCGACTCGAGGGGGCTGAAACGTACTATCAGAGCTTTGAAACGGCAGGTATCCTGTATTCCACACATTCATGTAGTAGCATGCCGTGGCGACTATATACACCCAAAAGACCAGTGCCACAGCGACATTCGCAATTGCCCAGGACGGCACAAGCAATGGGGACGAGACGTAGGCGACCTGACTCCCTGAACAACAAAAATGTCATCACCCATATAGATCGCTATATAATTGAGAGGGGTACTTACAGTCGAGAGTAAGTGGCAGAAGTCCCATTCCGGATGAAACCCCGAACACCTGATTGACCACGCGATTGGAGGGATTAATCCAACAAGGGAAGCTAAAGTAGCCCAATGCCGGAAACAAGAAATCAGGTAGCCAGTACCAGAGAAACGATCCCACGAAAACCACGCAAAAGAACGCAAAGCCTGAGATTTTCCAAGTGGAGGAACTATAAGACGGTTAGGTTAGCACAATTATGTTGCCTAAGCCTACGCCGGCTTGATTAGAACAGACCTCGACTTTTCCAGCCCTCCATGCCGGTGCAAAACACTTGTCAGTGCGGTAGTACTGAGAAGTCCAGGCCAGACAATATTCTTTGGCTTGACCAGAGCTGATCTTGTAAACCCCGAGAAAGCAAAACCGATGAGGAACAGAGAAAGAATAATCATTATCTCGAATCCCCAGCCGGTTTCCATTTTAAAGAACTGCTTTTGCTCTATGAGAAGATCAACCGTCAACCGAGAATAAAAGCTGATATTAGCCATGATGAATATGAGCGTGTGTTCCTATTGTGGCGTCAGCGTCAGCTTAGGTCCGACTCTGGCTTGGACAGTCTTGATATCAAACCTTCTTGTTGAACGGATGAGGGTTAAGAGGGATGATCCTTCTTCCGATTTTGACATTGTAATTGGGGACACAAGAGTCCCAAAGACGACCAACTGGGAAAGCCAGTAGCTGGGCCGTTGACTTGGCAATACTGATTGACGGGTTTCGGAGCTCAAAGATTGTGTTCAAACCGCAGCCAACGATGGAGAAAAAGATACCAATGACCCACATTCTGAGAGTCAAGGCATATTGATCAGCTTCGTCCTCGTTGCTGTCGATATGGGCGGCGGCAAGTTCTTCTTCGTAATCATCCTCTGGACCTGGTATGTGGGTTGTTAGAATTCTGAGCGGAGAACTCCTGCGAGAGAGGGAGGGAAGGTATGAAGTAGCGAACCAGGCTCTCTTTTGGCTGTTATGCCTGTTTTCGTATCCATACTGATGGGATTACTGTTCTGAAACCCGAAGAAAAAGATTGTTCAAGAAAGAAAGTTAGATCAGATAAGATTGATTGAGACTTTTATATCCGATTTAACAGATTTCTCCGACAGGGGCATGAATGCCAGAACGTATCCACCAGAAAAGTCTTTTCCGGCTTGTGTCCCGAAGGAGTAAGTCGATTAGATTGGGCTCTACTCCGAAATATAACTATGTTCCTCATCTTGATAGAACGATGAAAAGTGGCCCTACTCTCCAATGACCGTCTCATCTGAAGATTGCCAGTTCAAAAGTTTGATCAGATAAACAAAAACGACAACTCAGAACGAGAACCAACACTGTAAAGAAAAGAGAAAGAAAAATAACCTACCTACTACTTGAAGAATATTTGAACTACTTCGGAGTAAATAATTGGTGACTACCAGCCCTGACACTAAAAGTCAAGAAGATGATGAAATAACAGTTCCATTGCTAAAGGAATTGCCCCAACGCCTCGAAACCCCTCACTTAACTATCCACTGGACGGATGTATACCTTGTTCTGGTTAGAGAAGAGATTATCTGATCGAGTGTGTTCCGCTATTCAGGTTATGTTACGTTCGACTTGACATCAGATATCGGGGCTGAGTCCGGAGAAATCGGATGATCGGAATTATGATCGGAGTGTACCAAATTGCTCCATTGCCAGGCATAGGGAAGCACGGACTAAGAATTATCGCTTCGGACTTGGGAGTCCAGGCTGAATGAGCAAGTGAAATCTTCATTTGTGTAAGCAACGAGGGCCAGTAGATAGAAAGGAGAAACTGCTAGGATACAGGAGAAGGGACCTGAAATGTGCTGATAGAGATCTCCTGGCCTTCCTGTAAGACACATTAAACTCAGGAAACCTGTTCAGCTCATTCTGGCATGGCATAAAAGAACAGGATAAGGCGAAGTTGACGTGTTGGTCTCAGGCCATCGTGGAATGCCTCCCTGTATTCCGGACAAGCAAGCCGATTTGGCATATCGTATGATCGTACTGACCCTGCTAGTGGAATGAATGATTTCCCCCCAAAGGAACCCAAAATAAAACAAGGAAGTCTTATGGGCACAATATTGGAGCCATAGAGCAATATATAGATATGTGAATACCTGTAACAGCCCTTTCATTGAGCGGTTCTGCTGTTTGAGAATACTGTGGCTTCTATAGGTTTTTATAATAGACTTGAAGGTCAAGTCATATTTGAGTCATGTATTAATATGATAACCGTAAACTCCGTAATAATGATTTACATCACCTCAATAGAAATCCGATTGATTTGGTTGATTGATAAAGCCCGAATAGCAAGAGAAGGGTGTGGGTCAAAGTCGGAGATCGCCCGGAGATGAGTACGGTGGCGTCGGAGAAAATAGACCTTCAGAATTGGGTTATTGTTTAAATGAAATGGAAATGAAGTGTATCTTCCTTAAAAGGAATTACAATGGCCAATTATGCGACTGCCTGCCATTGTATGGGCATGCATGGCATTTAAACTCAACCTGCTTCATCAAGTATTCCATATGTTCGCCTTGCCGAAATCGGCACTCTAGCTTGCTGTCTTGCTAAGAACATCGAAACATGAAATGACCTATCTAAGGAGAGTCGGTAGGAGCGGAAGGTGTCAAAGATGAGGACGACGAGACAGGACCCCAAGGGCTTCCGGGCCAGAGCTCTTTCCCCCAGAAACGTGCATCATCCCAATAATCATCCGGCCCCGTACAATACGTCAGGCCCACTACGAGACTTCCATCGCAATCGTCTGGTGACAACGAAGGATTCGCGTCTAAGAACAGCTCTGCGGTGATGCGATCTCCCATACAGATACTAGTGCACGTCTCTCCCTTAGTAACAGTGTGGTATAGTCCGCAGAACCAGGCGGAGCCCTCGGCCACAGTGGCATTTTCCGGCGGACCAATAGGCTCTGAAGTATAGCCTGTACTAGCCGGAGGACCGGAGCTTCTAGCATTGCTGACGAACTTACTGCCGTCGTACGTGCCTCCCTGGGGTGAGAGACAGATGACGCTGCCTCGGATCTGTCGTGCAGATTGGAGATGCCAGCAGTTGCCGTCGAGCCAGGGATTGAACTTGCGCACACCACCGTACTTGACGAGGCCTGAATCCTCGATAGAGAAGCATGTGTCGTTGTCCTGTAGGGTGTATATGTTCTCGCAGCTCAACGGGATACAGATTTCTCGGCCGGCGATCAGATAGGAACAGTCGTAGATGAGCTCTGAGTTTCCATCTTGTATAGCGGCCGACGCGACGCTATACTTCAGCGCAATTTTATCGCAAGTGTCATTTTCCTGTATAATGTATGTCATACCCGTCAGACACATCGGCTTCGACGAGTCAGGGACCTTCACCAGGGACTCTGACATTTCGGTTGGCTTATTTAGTCCGCATTCCCTGTTGATAATCTTTAGGTTCTCCTGAGCCCGTACATCATAGGCAGTGTATGCGCTCGCCTGCATCATGATGTATTTTTGTTTGAAGCAGTAAGAACACATATCTGCTGTAGACATGGACCTTATGCTCGCGACGGTAGGGTACTCGTTCATGATGCTTTGACAGTACTGTCCCGTCTCTGGATCTTTATGGCAGGTCTGATTGTACCCAGCATACATGTAGCCTCCATGTCTTGTTGGGTCCGAGTAACCAAGAGTTTGGTTGATGCAATCCCTGGAGACGTTGTCGAACCAACTCTTCAGACTGTCTCCGCAGCTAGGGGTGCAGACCATGTCGGCCTCCATGGCATCATCAATGTACTTACCAACGTTTCGAGACTTGAACGTCTTCAGGAAAGGATGACACCGGATTGTTTGTGAAAGGGCTGTTTTGCAAGCCGAGGTCAGACCGACAACGTCATTGAGATTATCCAGTTCGTAAATTTGGAATCCAGGGAATATATCTCCTCCAATATTTCGACAGGTGACGAGAATGAAAAATGAGAAAAGAAACCAAGTCTGGTAAATAAGACGCCCAAGCAAGCGAGGCATTCTCGGAAAGCATTAAATCGAGGAGTCAAGATGGCAGAAAAGCTGGTATATCACCACAGCTTCTAACCAGATAATGACACAGGATGTAGACCCGCTCCTTTCACAAGCCTGAATGGACCAAGCCTGCTGTAATCCGGAGGATTTCCGACCTAGGCCCTCAAAAAATAAAAGTTGAACTTGTTAATAACCAATTCATTAAAAGTACCTTGGGTGTAATCCTTGCAATGTATCATTTCTTAATGAGCGTCAAGGGCCAATGCAGGGACAAGCGCATATTTTACTTAGGCGAGATGCATCACATGCTGACCGTATCAAGAAGGTCCGTGTTATCGAGGCTCTTTTTGTGCAAGATCTAACCCAAAACCAATTAGTGACGTACAGCGAAAGGGGGCTCGGATACCTGGACTGAGTGCAAGGCTATTACAAGGTGCCAGGGTCCAACCGGAGATGCCGAATTAGGGTTAGCAAGGCTCGGGGGAGACAAGAAGCTAATGACTAGGAAGGTAACATCGGGCCAAGGACTACTTAGCATTAAGCCTCTTAAGGGCGTAGAACAGCGCTAAAGCATATGAACTATGGTGCCATAGCCCTAGGGAATTCTGCGAGGCCTATGGCTAGACTCGATCGATCTGCCAAGAGCCGCAGTTTTCAATAGTCTAGTACTGGTCTCTTTGATAGGCGAAGCTGCATCGGTTCAATCATTGTATACGCTAACATGAGATTAGTTCATTTCCACCTCAGATAATATGCGGCGGTTAGCGCATTCGCTAAGGCAGACATCTATCGTTTCGAGGATGCCTATCCTAGCGCAGTTGTATTAAACCGGTAATGGGGTTATCGAAAACTGGATGACCGGGGTGCGTGCCGGTTTTAATTTTATTAGTTATTGAGCGCCCTAGACATGATGGACTCGCTGACGCTTTGTCTACGATATGATTCAAATCACTGCGCGGAGGTGAGAAATTATGGACCAGCCACATATGACCAAACGGCATATGCCTTGGTTAATAGTTTTTCTACTTCTTCTATGGCTTTGCATAGGGTCAAGCCCCCAGAAGTGCAGCGCGACCAATCCATGTGCAAAGGGGTGCTGCTCGAAGTAGGTTGCGTTCAAATTGGAGATGCGATGGAGGAATCACTAATCGCTTGTTACTTTTGATTAGATCAGGCCACTGCGGGGTGGGCGATGAGTACTGTGTGAGTTTATATACTGGCTAACGCAATGGCGCCGTGCACTGACATATACAAAGGCAGCAGACACCTGCGTGGGTAACTGTGATTACATGGAGACTATGGAGTGTGACGAAAAAAGGCATTGTGCCAGCGGATGCTGTTCGAAATTCGGAGTGTGTGGGCTAGGCCCAGAATGTAAGTTCCTCTTATGCTTTCATACCAATGTTTTCATTAACCTAATAATCTCCGATAGTCTGTAGCAGGAAGAACTGTATCTCTACCTGTGGTGCTAAATCTGAATGTGACCCTGGGAACTGGGGCTCCACATATGCGCAGTCCAGCAACTGTTTGCTTAACGCTTGCTGTAGCAAGTCCGTATTTCGTCGGGAAGGACAGAATACAGATGACTGACACTCGATTTTAGACATGGGTTGTGCGGTACTACTGAGGAGTTCTGCGGTGAGTTCTCATATCTTGTCCTCCAGTTTACATGTGTGGCTGACAATGGGAATTCGGCGTTTATCCTAGGGAACAAGAAGATATGGAGACCTTCCTGTCCGGATACGACCTCAATTTCTCGGGTCGTGGGTTACTATGAGGGCTGGTCGGACAAGCGTTCTTGCAATAAGTTCTATCCATTGCAAATCCCACTAAATGTATACACTCACTTGAACTATGCCTTTGCGACCATCAACCCGGATACATTCGAGATTGGTCCGGTGAATGGCGACGAAGCAAAATTTATGCAAATTCTTTTAAGACTGAAAAGGGAAAGGGATTCGCCTCGGATTAATATTGCTATTGGCGGATGGACTTTCATCGAGCCGAGAGAAACCCCCTCGAGGCTCGATTTATCTCGCTCGAAAGACGTTCGAAAAGGGGCTGGACCAAGAGCGACGACGTTTTCCGATATAGCCCGCTCAGAAGCAAAGCAAAGGAAGTTCTTCAAGTCTCTTATCTCATTCATGGCCACCTACGGATTTGACGGAGTCGATATCAACTGGGAGTTTCCCACGGCAGATGACCATTACGGTCGTCCAGAGGACTTTGTTAACTTTCCGAAGTTCATGGCAAACCTGAAAAATGTGTTGATGTCTACCGGTGGGCGAAGTGAGTTAAGCATGACAATTCCAGCCTCTTATGGGGACCTCAAGTACTTTGACATCAAAAGTCTGGCGAAGCATGTGGACTACTTCAATTACATATCTTTTGACCTTCATGGAAAATGGGATAAAGGTATGCAACATTTAAGAAGAGCAGAACAAGATTTTGGCTAATATGTTTACCAGAAAGCAAACGGAAAGGACCTTTTCTAGGCGCCCATAGCAACCTGACAGAAATCCGGCACGCGATGGACTTGCTCTGGCGCAATCGTATCAGTCCAAGTAAAGTGGTTCTCGGAATACCCTTTTACGGCAGAAGCTTTGCCATGGCCGATAGCAATTGCAAGGAACCTGGCTGTAAATTTGTTTCTGCTGGAAATCCAGGAAATTGCAGTCAGGACCTAGGCGTTCTAATGAACAGTGAAATCGACGATATCCGCGCAAAGCAGAAGATTCAACCCACCTTGGACAAGGAGGCCGCCGTGCAAGTCCTGACCTGGGATAATCAATGGGTCACGTACGACGATGAAAGTACCATCAAGTCGAAATTGGAATTTGCCCGCACTACCTGTTTGGGCGGAGTCATGGTCTGGGCTGTGAGCCATGACACTCCCGATGGAAATTACTCCAAGGCACTAGCAGGGATAACACCATATCCCCTTGGCCCGTGGAAGTCACCTTGGGATAACTGGCACCGGACCCCTTGATCGAGTCATATTAGATTAGGGTGGAGCTGTAGAATATCAGTCTCAATGACCGGCTGGATGCTGGCACCTGTGCCGGTTCCTGCGATAGGCTCAAATCAAGTATCAAAATATATTAACACAGGATTCGTATCTATACTCAATTGGTACTTGTTTTGTCAAGGTCGCCACTACTTGAGGACCAGCAAAGTAGATAGCTAAGAGACATGGATCTGACTAAGGGTTTAAAGACTCACACGTTGTACGACGGATTAAGTGGCGGCGGATGGATAGGTCCTGCGTAGCGAGCATCAACTCACAGACAAACCAGACTAAATTACCCCTAATGCGCCAAATATTTACCAGTGCTGAACCCAGTTGGGGCTGGCTAACTTAAAACCCAGCAGCGCCCGTCGAATCTGTCACCAAAACTTCCCTATCCCAAAAATCGCTGATGGATGGTTTACCTGGGAACTAATCGAGCTAATAGCTCTCTTCGTACGCTCACTTGCTCCGTCCTGTAGTAACTAGCCATGACGCCTAACTCACCAACATTCAGCTCAAGGATGAGCTGCAGACTCTGCGCGCTTTCAGTGTAGCTAGCTCTAGGGTGCACCAGCTGATTGCGCCGCTCCTTTACAGATTATGGACATGAAATGCAATATATACAAGGATAAATATTGAACTATGGTTGGACGAGCACATGTAATCAGCATCAGAACGCCACGTAACCCCCCAATGTGCTTGAATCACGACATCTACTCTCTCCCTTTGTCGTGACTGTCTTTGGAGAAGCGCCCATGCCGGAATGACTTCAGTTTTTCGGCGCCTTTTTGAAGAGCCAACCTCGTCAAAAGGTGCCCAATGCCCTCCCTTCGGTGTTCTCTATTTCCCGAGTGTGGACTATCATCTCGAAGAGCAGCGCTATTCCCCTCTTCGCTGTCAAAAGAAGCGCTCGATCCACCCTTAGAGACCATATTGTGCCACCTTTGGCGAAATCGACCCCTCTCACCAGAGCCTGTTGTGCTGTGCCGCAGTTTCAGCATTTCGGACATCAAGTGCACTGCTTCCTCATGCCCTTGATCCTTGGCCCACTGTAGTGGAGTTCGTCCGTCCTGGCTCTTTGCATTGAGATTGGCTCCAGAGTCGATGAGTGTTCGAAGGACATCGCCACGCCCCAAACCTGCGGCCAGGTGCAGCGCTGTTCCTCCTGCCTGAACCTTTCGGTTGACTTGTACCCCTCGGGAAAGAGACACGGTCCCACCAACTTGGACACCGCAATTCACGTCTGCGCCCTTTTTTAGAAGCAACCGTACTGTCCTGTCGTGTCCAGCCCATGCCGCTACGTGCAGTGCGGTCAGTCTGACTTGAATATTCGTCTTGGTACTTTTCTTGAACGTTGCTTCAATGTCTACAAGACAGCTGGCATTGACGTCTGCTCCATGTTCAAGTAGCGACCTCGCCACTATCTCGTCATTCATCATGGCCGCAAAGTGCAGCGCAACCAGATGAGCTTGAATCTTAACGTCAACATCAGTGCTGATCGTGAGTAGACGCAGGATTCCTTCATGTCCTGATAGAGTTGCAAGGTGCGGTGCAATCAGTTCAGATCGCACAATCCGGTGAATGCTGACTTGGCTCGTGGCTGATGCATCGACACCTCTTTCTAGCAGTACCTGAACGACTCTGTCATGCTTCAACATCGCTGCTAAATGGAGCGCTGATAGCTTGGCTTGCATGATGTCCCCCACATTAATGTAGCATCTTCCCTCGAGACTCGCGCCCTTGTCGAGGAGTAATCCGACCGTTTTCACATCCCCCAGTCCCGCAGCCGTATGGAGTGCTGGTAGACCCGCCTCCATGTTGATGTCGAATGTTGCATCAGCGTCGGCTTCCATCGGAATTTTGAATACCGTATCAACCCTGACTTGCAGTTTAAGCCTGCATTGATCATTGATGTTGTCAACAAGCTCAAGAACTACCTCCCCAAGTGCTCTATGCCCCGATACAGCGACGAGAAAAAATGCGATTAAACGACCCTGAGTGTCGTTGTTGCTCTGGGACTGACCCTCCGCTGCTAGTACTGGATACTCGGATAGCAGATCGACTAGTCGAGCCCTTTTCACAACGTTGGCGATGTCACGGGCCGTAAATTCCAAATGGGACCGGAGTTCTACCTGTGCCAAGCATTTTGCATGAACATCCACCCCTCTAGATAAGAGGCTCGCAATACCATCGTACTCAGACAAAGCAATAAGGTGTAGTAGGCTCAGCTCCGCTTGGAATTTTCTCCTGAAACCAACCGGACACTTTGCCCGTGCGTCGAAGTGATTCTCCAGAAGAAGCTCCGTAACATCTACTGACCTCCAGAATGCCGCTAGATGCAGCGGTGAGAGTTCGACATGTAACCCGCCTACATCAGCCCGAAGCCTTGCTTCGGTGTCTACTTCATAGCCGAGGAGGTGTTGTATTGCGGACCGGGATCCATATAGCACTACAATATGGAATGCAGTAAGTTCGATATGCGTATTCCCTGTAACGATCTTGGAGTAGGCATTTGCATCGGCGTCGTTGTCAAGAAGTGGCTGCATGGGCTGGGGTGATCGTACTAGGGCTGCTATGTGGATTGAATTGAATCTTATCAGCGTAGTTTCAATTTCAAGTAGGAAAGTGGCGTTGACGTCAGCTGTGCTTGTTCGTTGATGAAATTGCTCGATATCCTGGGAACCGTCTTCGGAATGTCCTGTCGACGAAGCTCGTGAGCTTGCTCTTGAATTCTCTAATGACTCGTCGGTAGAACCATGCGAGCTTTTCCTGGAGTGTACCTCCCCGTACGATTCGTTGGAGCACTCTCTGGATGTGACTGATGGTTCTATCCACGATCTTGAGGCTGGGTGAGAGCGATAAGAAGGCTCCGAGTTAACTCCAGAATACGACTCAGAAGGCGCCAGCGGTTCTGTCGATAGAAGAAGATGCATAATCCCTGGATCCATCCATGCCGTTGCCAAATGCAGTGCGGTAAGATCGACTTTGCCTTCTTCCGTATTGACCTGACAGCTTGCATTTGCTTCAGCCCCATAATCTAGAAGGGTGTGCACCATCTCTTGGTCTCCGAACAAAGCTGCAAGATGCAATGCCGTCACCTCGGCGTATCCATCTTCATACTCGATTTGTAAGGCAGAGTGGGTGTTAACTCCCTTCTCGAGGAGTAGACGGAATGTGTCGTGCATTCTCCATAGCACCGCTAAGTGCAGGAGAGTGAATTCGATATGCATTGTACCAAATTCTATCAAGAATTGTACTTGGATGTCAATTTCGGTATCGAGGAGTTGCGCTAAAATTCTCTCACGCCCTGATAGAGCAGCCAGATGAAGAACTGTGAGTTCAGTGCGCATAGAACCCCCAGATATGAGTGCCTTTTCTTGAACATCGATTTCGGCCCCAAGAAGCATACAGAGGATATCTTCGCTCCCCGAGAGAACAGCTATATGCAACACTGGGAGTTCAGCATGTAGCCAGTTATCGATATCAATTCGACACTTTGCGTGAATGTCATGGTTCTCCTGAAGTAGAAGCTCTACCACCCGTTGGTGTCCCGACAATACCGCAAGATGCGGAACAGGTAGTTCAACGTGCAGGTTATAGCAATGGAGTTTGGCTCTAGTGTGAACACTGGAACCTCGCTCAAGCAGTAGCTGCACAACATCCATGCTCCCCTTCAACGTTGCGAGATGGAGTGCATTCAAAGCATTTCTGGTGTCATTGTTGATTAGACAAACCTCGGCAGCGTCGAATCCTCTGTCGAGAAGTAACCGCACCGCGTTCTCATTTCCCGATAGTGCTGCCAGTTGTAGCACGGTAGCTTCGATACGCATCTGGCTTCCCGCACGAAAGTATAACTTCGCGTGGAGGTCGGCTCCAGCTTCCGCAAGCAACATCACCGCTTCCCCGCTTGCAGATAAAGCTGCGTGGTGGATGGGCATAGCTTCAATGTGCAGCCAGCGACCGACTTTGACTTTCTGTATCGCGTGTATGTCGGTTCCCTTGTCAATTAAGTTACGCACGATGCTCCCACTGCCCCTTATGGCAGCTAAATGAATTGGGGCAAACTCTGCGGGTGTATTGTTGATATTGACATAAATTGCAGCGTTGGCGTCAGCCTCCTTTTCGATAAGTGTCTCAGCCACTTGTTCATTCGCGAGTATTATTGCGATATGCAACGGCGTGAGTACCGTATGTCCGGTATAAACCCTCTGTCTGTACTTCCCGTAGGCTCTCACTGCCCGTCCAGGAAGAGGCCAGTCTGCCATGTCTTCGCCTATGAAAACAGTGAAAAGCTTCGCAGTTCGTTCGAGTATTCGTTGCAAGAGGGGCTTGTCATCTCTCTGTTGGCTTTCCTGTTTCTGCTGCTTCCCTGCTTGCTCATCTTCTCCCTTGGACGGCTCCCAGGAATCAACATCCACCCGGAAACTCGCGTTGACGTCCGCTCCTGATTCGATAAGCAGTTCCGATAAACTCTTGTCATCAAAAAACGCAGCTAGGTGCAGAGCTGTTATCTCAGCACGCATTTTCTTGTCTTTGCGAGCTTTGACGTGTGATTTGATGCTAGCTCCGCTTTCAAGAAGGACGTGTGCTGCTTCTTTGTGTGCCCATATGACTGTGATGTGTAGTGCCGTCAACAGTAGGTGCATAGTGTCTGTGTCAACACAGAATTCTGCTTCAGTATCAGCGTTGGCCTCGAGAAGAATCTTAATCACACTCTGCCTCTTCGTCAATGCTGCTAGGTGAAGCGCAGTTAGGCCAATTCGTGGATTGAATTTAATATCTTTGCCGGTGCCTATGTTGATTTCGATGTCATTGCCGAGATTGACCTCGCCTCTAGCATTGACCGCAGCACCGTTGGAAAGAAGCAACGCAATGACCTTCTCGTGCCCCAATATCACAGCTAGATGTAGAGGGGTCAGGGCACACTGCATGGTGCTCCTACTGACCAGGAAAGCGTCGTGTATGTCAGCTCCTCGATCCAGTAGCAGTTGAACAACCTCTTCACTACCTGATATGGCTGCCCAGTGCAATGGAGACCATTTAGCCGATGATCCCCCAAGCTGCTGGTCATTCACTTCGGCACAGCCGCTTCTCGTGTGGGCATCCACCCCCTGTTCAAGTAGCAGACGTACTATGGCTGTATGGCCAGAATGAGCAGCCAAGTGCAGGGCAGCTGGATGAGTATCCATCTTCCCAAAGAACTTCATCTCCACCTCCGCTCGGCACAGCTTCAAGATATCAGCCCCGTTTCTCAGCAGCAGCCGCGCCACCGATTCATGGCCACACTCAATGCCACAATGCAAGGCTGTCAGTTCGTCTTGGATGGCGAAAATAAATTGTACTGGAGCTGGCGGGGGCTCTGTCTCCTCCAAGGAAAAAGACCACGGTAGCACGACAGTACCTACAGTCGAGGCGACTTGAAGACTTTTCAAGATATCGCCATGAACGCTGTCCATTTCCAGCTCAGCCACCGGAGATAGCCAGGCAAGTCTCCCCTGCCAAAAGGCCAGCGGTTCCCTTATCATGGATAACCTGTCCTGAACCGCTAGAAAGTGCTGCTTCAGCGCTTCGTTTATCTCTTCTTTCTTAGCTAGGACTTGCCGCAGTAGGGTCGATGCCTCGTCCTTCATCATCAGTGTTCTAGGTTTCATGAGGTCATGTCGTTTTTTTGATGCCCAATGCAAGGGTGTCCACCCATTCTTGTCCTGCGCATCCACGTCGGCACCAGCGAGAATGAGATGTTGTGCGACTGCTTGATGGCCCTGGGCGGCAGCGCAGTGAAGGGCAGTGAGCCCGTCTTTGCCCGTCTCATTGACGTCGTTCTTTGTAAGAAGTACTCTCACTACTTGCTCGTTCCCCGTCCATGCTGCCACATGTATCGCCATCCACCCGTCACAATCCGTCAAGTTGGCCTCTGCTCCGTTTTCAAGTAGAGTCTGTGTGGCCACCATGTGCCCGTTCAGTGCCGCCAGGTGCAGCGCCGTCTGGCTGTGTTTTGTTTCCCTGGTGTTAACCTCCGCGGCATGCATAGTGAGTATGCGAATAACCTCGTCATGGCCATTCTCGGCCGCGCGATGGAGCGCTGTCCTACAATCCTCATCTACCGCGTTAGTGTTCGCTCCGCATTCAATCAACCGCAGTGCTATATTCGCCAGACCAAAGGATGCGGCGGTGTGCAATCCATCCACACCTCGGACGAAGTCTTGGCTGTATCCCGGGTATTGGTGGTTAATGGGATGAGCAACCTGGTTGCAGGAGGCAACCTTTGCCTCATTCTGAAGAAACCCCACTATAATGTCCTCCGTCTCGACCGTAGGAGCTTGGTCATCTCGTGCATGGTTCCCCCAGTGCTGAGCAGCATAGCGAAGGAGCGGATACTCCGCTACACGATTTTCCAGCTCTTGATCGTTATGACATGGCCCGTCGCCAAATACAGAAAAGGAAATATACGTAACACATGCACAGACCACCATTCTTCTGGCATGGTTTGCGCAGTCCAGGTGGTGGTTGTGGTCTTCAAAACACTTCCGATTTTCGAGGTAGGAGCGAGCTGTATGGTGCATCATTTGGACGGTGTTGCTTCGTTGGTTTATGGCCACCAACCCCGCACAGAGAGCGACTGCTCCATTTAGATCATTGATGATGTATTCGTCTTGGAACGTGGGGCTACCTGGGGTCACCGCAAGGGCGTGTAAAAGTTCCGTCCGGGTGAGAGGCCGTTTGGACTCGACGATCCAAGACAATATCCGATGAGCCAGTTTGCGGTCTCCAGGTGCCCGGCTTCCTATCCGTTTCAGTGCGCCTTCGTAAACGGCCGAGATCTTATCAGTGCTTTCCATGAGCGCTCTCAGGGCGTCGAGGACGGCCCCTCTGGACCATTCCTTTATAATTGAATCCAGGAAGGGTTGCACCAGCAGAAAGATTCCGTCTACAGCCCCAGCAATATTGCCTGTTACCGTGTGGCGCAGCTCGACGTCGGCTTTGACCAAGGAATCTGAACTGTCTATCAGAGCGTCGAGAACATGTCTCACGTCTTCTGGGTTGGCCTTAATCTCCATCTCCTCGCAGAAACCAAATTCCTTTCTGAAGTCGATCGTAGGTCGGGATGTTGCTAGCAACTTCATTCTGCATTCGTTTTGCCGCTCAAGAAGGTAAGAGAGTAGTTCTTTGCGGGTCTTCTCGAAGCACTCATCTAGCGCATCAACTACCAGGAAGACCCGGGGAAACCTCTGAATCACGTCTGTTAGTGCGGTCAGAATCTTGTCCAGGTGGGGAAGGTCATTGCCGTGAAGATCGAATAGATCTGTTATAGAAGTCGGCAACTGCTGGCACTGTTCGGCAAGTTGTCTGAGGATCCCGCAGGCGAGAGATCGCACCGTCTGATCCATCTGTCTGTCATATTCACAGAATAAACAAGCAACTCCAGCTTTGGTATCGGAGGATTGATTTTTCTGGGCAGCTTTCAAATTCTCAACCACGACCGAAGCAAAGACTGTCTTCCCCCCTCCGGCAATACCATGGCACCAGAGCGTTTGCGTATCATCACTGTTCTCCATCCAGTTCAGACATTTCTTCGAACGCAACAGCTGTTGGATGGTGTTCGGTTGCCACTTTTCATAAGAATCGGTGAGCCTACTCGTATGGGTATCGCCACTATCTAGCCAATTCAGGACCTTCTCGCGGTGTTGCCGGTGTCTGTCTTCAAAACCGGTTAGCATGCATACGTCTGTACATGTATAGAAATCAATTGCGAAATAGATTCATGCAGAAATAATCGCCTACCTTGAATAAGTGTTTCCATGTGATCCTCAATATGATTGATACCCTCCTGGACTATAATAAAAAGAAAGGCTAGTCACGTCAAGGCTAAGGAGTGCCATCGATCACTCACCCCTTTCGAGAACTCTTATTGCATCCTCTGATTTTTCTATATCTTCCTTCAACACGACTTCCAGCAGCTCTTTGGTGTAGGCTGCAGCGGTTGCTGCCGCGTATCGCTGCCAAATTTTGTGCTTGTGCGTGTCCGAGTAGTCGCAAATCCCTCGGACAACCAGACAAGGGAAATCATTCATCAGTCCAGCTGCCTCCATCTCAAAGCATAACACGCCATATTTCTTTCTGATTCTATCTCTGGTTAAGCCATGTCTCATGACTTGATCGGCAGAAGCAATTGTTCCATAATGAATGACAGGACCTGGGTGTCTTCGCGGCTTGCGAGTAACCAGTCGTGTAGCATCGCAGCCACGACAGGGCAGCGGAGTTTCATCATCTTCATCATAATCTTGTTCCTCCTCCTTTTCTTTTAATGACGCTAGTTCTCCCTCTTCGTTGTGCTCATAGTCGGCTTGAAAGAGCTGATCATGCTTGAGATTAGGGCGCCGGTATTGTTCTTCAAACTCCGGGTTCGCATCTTCGGATTGCATTACCTTGTCGATCATTGCCGTGACATTACGCGAGATGGCACTTTGCTTTCTCTCGTGTATGCTTTTCAGTTTGGCGACTGCAGCAGTGAGAGGAGCAGGTGGCATATTCAACAAGCCCATATGTTGAAATTCGCCGTTTGCGACAACCTTGCCGCGGTCATATTTCACCGCCCCCCCTAAATTGACACCATTATGAGTATATACGCACATATCCATCTATGGACCTAGGACAACCTACCCAGTTCACCTTGAGGAATACTAACCACAACATCACCCAGCCGAATATCCTCACTAGGTCGTACACGGGGGGTCGGAGCACCACCCCCAATGCCCACCATCAGACCAAACCGGATCTTGGGAAAGGTTCTCAGCATGTTGGCTGCGACGTTGGCAGCGGGGGTGATGCCCATATTGCCCGCGGGAAGACAAGCCATGACGATGTTATGTCCGCAGATTTCACCAAGTATATACATGTTCTTGTCACCTGGGGCTTGATCCAGGTCTTGATGAACCTCGTCTAGCATCCCCGAGGATGCGGCGAGTTCGATTGAGAGAGCACAGAT
This sequence comes from Aspergillus ochraceus, assembly GCA_004849945.1. NCBI lineage: Eukaryota > Fungi > Ascomycota > Eurotiomycetes > Eurotiales > Aspergillaceae > Aspergillus > Aspergillus ochraceus. Next base: position 2,037,280 of record SSOS01000007.1, on the reverse strand, counting down.
CCACCCGACGGTATAATCAGTCCGAGAGAGCTTTCTTAGTAGGGGCGGTTGTTACTTTTCGCACGAGCTTATCATGGTAACAGGTAAAAACATACTTTGTACACTTGGCTTCCATGGTAGCGGTTTATTCTAAGCGATTGCTCCGATGATGAGTGAGTAGTCTTAGAGATATTGTGTGAATAAAGAACAAAAGCTACGCGGTTTTAGCAGGACGCGCTATAAGACAGATAAGATATGTACAGTGATTAATGTGTGGGTCTAATATACAAGGAGGCAGCATTCAAATTGAGAGGGGGCAGCGGATGATGAACCTAGAGGAAATTAGAGTTGATCAAAAGCAAACGAATTACGAATTGCTATATCTACAAAGCGGGGGGTGCGTGTTCGAGTGAGGGGTCAGCCAGCCCTTTGTGCTGCTTTGCAAGGCTAGCTAATAGTAACCAATGCATCATGTATGGACACGTCAGAAAAGAGTCCCTCATTGGAACAGAGATGGTAAGCACTAATGCAAACCTCGGATTCAGTCCACCACCACCAATATCTTTGATTCCCAGGATTCCGCTGAAGGTGTTTACACCTCATGTCGAACAGTAATTTTCTACAGTATGCACATCCTAAAATACTCATGTAAATACGTAAAATCAACTACTCATAATAGCCGTTCGACCATGAAGGAACTAGCTAGACTTTAGGCAATAACGAGTGGCTATTTTATAAATTATTAACGCTATTCTTGCCTTTTTGATACGTTCTCAGCTGATATTCTCATCCACTATCAGATGCAACACGTCCAGGCGCCAATGTTGTACCCATATTGATCGTCATATGTTAAGGATACGCACTACATCTTCAGACCACCCTTGGTAGCTATGGTGACCTCGGAAGTCGAGCTTCGCATTTGTGTTTTTCACAATATCTAACAGATCTTTGTCCACTTAATCGATACCCGTAAGCCCTTATTATACCTAAATTATACACAAAGGTCAGATGGTGGGCTGTTTGAGCAGAGGCGACTTGAACATTTAAATACTTGAGCCCCCCACTCAACAGATTCAATTGTTCATTCTCAGCCTCCCCCATAAGCCCGGCGGAGTGAAAAATCATGCCACAAACATTACCTAAAGGCCAACCTGGGAGAACGCGCAATGCACACTCTGACGACGACAAAAGTTCTGCATCTGTCTTTCAACCACCCCTTCCCTTCCCCATAAAACACCCGTACTGACCTCTTCGCGATATCTCAGCCCCAAAAGAAACCGCGCCGCCGTCGTTTTATCTCCAAGCTCATGCGTTTGGCGGCCATAGCAGCCGGTGAAGAAGTCCTTGCCTCTGGCCTTGCACATGATTACGGCGAAGACGGCAGCTATATTACATCCCGCGTGCCAAAAATGGCCTTATATGGCGCTTTTGTCCGGACTTTGCTCACTCATTTTCTGCTGAGGGGGTGGAAGCTTGTCTTTAAGGGCCGAACTAGTCCTCCCGCGAGTGTGGTGCAGATTCTGGCCGCGATGTTGATCGTACGTATAGATCTTCGTCTCCGTCTCCATGTTCGCCTTGATTACCCAAGGTTTCGATGAAAGCACAATTCAGAGGTAAGAATTGACGCAAATTTTTCTTTCCGTGTATAGGTTGCCCCTCTCCAGAGAATCGTGCATCTTCTCTCCATCGCCCGTTTCGCCGGCGCAAGAACATACCGCAATTATCTAGCCACAGTCAAGAGCTCTTTGCTACATACCATGATTTTTATGTGGTTTGCCGCACCTGCAGCCGTCACCTTTGCGCAACTGTTTCTGCCGGAGTATGCTTGGTTACCTTTTCTGCGATTTGTGTCCTTTATCGTGGATGCGGGTTCAAACTCGATCGCTAAAAAGAAGAGACTCGAGGCTCTACGATATTATCGGACCCAGGACGAGGAGCAAATGACAGAAGAGAATGATGAAACAGACATATAGGTCTAGAAATCTGTGTCAAGGTGTCATTGCTACATTACGAATAAGGTCGGTGGATTTGGGCTAGATTTCGTTGGCGGGTTTAGTCCCTACCACATTCCTTCATTAGCAGCTATTGAACTCGCTGAGTTCGTACTGATAGAATGCAAATGACTACCGTTTGGTAAAAACCCTCTTGTGTATATGGAGGGGTTCATAAGGACCAAAAATGGGACTGATCAAACCAAGAACCAACGAGGCTAACATTAGGTACCTGCGGTCGCGATCCAATCTTCCAATATTTTTATTGCAAGGGTTTACTCTCAATGTACGGAGCAGTCCTTACAGGATTAGAATGACTGACAGTGATGCAAAATCTAATGAAAAAACCTTATTGACAATTTACTAGATCAGCTTGAAAATCTCATAGGAAGGCCGTCCATTTTCTAGGGTGGTATAAGGATTCTCTGGGTATTGTACAGTACCTCATAACGCTGCGGGCTTGCGTGCTAACCGTATTCAAGTTCTCGTTCGGGACTGTGTTTGGTGCTAAGCTAATATCGAGGAAGGTGACATCGGGCCAAGGACTACTTAGCATTATGCCCTTTAAGGGCGTAGCACAGCGCTAAAGCATACGAAACCCGTGGAGCCATAGCCGTAGGGACTTCTAGGAGGCCTAGAGCTCGGCTCGATCGATTTGCCAAGAACCGAAATATTTCAATAGTCTGGCACTTGTCTTTGTGATAACTAGGCGAAACGGTTTTGGTGCAACGAATTACTACGCGAACATGATATTATCTCATTTTCACCTCAGAAAACTCGTGGTAACAAGCAGGTAGCTGACCCTCGATGATGGAAACCTTACCTTTGGAGCTAATCGAGCAAATAGCTCTCTTCGTATGCTCATTTGCCCCCGTCTGATAATGACCAGCACTAACGCATGATTTAGCTCGAGGATGAGCTGCAGACTCTACGCGCCTTCAGTCTAATTAGCTCTAGGATGTACCAGCTGACCGCGCCGATCCTTTACAGAACAGCCATTATTCGATTCTCTGGCTTCTCTGAGCTCCAGAGAATAGTCGCTGAATATGCCGAGTCAGGCCTTGGACGGCCTTTTCTGACTCATGCTACGAGACTGGACCTTCTGGCCCTACCCAAACAAGTACGCCAGCTCGGTGGCGGCTCGGGCCTACATAGATTCAACATGCGGGATAGAAGCGTCACCATTGAAGATTTCCAACCGTACGGTGTCGGCTCATTCATGGAACGACTCATGTCCCAATTTGATCTTCCGGGGTATGGGCGCCGGCGCGGGGGGCTCCCTGGGGCCTTTTCCAAGAATGAGTGGCAGCCACTGGTTTCGTTGGTCTCGCGGCTGGCCAAATTGAAGAATATGCACTATACTATAAGCAACTCTTTCCCTCGGTCCTTACTTGATGCCGTGCACCAGCATCATCCGACCTGCGCAATCTATATCTGGAGCCCCCAGATACCACGCCTAGATATCCCGGGTGTAGGTCCGATAGGAAACACGATGAAACTGGGTGGCTCGCTCGTTAAAGACCTGCTAGACATGGAGGTGCTTCGCTCTCCCTGCCTCCGCGCCATTAATCTAGATTATCCCATTTTTGCTGGCTACCCGAAAACCCTCCATCTAGGCAGAATCGTACCATACATCATCCAAGCTCCCAACATCAAGCATATTAATTTGCATTTGGATGGTGAGTGGGGAGTCGAGTTTCGGAAAACTATCCAGAGCATCCCTCAACATACGGGTGGTACGTCGCCGCTTGTGGGTTTGCATTCCTTCTCTCTGCAGTCGTACCTTCTCGAGGACCTGGCTCTGTCCCAATGGACCCCGGTTATGGATTTATCGGCCCTCAGGAGCCTGCATATTCCCATGCTTGGGTTTTTCCATTGTCCATCTCATCTCAATGATGCAGTATCAGGCCTTGTAAGCCTGGAAAGGCTATGGATAGGAGCTGATCCGGGACACAGTGGGTGGACTACTTTTTCGGAGGAATTGCGTTCTATCTTTCAACGACTGAGGCCATTGAAATATCTCTGTATCGAGAGCCTCGAGCATATCTCATTCCTTCACGATATTTTAGAGCGACACGGTTCGTCCTTGGTAGGCCTCATGCTACCACCCGGCCGCAGGCGGGCCTCGATCCCTCAGCATCCTCAGTATGCGGGATACATCTACCCTTTCGTGGACGACACCCATTTGCAGAGAATTGCTCAGCGCTGCCCCAACCTGAAAGATTTTCGTGTCCCGATCCGTCGATCGAAGGGCGACCACGCGGAAGTTCGCACTTATCGGGCCCTAGGTAGTTTCCCCAGTCTGCAGAACCTGATTCTGGACCTGTACGGTAACCCGCGACCTGTACTGTCGGCTGAACAAGGGATCTTTTCAAATGAGAACGTGGGTGGGTCTGATATCCCACACGTCAGTCTGGAAGATGCTTTGATCAATTTCGCTACCGACCAAGCTCTAGCCACCGCTATCTGGACTGAGATCGTTTCTCACCAGCCATCACGGAAGTTGGCACGACTTCGTGTTTCTCCCTGGGGATATGCAATCTACGACATTGAAGAGCGGTATGTGCTGTTGCATCTAGCTCGGTCGTTCCTCGTTACACGCGGCATGCACGGCGAGACAGACGTGGTGGAAATCGGAAAAGAGGAAAATGAGGCCGACATGGAAGTGATCGCAGCGCCGGACGAGTATGGGCAGGCGCAACCTTTCCGAGTACCTAGACGAGTCACTCGATTGCTTCACTCGATCTGGCGCCCGACACCCAGTCACCCGGACTGGACTACATCTTGGAAGAGCTTCCCTTTGCAAAGCGACATGGATTAGCCTTGTGATTGTTAGTTGATGTGCTCGAACGCCTGCTGGGAAAGCGAGAGGAAATAGATATGATGCTTGTTCTTGTCTATGCTTTAGTTTCCGCAAACCGTGATTTACTAAGTGTCTGTGTGATCATCCTTGAAACTGTTGTCATGGTTACCTGCAACAAAGAGTTAAGGCAAATAGAGGCTTGTTAGATATCCCATATTGCAATGTATTTGTCCTTAACACCCTCTAGTACTCTTAATATCTGCCTCCCACACACCTTCACAAAATGGTCATCCACAGAGTCGTCTGATCTCGTCTAATTGAAGAGAAATCTCATAGTTCCAATGGATCTAAGCCGCCCATTGGTCTCCAAGACACCCAAATTAGATATGGTAGATAGGTGTTTGTCTATCTGATACGTAAAAAGAACAGTATGAGATACAAATGAATTCGTAGATCAATAAATTTATTCACTGGTAACTAACTAACCATTGGCGTTCTACGATCAGCATATCATCTACAGATACAATAATTTAACACGATTACCTCTAAGTGAAGTCCCAAGTCAGTTGGGTTTTAAGTTTAAGTTACTTGGATATGAGGGCTGGGTCTTGAGTCCACTTCTGATGACGAGGTTATGTGGGATGAAGATGTAAGAACCTTGAAATGTCTCATGTAGCTACTTACCATAGTGCTGCTCTTTCGTAACATTGCAAGGGTTTATAAATGTCTAATGTAACACTAAATTCGAAATAATTAGCCATAGGGGATGAAGAACGCGGTTCTGAATAGTTATTATGCGACTAGGTCTAGAATGACCGGCATGTCCTCTTGAGCTGCCCCGTTAAGTGAAAGAGGGTATAAAAACACGGACACATAATATCAAACAACATTTAGACTACATATAATTCTTTCTAGTTCAGTGGCACATCACCGACGAGTACCGCATAAGTTGGTCGGCCTGATAGAGCCGTAACCAATCCATCACACATCTGATCCGGCATTCTGGTACGCATCACTCAATTGATCCACTGGATAAGCTTCAAGGAATTCCCTAAAAGTGACAGGCTTAACCTGTGGGTACCGGGAGTTATCCAAATCCGACTTCAAGTATGTCTGCCCGTTGATACAGTAGTACTGATAGAACCTGATAATCCTCATTAGCTTTTAACACTTTAATCATAGGAAGTATCATCTTACAGGGCGAGGTAGGCAAAAATGTTCGCGGGATCTTTCTTATAGGTTGCTTGCATCTTGTTGTAAAGGCCCTCGATGGAGCCGAGACGTTCTAGTGTAGGCCGCCTGCCATGCACCTCAGCAAATTCGTCGGCGATTTGCCGAATGCTTTTCCTATCACCAAGAACTGGTTTGACAACGGAGGTCCAATTAGCCAAACCTGTTTCCTGAAAGATAATTGAGCGTGCAAAGCTTTCGAGACTCACAATGTTGCATGCCATTTGCGTTTGAATCCAAAGCAACGGCTGCCACATACTCAGCAGCCGTCCCATAGGTAGTCGACTCCCAGACTTCGTCCCCGTTGCCGTAATAAGCCAGCTTGAAGTCACTCGAATCCCAAACCCCGAAGTATCCACTCCAAAACGTTTCCATAAAAGCTCCGATCAGCACATGAACGCCTTGGACCTTCTCCTTAGTGTCCAGGTATGCCTTGACCTCCTTCATGGGGTCTTTAGCTGGGTGCTGCCCATACTCCAGTTTAGTAAAATCCAAACAGTAGTCGCTGGCAATGTATCGTGGGACATTCTCCAATTCACACGCATCCACGAGAAGCTTCTGACCCTCTGTCATAAGTGCGGTATCCCCTAGATAGCAACAGACGACCACATCACTACCCCGAACAAAGGTTCGGAGAGCCTCGGTGTCGCTTGCATCGCCCTGAACGATGGTGACGTTTCGCGAGGAGCGGAAGTGCTCAGGGAGCTTGGAGGGATTACGACAGAATCCGCGGATATTGACATTTGAATAGCCACAAAGGTTTTTAACAACCAGGCGGGCAAACTTTCCTGTGATCCCGGCAACGCCAACGGTAACTGCCATATTGAATGTAATGAGGAAGTTGGTGACGGAATATAGGACTGAGAGAAATTGTAGGAAATGTACGGTCAACCTAGCCGTAGCTTTCTGGATATTTATACCATTTCAGAAAGCATTATAAAGGCGTCACGCAGAACATAAAAGCCAAAATTATTCTCATGGCCATCTAGTAGTTGATGTGCCAATCTGCTATGATCAAGCGGCTCGGTCCAATCATATACACGGTTGACCGTAGTCCGGGACCCACGCCTCGATCCGGAGTACAGTCTGCCACCATCATGATTAGACCAGACACGTCCTTGAGATCTTTGTTAGTGCTAGGAGATCATGTCAGCAGTAGATCGATTATGTGACATCCGCGGAGTACGATGAACCGAGCTCCGAATTGGCCTAGACATAGAATTATTAACAAAGGTAGTCTTCTGTCATATTAATAGAATTCGTGTGGAAACCTTTGTGTAGATTAAAGGGAAAAGAAAGCAAATTTATCTTAGACTAAGAACAGGGTCTAGCATATCCTCAGCCATCCCAGCTACCCGTTTAGCGGAACGCCAATATTATCTGTATTGAAGCATATGACATTTTTGTTATTCTTACGAACTATATTGCTGACTTGTATGCTATTCTTTCTCCATGACTGTCAGCTTGGTGATATAGTATGTAACTTGAACTAGAATTAGTCAGCAGCACATCGATGACCTCATGTGTGCACACCATCTGATGCCTTATCTCTGCTCTTGCACAACTACCAGATAGTTTTCAGACTGGCCCCAGCATTTGCAATAGTACCTTTCCAATCCCATTCACGTGTCTTTCGGGCCCATGTCCCGTCATGGTAGAATCTCAGGAATACTCGGCTCAGCCGAGAGCCTTCTTCGGCCGCAATTCGCATATCCCGGCCGTGAGTGAATTTGAGATGATATCCCCGACTCCTGGGTCAAACTCGAAATTGATTTCTTCCCCTAATAGTGTACCGAATGCCGTGCCAGAAAGGCTAAGGTTTAGCTGTCCGAACCCCCAACTGAGGCTCGTGGGTGAGACTAAATGTCAGACAGTGCTCGAAAGAGCGTCCTTCATGCTACCACTGTCGATCGCTGAATAAAGCATGCGTTTACCCACCGAAGCCGACTAGGCCGCCTTTGACACGAGAGTTAGTATTCTTTGGCCAGTACTGGCCGCTGCCCCACTCTCTTGGGCTAGACAGGGATCCTAACATCTACAGACACCTGACTGCGGTCGAAGACCGTCTAAGCACTCTGGAGACGGCCATGCAAAAGCTGTTTCCGGATGGTCAGATGGAAGCAATCATCCGTTCGCTGTTGACGAATTCTCCAGCTACGGAATTGTCAGAGAACTCTGTTGCTCAGGATGCCCCTGCGGCTGTCACGCGGCAAAGCGATACCACGGTGGGAGGCGTACTTCAGCATGACGGGGACCTCGATATCCCTGATCTCCCAGATTCGTTTCTCCCCGAAGAAGAATTTACCATGAATTCGAATTCAAAATCTTCCATCAGCCATCTAAGCTCTAGTCTACCGAGTGATCCAAGCTCAGCCTCGAACGAAGAAGCCTACATTCGATCATACTTCAGCACTTATCATCTGCTTTATCCCTTTATTCACGAGGAATCTTTCATGTCCCAATATCGTGGCATCAGCTTGACAACCCATCGCACTGCATGGGCAATTCTTTCGAGTATGGTTGTGGCGATGGGGGCATGGTCTACTGGAGAGGACACATGCGACATAGACATGATTTATTTCGAGAAGGCAAAGGCCTGCCTAAAGCAGATCTCGGTCTTGGACAAGGGTAATGTCACATTATTGCAGGCTCTCTTGTTATTGAGTGCATATAATGAGAAACGCGGTAATCCGAAAGAAAGCTGGAATTTCTTGGGACTTGCAGTTCGAATGAGCATTGGCCTTGGATTTCACACAGAATCTACATACACGGGCTCCAGCCAAAGTTTACTGGATAAAGAGATACAAAGAAGGGTCTGGTGGAGTGTATATTGTACTGACAGCTGTTCCTCCAAGATCCATGGTTTACCGCTGCTACTTCCAGAAGACAGACTGATCACGGTTCGGCCAGTCCTCAATCTTTCTGACGAGGTAAGGCTATTAGGGTTCCCTGGATTTAACACGCAGTGCTCCAACTAACTGGATACAGGCTCTTACTGTACAAACAACTACGCATCCACCAGAGACCGAAGACCTTACTATATATACTAGCTTGATTCAGCAGGCCAGCTATCACCGGCTAGCGAACCGTATTTACCGTCGACTACTTTCTGTCGACCAAATCAGCGCACAGGAAATTAAGTCTCTAGAGGACATGATAGACAATTGGCATGTCAATTCATTCCGGTATAGCTTGCCGTTCAACTCCAAAAAGCTTCCAGAATGGATTATATTAGCCCGCGATCGGCAGCTCCTATGTGATCAAAGTCTCCGACTCCTCGTTCACCGCCCAGCGCTGCTGCGCCTGCTCGATAAAAGGTCTATTTCTACATCTATGGAGGGGGTCTCTGAGGATGGGAGGCTCGGTGAACGGCAGTGTCGAGTCAACGCCCTTCATACTGCTCGGACCACGATCAAAATCGTGGCGAACTTGATCAGCGAGGGTCGATTCTCGAAAATCACCCTCTCGTTTATTTTGTAAAAAGGACCCATTTATCGTCTAAATACCAGGGTCGCTAATACTTCGCAGATACGCTCTCTTCCATGCAGTCCTCGTCCCGGTTATTCACTTGAGGGTGGACCCCTCTTTGCCGGATTCGATAAGTTGGCAGCGAGATGTCGAGGAAACTCGAGAGATTCTTGCACAGCTATCCCTCGGCAACGACGCCTTATCGTGCCACTTTCTCGTGATTCTCAATCAGATTTGCTCATCTACTATCGTCAGAGAGCACCATGAGACAAAGGAGCATGGGATGCAAGAACATGAAATTTCCCCGTCGTTCCCAAGGATGGTAAACCCGACAGACCTGCGAGCTTCGTCTAATGATATCTTTGGAAATCAGGAGCTTAGGTTCATCGACGCATACTCTTCCAAAGATCAGCCCGCAGTTACATTCTCCGAATGGATGCATGTAAACCAATAATGTCCCTATGCGGGCATCTTTCTGCTCGAAAGACGCCGTCGGCAAAACTACGTGTTGGATGCTAACGCGAGAATGGAAGAATTTAGTTATCTTCAATTTGTCTTACGGGATTGGATAGAAACATGATCTTGGTTTCTTTTTGCTTTTGCTGCTGATTTTAATGAATTGTCAGTAGTGGACGACTCGAGACATAGACTTAATTATCACTCTAAAGACAAGGTCAATGACTGCCAGAAGTGCTGACAGATCTTCTTCAGAAACACCTTTGAATTATTCAAGAGAATTTCTAGTTTGCGCGTAGCCATTGGCTCCAAGGACTTCAATCTTCTAATACTATTCCAACATGCCCGGTTAATGCAAGCGAGCCAGGTAGTGAATACAATTAGCTAGTGAATCTAGTACCTATCTATGAATAATATGTCGACCTTTTCCCCTCACATCAGTAACCTTCGCTTGTAATCATTTGCCCTTCTTCTGCAGATGTTGTGGACTCAAGACATAGCCAAAACCGCCAGCTGTATGATATAGCAATCACCTACATCGGAGTTTGAATACATATGCCGACTCTCGTAATCTTGATCCAAGTCTCTGCTCTGGCTTGGTTATAAGCTGCGAGGGACATTAAACCAGACAGAGTAAGTTTTTCCCCTCCTCGATGACATGGAATTTCTGAGAAACTAACATCATGCAGTATGTCGGATCCCGCAGAAAGGCTCCTTGATGGGTTCTCTAAGTGGTCCATATAGAACGGCATTCCAATCAGCCTACTATATGACTTCAAGTTCGGCTGTGTCGTATACCCCTACGAACAATATTCCGCGGCTTCTCATTTTCTCAACTGTGATCGGCCAGGTCTTGCCTCTATAATCCATAGATTGGCGTCTCATTATTGCGGTGCTCTCCTGTCCTTGGTTTAAGGAACTTGGAAAGCGGGACGACTTACCGACCTAGCTCTCATGCTAGCTGTGGACATTGCTGGGTATCACAAATCAATATAACATCAGCATTCGGAAACGAAGCCATGAGAGCTTTCGGCCTACGCTGACCCAGATCAGCGACTCGATCGCAAATCAAACCCCGGATACCAGCTGCTCTGCAGAAAGGAGTGAAAGAGATACGATGTCGCGTTGGCCCCATGGACGCCCAGAATCGCAAACCGTTCCCAAAGACCCAAGTACCTGGCCGTATGGTGGCGAAGCACCGTACGAGGGTGATTTACCACCGAAGTACGTCTACCTCAGCGACCAGCAAGTCGCGTACCTGCTGTGCAATCCGCAGTTGACCAAGTTTCACGACTGCGGTAAATGGCGGTAAATGGATCTGACCAAGAACAAGACCGTCAGCAGAATTCAGATGCCGCGTGGACCCCTTATACTGGTGCCTGGTGGGATTTTGAAGAGACGGAAGCGACAGTGAAGATCGGTTGGAATGACTGGCCAGTTATAGCAAAAGTTTCGGCACCATCTTTCTATCAAATGTACGCCCATGGATCAAGAACACATCAGAAGCTCGCCGAGAAAGATCCACAATTCTACAATTATCTTGCCAAAAGCCAATACGGCAGATTTCACTATCCTTCTTTATTACCAGGTGGTTTCCCACCAAGGTAATGGGAGAGCCATTGGCTCTGATATGAAACAGTCTTTCAAATGCTGAGAGGACACAAATTTGATCTCAGGTGCGAAAAGCCGCTGTTTTTCTGAGGATTATTGGCCTTCTTTTTGTCCATTGTGGAAAGCCTAATGTACTCTATGACCGGGAGAGCGGACTCCATTAGGTCAACAACCCAGAAATGTGGCCCTCGTTCAATGCCAATTCTTGATAGCACAAGCCTCGAAGGATGGCGCCAAATGCTCAAGAACGGAGAACTGGTTGGATAGCCCATTCATAGTCTCAAGAACATGGGGCTAGGCTCTAGAGTGAGAAGATACAATTCGCAATGCTCGAAGATATCTGGCCATAAAGGGAAACAAATGCATACTACTACGACCTTGACCAAGCCTGGGGACAAGTGGCAAATGTTTGGAAGAACGCAAAAGATTTCGACTATATCTATATGCCATTGATCACATACAGCTCGACAATCTGGTCGAAACTTCCAGAGATCAGCAGAGGCCATTCATGCCAGTATTGGAGTTCCAGAAGCACCAGAAAATTTAGCTAGTTTAAAGGATATAGGGTTTGTGCTCTCCAGCAACTGAGAAGGAAGGGGATTTGCGTGCCGAACAGCGGAACAGGTAACTGAGTATTCCTGCACATCCGTAAGACTGAGACTGCTTGAGGCTAGATTGTCGTGCACAGATAAAGAACGACCATTCATCATGCAAAAGTAACCGTCTCGTTGCTTCCCGTGGGAAATTCTGATCGCCGGGGGCATAATGCTCCCCCCTCTCGAGAGCCTGGCTTCTTTTTACACTGTTTACTGTAAGCGCTCAGATGGAGTGGCTCTCAGGCAGCTTGTCCCTCCATCTTCTACAGATAATCATTCATTCGAGGCAGATCATTGCATTGAGACAATGCAAACAGTCATCCCGTCATGATTGGTCCCGTATGGAGCCCCCGCACTTCTGGATTTCTACACTTACAACTAAGTTTCTAATCTAAGTTGTGCATTTCTTTACACGGCTGGAACGTGTTGGCCCCTCGTGGTAGGGGATGCTTGCTCAATGCTCTCTGAAATGTGAGGATTTCATCCTAGAGTCCCCGAGAAAGCCATCAATAAAGCTAGCGAAGAAAACTTGTGCCCTTCCTGGGAAAGAATTAGTTGAGTTAGGTATTGATTTGAAGGCGAAAAACCCTAGTTTCTATCCTATTCGTACCTGCAAGATCCCGGTAGAGGACGTGAGGAATCTCCTGAGATGACTGGAATGAATAAGACACTCTTGAAATTGAGACCTCCTCCCTAGATCTACCATTTGATCGTCAATTCAAACTTGAATAGCGAACAGGATAGTTACTTGGCTTGATTGCAGTCGTCATGTGCTTGTTCATGTTCCTGTTTCATGGGGGAAGTACAAGGGGAATAAAGCGGTATGCATTGAGGCTATGAGCATGGTTGATCGGAAGAAGCTGGGCAAGCAGCGCAGATTATTGGGTTTGAAGGGCATTGAATTTACCAATTAACCAAGATAATGTAGTACGATAAATGGATGCATACAGAAAAACAGATGTTCCAGAGATAGATGGAGTGTATTAAAGTCTATGAAAGTATGAGGACAGCTATATAGAAGTATAGACAGAACAGCGGATCATTCCTCTTCGTAGGCACCTTCACGGTCCTCGAACTCCATGAATTCGCTTTCGTTCGCCTGGTCACCCATCACTAGCCTCCATGCTGCTTTCACCACGTCGATCAGGCTATCATCAAAAGCAAGATCGAGGTTGGGCGGCGGAAAGCAAACCGTATCATTGGGAAGACGCGTGAGAGAGGGAGCTTGCGCTCCAGTTTGTGTGCTGGCGCGACCCAACTGGGTATAACGCAGGGACCACAGAACAGCTGCATCCGGATCGGCAGTTGACTCAAGAAGCTTATGGATCGCGTGTTCAATCAAGGCCTGACCCTCGGCACTGGGAGAGGCAATGCTGCCATACAAAACACCTGACACAATCTAGTTAGCATTGATGCAAGACCATGCAGAGTGGCAATTTTAAAAGAAGATGCTCATGATCAGATTATAAATTTTCAACATAGCGTTTCAGGCAATGTAGATAAGTAAATTTAAGAAAAAGTCATCATATGAGCAGGGGGACCAAGGCAACGAGAAGGCCAGTGGCGAGGGAAGGATATTGATAAGAACTTACTTTGTCCTGACGGGCATTCCCCAGTCTCGCTCGAATGTGCCATGATATAGACCGGGGGCGAGTCATCTGCCCGGCCCAAGGAGCTCGCCGGGAATACCACCACAGCTCCAGCAGGGACAGGGGCACCATCAGCTGTGACTGGGAAAAGGTTCTCGAGTGGAGACGAAACAATTGTAATTGACTTAGCTACTTTGTCACAAGTAGGACGTTCCTGGTTAGGAAGGTCCCACTGAGAACCAAGCACTAATTTTGTGTTGATTGTCTCGTCGTTAGACAGGTACACTTGAGCACGCACGACTCCATCACCCGTTTCAATGGAGGGATTAATAGACTTGATGCCAGCATTCAAGACATAGACTCCACCGCCGACAGCAAGGGCGCGGCAACCGACTTGGGATAGCTCGGCACCACCACCCCATTTTGCCAACAAGCCGCCGAATCCAGGACCAAACACGCCAATGGATGCAAGGTGTCGCTTGATGCGGGGCACCGCAAATTCAGCAGATGTTTGGTGAGGAGCAGCTTGTGACAATGCAAGAGAGAGCAAGGGATCGTGAAGTTCAGCGGGTACGTGAAACTTCGAGTTGAGGTACTCCGGGAGAGAAGACGAAAGATCTTCCTCCTCGGAACCTGCCTCATCTTCTTCAGGCTTTCCGATATGACGGAGAAACCTCATCAAAGTCCGCTTAGACTTGACCGTGATCAAGTCATCCGCAAAGATGTCTTCCCGACTGCTTGGTACTCGGTACAAAGACCCGCTGCCGTTGTCATCACCGGACGAAGTTCGGTGAATCCACCAGCTTCCGACCGCTTGAAACTCTAGCTGGCGGTAAACCTTTGAAGAAACCAAAGTAGGCAACAGTCGAGACCGAGAATAGATGAGTTGTGGCGAGAGTGACAGGGTATAGGCCCTGGAAGCCGACAACCAGGTATTATCCTCCGGGCAGTGGACAGCTGCATCTTCAAAAGGGAAGTGTTCGGGTTCTAACTTGTAAAAAAACATTAATAACATACTTGACTATTTGATTAGTGCCGACACTCACCTTCATTTACTTTGGTAGCCCATTCCTGGGCTTCCTGCAGACTAAACGCTGCCTCCGATCCTCCATAATAAGGGTTCCGGTCAACATGAAGTACCTTCTTCCCTGACCGAGACAGGGCACTTTGTGATTATTAGCGACATGTTGTAAGAAATGATTGAGAAAGAACTCACAGTGCCAAAAGTGACTGGGCCAAACCGGTGCCAGAGATTGTTACATCCCATGGCGTCTCAGAGAGCGACTCCATTCTGGTGTTGTGGCCAATGATAGCTGGAAATCAGTCAAGTTATTGTATTTACAAGGGTGTGCCCGGCTATCATCACGTCGGGTGACACGCTGTTGAATGCCTCTGCAGCAAGACCTTCCAGCCCATGAGTGGTGCGTAGGGGATCATTCGTTCCGAGAACGAAAGTATTTTTCGAGGGAGAAAAGAAGACGAAGGACACGCGCAGAAATACTGCGGGACCCGCTCTCGTGCGTCACGTGTTTGGAAGCTCCGTCGGTGGGGTCATCATGTTGGCCTTGTTTTTATGCCATGTAACACAATATCATTATGGGATAATCTGCTATGAGTATGCTGATTAGGCACTGCTCTACCATGTCGTGGTATTAGATATGTCAAGGTTTATGTGAAAGCATGTCATCTTGAACTCCATATACCTACATTTTACTGTGCGGAGAAGGGTTGCTATTGACTTGCCAAAGCTCTCCAGTCAAACTGTCTCGGAGCACAAGCTCAGAATAAAATATCAAGATAGAAACAGACCTAGCTATTTTATATAATAGCCAAAGGCCAGCGAATAGACACTCCCTGCAAGCTCGTGTGGTATCTGGAATCCATACTTCGCTCTCCCTTTACGGTATCTCAGCGCCTAAGGCAGGAGTGACATGAGCCATTCCCAATGAGGCTAGACTCGGTCATCCGCGCGAGTTGAAATTTGCGCGTCCGCTCAACTTCAGTTCCTTTCCTCTTCATGCCACTCCTGGTGCTCTGCATGGGCATGCTGCCATCTCACCATGGTAGTTTGTCTCTTTCGTACAAGCCTTCACTGGTCTTGTCGTCTACAGGAGTGGTAGAGAGAACCTATCACTCTGTATCTGCTGCTCTAGATTGGAAACATCTGATAGAAGCAGTTCGTTTTGTAGTGATACATTATATTACCAAAATCCTTCTCTTGTCAACCTTGAGCATATCCTCTGTCCAAGTAATATTGACATGTTTGTAAATCAGTATACTCGATCACTGCCAGAGCTGTGTATCCTTCGGGGTGTGCTGGGCGAATGTGTGACTTCCAGTAGTCGACGTCTATCATCTCTCGGCGTCCAGCGAAGCGGCACCTTGGGGTGTAACCCAATGACTAGCTTCTGTCTGCACCAGTATGATGAACTTGAACAATATGCCTGCTGGCGAGGAACGACTGCTGGGTTGGCTGAAGTTCAAAATAAAGGCCGGTCAGATTGGAGGCGTATACCACGGCCAGCTCACTCTTCTCCCCCCTCTTCCACAACTCTGGCGCGAATGATCTTGACTTCGTCTACCGGTCTGTCCTCGCCATTTGTTTTCACCAATCCCATGCGCTGTATTACCCGCATGCCGCTCTTCACGCGACCGAAAATAGTATGTTTTCCATCCAGCCACGGGGTTGGCGCAAGGGTGACGAAGAATTGACTGCCGTTGGTATTGGGTCCACTGTTCGCCATACTCAATATGCCGGCGCCGGTGTGCTTGAGGCCGGCATGGATCTCGTCCTCGAATTTCTCGCCGTAGATCGAGCTTCCTCCTCGGCCGGTGCCGGTAGGATCGCCAGTTTGTACCATGAAATTGGGGATGATACGGTGGAAGACGACGTTGTTGTAGTAGCCTCTCTGAGCAAGTGTCGCGAAGTTTTTGCACGTCTAATAATTACAATAGATTTAGACTTATCCACTTTGAATTGCAAACATGAATACTGACCTTGGGCGCTTGCTCATTGTAGAGCTCCACGGTGAACGAGCCCTGCAGGGAATGAGCTATTAATCAAGATATGAAAATATCACACGGAGTCTCACCATGCTCGTATCAAAAGCCACATCTGTCGCCATTGTGAATTTGGGGATGGAAGGGAAAGTGCCAGTTGAATCGCAAGGAACCGGAAGTTGATCAATGGAGTTTCTCTGGAACTGTAGGCGGCGGGGAAATGCCGGTCTTGGCATGTGCTGCATGTCATCAGTGATGCAACCTTTCGATTGTTTTCTCCCATATAAACACACCTCACGCAGCCATGATTTAATGGCTTCGCAGTCACGATAACCTCAATTTATCATCAACTATGAAAAATTGAATCTTGTACTATTCTTATCTTTGAACGATCACAAACTTCATCGTAACCGTCAGGATGGACGAGGTCAGCCCGTTTGCTGAATTCCTAGGCCAGGCGATCTACCACATCACAGCTGTCAAGCCTCTCATTCCGACCTACGCACATATCCTTGTTTCCGCTTTATTCCCGATTTACATCGGTGCCCATGCTTCGCTTTCAAGACCAAACTCTGCCGCGAAACGCCCCAAGAAAACCGACGATGACGAGTCCGACGACGAAGACGAAGACGACGAAGAGGGGGGAGAGAGCAAGGGGAAGATGGAGTCACTAGAGCCTAGTGATGCAATAATGTTTCCTTTGACTGCCGGTCTGACTCTTGGTGGACTATACTTGGTGATAAAATACATGGGTGCTGAGCTTCTAAACAAGATTCTGGGTTTCTATTTCTCTCAGATGGGCGTGTTCTTCGCCATGGCGTTCTTGCGGGATGTTCTCTCGGTTTCCCGGTCATTTGCCTTCCCACGGACATATACATATGATGGTGGGCTGTGGAAGGTGCAGCAGTCGGAGCGCGTTTTCAACGTTGTTGGCGAAACTGCTTCTTCACGGGTCCGACGCTCTCCTCTCCCGGGCATCTTTGGTTCATTCCCATTGCCAGACTCCACTATCGACCTTCTGTGGGCTTATCGCAATGCGATCTATCAGAAGGCTAAATTCAAAATCAACATCCACCGCATCTGCAAGGCCGAAATTTCAGTAGACATGCTGGACTTGTTCAGCATCTTGCTGGCCCTGCCGGCTGTGGGATACTTCGCTTTCGTTGAGAAGCCGTGGTGGTTAACCAACTTCCTCGGATTCAGCTTCTGCTACGGGGTTCTACAGTTTATGTCGCCGTCTACCTTCCTGACTGGTTCCCTCATCCTCGGCTCGCTCTTCTTCTACGACATCTACTTCGTCTATTTCACGCCCTTGATGGTCACAGTTGCTAAATCACTGGATGTGCCAATCAAGCTCCTCTTCCCTCGCCCTGCAGGCCCAGACCAGCCGCCCGACACTGTATCCTTGGCCATGTTGGGTTTGGGCGATATTGTCATTCCCGGTATGATGGTCGGCCACGCACTTCGATTTGATCTTTATCTCTATTACCTACGGAAGGGATACCAGAAAGCGAAAGCTGAAGGTAACGAGGAAGAGCAGGTCAAGCCTATCTATCAGTCTGCTAGAGGAGGATGGGGCGAACGTTTCTGGACGAAGCCCATCAAACCGCAGGATGCTGAGCTTGAACCCCCTTATCAGGATGCTCGACTCTTTCCCAAGACCTACTTCAAGGCTAGTGTCGTTGGGTACCTGGCTGGAATGATCGCAACTCTTGTGGTCATGCAATGTTTCAACCACCCTCAACCCGCTCTGCTGTATCTTGTTCCCGGTGTCCTCATTTCTCTTTGGGGTACCGCCTTCGTCAAAGGCGAAATCCATCACATGTGGAACTTCAGCGACAGCGAAGACGACGAGGAAGACGAAGAGGCCGACTCTGGCGACAAAGAAAAGGAGCAACAAGAAGAAGAGGACAAGAATGTTGGTTTCTTCCGTAAACTCTTCAACAAATCACAGAAAGCAGCCGACAAGGCACAAAAGTCAGAAGAAGCGTCCAAAAAGTCCGCCCATGAAAAGAACGATAAAGCTGGGGACAAGCAATCCGATAAAGATGGCAAAGCCGACGAGGATTTAGATCTGTTTTCTTTCTCATTTTACATCCCGCGCAAGAGCAAGTCGGCAAAGTCGGCAACTAAGCCTGCTGAGACTGACGAGGCTACCGACGATTCGAAAAGCTCGTCGACCCGTACTGACTCTCCCGTGGAAGACGAGAACTGGGCTGTCATTAGTGGTTCGAAGCCTGATAACGAACCTCCTACCAAAAGACAGCGCAGGAGCCCTAGGAGAGCAGCAAAAGCTACTGCTGACTAGGGGTATCAATCTGTCGTCTGGCTAGGGACTGTTACTTTTTGTACTCTCGGGGAAAGTAGGCATGGCTAGAGGCGTTTGGGCGGAATCGATGCCTTTTTTGTTCTGTTTCATATTCCAGCGGTCTAGTTTTACAACGGCTGCTGCCCTTAAGAGGTATATCAATACATCATGTTATGAAGGACTTTTTTCAAATCTAGTTGGTATCATCAACAGTAATCATAGTTAGGTAAGGTCTTCAAGACCATCTTTCAACATTGTTCCAAGATGCGCTTCACATCATCCCATCGCTGCGCAGACACATCAATCAGCTCCTTCAACTCACTGCTATCCACCGCCAAACCACCATTCTTCTCCATCTTCAAGATCGTAGTCTTCCCCTTGCCTCCCTGCTCCTTGTCTACCACAATGCATACCCGCTCCTGGCTCAAACCCTCCTCATAACCATCAGGATCAGCAAGAACCCATCTCCGCTGAATCCCCTGTCTCCGGCTTTCCGTAATTTTCCTCTCCTCCTCCGCATCAGGGATAACTACTGCCCTCCACCCACTCGCCGCATCGGCCTCAAAGACAGCAAACGAGCTCGCAACCGGCATTCCACGCAACGTCAACTTCTTAGCCTCCGAGACCGCATCCGAACACACCACCGTCTCGTTATCCACGTCCCACCACGCACGCGGGAGCTTCGTGTCCCGCAACGCCGCAAGCACAGACGCCCACGCCGCGTCGAACGGGTTCCCCGCCAACGAAATGATCATGACGTCAATGTAGAGCACCCAAAACGCCTTAATATCTTTCTCGTGCTGCTCGGACTCGGCATCCACATCCATCTGCTCGCTCTCGTTATGACGTTCCAGCTCCTCGCCGCCTAGGTTCGGTGCCTGGTACCAGATTCGCAAGTCGTCGGCCCGAACAAGTCGCGAGCTATGCAGCAAAGTGAGGATCTGGTGGGAGAGGGACTGGGCCAGCGACGAGGGCGGTGCGCCGGGGACGAAACCCGGAGCGCATCCGGTGCTCAAGGAAAGGTTGGGGACCAGAAGGTTGAGGTCTTCAATTTGGGATTCATTGATGTCGGAGTCGTCGGGGGTCTCATCCAGTTTTCGGCGCTTGTTGGCTTCCTCCGTTGATGAAAGCGCGGACCGCGATACGCTCCACGAGGCGATGTCCTCTGTGTGCAGGATCTCTGCGCGCACGCCGCAGACGGCCGTCGTGTCGCCGACTCGCACCACCGCGCTGCCATTGGTGTGCGTCAGGGAGCCGGTGTTTGCGGAAGTGATGCGGAATTGCGAGGGAGCTCTGCCGTTGGCGCGGATGGAGGGGTGGTTGCTCGACGAGGGAGGCGATAAGTGGGCGAGAAGATAGGCGTGAGGTTGCAGCCGGGCGAACTGGGAGGGGGGAAGAGAGAGGGATGGAGGGGTTGGTTGGGCAGCTGTTCCTGCTGCGGAGGCCATGATTTGAATATGTCGTAACAGACAGAGCTTGTTAGTTGACTGAACAAATAAATGAAAGACGTAGATTAACGATTGAGATGGTAGACTGTGGTTCTTTGTTCTGCGGAGGAAAAAGAAGCAGCAACTTATTTTTCGGCGGCAGAATAGTTGCCATATCTAAGGCGGTGAGGGTGGGAGTGCCGCAGGCTGACGATGCCTCCCTCTCCTTGACAATTACTACTACTCCGTAGATTGTTGCACTTTATTGCATCTGTCTTCATAAAGTGACTTACTAGGCCGCAAGTGATGAATGTATCTCATTACTCTTGAGAACCATACAATCAATCTTGTTCCGTACCCAGTGATCAAGGCACTGCCTGATACTCCAAGTTTGACACCAGCATTTCGTTGGAAACTCCTTGAGATGCTAGTTTGCTCATGAGAGAATATGCCAATTATGGAACAGCTATCCAATATAGCTAATCATTTCCCCCAACTTGTGCAATAACGCCGAGATCTGTTGCCCATTGAGCTCATTCAAAAAGGACTCCAAGCAGCGGATACTATCCAGCAGCAGTTGTGATATCATAAGGAAATTGATTGTGTACTCGTCTAATCTCTCTATCTTAGGCATATTTCTCCAGATCAATCCACGGCTCGCTTATGAG
The DNA here is from genome assembly GCA_004849945.1 of Aspergillus ochraceus. Lineage (NCBI taxonomy): Eukaryota > Fungi > Ascomycota > Eurotiomycetes > Eurotiales > Aspergillaceae > Aspergillus > Aspergillus ochraceus. The sequence goes on along the minus strand of SSOS01000007.1, from coordinate 2,016,154 downwards.
TTGTCGCGGGATCGTCGCTTCGTCTAAATATAAACACGAGATCTCGGGAGCCATCTGAGTTTGGCCCGCTAAATGATGCCAAATAACTACATAATGCGGAGACTTATGCAAATCGTTTATGACATGATGATTTGAAATCAGGAATCAGAAAGGAATCTTTGGATTTTTCACTCGTGAATGAGGTTGTTTGCCGTCATCGACCGTTCAACCTGGACATTAACCTGTTTCTCAGCAGCATGGTTCTCCCAATACAACATCCCCGTCAATCTTAAAATTTTCCTTCATATCTCCGCTGCATCCGTGGAGAAATGGATAATTTCCGTATATCTTCCAAAATTTCCCCGTACCAAGCTGCCCGAACTTTCCATGACCCGCCTCAGGCCATGTTGTTGTCTATCCCCGATGATCATTTAATCCAAACGCCGTGAAGCCTCAGGCAGGTGGCGCTCTGAATACTTGGGACTCGTATTTCTTGCAAGATGATACCTTCTTGGCTCTAGTGTCCCATGGAAATCGCCCTTTCTTAGGCATTAGTGGGTCCTCTTCTAAATAGGGATGCTCTTGTGTTGTGTTCGTGCGAGATCTGTGCATGGGTAAGTATGTGCTTCAAAGCATATATACCGTTGCTGGCAGTATAAAACTCCATACACTCTCCCTCAATATTCATTGCCTCTGGGTCAATATCGCGGGGCCTTTCAATATTGGACACGGTATTCCGTGGAGGGAAGGATGAACACAACATATCTAGACGAGACCTGCCAAGCTACCAACCCTCGGGGCATCTCTCCACCACCCCAATACTCTCTTCATGGGCCTTCTCACAGTTTTCAACTGAATAACGGCTTGGAAGACAGAGCCCAACAGACTCATTTATCGACGGACGACAACCTCGGACATCTCACGACATCCAACATTGTGCTAGACGGAGAGTCAACAAACTTCTGGAGTGACGAATTCACGGCCAGGGTAGTGCTCTCTTTACTTCAAAGGGAGCCTTTAACTCCTTTGCCGCGTCCAATAATCCACGACGATATCAACCTACAGAACACGCCGCTTCTGACCTGCGTTGTCTGCTGCGAGACGTACAGGAACGACTATTTCCCAAGCACACCAATCACAGCCGGCTGTGATCATACCTCTATAGCCGGCACACATATCTGTTTGGACTGTCTTCGTCGGTGTCTTGACACCCAGTTGTCTTCTCAGGACACCAGCCCGCTAGCATGTCCTCTCTGTTATGAACCACTTTCCGATGAAGAGGTCTATCGATGGGCTAGCCGTCGGACATTCCAAGACTATGATCGTATGCGAACGTGGCAGCTTCTAGAGGAAGACGCCGAGTTTGTTCCTTGCATTCGGGAAAACTGTGGATATGGGCAACTACACGCCGGGGGACTGGAGGACCCAATTGTGGCGTGCGGCGCCTGTGGCATGAGAACATGTTTTATCCACCGGCAAACACCCTGGCATGAAGGCATGACGTGCACGGAATACGAAGACATGATAAATCCAAGAGAAATCCAAGAAGACATTGAGCAATTTCGCCAGAATGAGGACCAGGAGCAGTCCAGTAATCGCCCAAACAATGGCACTCAGGGGTCCACTCTCCACGGACTTACAATAAAGAGGGACGATAGAGGTGATCATCACATGGCCTTGCCTTAGCTGCAGGTTTCCAACGGGACGGCCAAGTGGTTGTAAATTTACTGGGTGTATGTGTTTTCTTGTTCCGTTGTCTTACCTGTACCAAAACTGACCGCCGTTGGCTTTTAGGCGAATCATGCTTTCATGAATGGTGTTGGCACTGCGGTATTAATTGGAAATGGGAACATCTCAATGTGATTGTGTGGTATCTCCGCACTGAGCGATTATGTATATCGATAGCATCAAAAGTTCTATTACGGCGCAGCTGATCTAATGCATGATGCTGAATGTTAACCGTGAACGTTTAATTTGTATCTGTCCTCGATGTCACATTGAGACCAACGCTCTCCTCAAATCATAGCACGCGGGGTTGAGTTCACTTCATCCATTGTCGGTGGCGAGCAGTTTCCAACATCAGAGGCGCTTCATCTACCGATTGGACGATTTATTCCACATGACAGATTTGGAAAGGAAGCTATCAAGCGCACCACTGAGCGAGTTTTCCAACTCGCGATTCGCTTCCTAACTCACATTGTATCAACAGCGCTTTGACCGGATGTTGGTAAGGGAACCTGCGTCGAATCTGCGCCACAGTCATCTCAATCACCGTCATAGCACGGTCCGGGTCCAAGTTGTAAGACATAGCGAATAGGGACCAAAGGAATCCGCGTCATTTATGAAAAGGTGGAGGCATGAGCCTTCCAGGGTGTACCCTCATCGTATAGAGACGAACCATGTTGGGAGATCCGGATGGAGCCGATGGTGCCTCATGATGATAAGCGAGTATGTGAAGGCCAGAAAGAGCCCGTTTCCTAGGTGAAAGCATTCAAAAAGCCAGACTTTTCCGGGGCTTCTCCCCTAGTGACCGACACTGCATCAATAGCGTGGGCTAAGCCAGCGTATCGCAATTGAACGAAAGAGCAACACGGCATCCATCCCATCCGGCACGCACCGTGCATATACCAAGAGTTGGGACTGGGGCAGAGAATTCTTCACTCACCGATCGACATGAATCATTAGCCCCCGTTGGTGACGAGTTCTGCGCAAAGCGAGTGACGAGCGCAGAATTACCGCCGGGCGAGTCGAGTGGCAGCCAATGCGAGGATCCCCTGACCGGCAGCAGGTGACAGCGCCCGCCGCTCGTGCATTAGCGGGGATTTCATCCGCATCGCCGTCGAGGCCCTCGAGCAATTATCATCCTGCATTACTCGCACTCTCATCGTTGGTCGACGCCATGTTAAGCTCGATGTCCTTGCTAGTCCGTCTTCCCCTCCTCATCTTCGGTGCTCGTCCCTCTCATCTAGTTTTGCTTGCACCGGGGTGATCTTGCCTTTTCTTAATTCATCCATCCATCCCTGCTTGCTATCGCAGTTCTTCTTCGATCAAAATCAACAGCCAGTTTTGCAGCCATTGACTAATCCTACAATGGTAGTCACGACCTTTTGAAGAGGTCGGCCTGTTGGAAAGGAAGTGGCGACAAAAGCAAGTCAAGAGAAATACAGTCAGCTTTGGTTGACGTTTGAACGATAAATATTGGAAGTCTCACGGCAATATATAGCGCCATGTCCGGGATATGGCATTCGGCTGTTTCAATTGCGAGGCGGATCAACATTCCGATTATTGCATCCAACTCTCCGGCAGACATCGCTGAACAGCAACGAGACCCGTGGGAACAGTCAGGCAAATATGCGTTGGGATGGGTCTTCTTCTCCGTGATTCTACTGGCCATCACTACGGTCATTCGGTTCTACCATTCATGGGGCGACAAGATACGGATCGCATTGTACAAGGATGCTACTGCAGCTTCTCCGTACGTCGGGTCTCCTCAAGATGAATATGAGCTTCCTAGTGCAGCTACGGACAGTTCAACTACTCAGTTCTTCCCGGCTCATGGCCCTCTGCCGAGTAACAACAACACCAATGCGAAACAACAGTCGTCGGTGTCTACAATCGCACCGATCAACAACACCATCGCATTTGTACGCTGGATCTTCTACCGACCACTTCCGGTGATAGAAGTATGGAAGTTCCGCGTCGTGCTTCCGTCATTGGGGGCCTCCGCTGTTGTCCTTGCAGCCCTGATCTTTATTACTCTCTATTCCTTCCTACCTCAACCGCTTTATTTCTCGTCTATTGCTCTGGGATCTCCTCCTTTGGCCATCCGTGCTGGCATGATTGCCGTGGCCATGATCCCCTGGATAATTGCCCTCAGCACCCGAGTCAATTTCATTAGCATGATGACCGGGATCGGCCACGAGAGACTGAATGTCCTTCATCGATGGGCAGGATATCTGTGCCTGTTCCTAAGCTTAATCCACATGATTCCGTTCTATGTCACGCCTATATGGGAAAGCGAGTCCTTCGTGTACTACGAGCAGGTTCTTCCAAATCACATCTACGTTTACGGAACCGGTTTTGCGGCATTTGTTCCTCTGGCTTTCTTATGTCTGCATTCCTTGCCGATACTACGATCCTGGATGTATGAGCTATTCGTGGCCGTGCACATGCCAGTATCTATCGTCTTCCTCGCCATGCTCTTCTGGCACTGCAAGAACTTCTTGACGTCATGGGACTATCTATGGGCCACTGTTGCCATCTGGGTGATGTCTTTCATAGTTCGGCTCTTCTACCTTAACTGGACCAATCCATTCCGGCTATCATTCATGATTGGAGAGGAATCTGCGATCACCATCCTTCCCCAAAATACTGTGAAAGTAACGGTCGCGACCCGAATGCGATGGAAACCGGGCCAATATGTCTACCTGCGCATGCCCGGTATCTCACTTTTCGGACGCCACCCATTCACCATCGCCTCCTTGTGTAGCGACGACTTCCCCTCCGAGTATGGCGAGAACTACCGGGATTTGGCCCTCGTCTTTCGTCCTTTCGGCGGCTTCACTCGCCAGGTCTTCCTCAAGGCCTTCGAGTACGGTCCGTATAAAACGTGGACCGCCTTCCTAGAGGGTCCTTACGGCGGCATGCGTCGCGAAATGGCCGCTTTCGACGACGTGGTCTTCTTCGCCGGCGGAAGCGGTATCACCGCAATCGCCAGTCAACTCCTCTACCTGATCAAGAAGATGCGGGACCGCAAAGCAGTCACCAAATCGATTCGAGTGATCTGGGCATTCAGAAACCCCGAGTCCATTGAATGGTTCAAAGAAGAGCTCCGCATCTGCCGAGACTTCGCACCCCCAAACTCCGTCCACTTCCACTTTTTCCTCACCGGCTCCCCCCAATACACCATCGACGGTCGTCTGTCGGAGGACATCGTGCAGGAGAAAATCTACAACACCTTGCAGGTCTTCGACAAGCGCAACTCCGCATTCATTCGCGAAGAAGCCGCCGGCGACCCGGAAGTCGAAAAGGAGCTTCGTCGCGAGAATGAAGACGCCATCACTGCGCTGCCGCCCGTGCACACCCTCCCTCACATTAACACCAGCAGGCACTACAGCCCCATGGTGAATAATCACCAGTTTCCCTCTCCTTATACGGGAACTTCTGATAGCAACGAAAGTCTACCGTTTGATTTTGGATTCTCTCACTCCCCAGCTGTGTCTACCCGTTCTCTTCCGCGCTATGCCACCCTGCCGCAGCAGAGACGCAACGGCTGGCGCATCGATTACGTGCGTCCGGATATCCCACGCTTGCTGACCGAATACTCGCGTGGTTTCGGTCGCCGAGCTTGTGTTTTCGTCTGCGGACCTCCGAGCATGAGAGTTGAGGTCTCGCATACGACAGCGCGCCTTCAGCAACAGGTTATGAATGACTCGTCAAAGGATGAGATCTTCCTCCATGCAGAGAACTACAGCATATGATCTAACAATTGCTATTTCCATTTCTTCTATTTCTTATACAGAAAATGCGCTGACAAAATTTCTTACTCGGTTATTTATATGTTTCATGTATGATGATGCCCGATACCCGTTTGTTTCCAGATTGGGCTTGCTCTCGATCTTGACCATAATGTTCTGTTTAGATGTATATTTGGGTTACTTTGCACATAGGATTGGCATAATATCCTTTTTGTTCTTTTTCTATTTTCTTTTCACTATCGAAATGCCGGTGATAGATTGTATTTTCCTATTTTGACAATCGTATGTAGTCTAATCGTATTCATTCTTGAATGCATTCCTTTCATGTTTAAATCAAACGAGGGAAGTCTCTAAACTGTTAAACACACATGTCTCTATATGTCTCTATAAGTTAAGAAACAAGGCAACAAGTAACAGAATAGCGTGAGCTGAGATCTTGAGTATGCGACTTATTGACAAGGTATATATATCATGTGAAGATCCGGTAGAAACGAAAAGAGAGGGTCAACAAAACAAAACAAAATAGAATGCAACCAAAAAAGAAAAAGAGGACCTGAGTGCCATAATCCAAAGAACCCCGAGACACCAAAAACCAGAAAAAAACACTATTGTTGCGGTTCATCATCTGCCTTCCGCTTCCGACTCGCCGCATCGTCGGCATCCAGCAATTTCGAGTCCGAGAACGTTGTCACACCATGGTCGTCTCCATCTTCATCGTCAGCTTCGACCTTTTCCCAATCATCATCACCGTCATCCTCTTCTGCCGACGCAAAATGCTCGTCATCTCCGGAGAGCTTCTCTCGCTCCGGCGCATCCGCGTTCGCGTTTGCGGGTCCGTCGTCCTCGTCCTCGTCCCATTCCAGCGTTAACTTCACGATCCGCGCACCTGACGGCCTCAACTTCCGGTAGTAGTTCTCGACTACCCCTGTTTCTACTGCAAACCCTCGCGAGACGTACCATTTCAGGCCCTCGTCGTTCGCCTCGTGGACGTGTGCCGTGACCGTGCGGATATTGTAGTGTCTGACGAGTGAGGAAACGCGATACCCAGACTGTAGACCGCTCTTGTTTCCCTCCGAAGATGACGATGTCGATGCAGGTGGCGGCGTGGAAAAGAGCAACGAGTTGAGCAGAGACGCTGCAATACCGTAGCTCCGATACGGAGACAGCAGGTGCAGCGTCTGGATGTACAAGTTCGCGGGGTCCCGCTGAGTTTTGCCCGGGAGACGTTTCGCAGCCATAGGAGGCACAGGCTCCAGACGACATCGAATACCCCCGATGACTTTGTCCGACCCCGTAGAGGCCGCCGTGGCCGGGGATGTTGCCGGCGCCGCGGCTACCGGATGATCATGGTATATGGCGACGCGCGAGACGGAGGCGATGACAGGGTCAGTGATGGTGGCGGTGTAGAAGGAGTTCGGGTAGCGGATGGGTAGCAGGAGGCCTGTTATTCGGGACAAGGAGGGAATGTGAGCCGTGTTGACCGGTTCGATGGTGACGTGGGGATGCGGAGTTGGGTATCCGGACGAGATGGCGTGAGGGTACGCGACGGGCTGGTAGGTTGAGTCGCCGGAGCCTGTCGGGGGCTTGAGTTTCGCGGCGATGGTGGCGTGCGAGGCATTCTGTTGTTGGAAGGCGCTCAGCGACGGAGGACTTATGGGAGATTTGGCGCGTCTGGTGTTGGAGGATGGGGATGAGGAGGAGGGTGGTGGAGAAGTGGGCGGCTGCTTGGATTGATGCGCCTTTGCGAAGAACTGATATGCCATGGTGGTGGAGGGTGGTAGAGAGGGTATTTACAGAGGGAGGTGGTGATAGAGAGGCTCAGT